>OX438933.1:17382500-18582500 GCA_949316025.1 Lapara coniferarum | reverse complement strand
AGCAGTGGACAACTTTGTCTACCTGGGTTCCAATATCAGCAACAATGGTTCGTGTGAGAAGGAAGTGCGCAGGCGAATTGGAATGGCTAAAAACGCCATGTCTCAGCTTGAAAGAATCTGGAGAGATCGCAACATATCCGTCAAAACCAAGACCAAACTGGTACGGACCTTAGTCTTTTCGATCTTTTCGTATGGAGTTGAGACTTGGACATTGAAAGCAGCAGACCGCAAACGCATTGACGCTTTTGAGATGTGGTGCTCGAGAAAGATGCTCTGTATTCCTTGGACAGCATTTCGTACAAACATCTCCATATTGCGAGAACTCAAAATCTCCTCGCGGCTGTCATCAGAGTGTCTACGCAAAATCTTAGAATATTTCGGTCACATTGCAAGAAAAGACGGTGACAACCTGGTGAAACTCATCGTGACCGGCAAAGTAGAGGGGAGAAGACCTCGTGGACGCAGGCCAACACGTTGGTCTGACCAGATTTGCTACACTCTTGACTCTACAATTTACACCGCCCTCCGCACCGCATGTGACAGATATCAATGGAGAAAGCTCATCCGAGAGAAAGTGATGCAGAAGGGGGTCTCGACCCTCAGTATTGAGGAACACGACGCAAGAAGAAGAATGGTATATTTTTAAGTTTTTTTTAACAATTAACACCGTTTGATCACTATTTAAACAATGTTCTTTGTTTATCGTTAAGAGTGAAAACTATTGTTAATAAACACTTGTAAATAAACTACTTCTTTTATTTTTAAAAGGCAAAAGTATACAGACACCGATCACGCTAGTTGCACGTCCGTGACGTCACTCCCACTTTTGACTATTTTTGCTTTTATATATGTAAGAGCGAGAAGCAAATAAGTAGGTCAGGTAAGCAAATAAGTAGGTCGCTATTGTAAGGACACTTGAAATAAAGTATGAATCGCGCGACCGCCTGCTCCGTAAAACCTGTATCTAATGTGTTCATCGGTATTGTATAATACCAGCAAGACAATCATGTATTTTTTTCACTTTACTACATATTAGTAGTAGTTGTAGTAAGGACACAAATTTACATTTAATTCTTATTATTTACTGTACTGTTGATGCATTTTGATTTGTGTTCTGTAACTGTGCCTATTTAAATAAATAAATAAATAAATATTTTAATAGAACATTTTTTGTCGTGACAAGGTGATAAAATATTATGTTGTATACTGCGGATCGAAATGAAATCCTACCCGCCTTTATGTAAAAAAAAAAGAAATTATTGACACTTAAGGCTCGCGCATATTAGTTCGCTCCGCACCGCATTGGATAACTTAAATCCTCTTACTTCACTTTCATACGTTTTTTTATGAAGTATCGCATACAACACGCAGGCCACACCAGGCCGCATCGCAACGTACAGGCGATTCGCCTGTTAGGCTTATTTTTGGAGCCCGCGTTAGTGTGCGTTGAACAAATACAACTTAGAATCATTTTAAAGGATTATTATGTCAGAATTATACATCATTTTGGACTGTTAACCCATGAATGATTATTGCATTACTGTGCGCTACGACGCGACTCCTTGTGTGCTTTGGCGCAAACGACATGTCCAAAAACGGGCTTAAGATTCTAACCAAATTACTTATTTTTAGTGTCATTTTTTATGTGCCACCGGAAGAAACTGGCGTCTAAGACACAGGCTAGGCCTAGTTTAGACGCTAGTGTCAATTTCTACCTGGACTTATTATAAGGTAAACAAATCAAGGATTGTATTAATAAGAAATTGTATTGTAATGTTAATGTTTAGTTTTCAATAAAGTTTTATTATTATTATTTATTATTTATTTTTTTGTTAATAGCCCTACTGCCAGTAGCTTGACACGAGTCTGCTTTTCTGGCCACACTGGTCGGTAGGGTGAACGCAGAAGGCGCTCGCAACCCTTTGAATTAAGAGACCATACTGAGGGCCACCCACTAACGGGTTACGAACCTCGGCTCAGGACGGCCACTGAGAGAGGATGAGACATCAACGATTAGGGAAAGATTGGTTTTTAGGCCTAATCCTATTAGATTGTGTTGTCATCGGCACGCGGGCCGGAACTGCTAGGGGGGTCGGGGGGGGCGACGGGGAACGCGGCGAGGACGGAACTGCGGTCTTGTGGAGTGTTGGAGTTTCAAGAACTCGTTCTTACGCACAGACTACTATAGATGATGTTGTTCTTACGGCCGATGGCCAGAGTGATTTCATGCTCTGGATCGTAATCGAAAACACACTTTTTATAATCTGTAGCAAAATGACTGCTCCTCGGCTGAGTTTTCCATCAAATCTATTAAAGTGCGTTTGAGAATGCCATTTAAAATAAGAATAAATAAATAAAAATAAAATAGCCTTTATTTCCCAATTTACAATAAAATATATACAAGTAATTTTTATAGTAGATTGATGTAATATTAATATTATATATTACGTAAAATTTATATTATTGCACACTTTTTTTTTTTTTAATATTAATTTTATTATTTGTATTAAGTATTTAATTTGATTTAAACAATAGACTTAAAATAGAATTAACATTTCATGCATGCATACCGAACTCATTATATTATACTTTAATGGGTTGTCCATTTCTGGACATAGGCCTCCTCCATCTCGACACCAGCTGTTTATACTAAGCTAACTCATAAAAGTGTACTTTACAGGAGAGGCTTATAAAGGGAAAAACGTGATAACTTTTATATTAATTAAGATACTTGTATGAAATTTGGTACCCTTAATAGTTAATTTATTTATTATAATTTCCCATATTTATTTTTCCTTAATTATTTATATGTTTTGATTTAGCACGAGTTAGCCGTATATACACCTAATTCCTAAATAAAATTTTACAAACTACACACGTCTAACTAATGTTAGCGTAGTGTATTACGGGAGATCATAGCGCTAAAGAGGTGTTAGTTTTATTGCGTTACAATAAAAAATTTAAAACATAGTATGCATTAACTATAATCTTAGGTTTTTATATATATATGGACAACATATATAAATGTAAATTCTTACGCTAAATAAAAAATAATTAAACTTAGCGTTATTTAACCGGCACATGCGTCACTACCGTAAATCGTACTGTGCCACAAGATAGCGAATCATTTAACTTTCCGATGAGCTATAATACATATTGTTTTTAACAAATTGTAGATAAAATTGTGTAGTTAATATTAGTTTTTTGTAAGAAATAAATATTTAAAACAAAAATAGTGTAGTAATCAGCTGTATATTAAAATTTCAGGTAAGTACTTACATAATACAATTAACGATAAGAGATCAGATCTGCAATTCGACTTCGTACATTATATTTAAATGAAGATTGCACTTGATATTTAATTTTTAATAGAAAACAAAGATTTCTAGTTAGGTCTTCTAATGTGAATAGTCACTTGCATTCTCCTCATCATGGTGACGTCTTAATAAATTTCCATAAAATGTTTGATACTTTTCGGGTATAACATTGTTATCACACTAATATTTTAAATGTTTATTATTATTTTGCTAAATAAATTTTTAACAAAGTTCTGTATGCTTTGCCCGGAAAAGGCTCCAAGTTGGATAATCTAGTAGATGATTTTTAAAATATTGTATTCGATTGCTTTTGTTATCACCTAAACTATACTTATATTCCGAGAACCCGTAATTATCAGGAGAATTTACATGGAGGTTACGATTATTACCGTGTTATATATTATATTACCATGTCGTGAGCTTAAAACTTTTTGAATATCAAATACGATACAAGCTACTTTGTTACTAGCGACAGCTATCTTACATTGCAGTTTTAACTTACAAGAAATTTATTTTTCTGTTTGATGTTTAGTGAAATTTTTCATCTATAGGGCTAGATGTAATTTTGTACCTGAGACGGAGGTCGCATTGGTCTTATTTTTGGTAAATGAAAGCCTTTCTACAAATTAGTGTTTACAATATCTCTGTACTGTCTGTACTCTAATTATTATTAATAATTATTATCGGCACACCACTCAACATATAACTTAAACGTTTTTGGAAAAATTGCTAAAGATAGGATTTTAGTATTTTTTACTTGTACGTTCTCTAACGTAGTGGAACTCGACATAAGTGAAAGAATTAACGTGATCTATGACACTCTGTTTCATTTCATTCGAAATTTTATGGTTAAATTTTAGTTTTCATGCCGACCTCTATCTCCAGTAATATCAGTAAAGTCATTGTTTACTTGGATTTTTTGTATTGCAGTATAACCAAAATCTTTACTAATATCAAAGGTGTTCAAAAACATTGTTGTGCAAACCCCTTGATGGGATGGCATTGGCAGAATTTATGGGAAGGTAAAATGCAAAGTGTGTGATCGACGACTAGATTCGCTTTCATCGTTATTGGCAGACTTTTAATTTTTGGGACAAATATTTGGCGATGATTTGCCAATGTTTCGCGTCATTACAAGTACCCCAAAACTTACCAAACAATCCAATACGAATTCAATTCAATTCGTAGCTTATTTTATTATAGCATTGCAGGCGATAATTGACACATGCTTCTTGCTGTTTCGTTTTTACTTTTGACGTGGTAAACTCCAATCTTTTGTTACAAAAACATTTTCTCTTTTTTTTTTTTTTTTTTTTTCTTCATGGCTTCGCACATCTTGTGCATTTAGCCAAAGACAAGTTGTATTTGTTCATAATTTCGGCTTGTTCGTCTTGAGATAATCTTTGAAGGATTCATAAAGCAGCGTAAAGTGTCGTGTAAGTACTCATATAGAACAAAGGTAGGGAAACTATTTGACTTATAATATTGGTAAGCGAATTTTGAAAAAGAGAAAAAAAAGGACTATCAGGAGGGTTTGAGGAAAAAAGAAAGGACTAGGCAGTACATAAAAGATCTAAATTAAATATAGGTATAGGTAGAAAATATACATATGTAAACGGTAAACATACTATGACAATCATGAACGAGGATGGAATATCTACAGTTTTATGTGGTTTTTAATGAAAAATGATGCTATACATTTATACACAAGAGAATTATTTGTACTAAGAAGACAGAGGATAGAAGATGGAAAAGGAATACGAAGGTCTAGAAGGGATCGAATCAGGGGTGAGCGGTCAAATTGAGAGCAAGAAAACAGGATATGATTTAAATCGCCGACATCGCATCCACAAGCGCACACGGGGCTATTTACTATATTAAGCCTGGCAAGGTGAGCAGGGGCACAAGTGTGACCAAGTCTAACACGAATAAGTATAGAAGTCTCAACCTTGCCAAACTTAACTCTAGAAAACCACGGTTTCATTGGGATCTGAGGTTGAATGACGGAGTAATAGCGGCCCTTCAATAAGCGACCGGATGACCAAGTTTCTGTCCAAGAGTCTCGAAGAGAGGATTTCGGCAAAGATTGTAGGTCTTGGCTATAATTTTTGAATGGGAATAAATCACCACACTGCACCGCATCTTTGGCAAGTTTGTCAACGGTTTCGTTGCCACTGATTCCAGAGTGACTGGGAATCCAAACAAAATGTAATGAGTATCCCCTCGAAATACATTTGAACGCCAACTCTCTTATTTGGAGAATTGCTGGCAAAATGCCATTATATTTAAAAGGAAATTTAAAGATAGCTTGAAGCGCGCTTAGCGAATCGGAAAAGATAACAGCCTTATTTAATTTAAGTAAAAGAATATATTCTATAGCTTTAAGTATACCAATACATTCACCAGTAAACACAGATGATTCCGGGGGAAGCTTAATTTTTTGAACAATTTTGTATTGGGAGTGAAAAACACCAACCCCAATACATTCCGAAATTGAGAATTTAGAAGCATCTGTATACAAGTGATGGAAGCCCTCAAAATGTTCCTCAAGGAAAGCGTTAAACGCAGTTTTTATGTTGGGTGCAGTTTTATTAATACAGTTGTAGATTATACTAGGAGACAAAATTAAAGAGTTGTAACTGTTGATAAATAGCGGGAATTTATTAAAACGGTGAGTGGGGGCCGGGATTGAACAGAGTCTATGATAACTTGTAATTAGACATGGAGTTTTGCGGAAACGGTGACTAGATAGAGTGGAGTAGTATGTAGACAGAGCTTCAAGTAGCGGAAAGAGGGGATGGGTGGAAAATTGTATAATTTTGTATAAATATTTATCGGCAAGAAATTGTCTTCTGTAATGAAGTGGAGGTTCACAACACTCCACTTGCATTGCATTAATAGGGCTAGATTTCATTGCTCCTATAATTATGCGTAGTGATTTTGACTGAAGGTTATCCAATTTTTTAAAAGAATAAGCTATGCCTGGTTCCAGTAGAAATGAGCCGTAATCAAAAATGCTTCTAATAATAGCATTATAAACAAGTCTTAAAGACTGGGGGTGAGCGCCCCACCACACACCAGATAAACATCTTAGCATGTTAATATGACGCTCAACTTTACTAACAATGTAGTCACAGTGCGGAGTACCAGAAAGTTGAGAGTCCAAGATAACACCCAAATATTTAAAATTGTTTTTAACTGGGATTGGAATATCTCGGTAAGTAATGTTAATTGTTGGGGGACTTCTTTTTTTTGAAAATAAAACTGCTGCACTCTTAGATGTTGAAAGGTCTAAGCCATTTTGGTGAAGCCAAAAAGACAGAGATTTAAGAGCAGAGTTTAATATTAGGCAAGCGTGTTCCACTGAATGGGAACTATAATAGAGAAGTACGTCGTCCGCATATTGTAAAATTTGAACATCGTTATTAATAGAGCGGTCCAAGTCATAAGTATAAACATTGTACAACAAAGGACTAAGAACAGAGCCTTGCGGAAGTCCTCTCCATACATGGCGAGTTAACACCTGAGACGTAGTTGTGATGCTAACGGTACGATTGTATAAAATGTTCATTATAAAATTTGAAAGATTTACTGGAACTCCCAATGACTGTAATTTATTACGCATGATGGATAATACGACGTTGTCGTAAGCCCCCTTTATATCTAAAAACACCGCAACTGTTGAGCAATTCTTTGAGAAAGATAAACGAATATCTGTGGAAAAAATACTTAAGCAATCTGTTGTACTTTTGCCTTTTCGAAAACCGTATTGAGATTTTGCCAATAAGTCTTTATTTTCTATATACCATTCTAGGCGGTTCTTAATAAGATGCTCTGCTATTTTCATTAAAACCGAACTTAAAACGATAGGGCGATATGATGAAATGTCTGACGGAATTTTATTAGGTTTGAGGATTGGCAACACCACATGACGTTTCCAATCCTGAGGAATGTTTCCTGTTGCCATTATGGAATTGATAAGAGATAAGTAATAAGCAAGAACGGTGGTACTAACATTAGATAAAAATGAGTATGGGATGCCATCAAAGCCGGGAGCCGAGTCTACAGTATTCGAAAGGATACCTTTTAATTCCTCAATATTAAAAGGCAGATTTAATGACGTGGTATCGGAGGTTATAATGGATTCGACACTATTTACCGGTAGAAGAGTAACTTCTTGTGGTACCCAGGCAGGAGCCAGTTTATCCACGAAGTCACCTACCAAGTTATCCGGGATACGGGAAGCTGTGGGGTTGGAGAAGGCAGACCGAAATCTCCTAATGTTACGCCAAACGGTTGAGGGGGGAGTGTTCGGTGAAATGCTGGAGCAAAAATTGTGCCAACCCTCTCTTTTCTTCTGTTTATAAAGTTTTCGAGTTTGTTTAATGATGCTGGAGAGATATGCAAAATTTTCTTGTGTCATGTTAAAACTATATTCCGTTTCAGCTTCTTTACGTTTTTTAGCTGCGGCTGTGCAATCAGAGTCCCACCAAGGCGGCATTGGGATTTTCCTAAATGATGTGTCATTTTTCACTGGGAATGTATCATCTGCAGCAGAAATAAGAATGCGAGCTAATGCTTTCGCACAGGCCTGCTCATTACCATTATTGACAAGGGGGAGAGAAGAAATCTGACTATCCACATTATTCTTATAGTTTACCCAAATGCTGCTATTACTATCTGGAAGTTTATGCCTTAAGTGAGATTTTCTGTTTTGTGAGTATGTGATTGGGAATGGAAAGGAGATTTTAATAGGGAAATGATCACTACCAAAGGTTGAGGAAAGGGTGCACCAAGAGAGGTAAGAAGCAAAATTAGGAGTGCAGACTGATAAATCAATTGCACTATTATTATGACTGGGATTGCTGCGGCGTGTGGGGCAACCGGAATTTAAAATACATAAATTGTGTGTATCTAAAATGTCAAGTAGTTTTTCCCCATAAGAATTAGAAGTAGAACTACCCCATGATTGGTGATGGCAGTTAAAATCCCCTAACAGAATGTAAGGACCAGCAAGAGAGGAAAGAATATTGTTGATTTCATTGAGTGTAGAATGAGAAGGGTGTGAAATGTATATAGAAACAAGATAGATTTTATTTACAATTACAGCTACAATAGAAATTTCTTCACTGTGTGAGGGTAAAGAAACCACTGTGAAGGGAACTGAATCCTTCACAAGTATAGCGACACCGCCATACCCATCAGATCTGTCCTCTCTTACAGTGTTGTAGCCATTAATTTTATATACATAATTAGATTTGAACCATGTTTCACACAATGCAAAAGCCAATGGTTCATATTTATTAGATAAATAAATAATATCACTTTTTTTATTTATTGCACTGCGGCAATTCCATTGAATTATGTTTTGAACTTGACTGTCCATTTTGGGGTAAGAAAGAAGAGATAACATTTTGAAGTAAGGCAACGTTGGACGGTGAAGTGTTAAATGTAGTTAAAAGATTTAACAAAGCTGTAATAAGTTCTATAACATTAAGTTCTTTCACTGATTCATCTTTACATGAATTATTGATGGCACAGCCATTAGTGGGGTCAGGAATTCTAAACTCTTTTAATAAAGCATTGTGGGCTTCTTTATTATACCCTTTAGGAGGGCTTGTGGGGGGTTGAGGTTTGCGGAAGACTGTTTTTTTGTAACTTTGAGACTGTTTATTGAATGTGATAGGTGAAGAAGTGTCCAGTTCTCTGGGAGCTTGGGATATAAGGGTATCAGCAAAAGATCTAGTAACAGGTGGAAGTAATTTACTGGCCTCTGCATAAGACACAGAGTTCTGAGCCATATGGGTTTTTATTTGTTTTTGCCTTGAAAATTCGGGGCACACTTTACTTGTAGCAAAGTGGAACCCTGAGCATAAGCAACAGTTGGCATTGCGCTCGTCCCTGTCGCAAGATTCCCCGGAGTGATTATCGCCACATTTATAGCATTTTGGTTTGGACCGACACTGTATTTTAGTGTGGCCAAATCGGCAGCAATTAAAACATTGGACAGTAGGATATATATAAAGGTCCACAGGCATTGCATTATAACACATAAAAATGCGTTTAGGCAGAACCTGACCATCGAAAGTGAAGACAACCGTTTGTGAGGGCTTCCACACCACAGAGCCGTCAACGAAAGTTTTAAAGTTTAATCTGCGTGCTTTTAAAATAGGTCCACAACCAATTGGTACTGATGTATTTTCTATGATTTCTTCCGGGGACCACTCTGCTGGCACACCACGCACTAAACCCATTCTAGTTACATTAAAGGAGGGAATGAATGCCTTATAATTAAATTTAGATAGACTTTCGTGAATAATAAAAGAGTTGGCGTCAATAAATGAGGAAAAAGCCAAAGCTATTTTATTTCTGCCAATTTTCTTAACACTACCATTGATAATATTTTTAAAATTTCCACGTTGAAGGAATCTTCCAAATGAAAGCGGATGCAGTGTGGTAGAGTCATTCTCCTGAACAATATTTTTTTGAACGTGAATAACGAAGGGCGCGCTGTCCGAACCATCATACACCTTCCTACCTACAGTTTGCACGGGAGTTGGTGGTGTTTCCAAATTAGTGATTTTGTTAGCCGGATGTGATTGTGGAGACTGAGCAAGATCTTCGCAATCACAACCGGGTAAATTATTATCACCAGAATCGTGTTTTCTGCGTCTTTTATTGCAGCGCTTGCAAACATGTCGACGACTTCTTTTTACGGGCCGGGCTGATACCGACGTATCAGTCTCCATGCCTGACTCCGAGACATAATTATTGGACTTTTCAGTCTCGACAGTTATGAAATGGCCTGCCGGAGGGACGAAGCCCCCCGGATCAGGCGGCAAATTCATACGTACTACTCTACAATATGTATGTGCAAAAACTTACCAAAATAAAAATGAATATAAACTAAAACAGACTAAACTACAAAATGTACAGAAAATTTTACCCTACTGATAACAAATATTTACAAAATTATTTAATTTTTAACAGAGATGAAAAAAATGCGACCGCCTATTCCAAAGTTTCCCGCGCTTTTTTTTTCAACATTTTCTCTTGCTCAGTATCTATTCATCTTCAAGTTTAAGATGTTTGAGACCTACATCAGTCTTTTTTTTTTTTATCTTTGTTTTTTTCTTTTTTACGGTCGATATTGCAGAATAATCACTAATGAACGGTGCAGCGCAGGAAATTAAATTACAGGGAGTAGATATTGCTGATACTGAATCTGTGTTACTACTGAGGCCGTTATCCATATGCGAATCGAGAAGACTCCTGGGTGGACGTAATGATTTCAGGTGTAATTGTTTTATCTCCGGTATCTTAGCAAGAAGTCGGCACCAAAATACATTTTAAACTTTGTGAAGATTCCGAAAAATCACAATAGGGTAAAGGTACGGGGGTATTATCTATGCTGTCAGAAGCTTTGTTAGTGACGATGGAACACTGAGGTTCTATGCGTGGCGGAGTTAATAAATATTAAGTTAAGTAATACCTAATTGAGCCCCTAAGTCGTTTAAATTTATATCTTGTAACAATACATCATTTTCGTGATTGACTATATCTGGGATTGCATAAGTGGATATAGAATAATCATGCTCTTGAATTGGCTCATCCAATATGACGTGATTATAAGAACCATCCACCATCAATTAACTAATTAAGATACGTTTTTACATAAGTATTTACAACGTAAAAGTCGCTAAGTAATGCATTTCACAAACGAATAAGTATGTACAAACGCACTAAACTACGCTAACTATGTGTTAGCGTAGTGTTACTCGAACTTTGAACTAAGCGGCTCAAATATTCTAAAAAACGTAGCGTGTTACTATAAAACAAAATAGTTAAAGTTACTTACTAGTTAGTTTGTAAAACTGGGCAATCACATCTAACACAGACACAACTGTTGTTAGATTAATGTAAATCAACAAGCGGTGCGTCCTTTCCCCGTGTAGACTCCGCTAATAATAGTTAGCGTTGTTAAAATCGACCAATTTCAAAAAGTACATTTACTTAGCGTTTTATAAAATTTGTAACTTCGTTATTTTTGTATATTTTTTCACGATTTTTTTTCACATTTAAAAAAACACATTTTAAGGAACTTGGCATAAAAAAACGATTTTGCTAAAATTCTAGTTAGCGTAGTATAAATTGTTGGTGTCGATCTTTCGCCAATCATCTCTTTGTTGTGAAATTCGTGTCCAGGTGTTTCCAGCGATAGCTTCTATGTCATCTCGCCAGCGTCGTCGTGGCCGTCCTCGGGGGCGTTTTTGGTCTCGCGGGTACCAGTATAGCATCTTTTCAGTCCATCTGTTATCTCTGGTTCTTGATATATGGCCTGCCCATCGCCATTTAAGTCGACATAAAATTTTTGCTGCGTCTATTAATTTTGTTTGTTTTCGAATTTTTATGTTTTTTATTTTGTTTGCTATCCTTATTCCAAGCATATGTCTCTCCGCGGCTTTTTTATAAGATATTGACTCTATTGATAATATTTTTTGTGATAGGCCAGGTTTGACAGCCATAAAGCAGTGTTGGAGTCACTCATAGAGTCGAATGCCTTTTTCTTTAGTTTTATATCTAATTTTGATTTGAATATATGTTTGAGAGACCAGAAAGTGCCCCAGGCTTTTTTGATTCGCCTCACCACCTCTTCTTCACAGCATCCTTTAAATGTAATATTTTGACCGAGATAGAAATATTCAGAAACATAGCAAATACTTTTGTTCTGTACATATATTGGTTTCTGCTCGCCGTTTGTCATTATTCATGTTTTATCTGGATTCATTTCTAAACCGCACTCCTTGCTGAAGCGGTTAAGTGATTCAATCATATATTGGAGTTGTTCATGTGATTCAGATATTATCGCTATGTCGTCGGCAAAGCGAAGGTGATTCAAATACTCTCCGTTTATATTTATTCCCATATCTGTCCATTCAAGTTGCCGAAGTATATGCTCTAATAGAGCGTTAAAGAGGTATGGTGAGATAGGATCCCCTTGTCTTACGCCTCTTTTTATTTTAAATGTACTTCCTTTTCTTTCTAGCTTTACTGTGGCCTTACTTTTACTATATATTTCCTTCAAGACTCTTATATATTTCATATTAATTATACTTTTTTCTTCCAACGCTTTCCACAGATGCTCATGGGATATAGTATCAAATGCCTTAGAGTAGTCCACAAATGCAACATAAAGGGTTTTTCTATACTCTAAATATTTCTCTATAATTTGTTTCAAAGTGAAGATGTGGTCAAGTGTGGAGAAGTTACGTCTGCAGCCAGCTTGCTCTCTCGGCTGTTGGAATTCTAATTCTTCTTTAATTCTTGCTAGGACTACATTAGTAAATAACTTATACATCGCTTGGAGAAGACTTATAGGGCGGTAGTCGTTTATGTTAAGTGGGTCTCCTTTTTGTAAAGAAGTGTTATTATAGATGTTTCCCATTGTTCTGGTATCTTTTCTTGATGAATAATACTATCGAATAGCAAGGTTAAGACCGGAATCAGAGGCTTTTTAATTGCTTTAATGATATCATTGCTTATTTGATCTTCGCCAGGACTTTTTAAGCTTTTGATTTTATGTATTGCGTTATTTATTTCACTTTCAAGTAGACATGGTATGTCTTCTGTAAGCAGATTTCTACTTTTACTTGTTTCTTCGGGTAACTGTATATTGTTACAACAATATAAGTTTTTGTAAAACTCAGTTGCTATGGTTCCAATGTCTTTTCTATTAGTATTAATAATTCCTTGGCTGTTTTTAAGTTTTTGAATCCATTTTTTTGTGTTATTTAATAATCTATTTCCACTTTTGACTGATCCTCTTCTATCAAGTTCATCTTCAATTATTTTAAGTTTGTATGACTCTTTGTTCTTTTTAATGCTTTTTCTATACAGATATTTTAATCTTTTGATTTCACAATTACTTCTATTAATTTTTTCTTTAAGTTCTGAGCGTTCTTTGATTAGATCTCTGATATCTTTAGGTATTATATAATCAATTTTGTTTTTCTTTTCAATTTGTGGAAGTTTGTTGATACTCTCTTTTATTGTCTGTATAAGTTTGTTGTAAGAATTCTGAATATTATAAGTGTTGGTGCTAGGTGCCTTATAAAGTTCTGTAAAAGCGTTTTGTAATATTTCGCATTCTGCAGGCAAGAAACTGGCTTGTTTTCTAATGAACGATCTTCTGCTTTTCTGCTTTGGTGTGTTGATAGTAAGAGTAGCCTGTATCATTCTGTGGTCGGTGGGATGTGAAGTGTTAACAACTTCAATATTTGTAATGGTACCAATATTTGTTCTGCGTGTGATTATATCGTTCGTTGTTTTACCATCTGGAGACCGCCAGGTCCATTTATTCTTAAGATTTTTCTTGAAGTGTGTATTCATAATGTACAATTGATTTTCAACACAGAATTCTACAAGCAATCTACCCCTAGCGTTGCCTGTTCCATAACTCCATGGCCCCACTGCCGTCTTATCCACAGAAGTGGCATGTCCGATTTTCGCGTTCAAATCGCCCATGACTATAGTGCTTGTTTGCGTGTTTTCCAAAGCACTTCTTATGTCATCATAAAATATATTTATCTCTTCTTCCGTAGATTTCTCTGTAGGTGCATAGACTTGAATAAGATTCCAAGTGTGTCCATTCATCTTTAAATCTAGCCTAGCCACTCTGTCTGCGAACACTTTAAAATCTAGGATATTAAGTTTGAGTTCCTTTTTTAACAGAAACCCTACACCATTTCTCCCATTTTTAATTCCAGTGTATAGAAAAATATAGTTTTCATATTCAATAACTAGTGTTCCTTCCGTTTTTACTTCTGAGATTCCTAGAACGTCCCATTTGAGACTTTGTAAAGCTATCTCTAGTTCTTCTTGTCGTCCAATCCCAACTAGGGACCTTACATTGAGTGTCGCTATATAAATTCGTTCGATGGAGGGTGGTGGTCTACTGCCCCCACGGAGACCAACCGTATTGGGAGAGTTATATATTTGTAAAGCAGCTCTTTTGGTGGTGAAATTTCTGAGATGAGGCTTTGATCGTTGCTATTCGTTATAAGTTTTTGATGAAAAGAAAGGCGGTGTTGGTGAGCCACGATTCAAGTAGTAATTCATAGATGTTTTGTTCTTTTTTGCGGTATGAGTTAAATTCATTGGTATGGTTGTAGTCTGAATTTGAGTGGGGGGTGAGTTTGGTTTTCTTTTATTAGTATATGTTCTGTCATAATTTTCACAACTGCCTGTGTTCCTTATTTTTGCAGGATGTCTATTATTTAAAGTTATTATTTTATCATATCTCATCGCTATTTTTTCGCCATTTTCTTTTCTGATTTTAAATTCAGCTTGTAATTCCTTGCGTATTTGTAAAACTTTTACTGGGAAGTCTTCTTTTATATAAACATTGGTGTCCTTTAGGTATTTTCTATTTCTGAGAATTTGAATCTTCACCCCAAACGTAGTGGTGGTAACAACAATTGGTCTAATTTTGCCATTAGGTTTTCCTACCCGCCTAGCATGCGCGCGTCGACAAAATTTTGTCGACACTTTTTCTCGGGTTTTTGTCGTTTATCGAATTATGTCTACTGACACTAACATGCGTGCTCATGCATCTCGATTTGTGACGTCACAAGTAGAGAAAACTGTAATTTTTACTTTATCTGTGCTATTTTTCTCTACGAACCCTAACATGACCAAGGGTGCGTTCCACTAAGCGTTCACAACGCCCAAAATACTCTTTTGGCCGTTCCACATGGCGACTACGATCGTTGTGGTCGCGGCGAAAACGTCATTAATGACGTCATCACTCACGCTCACGAGAAGCCCACAACGACCCATCTCTGGAGGTGGGTCGAAGTGAGCGTTGAGAAAAAATAGCAAAGTTGTCAGAACTAAAAAGTCAAAGTTTTCTATTTACACCAAGAAGTTTATAATATTATCTAATGGAGAGAGCGGTACACACATTTTTGTGAAGACAAAAAAATTACCTTTTGTGTTGTATTCTATCTCACTCACTCTTTAACCTATGTTGCCAAAGCTTACGGATTATTTCCCTACCCATAAAAAAATATCAATACCGTTATTGTCGTCTCAATCATATATATATAAATATTTCCAACATATCTTATATAATGATATAAGTACTATTTTCATTTCAGAATTATTCTTGTTGAATAAGATATCCTTAAGGTTTTTTATCCTTATTAACATTTTAGTTAAACAAAATTTCCTCATTTAATTGGTAATTGCGAATACATATTTCGGCAACACTGTTATAAAACGTTAAGTTCGATGACAATATAGAACTTGTCAAATAAATGTTCACTTCGAAATTTTCTCTGTAATTATCTACAATAATAAGTGTGTTTTAGTGATATTTTAATGTGAATTGTGTAGTTCACGGTTGCAGAAATATTTGATATCCATAATTTAGTGTGAAATTCTACAGGTAAGTTTATTGTAATCAATATTGTGTAAATATTATAATTTTATCAATATTTATACGAATCGTAATAAAATACGTGAATATTTTATGAATGAACTGTAGAAAAACCTCGCTTAATGTGATTTGCTTTATATATGACTACTTTTTTCATATTAACGTAATGTTAAATGTGATTTTTTGTATTGTAAATAGTATATGTAAACAAGAGGCTAGGGTGACCATGGTGTAAGCTTTGGTGGACCGGTTTCACGATGGTGCTAGAGTATTTGTAATACTAGCCGCCTTACTAATGAATATTATAAAGCTTATTAATCTTTAAATAATCATCGTAAATAAAAACTGAGGATCAACAGTTACAATCGAGTTCTCAGTGTATCCAGCATTGATTTATTGAAACTTTTATTTAAAATAAAATCGAGTTTGTATTACTCTTTACAGATTTCTTAAAGATCTGGATAAGCAAAAACGTGGTTAAATATAAATACCATTAAAAGGTCAATTTGATGTCTGCAAGAATTACTAGTCTACATTTAAAGACAGAAGATTATGATTCTGAATGTGATAATGTTTCTTCTACTTCTCGGAATATGGCAGAAGATGTCAAAAATAATTATTTATTAACAGAAACTCATGCTGTAAGTATATTATTTTTTATCATTTCACTGGTATAATTATGATCCACTTAGACTTTATTATTTACTAGCTTTTGCCCGCGGCTCCGCCCGCGTGAATGTTTTTCCGGGATAAAAGTCACTGTTTATATTTTACTGGGATGAATAGTGGCCTATGTGCTAATCCAGGACATGATCTACCCGTGTGCCATATTTCATCGAAATCCGTTTAGTAGTTTTTGCATGAAAGAAACATCCATACATCCAGACATTCTTACAAACTTTCGCCTTTATAATATTAGTAAGATTAGTAGGATAGGGCATTAAGCTTGCGACCCACCAAATTTTATAACGGCGGTACATTGGGTGATATCTGAGTGTACTAAATGGCACCTCTGCCTCTGTCTAAAATATATAGGTACCTACTTAAATATATTATTATTGATTGATATTTACTTTTTACATTATATGTCAGCGAAATGAATATGAACCACCATTGAAACGTCAAGACTTGAAAGATTTCAATATATCAGTAAATGTGAAGACATCCCGTGAAATAAATTAGAAGAAATAAAAGAAAGTATTGCAGCAGAAGATGAAGAGATAAAAGAAGAAAATTAATGACAAGTTATTTCTTACTAAAGTTGTTCGTGATTATACTTTACAGTCTGAAATTGAAAATATTTTGCAGTGAAATTTTGCTAACATTTGAGATTTTTTTTAAAAGTATATTCCAAATAGCAAGCAAAGAAAAATTACATATAGTGATGACATAAAGACTTTTGTTTTAACATTACACCTTTAGTCGCCGAAAACAATTTTGTTTTTATAAATTCAAAGATTTATTTGCCGAAAGAGAGCACATTATGGTGATCTTTAGCAAACTTTAATAGTTTTGTTGGCTTCTTCACAGAAGTTTTAGAATATTAAAAATAAATTTAAGGAAGAAACCTCACCCGCAGAATGTAGCGTTAATTTTTGATTCCATGGCTCTCAAACAAGAATTTATTTAGTATTGTAATTTGTAAAACATCCACGTGTTTATTACTTTTGCTATAAATATCTACACAACTTTGTTTACAATCAACTTACCTATGGAATTTCACACTAGATGTTGGATTGCAAATAATTCTGCAACCATGAATTACACAACTCATAGTAGAATATCTCTAAAACACAATATTTATTATAGTGGATAATTACAGAAAAAAAGTTCGCAGAATACTTGCAAAAATTGTAAAATCACACAAAATAGATATTTGTAATATTTCAAAATTACTCACTGAAAATTAGGTTATTAACTTCCTAAATGTGTATTATTTTGTTCATGTATGATTGTTTACTTTTATGAGTATGTTTTTTATTTTTTTTTATTATATTTAAATTTAACAATAACTGTAGTTCGATCCCCGGGTCGGGCAAAGTGATATTGAGTTTTTCTATTCAGTATCAGCTCGGAGTCTGGAATTTGTGTCCGATACGGCGATAGGCTCGCCCCCTATCACATCATGGGACGGAATAACGGCGAAAAGTGGGTGCACTAGTTGTGCCTCTGCCTACCCCTTCGGGGATAACAGGCGTGAGTGTGTGTGTGTGTGTGTGTGTGTGTGTGTGTAGTTTTCATTTTTAAATATCCCAATGTTTTTCTGTCTAACCTTACAGTCGCCATATTTGGTTATAAAGGCCAGCAAACAACGTGAACATATCCAGTCGCAGGGGAAAGTAAAACATATATAATGTGAGGTTGTGTGCCGAGCAAAAAAAAAAGCACGCGGGGCCCCGTGCGAAGCAAAAATTTTTTTTTTAACAGCTTTGTAAGTAAGGTGCCAAAAAACGGTCCCCCAAGGAGCTGCAAGATGCCCCTGTAACTGCGAGGCCCCAGGCGGTTGCCTGGTTCGCCCCCCTCCTCCAAGGCCGCCACTGAATTCACCACCGCGTGGTGAGGTATTTTTTTATGTAAGTGGAACTAGTAGTTCCGAACTACTTACCAAAACAGTATGTAAATATGCCAATTTTGTTTGGAATAAACTTTCTAACTCAAATTATATTTTTTAAATATCAACTATTAGTAGCCGCTGTAGTTGGTTTTCATAGTTAATTTAAACCGCATTACTTTATAGAGATAAAAATAAATATTATGGTGCGATATCATATTATTACACACTCACACACTCACGCCTCTTATCACCCGGGTAGACAGAGGTGCAATTAGTGCAACCACTTTTTGCCGTTATTCCGTTCCATGGTGTGATAGGGGGCGAGCCTATCGCCTTATCGTGTACAAATTCCAGACTCCGAGCTGATACTGAATGGAAAATAATCACTTTGCCCGACCCGACCATCCCGGGGATCGAACCCGAGATCTCAGCATTGCAGTCGTACCATAATACAACTACGCCACCGAGGCAGCCATATTATATCATATCATATTATTATGGACAGTTAATTATGTTACGTCCTGGTTTAGAAAATAAACCTTTGTCACTCTAAAGAGAGAGACAGCAGTTAACTGTGACGTCACATTTTATTCTTCAGTTTGTTAAACGGAATGAATAATCCATATGGGTATAAAATTCTTGATTTACACGATTATAATTTTCTAAAATTGTATTACATTCTTCATCTGAACTGGATGAACTAGTACTTTCGACAGTATTATTGCATGCACGCATCTACAAATAACCTAGTGTTGTCGCTAAAGACATTTTGAATTTATTTGAATGTAAAATAATTGAATACTTCATTGAAATTACATATAAAAATTGAATTATATATTTATTTTTCGACATAAACCAACTTCACTTATAATTATTACAATTTACACTTAAAACTCATTAAAACTTAATAATGGTAGCCTAACCTATTAAAGCTATTACTTTATTTTTTCTAGCGCGCCATTTGTATTATTTCCTCAACGCCCAAAACGCTCCACAATCCATTCCACTTGGGTTTACGATAACAACGCTCAGGACCTGCTCAGGACTTAGTGGAACGGGAAAACTCGTGGTCGTGAGCGTGACCGTCGTGAGTGCTTAGGCTACGTTCCACTAAGCACTCACGACGATCACGCTCACGACCACGAGTTTTCCCGTTCCACTAAGTCCTGAGTAGGTCCTGAGCGTTGTTATCGTAAACCCAAGTGGAATGGATTATGGAGCGTTTTGGGCGTCGAGGAAATAATACAAATGGCGGGCTAGAAAAAATAAAGCAAAAGCTATAGGTTAGACTACCATTCGTAAGTTTTAAGTGTAAATTTTAATAATTATAAGTGAAGTTGGTTTGTGTCTAAAAATAAATATACAATTAAATTTTTATATGTAATTTCAATGAAGTATTCAATTATTTTACATTCAAATAGATTCAAAAGGTCTTTAGCGACAACACTAGGTTATTTAATTATGCGTGCATGCAATAATACTGTCGAAATTACTAGTTCATCCAGTTCAGGTGACGAATGGAATACAATTTTAGAAAATTATAATCGTGAAAATAGAAAACTTCGACTTTTTAGTTCTGACAACTTTGCTATTTTTTTCAACGCTCACTTCGACCCACCTCCAGAGATGGGTCGTTGTGGGCTTCTCGTGAGCGTGAGTTATGACGTCATTAATGACGTATTCGCCGCGACCACAACGATCGTAGTCGCCATGTGGAACGGCCAAAAGAGTATTTTGGGCGTTGTGAACGCTTAGTGGAACGCACCCTTAGTGGAACGTAGCCCAAATGATTTTATCGATATTTGACATTTGTGACCGAGATATTTGTCTACGTTGCTTTTGTACGAAGAGAAAATTGTCGTATATCAACAAACGATGGCGGTATATTATTAATTAAGTATTACAATTGTATAATATGAATTATGAATATTGGATGTAAAGTGCAAACAAGAAACATAAGGAATTTATGCGATTCCTTTGATATGAGCGATGTATTTCAAAGCGAATGGCTGTATACCTAATATATATGAATATAGAAAAATTTACACGTGGTATGGAACCGCGAAAGGCATGCCCGCCCTTTTAAAGGTAATTTTATAATATATAAACAACCGCGTTTAATAACAATTTAAATATATATAGATAAAGGAATAATGTCTTTTTTTGTTAGGTGTTGTGCTCCATTCAATTTCGTGCCAATGGAAGTTATCAAAGACACTTTGTGCAATATCTTAGTCTGTGCCAGGCGGAGACTGATGTTAGTACCTAGTTTTATTGGCAAGTTTTGCATTCCATACCTATATCATGGAAAGTACCAACTCAACATAGTTTCAAATTTATATTAGAGCTACAATGTTCATTTACTTATAATACCATAACTTTTAGGTTTCTAGCTGAGTGAGTCAGTTTACGAGTCACAGAATATCAGCCCAAAGGAGTATGGCTTGTGAATTTGAGGAAAATTTAATGTGAAGGCTATATTAGGGCCCATTAAATATATGAAAATATTACCTCCGTCTGGACCACAAAGTGCACAATAGAAAAATTGGAAGAGATCAATGTTCAACTGGTAATATAATATCTTACAATACCATTAATTAATAAACTTCATTGATAATTATATATTTATAAATGTACTTTAACAAAATTTCTATCTTGCCTTAAATAAGATTGCATTATTGTGTTAACTAATTAGGTAGTGAGAACCCTTGAATTACAGACTATCTGCCGTTTTTATTTTGTATATTTTATACCAACAAATTAGCAACTTTGTTTATTATATTTGTAAAACCAGTAAGTGTATATTTTAAAATAAATGTTGCAAATTGTAGATTTAAACAGCAGAATATTCAATGTGAATGCTAGTTATTCAGGAAGATACCATTATTATGAAACCTAAAATACAAAAAAAAGTATAGGTTTTATTTATTTATTAAAAACTTCATATAAGTACTCTGAATGTCTACAAATAGACTTAACACTAGAATATGGCTATTTACATTTCTATATTAAATTACTATTGTTACAATTCTACATTACATTGATAATGTTACATAACTGTAAGTAATGGAGTATTTTATGTTACAGTGTATGGAGGAAACTATTATAAATGAACAGCACATTGGAGAAGAACATGTACAATTATCAGTAACTGCAAGATTCTGTCAAGCCAAATGGGCAAGAAATAATAGATATATATTATGAACCAATAAATAATTGTAATACATATGATTTTTAAAGCTTTTTTATTTATGATACAAAATTTTCTACATTAATGTGGAGGGCAAAAGAATATTTCAAAGAAACTTTTTGATATAACATTTACATAGGGAACCCTATTGCTGCGGTACATTTTGTTCATATGTAATGTTTTATGTTGTGTAATGGTAAAGATAACAAAGTATGGAGTGTCAAAGCTCTTATTATAAGATTAGATGTTTATTTTGAAAAACAGTTGTCTATAAAAATACAGATCTACTTTCAATAAATTATTGTTCGAACTGGACAAATAAAATTCTTCTGTAGGTAGTGTTTGGTGAGCTCATCAACATGGTGCTGGGTGTTGTGCTTGCTGTTGTACTGGGCTGGGCATTGGGATGAACTAAAACAGAAAAGAAGATATAATTTCAATATATGTACTTCATAATTTAGTACTTAAACACTATTGTTAAACAATAATAAATAATATCAAATAGAAACAAATCTTGGACCTTGTGGCTGCAAAGCTTAACTTAAAATATCAGTGTTGAGCTCATTAGGTTATTATTACACTATACTTACACCAATTGGAAATTTTTGGGGCCAAAACCACATCCATCTTCTTTCCGGTTGCACCACCGATTTCGCTGAGCATGAGCTATGTTGCATCGCTCCCGTGGTTGAGTGATAGTCATCCGGCACAAAGTTTGAATAAGCCAACATATAGTAGCACAAATAATTGAGTCTTGTTGGATTTTATCAGATTCTTGCCTTGTTACATCGTACACTAAAACAGTTCGGAGCAGTGATTTCATATTCGGTTCCTTATAGTGTACAATACATTAACATTGAATTTTTCGTTCACTTACGTTTTTTAACTTTCATTTTCTATAAAGTTACATTTAAATTGACGATAATTTATAAAACCAAAGAAAATAAGATAAATAAACTTTGGAATGACGTAAACTGTCACTCAAAACGTCAGATAAAACAACAGTGTTACCAAATGTTTGACGGTTGAAGTCGCCGAAAATTCATTGTGAAGTAGCCTAAAGTCGCCTCTTCGTATATGGAAAGGTGAAGGAGCAAAAAGAAAAAAACAAACCTCCCAAATTTCTAATTTATAGTGGTCCAACGCGGCGAAAATTCAAAGTAACCTAAAGTCGCCCGCTTGTGTGGGGACGCGGAGAGCAAAAAAAGTCCCCAGTTTTCAATAATTGTGTGTAAGGGGGATCTGAGTACATATTTTGTATCCTCGAAGCTATAAATATCCTCAAATTCGACAAAAACAATGCATAAAACACGAACTTTCCGAAGTAGCCTAAATTGGCGATTAATCACCATTCGCGTAGCCTAAACGGCGACCAGTCGCACTTCGCAATTTTTGGTCGCCCCGACACTCTTCAATATAGCCTAAATGGCGAAAAGTCGCCTAATCTGGCACCACTGAACAACAATTGCATCATAGATCTATAAAATTGAATGAACTAAAACCACGGTAGCCAACATTAGAAAATAAAATTGTTAGAATATATATTTAAAAGGGCAACATCGGTTTGTCTTCACGAGTAAACTTATGTCTTCAACGAGAGACTTATCGATCATAGCGCGCATGTTAGGGTAAACGACATATTACTCGATATCGACAATTTGTCTACTGTCGTTATCGAGATATGTCGTCGTGCGCATGCTAGCCGGGCAGGTCTTCTCACTGTATCGATATCCCGCCTATCGCACAATTACTGCATTGTTCCATTTAATATATCTAGTATTTTCTGTTCTAGTTCTTGATAGGAGTTTTCATTCTCTTCTAGGCCAAAAAATAATAAATTCCTCTTTTTCATTTGATGCTTCATTCTGTCTATAACAATCTGTTGATCGTATAGCTTCTTTTCTAAAATATATGTTTTTAGTTCCATACTATTGAATTTTTAATTTATATTCATATTTATGTCTTGTATGATTGTATCTCTCATTTTATTTATGTCTTGTTTTTGGGCTCGCAAGTCTTCTTGAATTTTCTTCAATTGTGACATTGTTTCTTCCATTGTAGATAAAAAAATATTGGTGCTGCCCTCTATGAGTCTTATTGAAAAAATAATCAGCTTTCTTGTCGCGACCTCTAGCTGGTCGTCTATGCAAATTATGATTTGTGTCAATGCTTATTACCGTAATGTTATTGATATGATAAAACTGAAATAAGAATTATAAATATTATTGTTGTTGACTTGTTTATTTTTTTTTCTAAAGCGGCTAATGTCTACCCTGACATACTGCCAAGTGGCAATATACTGCCAATATAAGCTCATCACATCAATGTTAAGAATATAATAATTAATAAACTATTTCTAATAATGAATATGCCATTCCTACATATTAAAAACCTAGGATGGTTTTTAAACGTATTTACCATTTTTACTATGTAGCATCTGCACATAGTACATAAAATACACACGAAAATTAAATATAATAGACATATTATAACATTGTAAATCATTTTCAAACTGCGCATTGTGTTATTCGATTTATTTATATTTAACATCTTAAAAATTATACTGCGTGAAACGACACATAAATATCAAATTTATTAAAATTGTAATCGAAAACAAACTTTTTATAATCTGTAGCAAAATGACTGCTCCTCGGCTGAGTTTTCCATCAAATCTTTTAAAGTGCGTTTGAGAATGCCATTTAAAATAAGAAGCCGGCTAAAATTAAGTAGGCCTCAGATAACTTGGTTGGTTGAGTAGCGTTTGAGTATTCGGGCGTAAGGGCGGTATTAATAGATCAATCTCAAGTTTGAGTTGCATCTCAAGTGGACACGATGTATTGAACTATTCATACATTATGACTACTTGGGATGTGGCTCGAACTTGAGATTGATTTATTAATACCGTCCTTTGTATAATTAATTAAAACAAGAGCACCTCAAGGCACTTCCAAGTTCCCGCCAAAACTCGTTTCTTTTTTTATTTTATTACGTCATTGTTGCCCTCATATTGCGTGTCAATTTCAGATTGATATCAGTAACGCTTGATCATGCTTCATTGTTAGATGACAAAATTAAGAATGTCATCTTAAAAATCTATAACATAAAATTGTTCTCTATGAATTTATTAAAGTTCTAGGCTTGAGTCAAAAAAGGTCGGACATACATTAACATCTTCCTTTATGCAATAAAATAACTATTATTTACAATAAAGGACAGAATATGGAAAAAAGATTCGTAAATACTTAAAGATCGGTATTTTATAAAAAAATAAAGAAGAATAAAGAAAGTTGTTGGCAAGTGGCAACCCTGAATCCTAAATTATTTTAGAAACATCTTTAAATCTGGTCACACTGCACACGTCAGTCACCAGAGACAAATAAACAAGATAGTCACGTCATTATTAGCAAAAAGTTGTGATTTGTAAAATGAAAAATCATTTATCCATAATTTCTTTAGCTCCATAAATCGTGTCTTATTTTATTACTATTATCTAGTATGCTTTAGCGTACAACTAAACACCTTAAATAATCTCTTGTATGGAATTACATTCAATACAGATTTAAATATTTTACGGTATTCCTAATATCTACGTAGATAAATTCTTTGAAATTTATAATGTCTCTCAAAGGAGATAGTGTGGCATGTAAAAAGTCTGTGTTTTGGGCGTATGTGCTCTGGTTATTCGGAGGATTATTTGGCGTACACCACTTTTATTTACGCCGCGATAAACATGCATTCGTATGGTGGTCGACGCTTGGGGGATTCGGTGTAGGATGGCTTGGAGAAGTATTTCGCATTCCTAGGTATGTGAGAGACGCCAACGAAGACCCGAAGCACATGGAAGAGCTGGTAGCAAAGATGTATCGCAACAAAAAGGTAATATTAATACATTTGTAAAACCATGTTGAAGTCACATTTGTCTACAGACTCGACCTAATTAAAGACATTGGTCTCACAGAAAACCAAATTGAAGTGACAAGTTTACTGTTGCTTTTCGAATGGTGAGAGAAGATTTCTCGCCCAGCTTGCCTCTTTATTCCTTCCTCGTTTAAGCCCTGTAGTACATTCATGAGTGTACTTGAACTGTGTGTTTGCCTACGGGCAGTGGAGATCACTAAACATCATGTGACCCACAGGGCCACATGTATGTTTGGCGTTTGCTGACCTGTAGTACAAAATAAAAATTGAGGTTAAAGTAATTTGCATGTATGTTTATACCATTTGACTCTTTCCAGTCTATTTCGTTTACCTACTTTGAAATCTATACTAATGTAATGCTTAAGAGTTTGTTTGCTTCTTTAGTTGAATGCGCTAATCTCAGGAACTACTGAACCGATTTTGAAAATTTGTTCACTAATCGGAAGTTACATTACTCCTGACTGCTTTAGGCTACTTTTTATTCTGGAAAAATATCACACGGGCGGAGCCGTGAGCAATACTAGTGTTTCATACACCAAACAACATAATATTATATAGTGTCAATGACCTTTACTTTGACTGGTTGACTAATGAATTTAAACAGCTTTGTAAGCAAGGCTCAATATAAACTTGCGGTTTGATAAAAAGTTAATTTATATATTATTAAAACTTGAATGAGTCAAATGTGTACTTACTGTATAGTGTATACTAGTACATTATAGATGGGTTACTACTATGTCTAACATTTGTATTATATTATATTATATATTCTAATATCATGGTCTGTTTTCTATTTTAAGACTGCAACTGCAATATGGGACACCAGTGGGTATTATTGTAAGTACTTGCTAAGTTTGCACGCTTTAAACACACTGTTTTGCACTTGTTTTGAAAACATTCTGCATCAACAAAATAATTACCTTGCATCTTCATGGACATATCGTCGGGGATAGTGCAATACCGCGTAAATGATTAAAAAAAAGTTTGGTATTATCAATGCTAAGTTTAGTGTAGTAAGGATCAATCTCGATTGGACTTTTTTTATCACTTACGCGGTATTGCATTATCCCCGACGATATAATGAATTTGATTTAGTTAAAGTTGACATCAGTGCACATTACTTCCCACTGAATTGAGTCACAAATTAGTTTTTAATAATGAATGGTGCAATAATCACATGATTATTTACTCAATCTGAGGGTGTATTCAAAAGTTTGGCTTTACACTTGCAGAAGCAGTTTTATCTCTGCAAGTAAAAAGCACCTACCATAAGTTGTTTGTATGCAGAAAATCTAGTGGATTAAATACAGACATAACTGTATTGATTATAACTAATTATTGTTTAATAAATATTTTTATATAATAATTACCTCTCATTATATCCCATCACACTATTTGTGCATTCTTTCATAGTATAAATATTTGCTTACTATGTATCATACTAATGTTTAGTAACCTCCTTTATATTTTGATGCTATTAACATGGTATGTAATTAATTGGTCTTTGTTAATATGTGAATAATGAATTTGATTCAGTGTTTTAATGGCCAGATTGTATTAATCCCATATTTATAATTGTATGTCATGCAAACTATTACATAATACTAACAAATGTTTGCAATAAAAAATAACATATTTTAAGCTTCGCCTTTGTAACATATTTTTAAATATATATTTAATTCTTATTTGCAAAATGACGAGAAATACTCCAACATGTTTTGTTTCATTTACAGAGACGAAACCACTTTGGTATAAGTTATGTATTGTTTCATTTTGCATATACATTGCATAATTTATTTTTGTTTGTATTATGTAAGAATGAAAGTATAATTAATTAACTACCTGATAATATGTTAAAATTTTCATAGTGTTGTTATTAGTTCATGCATTCTAGCTTTAGTATATAAAAATTATAGTAATGCGTTCTTATTGAAATACATTTACATCTTACAGCCACCATTCTCCATGAATAGGTTCACGGGAATGTTGATGGTTGGCTACTCGTGGGGTCAGATGATGATGTTTGCTGTACCCCCTGATGAGTTCTGGGGCATCAACTTTAGGTACCTCAATTACCTGATACCTCTCGCCGCTGCTCTTGGTAAGTTTTAGTTAATTTACTACTTTGATAATATATTTTTTTGCACCTCTAATAGTTCACCTGGTGTTAATTTCGGCAGGAGATCGTAGTGTTGCCCTAGACTAGTTACAGTGGAAACTTAGATACAAATTCTCAAAATACACTCATACACCATCCTTCAATTTGGGACACGACAGGGTGCATAAAGTGCTGCTTGTCTGCAGATATAGACAGAGTTATGATAAACCCAATCATAATACACAGAATTTCTTCAGGTGTCTGGACAGTTGGCAATATTGGGCGAGAGCAAGGTAAACTCAAATGGCCACTTCTAGCTGCATATGCTGCCTACCCCATCCGCTACTACATCTATGACGAGACGGTGTGGTTCACACTCATGGTCCTTGCTGCAGCATTAGCATTCGATTCTTTCTCCAAGGAATGGCGTCGCAAACCGACAAAGAAGCAGCATGTTGTCAGGTAACGACCATATTTTGTTACCATTTGATTTTTTTTAATATCTTCACTTTGTATACGATTTCGGAGACTGATTGTTTTTAATACGTGTAGTAAAGCGTTATGTCACTTTGTCAGATTAATGTTGTACTGTTGTTTCAATCTAACTTTCAGTATAGGCTGCAAATATTCATGAAATATTATGGGAAGGATCAGTGCTTATTCTCAGGATTCCAATAAGCAGATTACAGCCAGTTTAGAATAAAATGATAATTCCTTTCAGGCGCGTGATGGTTCTGGGCCTGTGTGCTTGCCTGTACCTTTCTCTGTGGTGTGGCTACCTGTACTTCCATGGCACTATCACGGACAGTGAAGGCGACGAGGTGCCAGTTTATGAAGCTTTGCATCACTTCTTCACTAGTCCCTGGTGAGTATTTAGGCATACAGACGTATATTCAAAATTTATAATAAAATATCATCTTATCTAAAGACCTCAACTTATTCTAAATTACGTTGATAAGTTCTTAAAAGAGTAAAGACATTTTAGCTATTACTAAAACCTCTAAAAGCGAACAAAATGCGCGGTAGATTCACTATCTTCACTGCTAATTGTATTCAATAAATATTTGAATATTGGCTTAGGTGGCTGGATGTGAAGCAATGTCTACTGGACACGTATCAGTATGCTCAGCACCATGGCTGGTATGAGGTTTGGAAGCAGATCATCGATTTGTCAGACCCACATGGAGAACAGAATGCTTACAAGGTTGGCAAATTTTATATTTCAATTGGGTTTCACATATGAGATATCATAAGTGCTGCATATTTAGACTAAGTATGGAGAATGGAACAATAGAACGTGTGATTTGGATTTTCGTATCTCTTAAGAACATGATCAGGTTATTTAAGAGGTGATCATTCTAGCCAGTGCTAATTATAGTTATGACAAACTAATTTACTCATAATATAGACAAGTGTGAATTGTTACTATAGTAGCAATTGTATTCCTTTTATTATCTTTCGCTCTCAAGGCTTTTCTACGTGGCTTTAAAAGCAGCCCATATGTTAATCAGATTTGGTCTAACTATGTCCCAAAATATTTTAACCAAATCCATTCGGCGCTAGTAAAAAATATATAGAAACTTTCACATTTTATAAATTAATTAGGTTTTATGATACTTTAGGTACAACACAGTTATAAAAATATTAATTTCCTAGGTCCTAGGCCTTGGTCCGGAAGCTAGTCAGCAGGAAATCACGTCAACTTGGAGACGCTTGTCCCGAGAGAATCACCCTGACAAGGTAAAGGAAATTCATCTCCGTAGAACCGCGCAAGAGAAATTCATGGAAATACAACAAGCCTACGAGATTCTGTCCAACAGCAAGCACAGAAGGAATAGACGTAACAAAAAAGACAATTCCGAACCTAGAAGTAACGATAAAATAGAGTTGTAGTTCCCTTGTATACTACCAAAGGCGGCTTAGTTTTTAATGTAGCTTAAAGTAAATTAACGATAGGCATTAGATATTGGAAAGAGATATTATAACCGCAATAAAAGGTTTTGTAGTTCTTTAAGATTATATGAATGTTTCAGTTGCAAATATTATTCAGACTGTACAACGTTCCGTCCAAATATAGTTATGATTGTAAAATCATTGCTTATGTAATTAAATATGGTCTGATTCACAATAATAGATTGTTTAATATTTGCTAAGTATTACACTAAGCAATTGACTATACAGGCCAAGGTAAATTGCGTTATGTTTGTTTGATAAAAAGTTATTAATAAATTATATACTACGTAAGGAAATATATGCGACATGTGTAGCGAAATGGTATGGTTTTAAATTTAAGTGGTATAATTTTGGGAATATCTGTTGCATTATAGAAATGTTGACTGTTATTGTAATTAATGCGCAATATATTTCCTAATGAAATGCATTTATATAATCTACAACTTTGCAAACACACAGTGAGTGTTTTTGTCAGGATGAGTAATAAAACTATACAGATTTTTTATAGTTCCTTCACTCAAGTCATTTGTTCTATTTGTTAATTTCTGCTAAGTGTATCGACCAATTAATAGTTTTCGATCTGATTTTGCTAAGATGAATTCTCAAAATTATTTGTTTTTATAATTAATTTTATTCCAGGATATTTTATATTAAATTATTTAGCATTAGGCATGTGACTGCAAATGTGCATTTATAAAAACCATTGTATTTAATTGATCTGGTGGGAATCTAAAATAAATTTATTGAGATATATTTTACTTGCATTTATAACACCAGATTTGGTACTTAAGTTATATTTAATAGTTTTGTAAATTACTTATATTTTATGTATTTACTTTATAAATGAGTATAATGTATTAAATTATTCTTTTATCAGTTATTGGATTTATAATTAGTATTTACGTATTTGAAGTAAACCTCATTTAAGCAAGGTTTTAAACCTTAAAACCTTAAACCTTAACAGCAATGAATTTTTATTATTTTCTCTCCAAAATGTACAGTGAATCGGGACTTTAAATAAAATATGGCCAACTGTTAGCCCATTCTTTACTTTTAATTCTTTATTTAAACAGTTTACGTTAGAACGCAAATCACGTGAACTCTCAGAACTCCTCGACTATTATCAGAAATTATTATTGTAGGTATTTATAATATGTGTTGTCTTGTAAAAGGCAGCTGATAACATATTGTTTCAATAATGCTTATAGTTTGAACACTATTATTCGTTCAATTATAATTTGAGATAAAATTATTGAACAAATAAAATTTATGGAATTGCTTTTCAAAATGAATTATAGTTCGGAAAACTTTCTTAAAGGCCCTAAATTTACACGATAGGTACTATCTATTGCCCGCTGCCCCACCGGCATGAAAAAAGGTTTCCAGGATAAGTATTTTTCCGGAATAAAAGTAGTCTCCAGCACTCAGGAGTAATTAGCTTCTTATTAGTGAAAATAATTGGAAATTGGATCTGTAGTTCCAGAGATTAGCCCCTACAAACTCAAAAACTTTTCTTCTACAATATTGGTGTAGATTAAAATAGTATGAAATATCATGCTCCTAATCGTTGATGTCTCATCCTCTCTCAGTGGCCGTCCTGAGCCGAGGTTCGTAACCCGTTAGTGGGTTGCCCTCAGCATGGTCACTTAATTCAAAGGGTTGCGAGCGCCTTCTGCGTTCACCCTAAAGACCGGTGTGGCCAGACAAGCCGACTCGCGTCAGGCTACTGGCAGTAGGGCCATTAACAAAAAAAAAAACAATATCATGAGCATTCAACATGACGACACCAAGTAATTAGAGTTTTATTGTAAAAGAAAATACTTATGATTATATAAGTATACATCATTAAAAACAGTAAATATAATTTAATTAACTTTTCAAATTTAACGCAAGAGTTAAATGTTTAAATTACACATTAATCTATGCTATATTCTCATATTTTTAGACCCTATGTTCATATTATTTAATTAAGAATTAAAATTTCTTCTATTACTTATTTTGTCATTTTCGGACTTGTGTTTGTTATTTGCTTTAAAAAAGCAAAACATGAACATTATGTTATATGAAAAAAGATAAGGAAGTAAAGTATGCATTATTTAAATGTACATTTAAATGTACTTAAATATTGTATTTATTTCTATAAGTTTTAATATGCATGGAAATAACTGCCATTATTTATCTAGTGGATCTGTAAGTTAGTTTCTATAATTCCATGCAAACTCCATATTATGCAGCACATGCATTTATTAATTTTGATTAATGCCTGTTTTTTGTATGAATATTCTATTTAGTATTTATAGATTTTTTTTGTATTTACGGGAAGAAGTAAAGGATTACTCAACTAATATAAGGATTTTCTTTTTATGTCACGGTGATTCCCTATTGAATTCATTAAAAATTGTAATGCTTATAAGCGATTCAAATCTTTACTTAATATTATAAATGCGAAAGGAACTCGTGTCTGTCGCGCTTTCACGCCAAAACTACTGAACCGATTTAAATGAAATTTGGTACATTTTTTAATGCGAAAAAAGGGTTTTAAGGGGGGATGAAAAGTTGTATGGGGGTGTCATTTTTAGAGCTAACAGGTTGAAACATTTTTAGGCTGTTGATTCGATATAAATAAATATGACATTCAAAATTTTAAAACTTGCTCTTTAAGGTACATGTCCCCTAGTTCTTTTAACACAAGATTTTTTAAATATAGTATTCCTAACGAGATATTAGTTTGAAAGCATTTGTGTGACGAATATTGGTTATTTTGTTATTCATTGAATGCATGAATTATGTAGTTCTAGTTCGATATTTTTTTTATATTAATTTATTTGTGTACCTCTTGTTTGAATGCTATTTCGTGATAGAATTTGACTCTGCTTGTAAGTTCGTGAACTTGCGGCCTCTATTTCGGGATAAAGTTTTTTATAGTGAGTAATAATGTTTGAAAATAAACGTAAATCTCGGTCCTTCGGTGACGTACTGTATTACGGCACGACTGCAATGTTGAGGTCTCGGGTTCGATCCCTGGGTCGGGCAAAGTTATGTTGAGAAATGGCTGCATTTCTAGACCGATTGGAGCGGCTTAGCGCGGAGATGGGACTTTCCGTAAACAGATCCAAAACCAAGATCCTGGTGGTGGATAGATCTGGGAAGTTGGAACTCACTGGTGCACTGGACCTAGAAGCAGTGGACAACTTTGTCTACCTGGGTTCCAATATCAGCAACAATGGTTCGTGTGAGAAGGAAGTGCGCAGGCGAATTGGAATGGCTAAGAACGCTATGTCTCAGCTTGAAAGAATCTGGAGAGATCGCAACATCTCCGTCAAAACCAAGACCAAACTGGTACGGACCTTAGTCTTTTCGATCTTTTCGTATGGAGCTGAGACTTGGACATTGAAAGCAGCAGACCGCAAATGCATTGACGCTTTTGAGATGTGGTGTTGGAGAAAGATGCCTCTGTATTCCTTGGACAGCATTTCGAACTAACATCTCCATATTACGAGAACTCAAAATCTCCTCGCGGCTGTCATCAGAGTGTCTACGCAAAATATTAGAATATTTCGGTCATATTGCAAGAAAAGACGGTGACAACCTAGTGAAACTCATCGTGACCGGCAAAGTAGAGGGGAGAAGACCTCGTGGACGCAGGCCAATACGTTGGTCTGACCAGATTAGCACCACTCTTGACTCTACAATGTATACCGCCCTCCGCACCGAGTGTGACAGAAATGAATGGAGAAAGCTCGTTCGAGGGAAAGTGATGAAGAAGGGGGGTCGCGACCCTCAGTACTGAGGAACACGACGCAAGAAGAAGTTGCGCCTCTGCCTACCCCTCCGGGGATAAAAGGCGGGTGAGTCTGTAAAAACGTAAATATTTAATGGTTTAATAATAATTACTTATAATAAACAGGCCAAAGATAACGATAAATAAACCTTTATTTATGTTTGCAAATATAAATCTATACTATAATATTATAAAGCTGAAGAGTTTGTTTGTTTGTTTGAACGCGCTAATCTCAGGAACTACTGGTTCGAATTGAAAAATTCTTTTTGTGTTGAATAGACCATTTATCGAGGAAGGCTTTAGGCTATATAACATCACGATACAACTATTAGGAGCGAAGAAATAATGGAAAATGTGAAATAAACGGGGAAAATTATTCATCCTTGAGGGCTTCCATTGCGTGCGCTGCGAAAACGGTTCAAGATACCAAAAATATAAGTACGAAAGAATTATTCCTCTTGAAATGATCTAAAAAAATGTCCGCGACAGTATATGTCTATCTTTTAAGATTAACTCACTAGAACCGTTTTTATGGTAATCAAATTTGGTCGAAATTAATGCATTATTTGTTAAGAGTTGTATCAACGTCATAGTCGTAGAGTGATTCAACGGGAAGGTTTTTATGTATTTTTAGCCCGGAAAAACTTATTAACGCGGGCAACACGACACTGAATGCAAGGTTTTGTAAGTATGGAAATTGGGGTCACATTTTCTAAAAAATAAAGAACATGTAAAGTATTAAAGAAATACTCGAGGAAGGCTCTGTCATCTAAATGCGTTGATATCTACAGTTACTTTCACTAATTTAAAAAATCGGTTTCCGATTTTACACCATTGGGGTTACACAGTCAATAATATCACGCGATACTCGTATTATCGTACTATCGCGATAATCATGATGCAATATTGATGAGTATCGCAGTATCGCGATAATATCGCAGGTTATAGGCATAGTATTTGCGATCTTGTGATAATATCGCGATTCCAGGATCACGATATTATTGACTGTGTAATATACCCCATTCACATCGTTTGTTTGGGGATGATTATAAAATGGATAGGTACCTATCACATATTCATTTTCAGGTTTCATAATTTTATCATAATAAATTATATCACCAACCAATGATTTATATATACAAACACGAGGGACAAATGGTTCAGTTCTCATCCCTTGTCTCACTTGGTTACGAAATGATAAAAGACGAATGTCCTATATTAATTGTCATGGTTTCAGATGTTTTCATGGTTGTTGTTTCAGTTTTTTCGTGCACCTTGGTTACTAGTCGACTTTGTCAGTTATCTTCTTAACTAAAGCCTCAGGATAATAACTAAAACTAAAGCTAAGCTATTAGGTCTACAGTAGAGATTTACAAGAAAGAGTAATGGTTGGCTGGAATAACCATAGATGGATAAAAAGTAGACTAAAACCTTTTTAGGATATCAAACTATCTCCATACCCAATTTCACTGAAACCTGTTCGGTAGTTCTTGAGTTTTAATAGCGTATGTATTTTACCAAATTTAAATAACTTTAAACTATCAAATTTCAGGCAACATACATGGGGGTTAAATCGATGGACCCATGGAAGCCTTCCATCAACCTGCTTCAGTTGGACACTATATCTTCCTATATCTACACCTTAGATTACACACACACACACTCACGCCTGTTATCCCCGAAGGGGTAGGCAGAGGCGCAACTAGTGCACCCACTTTTCGCCGTTACTCCGTCCCATGATGTGATAGGGGGCGAGCCCATCGCCATATCGGGTACAAATTCCAGACTCCGGGCTGTTACTGAATAGAAAAACTCAATATCACTTTGCCCGACCCGGGAATCGAACCCGAGACCTCAGCTTTGCAGTCGTACTATAATGCAACTACGCCACCGAGGCAATCACCTTAGATTAATAAAGACGGTATAATCTGTATAACTGTTACTTATGTCTTATTTCTTGCAGAGTTTTCTCTGACTCGAGCTTTTTTCTCAGATTAACCGACCACCCGCCCTGAAACCCTCAGGGAGAAAATGGTTCAGTCTCCCCGTTGTTACCCATGTACGAAAAGTGGATCCCCTAACACTTTGTTCAATATTATAGACGTATGGATCGCTGCCTGTTTTTGAAGAATGTTAATATCTATTTTGGAATCTAATGTGTTGATATGTCTCTGGATAAACTTTTTGCAACTATACCTGTTGAACCTATTACTATAGGAATGACCAGTGTTTGCGTATTCCATAATCTACTGATTTCGGTTTGAATAGATGGCATTTAATAAGTTTTTCTATTTCCTTTACTCCTATGTTATAATCTGAAGGTACTGTGACATCTATGGGGTAAGTAAAATTATTTACTTTATGTATAAGGTCTATTACGTGCTATAGTGACATTTGTCTGCATTGGTATTTCCCACATTATTTTAGCTGTTTCATTTTCTACTACTTTCGGTTGTGTTAGATTTTTGTTCCACCATAATTTGTTTATCTATATATTATACAATGTTTTCGAGCAAGACACCAATAGATGTACTGAACAAGATTATTGTCTATTGATGTAACAATTTCCCGCCAGTTTTTCGGAACCTGATATGCTGCGTTGCTTCGTATTTAGTTGCACATAGACGACATTTACCATCTATTGGCAAATTCAGGATGTCGCGCTGGTGTTCTCATGTCACGAATGCCTGATCCTGTATGGTAAATATTTATTTATTTATTTACACTTTATACACGGAGTAAAGGCGGACTTAATGCCATAGGCATTCTCTACCAATCAACCTAAAGTGGAGCAGAGATACAAGAAGGCAGGTGCGTAAATAAGGGAGAATTAAGTAAAGAATAATATGTCTTCAAAGTATATGTGCCACTGAATAAACCTATAAATAATAATGAAAAATACTAATAAAACAATACAACAAAATACTAATAAATATACGTATTAATAGATAATAAATATTATACAATATATATTAAATAAGTGATGATAATCACGCCAATTTTACCGAAAATAGTTCTCGGACCTTCTTTTTGAACACATAGCGATTTGTAGATGTTCTCATTTCCAGGGGGAGTGCATTCCAGAGTAGGACACTTTGGACAGGAAAAGACGAATGAACGAAGTCAGAGGTGTCAGAGGGACAAAGTAGTAAAAGATTGTTTGAAGAACGTAGATTTCTCTCATGATTTGAGTTCAGGTATTGAAAGTATGCGGTTAAGTAGGAAGGCGTAGCGGAAGACGTAAGTAAAGAATAGAGAGTAGTAAGAGCACGCAAGTTACGCCGCTCGCGAATGGGCAACCATTTGAGATCAGAACGACAAACAGAGACATGATCATATTTACGACGATATTTACGAAAATAGGTATATGGATTCTATTGAGGGAGCTACTTGTTGCTTTTTAATCAATTTGAACGATTGGTCTTTATCTATTACCTTGGCCAAGGACTTCTTTGGGAAACTGTTCGTTTAGTGGTTTATTACTCCATTTCTGATTTTGCTTTTTGATGATAGCCTCTTTGATTTCCTTATCTGTATGCCTATTGTGTTCTAGTTGTAATTCTGTCTCTATTTCGTCTGCTTCTTTTATTATCGAATATTTTTTTATTTATATCATGTTGCACTACTACTTTTATCAAATGATCCTATTCTGCTCCTAGTTATTATTTATATTTAACAATTTGTACTTTATACAAATTTTCTATATTTAGTAATCCTCTTCCCTCTTGTGGTACTAGTAAGTATAATCTTTCTATATCTGCTTTCTGTTGATACGCTTTGTTTGTTACTAGTATTTTTTTTTGTTATTAGAATTGTAATATTATTGTTATACATGCAAAAGTTTGTGTAAATGTTTGGATGTTTATTAGAAGTAAACGCAGACACAGCTGAACGGATTTGCATGAAATTTGACACACGGTTAGACCATGTCCTGGATTAACACACACTTTTTATCCCGATAATTTACTCCCATGGGAGATGACGGATTTTATATCAGATTATTCGAATAGATGGCGCTAGCGTCGAATTATGGTTTACGATTTTTTGTAGCGGGAAAGCTTTTAAAGCGGGTGAAACCGCGATCATCACCTAGTTTGTAGATTTGATTGGAACATGTAATTATCAAATGTATTTACGGGATTCCCTAATTTCCTCTAAAGGACTGTGTGGATAAAGTGAATTAAAACAGCTAATGGTTTATTAAAATTCATTTATAAAGGTACATGTACCTACAATGTTTTATACAGAAAACAATGTTAGCCATTTAGATTGAACTTAATTCAAAATTTATACCAAGAAACGCATAGACCAACTACCATTTCATTTTATACATTTTCACAATAAACGTGTTATAGTTGAAATATGCGACAATTTATGTATCTATATGTCTATTATGTTTGTGCACAGCGCTTTTCCTCGATATTTGGCAGTAAATATTTCATTTAATTACATAGACAATAAAATATATTTAAGTACACATAAGCCAACGTAAGAAGTGATAAATTGTGAAGGTTATAAGGGAAGCGTAATTGTAGGATTCATCGAGAGAAAGCGGTGTCCCCACTTTACCATGACATTTGTAAAATACTAATACGGCATAGAACTTGTGATAAATTATTTCATTAAGTAGATTATAAAAGATCTATGGGAACATATTCCGGGAAATATTCAGTTTGTTTTGCTACAAACATACAACTATTTCTCTATTAAATGGCACAGTACAATTTAGAAAACAAAGATGCGTCATATACACATTTAAAATAGTGGTATATTTGAACCTACTTTCTACATGCAAAAATAGTTCATGAAAAACGTTTATATATTCTTTTATTTACAGTTAGCATATAATATTATTTACACGTTAAATGGCAAACGAGGGTTTGGTCTTACATACAAAAATAATAACTAAGTAGTAGACACGTACTATATAATTAAAATTGCATTTTTAATTTTATTCGTTTGAGCTTGATTTGTGCTGAAGATACAGGAAAATGACCCTTAAAACTAATGTCTTTTTGTCTTTGCTAAAAATGTAAGTTTACTACATAAAATAATATGTTTATGTACACGTAAATAGATGTTGGGAACAGGCCCATGACTGGCAAGTGGCGAAAATATAAAATTATTGCCATTTATGCGACCTCATAATATGGCAAGATGGCATAAGGCAATATATTTTGTAATGAACATTTTACAAACTGAAAAATAAAATAAAATGCATGCACACCGTAGTGAGGTATTACAGTACAGATACCGTTTATTGGTATGTACCAATACCAGCATAGGAATGTATAAAATATCCTATTGATATAACTAAATGCTATTAGGTAGTTACAACGCTCCTAATGTTTTGTATTCATGAACACCACATCGGCCTGGCTTTAACGATGCAATCAATGGCAAAATGCATATTCACATAGTGTAAATGAAAGGGCACAATCCAACCTCTAACCTCATTTCCTTCCGCTATTTTACATTGTATTATAAATTAAACTAATTATCACAGTTTAAAATTTAAAATAAAACTCGCTTAGTTAAATAAAACTATAGCATTCGAGAAACCGAAACATAGCCATCCTTAAAACTAAATTAATAAATAACTTATTTTGATATTTGTTATGTGCGTCGTTGGTGCACGATAAAGATAATATTTTTCTTTACAGATTACTATAGACATAACAGTTCCTTTACAAACATTTAAGAATAAACAACAATAATTGATGAAGTCTCGCTCGACGATTCGTCAATACGAGATAACACTAGCCATCACATCAATGGCACGAAGGGCGCGCTCGCGCGTTAATTAAAAAGCAGTCTATAGACGCGGGAGATCAATCTATACATTGTACCGTGTTGTACGGCACGTTCAACACGCACTTACACCGTGGTCTCGTTCCTGCGCAGCGGTTGAAGCTCGCGCTGCAGGTCGTTGTAGTACTCGTGGTCCGACATGGATTCCTCTTCCACCGAGCGCTGAGGAAGGTACTTGCTGGGACCGGGCCGCGGCGTCGAATCACTCCCACTGCCATCGCTGACACATATCGACTCGAGTGGCACCGGCTCCGTCGGGATGCCCAGGGTCTGAGTCGGAACACTCTCGTCCGACATCAGGTACTCCGGATTATCGATACATCGTTTCGAGCCACCAAAAGTGCTAAAGCGCAAATCCTTTACTTCTTGTGGCTCACCGCCTTCTCCGATTAAATCCATGTACGTCGAGGCATTCTGATTGTGTTGCGGCGAAGGCATTAAGTAATCGTCTTCGTCTAATGGCAAGTTCAGCTTAAGACTGCCGACTTGGGCTTCTTTAATCTTTGACATGCTGTCGAAATTTCCCTCAATGGAAACTTCAGTTCTAGTTTTCATAGGGTCACTGCAATATCTAGAGCTGGAACTGTCCGATACGCACACCCCATTGTTGTAATAGTGGCGCATATCCGCTCCATCTTGATTTGCTTGGTGATTATATCTCAGCAATTCGTGATCCCAAGTCTCAGGTTTAGGACCATTACTATCCGAAACGACACCGTCTGGACCGGTACCGTTGTTCGCCCAAGAGGAAGACGTACATGGTTTTAATGAACTTGTCTGCGTTTCCATCCCGGCGCTGGCAGAGTTCGTTGAAGCCGTGCCAGGAACGGCTTTGAATTTCGGCTGCAAATATTCGTCAGCTTCGACCAGCGATTCTGATCCTTCCATTGCCGATGACAGATTTCTTATCAATTCCTTCTCATCCTGGAAAATAAAAATAAAAAGTATTTAGTTTCATGCTGTAGAATTATAATATTATGTTAATTGCTATCTATGATATCGTTATGGATTTCTATCTATACTAATAGATAAAGAGTTAATGTTTGAGAGTTTGTAGGGGCTAATCTCTGGAACTATTGAACCGTTTTGGAAAATTGATTCACGCTGGCGGAGTCGCGGGCAAAAGCTAGCTAGTAATATAATAAAACAGCATATGAATAGTATTTACCTGCGTAGAATAGGATGGGAGGCGCATAAACTTGTCCCCAGGTATAACAAGGTATCTGCCGGGATCTCTGGCCATTTCTGCGAACGTGTCTGCGAGCTGCTTGAAAGTCGGCCGGCTGTCCGCGTCCAGCATCCAACATGACACCATGACGCAGTATATGTCTAATGTGCATATGCTTGGCTGAGGCAGTTTCAATCCGTTTTCTATCAGTTCAGGCACATTTCTTGCAGATATATTTTCGTATGGTCTTGCCCCATAACTTAATATTTCCCAAATTGTGACACCGAATGCCCAAACATCACTTTTATGAGTGAAAATTCTGTGCTGTATGCATTCTAGGGCCAGCCACTTAATAGGCATTTTGCCTCCTGCCGCTTTATATTCATCTTCATTTATATCTAGTAGCTTCGCTAAACCAAAATCAGTTATTTTAACACAGTTCGGGGTTTGTACTAATACGTTCCTAGCTGCCAAATCTCTGTGGACTAATCTTTTATCTTCTAAGTATGCCATGCCGCGTGCAATTTGAGTGCACCAGTTTAAAAATGCTTTCGAACCAATTTTTTCTTTGTGTGTTCTTACATAGTCTAGCAAGCATCCTAGTGGCATCAACTGAGTAATTAACATCATTTGGTTTGTCATACAAACAGCCAATAGTTGGAGCAAGTTTGGGTGCTCCACGCTAGCCATGATGTATGCCTCTTCAAGGAACTCTTTGCTTGTGTTTGCACCGGTGCCTTCCTTTAAAACCTTAATAGCTACAGGAATTTTCACGTTTTCGCCCTCAGGGACCCAAACACCTTTGTATACTTTTCCAAAAGCACCAAATCCGAGCATACCACCTCTGCGCAATTCAGCCTCCTTGACTATTCGTAATTTAGCTAGATTTGGTTTTACATTAGTCGGGCGCAAAGGTTCGTTATCTTCACATCCTGTTAGAACCAGGGTCATTTTAACGGCTTCTTTCTTTGCCTTTGCTTTCTGGCGGCAAGTGTAGCCGATTATTGCGAGTACTATCAGTATTAAACAAGCTATCACCAGGAATATTACTAGCACTGTTGGTGTCCTCGCCGTTGCTGTGCTCGAATGACCATTTGCATGTTCAGAGCAATAAGGTTCTTCAATTTGGTCTTGGAGTTGCTCATCTAGGAATATCTTGTGAGGTAAGTTATCAGGACATGAAAGTGTGCAATTGAATAAAAGTCTTTGATCAGCAGTATTCACATCACTCAATAATATCTTAAAATTTTTGCATTTGATACAATCTGTCGAACCGGGTCCCGTACAGCCTTTGCATTCAGAGTGGCACGGCGTACAAATTCTTCCCACCTCATCAGTATAATGATCAGCTGGACACTCGTCTTCGCATTGATCTCCTCTGTTGAATCCATTACAAACTTGACATACTTGTTTGTGGATACCAAAACCAGAGCACTTCTTGCATAGCGGGTGACATTTTCTACAAGCCACTTTAACTTTCCCTTCAAGCGGTTTAACATTACCAACCCATTCATTATAATACCCATCGGGGCAGGATTCGTCTTCTTTGAGACAACTTTCAACTCTAGCGTCAGCGCTGATTATAGCTTTCTTGCATGAATTGCATCCACCTGGACCAACGGTGTTAGTTGGCCCAGTACAACCATTGATGCAGTTGTAGTGGCAAGGTAGGCAAGTGCCGTTTTCGGATGCATATCTGGAGTCAGGGCACTCGGCAACGCAGTAGGGCCCGTCGCGTACGTGCTTGCACCTCGTGCAGTTCGCCCGGCTCGGTCCTGTGCAACCGTCGAGACATTCTGCGTGACACTGCTTGCAGATCTTCGCGCCAGCTTTGTATAATCTGTAATAAGTTTTTACAACACATTAATGATTCTTTGTAACAATATAATTGCGCGTTTGGGTATTTAACCTATACCCAAAGAATTGCGCATCTCAATATGCCGTCATCATCGGTTTTTCATTTTTTAGAGGACTTGTGTGGTTGTTTGTATTACTACAAATACGTTGAATAACATTTTATGATTGTTATAGCGGGCAGCTTGCATTTTAAGATTCCTACAAAATGTAAATAATATAAGAAACATATAAAAATATATGTAAATATGGTAATACAGTCTTATTACACGTGACATTTATTAGTTACATAGTAGTAGAAATAATAATGTAGATCAAAAGATATAGACTCTCGCAGTGCATTTATTTTTTTTAAATATACAAGCGGGATATACTTGTTTCGTGAAGTATTTTATATACTTATAGTTAACAAGCAAAATATACCCACCCTGGATGTACACTGCAATTCTGGATGCACGTTTCGCCGAATTTAAAGTTTTGACAAGCAAGGCACTGGTCTGGACCTGGACCCCAGCAACCATCCTCAGAACATTGAGGATCACACACCAAATTTGATTTTTCTGTAGAAAATTAAATTGTTAGGAACAAAATCACAAGCATTGCAAATTGCTTCCTAAGTGAAGCAGGAAAGGGTCAAGAAATCGCGCAGCAATTCAGTGCATTTGCTGTTAGACGGTTAGTAAGTGTAATTGTGTAAGTTGAAGGGACAATAAAGACAAAATTCGCTTGCACAATATAAACAAACATATTTGACTATTAAAGTCTATCGCAAATGCTTAAAATATATATATAACTAAAATTAACCTAATAATGAGGATCCCCATAATTTAATGTCGCAAAGCTAACTCACCACAAGTCCTCGGATCGCCGTTTTTCTGAATGATTTGTTTGTGGTCCTTTGATTTTACTAATTTGTTCCAAGCTATCTTTTCTGCATAACAAAGGTATCTGTTTTCCATAATCGCTATCGCCCCTGAGTTAACCCTTTTCAAAGACTTCAAGCCTAAGGATTTCAAGGATGTTTTTACGATGTAAAGGGCGGCGAAGAGGTTTTCGACGACTTGTCGACCTCCTATCACTTCCAGGTTTCGGAAGTAAGAGAGACTAGTGAAGTTTGGATGATGCGCTTGGACATTCAGGTAGCCGGTCACCTCCCGCACCGTGCTGAACACCTCTAAAGCGTCTGGCTCCATGCTCGCATAGTGCTCTCCAAATGAATAATCAGGATTCACGTGCTGAAATCCTGTAAATGTCATCTCGAGAATCTCTATAGAACCGTCTATGATGGTGCAATCTTTGAAGGAGTCTATATTTCCGGAATGTATTGGTTTTTCTGCTCGGCAAGTCTTAGGGCAAGTAACATTACAAGGTATACACTCTCCATTCACAGCCGTTTTGTTCGGCGGGCAGCTCCTAACACACGCGCCGCTGTCTTTTAACAAATGCTCAGGACAATTACGGACGCAAGTTGCTCCATATGCATACTTTCCATTTGGGTTCGGCTCCCAAGAATATGTGGTGGGGTTGTATATTTGCATTTGTGGACATTCTTGGGAACAAGTGCCTTCATCATAAAAGTTTCTACAGGCAAGACACTGGTTGGCTTTCGGACCCGTACATCCCCCGGCGCAGAACGTGTTGCAACAATCTCGAGGGTTCGGGCCGAAGCAACGGCCTTGTGCACATTGCGGGCTACAGTTGGTCTTCGAGAACTTCTGGCAATTTTCAGGTCCTTCTCCCCAGCAGCCCATTTCACAACTGGGATGGCAGCGAGGACATACTCGTTCCGGTGCCGTAAAATTATACACGTACACATACGTTGCATTGACGCCTGTTATTATTTCATCCCAGTTAATAGTTTTGACGTGGCACAGGTTGTAGTTGTTGTAGATGCCCACACTGCCGCGTAGCACGTCTCGCAGCGCCGGCAGCTCGAGGGTGAACGCCGTGGACATTGTAACGACCAGAGCGAATTCTTCATCTCTGACGTTCAGTTTGAAGAGAGTGCGTCCACGGATGATCTGGAGTTGGGGCAGCACGATTTTCCGAACGCTCACTTGAGATATGAGGACGTAGCCAGTCACTTCTCGTATGTATTTAAGGAAAGACAAATCCATGGTTTCGTTCTGTAGCCATGTCAGCTCGAGGTTGCCGTCGACGTAGGTGCAGTTAGTGAAGCGGTCGCGAAGATTCCGGTAGTGCGTCTCACGGTTCGACGGGACTGACATCCGTCCGTTTGTACCGATGCATACTGAAAAGAAAGAATAAATGAAATCAGAAAATATTCATTGCCGGATGACGAATATTATTGATTGGATATAAATTATGAGTACGTCTTAAGAGAAAAACAACACATTAATTTCGCTCAGTGTTCGACATGTTAGGAATAGAGCGACTGTAACGAAGAGGCGGCGCCGTGTGGGCGGGCTTAAAAGCCTGTTTCTTCCACTATGCTACAAGCGACACCGCTATACGTGATTAAGCGATGAAATAGTTTACAATGCCGTTTTGTTACGTTTTAAGATGTTAAAGTCTAAAACTAAAGCGAGTATGTATTGTGATATTTGCTAAAGCACACTAATTATGCCGTGTTCACTGTTTACCATTGAACTGCTTATTTTTACTGAGCACAATAAAGGGTATTGATTTGTTAATGTTTAAACGTTTACACGGTAGTAAATTCCGGTGCTCAATTGTTTGTAAAATAAATATGTATTTTACGTTTTGTCTTGTGGATTTTAACGCAAGTCAATGACAAAATACGGTAACATTTATCTCTTCACATTTTGATCAAATATGTTTAAATTAAAGAATTCTAATAATATATTACTAAGATTTTAAGAAACTTATTGTTATGTAGAAATCCTTTGTTTATCCTCTTAAAGTAAAAAAAAAACTTGTTTAGTAATAAGATGTGGTACTTCTTTACATTGTCTATCTAAGAATAGTTCGCGCAATTACACCATGAAAGTACATACAAATCTCCTATTTAAGAATGAGAATTTTAAAGTTAATGGATTTGGTCTTTACACTCATGCTTTTAAGGTACAAAATACATTTTCAATAGGACAAGCCTCTGTATGCACAAAAACACGAGTTTTTGTTACACAACTGCATAGAAATTTAAAGAGTATTCAAGTTAAATTTTACCTGCTCGAATAAATAATAAGGTTTTTACTGAGCACACACAACACAGAGGTGTAATCTTACAGTCACGTGATACTTTTGGACGCACAAGAAAGTCAGTTTTGATGTTAAAGATTTTGAAGAATCATCTCTCGAAAATGTTTGTTTGCGTGAGATTATGAACACGTAATTTGATTTAGAACCAAATGAAATTTGATTGATGCAAGTTCGTTTTATTGGTATGATAAACATATTATTATCATATTCTTTAAGTTGTAATGTTACGTTGGTATTTTTTTCTAGTTCATCTCTGAGTGGGTCAACTGTTCACAGTTAACATGTAATGTACCTATTACATGTATACGAACATGTAGGTATGTTAGTGGAACGAAATATTAGTTGCTCGCATATGTAGAAACGAGTGCAACTTAAATGCGTGACATGTATCAACAGTACCTACAGGGACGCTACGTTCTATACGTTACGATTAAAAGCGCACTCTTTCGATAACACCTAGCAAAACTTGTTGATATTTTAGTTTGCTTAGTATTTTTGATACCTGAGTGTATACCAATTTTATATGTGCTAATTTATTTTGTGTTGACGACAAAAATTATATTTCGCAATATTTACTTTTGAACCGATCCTACCATGAGATATAAGACAATTATACAACAGTTGTTAATATAAACCATTCGCAATAAACCTTATGAATGTTAACTTTCCAAACGCCCATAGGTAAATGAAGACGGCCAAATTAAAAATGTATACGTGTCAACAGAGTGGTGGCATGTGTGCAGGCAATAACATTTGGTCGGCATTCCACCCACGCATACACGACCGATTTCACGTGTCGTCGTGTACCGAATGAGTCCACATTATATACGGTGATTTAATTTCGGCGGCTAACAGTGTGGGCACCAGAGGTCTGTCCGGTCGACACAGATGCGGCCGCTGATCACGTTGTCGATAGCATTCAAACGTTTACAAGTTCCAGTCCAAATGATCACCGGTTTTGATGTGACACGCGCTGTGTTTTATGAGAATAACGCGCGTGTATCCGTGTTCACGCACAAAACACTGACCTAAACAATGACAACAATGACCGCTTGTTGCGTACGAGTAGGTACATATTACATTTTATTCGAGCCCATGCTTGTGGAGAATTTTATATTTTGTATATTTGAATACGATGTTTGTTAGGTTAGTCTTTGTAAACATAAATTTCAAATAGCTTTAGTAGCTTTATAGAATGGTTTTGTTTGAGCGTAAAAGATATTTGGCTAGTGAGACGTGTGCAATCCGGCCAAGTTTGGGAGGTGTCAGTGTGTTAAGCAATCGCTCACTTGCTCAGCAAGCTCGGCTCGCCGACTGGTTTGTCACAGGGCGATGTTTTTATCCAGTTACTTGCATTCTGAAGCATTGAAACCCGTTTCACTCGGCCATTTCGTTCTTGCGCGACCTTTCACTACAATCCCTTGTTGTAATGCGTGGCTCGCCGCTCCCTGGTACAGTTTCCTTTTATGTTCGCGAAGAGATGAAGTATTGGACGCGTAAATCGCCGTCATCAGACCATAGGTCGCGATCGAATGCCGTTTCAAAAAATAAACCAGAATTTTCCATGAAAGTGAAATAACATTTCACGGAGTACATTTATTGTGAACACTCGGCGGATTCACCTTCAATATTCAATAAAAGCGATTTAAAATTACAATCCTTGACCTTACAGGGCAGCAGATCGTCATTTACATACTGATGAATCAAGCGTCAGTGATGTAACGAACATTCGTATTCGTAATCACGAATATTCGCAGGATTTTATTATTTGTATTCGTATCAGTTAAATTATGTGAATATTTAGCTAATATATTAGTCATAGAAAAAAAAATCTGAAGTATATTGAAATTATTTTCGAAGGTGGCAGCAGACCAAAAAAAATGTGACAAGCCAAAGCCGCGAAAGGTGATCGCGAGTTCTTTTTCAATTTATCGGTTCCTGCACATTTCTAGGATCATATAATATTATGATAATTATACGTAATATATTCATTTGTTTTAAAATAAAAAGCTAATATTGTATGTATTCGTATTTACAAATCCTGGAGATAAATATTAATATTCGTATTGGCGAAGTTGCCAAAACCAATTCTCTACATCACTAAAGCGTATTTTGAATATGTAACACCTGAAGCGACATTCACTTTGGTAGATATAACACAAATATAGCCTCGGCGTCTGAAAATCTTCTTCAAATAATAAAAATTATAGAGGAAGTAGACATTAGATATGAAATTAATACGATTGAAGTAGTTAACGACGCTATAAGTTGATTTTCGTACAACAATGCTATATTATATCAGTAACCAAAACAGCGCGTTGAAATCTCTTACAAGACATCTTGAAACTTGAACTCGTATGGAGATGCAATAGTTTCCAACATTTGAATAACATTCAGATAAAACTAAATGATATTGACATATAAATACATAAATCGGCCACAGCAGTGTCTAGTTTCAATACTCGATACTGGAGGCGGGTCAAAAAACTCTAACTTGAGTTATATATTCTTGCATATCATTATAACTGGATTAGCTCGAAACTGGCCGTTAATTTGAAATTGGAATTTAATGGTAAATTTTGATTCTGGAATACGTTTTTTAATAAAGATATATTTATTAAAAAATAAATAATTAAGTAAAGAAATTAATTAATAACAAATTATAGCGAAACATGCACGTATGATAATTAGAGAATTGACGAGTATAATATACGTGAATATTTTCGTCCCTACTGAGATTTGAATAATTAATATCATTGAACCTGAACCGGACGTGGCGAACATTTAGTTTTTTTTTAAATTTTATTTAATTATTCAGAACATATTTATAAACATTATACTGGATCCGATTTGGATTTTAATGCTTCGAAGACTATGCTAAGCTACAAACAACGAGTGTGACAAGAAACGCAGTAAGTTATATTTACATGAACAAATATATTAAAATTTATGAAAACACGTAGGCGCACAGCGTTGTTTCCTCGTTCTCAGTCATGGCTTAACACTGCGAAAATAAATAAACTACGTTATTAATCTGTTCCTCGTGTCGCTAGAATTATAAAATATTGCAATTTATTACGTACGAGTATCAAAGAAATGCGAACATAAAGGCTATAAAATCATACATTGTTATACATAAAAATGTGAGATTTCAGAGGTAATAAAATAAAGTAGTACATTGATTGTACTCAACGATTGATAAAATGAAAAACAATCCTACTAATATAAAGGCGAAAGTTTGTAAGAATGTATGGATGTTTGGATGTTTATATGTTTGGATGTTTGGATGTAAGGATGTTTGTTCCTCTTTCACGCAAAAACTACTGAACGGATTTCGATGAAATTTGGCACACGGGTACATCATGTCCTGGATTAACACATAGGCTACTTTTTATCCCGGGAAAATATAAAGCGGGACTTTTATCCCGGAAAAACTTTACAAAGCGGGCGGAGCCGCGGGCAAAAGCTAGTATTGTTATAAAAGTGTCGGCATTGTGAAGAACATACTTTTGATTTTTAGGGTTCCGGACCTCAAAACGATGGAAGCGGCGCGGCGATAGCTTAATTGGGAGTGGAACGGACGGCCGAGACGAATGTCTGCAGGTTCAAAACCCAAGGACACGCACCTCTGACTTTTCTATAAAATGATGTGTGCCTTCTTTGTGCATTATCGCTCGCTTTAACGGTGAAGGAAAATATCGTGAGGAAACCTGCATACTTGAGAAATTTCTCTGAATTTCGAAGGTATGTGATGTCTGCCAACCCGCACACCTTTCTTAAGACTAACATCAAGAATTCGTTATTTAAAAAAAAACACATTATGTAAGTTTTAAGGATAAGTCACACGGTTCACGTTTAGAGTAGTTATATTAGAGACGCATGGAGAAAAAACTAGGCATCAGATGATTTTAATGTCGTCGAACCGTTGCATATCATTGAGACGTTAATTTATGCTCTTGACAATTAATGGCTCCATTTGCAAATCGTTTTAGATCGCGATATCGAACGATCTTTAAAATATCAGATTTTGTTCATGCATATTACATGTGAAATAAAAATATACTCGTAATATTTATTTTAACCTCATTATGAATATAAATTAAATGTTTATTTAGCAATGAATTTTAAAGATTCTTTTGAAATTTATATTGATCCAACTATTAATGGTTACTAAACAAATATCGTGAATTGAAATCTAGGAATTAACACTTGGTCTTAGAGTCAAGGTTTCCTCAGTATGTCGTGTGTCGATCCGGAAAATAGAAGGAATGTAGGTTCCACTTGAACCGGCTCCGTATATCAGGCGTACTGGTTTTCCTACGCCCCTAATAGCAAATTAATTTATATAACGTCCGTGCAATATTTTCCTGCACAATTTATATATATAAATTGATCGTGAGGTGTTTACATGTTTAATGGTACTAAATGTTATTGATTGTATCTCAAGGATTTAGATTTGAGGAACTAATGACGCATCACGTCGTCTAGTTTAAGGCATTAGGTTGGAAACTTTAATAGATCTGGTTATTAATCGTAAGTCTATAATAAACATTCAAAGTAAATCCATATATATACGGACTATAGTAAACAAGTTCTGAGTCAGTGTTGTTAAGCGGTGGCTGCTAATGAAAATCAAAGTTCTCATCACGAAGACACGCTCATCTCGTCTAACGTTATTCGCATAATACATTATCATTAAGAACACATCAAAGAGGCAGCTGACATGAGTTTTTACACAATATTAAATGATGAGACACGAAAAAGAAACTCTTTTCAAATCTCATAAACGTTTAGTAATCGCCGAATTATTACAATCCAATAAAATTTTCGTCTGTACCTGAATACACAGGTCTTGTATGTACGTTCGAATATCCTACTAATACTACTATAATATTATAAAGGCGAAAGTTTGTAAGAATGTATGGATGTTTGGATGTATGGATGTTTGTTCCTCTTTCACGCAAAAACTACTGAACGGATTTCGATGAAATTTGGCACACGGGTAGATCATGTCCTGGATTAACACATAGGCTACTTTTTATCCCGGGAAAACATAACGCGGGACTTTTATCCCGGAAAAACTTTTTAACGCGGGCGGAGCCGCGGGCAAAAGCTAGTCGTTTATAAATGCGACATAAAATTTAAAAAACAAGGTTTTTACTGCTGTTAACACTGTTGTAGTAAATGAAATCTTATCAAGGAGCTCTACAAAATAGTTACTATATATTTACTTAGGTAGAAAATGGACGATAGCCTAGGTCGGAATAGAACGGTCTGCCAAGACAATGTCCGGAGGTCTTAAAGCCAAGGCACACAGCTCTGACTTTTCGAAGTTATGTGTGTATTGTTTATCAATTATCGGCTTTAACGGTGAAGGAATACATCGTAACGAAACCTATACCTATACCAGAGAATTCTCCATAAGGACCATAAAACTAATTCTCTCTAAGACTAATTCTCCATGAGACTAAGGCCTAAATAGTAAACCCTCTCAGTAGTAGAGGAGGCCCTTGCTGAACAGTGGGCAGTATATAATACTAGGCTGGTATTATTATTAAGGTAAATAGTTATTTAAGTAAATGTGTTAGTTCATGAGATGGAATGATTCAAATAAATAATTATAATCCGTCACACATCAAATGAACTTGCCCTTGATTGGTTTATCTCTAAGAATAATATTAGCTTACTAAGAATTACCCCTCCAAGAATGAAATTTATGAAAACGATCTAATGTGCCTTATAGAAATTTTATCACTAATTTTAATGTTGGTCCTATTATCAATAGAATAAAGGGAAATGCTATGAATGCTGAGTGCTATCGACCACACGTTGCAAGTGGTATACTGGGAACTTATATTTTAATATCGTATATGACAGAGTGAGCCTTTGGAAATGCTGTTTTTACACGACATCCACAATTTTATTACACATAGCTTTTGCCCACGGCTTCGCCCGCGTTAATAAGTTTTTCCGCCCTTAAAGTACATAAAAACCTTCCCGTTGAATCACTCTATCCAACACATTTATTTGGATAAAGATTAATATTATGACGTTGATACAACTCTTAACAAATAATGCATTAATTTCGACCAAATTTGATTACCATAAAAATGGTTCTAGTGAGTTAATCTTAAAAGATAGACGTATACTGTCGCGGACATTTTTTTAGATCATTTCAAGAGAAATAATTCTTTCATACATATATTTTTGGTATCTTGAACCGTTTTCGCAGCGCACGCAATGGAAGCCCTCAAGGATGAATAATTTTCCCCGTTTCTTTCACATTTTCCATTATTTCTTCGCTCCTTATAGTTGCATCGTGATGTTATATAGCCTAAAGCCTTCCTCGATAAATGTTCTATTCAACACAAAAAGAATTTTTCCATTCGAACCAGTAGTTCCTGAGATTAGCGCGTTCAAACAAACAAACAAACAAACTCTTCAGCTTTATAATATTAGTATAGATTTGTGTTTTAGACATTAATGCGAATTGGTTTGATACGTCGCACGTAACGGCAGGTCAGACAAGTTTAACAAGCATTATTAACTATTCCAATGACATTCCAACGAAAATATGTCACTCAGCAACAATATCAGAAGAAACTGCATACATTAAGAATTCAGTTGATTGATTTTTAATGTAAATAAATTAACATTCGTATTGCTTGCGTTCTTCATTCGACTTGGACTAAGAATACATATTTACGACAATAAGTATATTTAATACATCTAATGAGCCGTACATGGGGTAATGATGGTGATTGTGAACGATAGAATGCGGAATACTATTATAATGGACATGTGAGTGAAAAAGGATGTATTGATCAAAATTGAGAAGTACTGTACATAATGAGACGTCATGCCATCTTATGTCTCAGAATGACGAGCGCAGTGGAATGCCACACAGTACTTTGGAAGTCAAGGTGCTGGATGCTGTTGCTACTGTTTATAGGTGGTCGTATCGCTTACCATCAGGCGAACGGCATGCTCGTCTCGTCGTTCAATGCAATAAAAAATGCTAAGGTGGCTTGGGCATTTGAAGAGGACAGGAGGCTGACAAAGAAGATATACAAGGAGAGTGTGGATGGAAGAGCCGGTAGGCGTCGACTATACTGAATCTTTGAATATCAAATATCTGACATTTTTGACAAAGGGCATATCAAAAGTACTCTGAAATGGCGGGTATGAAAATGGAGGAAGCCATAGAAACGCTGAGACTATTCTCAGCCTACCACAATGACATAAAGGCGTGATACTGTGTATGCATGTAAAGTGTATGCTATGATTATATCTCATCAAATGTATTAAGTATTGCTCCTCGCGTTCATTAGAGATTACGTATATCACACTTATGTTTCTAGACCATTAGGCCAAAGTAAATTAGCAACGAATTATAAAGTAAGTAATTTCGTATGCCAATACAATTTAATGTTTCTACATAATAATGGAGATAAAAAAAAAATCCCGTGTTGGTTGCCTCACATTCGTTGTAAACCGCAAGAACAGCCGAGGAGATATTATATTTAATGAACATAACTTTTTCACATACTGTTAACTACTGTTTGCTACTTATCGGACCCAGGATATGAGGAAGGCCATTGGGTGACGCTGGAACTAATTTCCTAGGATAAAAGACTTATTATTCAGACTATTATATTTAAAATTTCAAGTTGTACCATAAACAATAAGGAGTAAAGTGTGGATTATAATGGAACAATGGCGCCTTACGGCACGAGCAATAAACTTAAGAAATAACATAGCAATCGGTCAAAACAAGTTTAAAATTACTAACCGTCAAATCGCAACAAATCCTGACCTTTTTGAATAGGAAATAAAATTCCGGATTTTAACATGAATGCTGATTGGTCGAGCTTAGTGCAGCGAGCGATTTAATATGCGAAGCATTAAACATATAGATTATAAAAAGACTATTTAAATTATATTACTCCATACACAATATTCGTTACGGTTTTATTACAGAGAAATAGCGTTGTGATACTAATTTCCACGGCCCTTCTGTATAATATCTAATATAAGTTAAAAGATAATTCGAGAAGGATTCCGCCGCGTCTGACTTTTCCAATGCGTATAATATTGAGCATATCGCGTTCTTGAACTTATGGATTAGATTTATTTGAATGTATCGGGAGGTTTCATATGAATGTATAATATGACCAAATTCGCTATGTAATTTGTGGAGGGTATTAAAAATCGGTATGTAATTTGTGGAGGGTATTAAAAAAAATTTGAGAAAAAGGATTGATACCAATTGGAAAATGTTATGTAAGTAGTGTTACGTAAGTATTTAGGCTAAATTCGTAGTATGATGTGACCGAGGCATTGATTTATAATGTTTTTTTTTATTCAATGGACTAAGGCAATTTAGCTTAGAAAGGAAAGCATAATGTTTGGTTGAGCTGTGGCCCGCCCGCACTGTCTCTCTGGGAAGTCTGCTTTACGACGCTTGATAACACGGATTAAGGCATTGTTTGTTTTCAACGTACACTATTTCTTAATCAAAATAAGCGCTTGCCGAGTAAGCGTATTAACGTTCACGAGTTTCCAATATAACTTACAGACATAGTACATACATACATATACATATACACTCACGCCTGTTATCCTCGAAGGGGTAGGCAGAGGCGCAACTAGTGCACCCACTTTTCGCCGTTATTTCGTCCCATGAGGGGGCGAGCCTATCACCATATCGGGCACAAATTCCAGACTCCGAGCTAATACTGAATAGAAAAACTCAATATCACTTTGCCCGACCCGGGGATCGAACCCGAGACCTCAGCTTTGCAGTCGTACTGTAATACAACTACGCCACCGAGGCAGTCAGTTACAGACATAGTACGCTACCTAAAAAGAAATTTGTATGGAGGTCTTACATATTAAGTAAGTATAAAAGTTCTTCTATTAGGCGTCTATAAAGGGTATTGAAATTCCCGTCAACTTAATCTATTTGTCTTGTTTATGTACTCGGAAGTAATTATCTGAAATTGTGTACTTATAAGTGTGTCGGCTAGAAAGTCTACGAAGAATGTACATTCTAGTGACTCGTCTTGGCCGTTTTTTCAATCGTACTGCAGCAATGTTATCATTTTAAGCATTTAAGCAGCATAGGCCGTAACTAAAGCCGCAAACAGATTAGTGCCTGTAAGTATTAACATTTTTAAGACCTTTGTTTTTTAAAATTGGCAAGAATTTGTCATAACATTACGTGGGAAATTTTGAGAAGAGGGTAATTGCAATTTTTAATTTGAATACCCTTGAGGGTAAATGGATTTTATAAGTGAAATCTTGAGATTGCACTTATATAATCCATTGTAAAATATAACTACATATACAACTACATCTGAACAGCACAATTAACCAAAAAACATAAGCTACGTTCTGCACAAAAAAAACAACATTGCTACAAAAGCTGCAGCCGCCGAGCGTCCTTCGGTCGCGGGGTGTTCCTGCGCGGCGTCCAACAGCGCACCTTGCCTATTTAAACTGGTCCCAAAGGATATTGTGTAGCATCCTTTTCAAGTTTCCTCGGAAAACATTGTCGCGGATGAAATGAGATTTAATTGTTTCGCGTTCACAAGGCGAGCGCGCGCTCGCAGCCTCTGCGCCCAGTTCAGTGTACGGTAGCCGGCACTCGACAGTCACCTTACCGAGCTATATAAGGCTGCGTCTCTTGGCTCGAGATAAGCTTTGTTTATTTTATTCTAGCGATTAGCTGGCACCGTGTCTTTATTTCCACAGTTTTATGGTGGCATTTAACGGTCGCGGCGCGTCTAGTTTATATTGTTTGATTGAGGTCACATAACTATTGCGCGGTAATGAATGTTTACTGCATAGTAGTCGCTCGTCACAGGGCGATGAAATCCCGAATATCATGTAAACACACGACATGAGGTCGCCGCGAGAGGAGAGCGCTGTGATCCGTGGGCGGCAGTCTGCAGTCGGCACTTACTTTTTCCTTTAACGAATTCCGAATGTTTGTGTCTGAGGGGAGTGCCGTGGTGGGCACGGTGCGCGCGCGCACCGGCAGCCGCGCTCCCCAGAGCGGTCACGCAGAGGCACCACAACAACGCACGGGCAGCGATCATGCTGCGACATCACTCGCGGAGCTGGCTCAGGCACGGCCGGCCGGCACGAACTTCCATCGTGTACTGGCCGGGCCGGTTTGTAAGCCTCGCGCTCGCCCGCGCTGCGCCTGGGCACCCACAGACTTAAGCCTTTTCAGACGCGATACCAAAACACCTGTGCGTTTGGGCGGGAAATCTTGTTTTTGTTTTATTCGCTAATGAGCGTGTGCCTCCACCTCGGACACATTAAGCTCGTGATAAACAGGTCGCAGTTACCCCATGGGCCATGATGCAGGACTCTTGGTAGTGTTTTGATGAAGCGTCGTCTTGTTTTATTTAATAATATTATAGGTAATTAGTTTTTATGACAATGTTATAGTAATTTACGAGTTTATTACTCGAAGACACTTTTAGGATACGTATACATAAATATAACTTAACAGCAACGATGAAGTAGGTGTATATTCTATTAGTGTGACACAAAAATTGTACAGGTACCTAATAGAGAAACCCTTACACAAATGTCTTGGCCCGATGGCCAAGACGTTTCTGGGCAATTAAATTATAATTAATAGGCTCCGATTAGTTTACTATTAACAATTTCATTGCCCAACAAGTCAATATAAGTAAATTATAAAGTAGTAAATCAGTAAATTTAAGAGATCTATCTATTGCATGTAGTGTCTAAACATTGTAATATCTATGTACATGGGCGACTCCCTCTCACAAGCACAGGTAAACGAGAAGGACGCAGGTACCCCGCTGATACGCGCTCGAAAAGGCACGTAACAAAAGTTTTAATAACTACGCACAGCGGCCCGAGATGTGGCCCGTGCTCGGGTCTCACTCATTTGTGGATTTCCAATTCTACTACTATTCTCTCCACAGATTTCCATGACAAATGCCCACGTTTTATGAGAATTGAGTGGTGTGGTTTTGTTATAATTTTTAAGTTATTAACCTTCAACAGTAACGCACGCAGTTATATAGTGAGATAGATATTATACAATTTTTTTGCTAAATTTTGCGAGAAATATGCATCATGTGTGTGCAATTTATTAATAGGTACCATATACGCCTACATGTGACATTAGCATACTTTATACTATTTCACTAGTTTTCCCATTACTCCGCTGTAGATTACATTTACTTGTGTGAGAGAAATCGGATCCAGTTACAAAGGGTCGCCGACGATATTCGATATAAGTCACGTTGAAGTATTCTAAAACCACAAACATTAATATTGTACAAGATATGTGTAATTATGAACGGCTAGTGTCCAAACCCAAACCAAAGCCGAATTTCAGTTTTTTGTCAGTTTCGGCCGAAACCAAAACCGACACCGAATTTCGGTATTTTGACAGTTTCGGCCGAAAACAAAATAAAAAATATTAATTTCAATTTTGTTTGTATTTTAAATAATGACATGCAAACCGACTACCAGTTAATCATGGAATATCTGTAATTTTTTTAAAACGATTGTAATATTAAAACATTTTTTTTTTGTTTCGCAGTGAATATGGTTTATCTTTTGATTAATAATATACTCATTAATCAAAACATTTATCACGACCGCCTTCACGATTGGGCGATTATGTAGGGTTCCAAAATAAATAGCGATTTTCTAGGTTTTTTTAGTAGGTACATTACATACAATTTTTTTAAATAATTAATTTAATTTATCTCATAATTTTAAATTTAATGAGCATGGCTTGTAGGCATCTTATAATCCTTTCGTTAAGATGCGTAGGAGTGAAGCAGAGTCGTGGAACGTTTTGAAACAGCGAGTATAGATAAATTTTACGAGGTATTTAAAAAGCGTAGTTAACTCTTATTATTTAATAAAATAATACAGAATACAGAAATATATCATCAATTATATAAAATACAAGCGATTTTTTTATATAATATTAATAACCAACTTTACCATTAGAATATTTGTTTCTAAATACAACCGAAAAACAGTCTTATATTTATGCTAAAGTAGTTTTAACACAAGCGTTAAGACTTTGCTCCTAAAGTCTAAACATCTCATCTACATAGATTGTATAAGTTTATTCACCAGAAGAGCAATGGAGTTCAACGGGCGCGGAATATCTTACGCGTATTATAATAATTTCTACGCAGTCTCTGCAATTGTATCGTAATGTACAAGCAAATTCGTAGTCGAAGATTACATATATACAAGAAAATAAATATGATAAAAGAAGAGAAATATTTTTTTAAATTAATTTTATATACGCTCCTCTAAATGGTAATCCAATTAATATAGTATAGGATGAGAGATGTTATCATAAATGTAACGGAATACGGCTATACGTAACTTCTTATGAATATTAACGAAACACATTAGGTATCCAACATTACGGCTTAAAAACAAATCAGCGGAAAACCATGGGGTCCGCGGCCTAAATCTACATAATATATGGTAACGGTGTATTGCACGATAGATTGTGTATTTCGTGTATATATTTCCATACATATAATCGTAATAAGGAAATCAAAATGCAGCTGGCGAACGTAAAGTTCATAGTAGTTAATGAAACTTCGATAAGAGCATCTGCACATGATTAAATCTATGCAAAATCTATTTTCAACGCCATGGTAAAGTTGAACCCATTACTCCAATATGATTGCTGTAGCAAACACAAAATGTGAAAGTGCATCGATATAATAGAGTCTAAGTGCTAAACATGTATTCCGTTTCTTGTAAATCCTACTAATATTATAAAGGCGAAAGTTTGTAAGAATGTATGGATGTTTGTTACTTTTTCACGCAAAAGCTACTGAACGGATTTCAATGATATTTGGCACACGGGTACATTATATTCCGGTTTAACACAGGCAGTAGCCTATGTGTTTTTATGTTTATATGTATCCCGCTTTATATCCGGGAAAATATAAAGCGGGACTTTTGTCCCGGGAAAACTCATTCACGCGGGCGGAGTCGCGGGCAAAAGCTAGTAGAAAATAAATCACTGACCACTTGTTAATCGCTGATGACTATCCATCCTATATATTATCGTAACTAAGAATGTATTAAAATTTATTTGTGTGAAAACTTGGCTTAGTTCAATTTAACTTCAACGTTAGCTCTCCTTTTACTGAAAATTTCCTTTATTGACCCACAACGACAGTACATCTCTCGATGACGACACGAAACGTGTATATTAACACTCCACACGTTGTAGTGTCAATTATTTATTATTTACTCCACTTAGATAACTTTGTTTACATACAAAGGTATGTGAGATTGCACGAGCGCGCGTTGAACTCTTTATGAAAGTGCCCATGCGTCTCTACAAACGGCGAATGAAAACTAAACCGTCTATACATTACTTCTCTAATATCATTTCGCTCACTATTGTGAGATACAGAGCCGGTCATGTATAAGATATATTTAAATCTGTCCGTATAACGGCATCGCGGAATGCTCGGTGTAGCTGTAGTGCCTCCACATTCCTGAACCGCGGAGGCATCTCTAGTCTAGAAAGCTCTCACAAATCTCTTTTACGTTACTATAAACGTATTGAGTACATAGTTCATGTCGCACGAATCACAGACAGTTGGCGCTTTATTTAAACAAAGTTCGTGACGTAACTTACTGCGAGTCTTAAGTCTAGACTGAAAACGGGCGATGTTAATCATGACATGATTTATGCGCTCGAAGTGTTGTCTTGAAAAATCAATCATAAAATTGATTTAATTGGTTCGCCTTTAAACATAAGTTTGCAAAAACACTTCCTATTCAAATCAATATCGAATGCCAGATTAATTCGCTCGCGCCTCAGTTCTCACGATACTCGACATAGGACTTTAATAGCCAGATGATTGGACGCAAAAAAATCTGTTTTAGATCTCCGATTATATGTAAAGTTACACGTTCATATACCCATTAGTTTGATAAAGAAAAACATTTGTTGGAATTCGTTGTTAAATAGAATATCTCATTTCACTTTGATTTTAAAACCTGCAATTACCTACACCTAGCTTTTACTGTGGAGTTAAAGTGTTATTATGTAAGTAATCATACTTTTTTGTGAGCTGTGATTTTTAAATGATCTTTTTTTTCTGAGTTACTTTTACCTCACGTACTTTTGGTCTGGAAATATTTTTTTATAACCAAACACTGCTTAACCAAACCATGATTATGATAAATATTAGTAATATTGATATGGACCGTAGTATTCCTTTTCGAAACCATAGCATGCAGCTTGGCGGTGACTGCAATGCAATCAACCCTGTATTATATATTGCCCACTGCTGAGCACGGGCCTCCTCTATTACTGAGAGGGTTCAGGCCTTAGTCCACCACGCTAGCCTAATGCGCGTTGGTAGACTTCACATACCCTTGAAATTCTTATAGAGAATTCTCAGATATGTAGGTTTCCTTACGATGTTTTCCTTCACCATTAAAGCGAACGGTAATTGATAAACAATACACACATAACTTCGAAAAGTCAGAGGTGTGTGCCTTGGGTTTGAACCTCCGGATAATGTCTCGGTAGACCGTTCCATTCCCAACTAGGCTATAGTCGCTTTTTTGGCGGTGACTTTAAATAAGCAAAATAACAACCACTATTTGGACAGTGATAAAAACTGAAAACGGTAGACATCAATGTATTTAAATTCTATTCCAAGCACTTATATTGCAGGCATTAGATAAGCCTATGTTATTTGTTTCTTGGGTATTAGTTTGAGTTATAAACGACATATGCCGTAAAACGTAGCTTCGGTACTGTTATAAACAGATGCAAGTAACTGCTTGTGAGATGTTATTCTGCTATAAACACTAAGATATTGAGCGTTGACCCTGTACGCCCACGACTATACCCGATCAAACTTCGCTCCACCAGATACCCTTTGTGTTACATACGAACTTACCTTATTATGTTTTCTTATATCGTGCGATTGTCAAGCTATTCTTGGGTTAGATAGATCCCTGGGTCGGGTTAAGTGATTTTGAGTGTTGCTGCTCTGTATCAGCTCAGAGTCTGCAACTTGATTCGGCTACCGCGACAGGCCATTACATCATAGCGAAATGAAAAGTGGGTGCACTAGTTGGTACCAAAAGATATGTTTGTATGTACTTATATCACAAAGAAAATATTATTGGCATATTTAATGAATAATCTATGAAAAATATTGCATTGCGGCCAAGGTTGCCAAGTAAAATCGCTTAAAGTCATCGGCGTCATTATGATAACTTTGTCTTCCGTTCCCTACCAAGAGTCTTACAGCAACTGTGTAATAAGATTGTGTGATTATTTTATTAAAATACACAATTTCTACAGACCTTGTGTAGGTATTATATAGTTACGGATATAGACAAAACAGATGTACTAATGCCCAATTTGGTGCTAGTACACTTCCTCATGATAAAATGACAATTTCTCATTTTTATGAAGCTGGTGCGATCGTTTCAGAGATGTACAAAGGATACAGAAAATAACTCTTATTGTTTATTTTAGTTGAAAGTTGCATGTTGCTGACAAACAACGCGCAAGCGACTTATTTAGAACATTAAGGTGGTCGAGCGCAGACTTCTCGGACTGTACATACCGCGGCAGACTATGTGCTACGCAACATTTTTTTAAGCCTCATATGTGTTCCACTGCTGAGCAAAGGCCTCCCCCTTTTTCTTCCAATTCCTTCAATCTTCCGCTAACTCTTTCCAGTCTGGTTGATTGTGGCAATATCTATCATAGTTTTTTTTATTGCATTGCGCTCATCATCATGCGACATAAGATGTTAAGTCTCCTTATGTCCAGTAGCTACACTGGGTACAATGTCCTTCTAACCGAAACACAATAGTGCATGCACACTGCTGCTTGGCGGTATAAATAGACATTGCGGTGGTACCCACCCAGACGGACTCTTACATAATATGAGACCACCAGTAAAGTTTAGTTTTACTATGACCGTGATATAACTTAATAACTAATCTGAGAGATCCATACATTCCAAAAACGACGATAATCATCCAACGTTGATGATAACAGTAGATGTCTCTACGATATATTTTTATACTGTTTATTACTCTGAAGAGCTCGATTCGAACGCACAATTAAGCTTAACTTTCCAAAAATGTGGAAAATATACCGCATCACAAAATAGATAAGTTTGAGTCTTAAACTAGTTCTCTTAAAGCTTATCTGCACCCACGTTCGTATTTCTCGAAATCACGTATTCTCGCGGCGACGTAGTAGCGCCACATTTATATTTGTATCATCATACATCGTAACAGGTGCTGAACCGAGATGTACCGCTGCATACCAGCCACGCATATCCACTCAAATTATCACATTTCATACTTCTAAATGTGGAATTTCATCACCTTTGAGTAATGTTTAAAGAACTGACGTATTTAAACGTACAGCTTTGTATAATACAATTGGTTATTTATAGGGTACATGGTATAAAATTCTCGACATTTATCGTATCTTTGCTTTCAAAGCATAGTGTGATTCTGTATATAAAAGTACGTGTACCGATGAAGAAAAAAATATGTATCATTAAAATTGTACCCTTCATTTGCAGCAATTCTCAAGTTATCTATATTAATCTATTGCATCTGCGAATGTAATCTAGATAAAAACAAGACACACCATTTACGGTCACAACAAGGAAACGCACGCATTCTTTAGGACGCAGAATCTGCCTGTAAATTTATTGCCCATTGTTTTCCGAAGAATTAACAAAATACCCACCATTTGCTTTTAGTCGATTAATTTTAAAATATTATTTTTACTTTTAAAACCCTAAAAAAGGATTATATACAGGATCATTTAGACATTACGATAATAAATGTAACACCTCTGCTAACATTGCGTGAATGACCAAAGTCATTTGTGAATAACGAATATTTTTAACAAAACTCGCAGTTTTACTATTCTAATTTGTTAGTTTTGTATTTTATTGGCAATATAACGTGTGCGTGAGTGTATTTTCGATAAAAAGTGTGATGTTTCCGCTGCGACGAATTCTCTAAGAGTAGGTAGTAGAAGTGGCATTAGGGCGTGTAATATTAAAAATACTTTTTACTCATATTTGTTTTGTTTTAAACTTCCACTTTTTATTTTTCATGTGCAATTCGAATAACTTACATTTAACAAGGCAAAGTCAAAATGACCCTGTATTTTGGCATATGACAATCATAAAAAAATTAAGGACTTGCATATATTAAAAAAATATATGTTTAACTCTTCCAATACTCTATAGTGAATTCAGATTTTTAATTGCACGTCTCAATCCATTTGTGCCTGTTTTATCAACATAAAATGACTGAAAGACATATATTAAGACGAGGGAATTAATTACCACTGCTTTAAAACTTTTATGCCATTAGACCTTAATAAATTATAATGCGTTTAGTATAGATTTACGTTTTTGCGATTGTAATGCATTGGTTTTTTCGAGTTCTGACACATTGCCACGTTTTTTGAGTGTTTTGCTATGGATTTATAAATCGTTTTATTTTGCTAGTGATTTAGTAAGGTAAAAACTTAAACTGCATGCAAATACTGTTCCTTACACGAGTTAGAATTTGCATGTGTAAGCATGAAATAAAGTTTATTAAAAAAGGTACTGTTCCGAATTGTGTTTAGAAGAATACCAAAGACCACACGTACGAATACACTTGGTACTTAATATGGGTAGTTCCCCTTTAAATGAGCAGATCGTTCTAGGAATACAAATAATGCCATTTGTATGTTACACAGCAACATTTGCATTACACGCAATATGATCGCTAATTATAGGTCTATGCTAAATAAATTAGTAGTAGTTAGTAGCTGTGACGAATTTATAGTGACCATTAAAAATATAACGGGTCGGAAGCGGGTACACTTATTTTCTAAACGTAGCTTTGTACAAAATAGGAATAACAGTCTAAGCCATCTGAGACTGCCAATTTTTAAAACATACATAAAACACAAATATTCATATAAATAGTAAAAACGAAATTGGTTCAACAATCGTCTATCTCTGCAAGATCCACATAGAAAGTTATTAAACTTGTAATAAAAGTTGAAATTAGATTTTGACGGACAGTTACTTTATCTTCTTTTATTAATAAGCGAACTAAGTAAAGTATCGATTATGGTGTAAGAATATTAATGATCGTGCAGAGAAGATGTCAAAGGGCCCAGTGGGCCGGCGTCGGCTAGACGGCTGCGTTAGGTAACAAAGGCCCAAGCCACTTGACAGCATTGTGCTTTTACAATGGGCATTTGATTTGGCCTATTGTACGAACAGGTACAGGCCACCGCTTACACCGCCCTTGCAGAGGTAATCCTCACCAAGTTTTGTCTATATTCGAGTACTTTTGTAAATAAATTTTAATTGCTGATATTTTACGTTAATATATGAGCCTCATCATTACTACCTCGTGTATTGTCTACAGTTAATTGTATATTTTAATGTGATGATAGTTTTAAAGTCCTTAGGGGAGATTATTAATTGATATTAATATTTATAATATAATAATAAATAAAGTAAAATAATAGTCAGTTTAAAACCCTACAGTTCGTATATACCTATATTTTATAGCCTACAATTTTATACGTGAATAGTCAAAGCCCAGTCGACTAACGGGCTATAAATGCAGGACTTGAGTGCTCACTCGCTCGTGTCATTTAGGCGTTGCTTCAGGGTTGTGTGCTATTATGTACACAAACATCTACATTAAATGATTTGTGCCTAATTGCGACATATAGCTTTTCTAAGTTCATGCGGTTATTAGCGCCATACTAAACCTAAACCTAAGCACGTGTTTTATTTATTATTTATTCATCTGAGGAAATATTTTGCTTGGTTTTTAGAGATTAGTCAAGAATAATTTTATCGAAAAGGGACATTTGCGAACTGCGAACAATTGAAAATGAAACGCTTTAGCTGATAGTGGATAAGCCATAATTTACCATCAGTGATCGACTCAAATTTTGCAAAAAGAATTAACATCTATTGTCTAATACGGAACTGTTAAATGTTTTACGTTTACTTTAACATATAATTGAAAACCGGTGATTGACTCATCTTAGACAAGATAGTGAGATATTTGCTCTTTCAAAGAAAAGCTCATAAAGTAAACTTGAATGTGAAAGCTGCCGGGATACTTGTCTATGTCATTTTAGCCTTTGTACTGCCGTGTTAACAATGAAAGAGCAACAAACAACTTCTTTTTACTTATACGAGTATATTAATAAATGTTCTTAATTCGTTAAATAAAATACAACTAGTTCTTAAATGTCAATATCTAATATTCTGTGCAATAGGTCAATGCATTGATGAAAGCATTTCAACATCCACAGTAATAATATCACGAAGATTCAATCTATCGATGAAACATTTTGGGACACTTAAAAACTTTCCACAGACACAATAAAGATAACATTTCCTACATTAATTGGCAAAAAAGTTAAATTATAAGACACGCAAAATTAAGTTAACGCCATTTCTTGCATACGTAAATTAATAATCCTGTTTTCTAAAAACAGAAATGTTAGTTATTTCGCGATTGATTGGCGCTTATACGATCACTAACCGCGGGAATGATGTATACGTATCCTGTCTAACAAGATCAATGAAGTTGACGGCCCCTCTCAATATTATGTAACGTAAAACGTCGCTTTTCGGTTGCCTTAATTAATTTGAATCTACGTATATGTAAATTCGTTTATCAAGCCACACACACATCCAATGTTCAGGTATATAGATAAAAAAAACAAGCAATTTTGACTAGTTTTTTACATGACACAATACAATCCAGTGACAGCAGCTGACAGTATCACAGCCTCAAATAATGTATTAATGGAATGATAATTATCGGACTATATATTTGTCAGTTCATTTACTTTACAGACCAGACTGATCCTAGTCTAAAACCGACATGTTAATGAAATACCACATTTCACATTAATTAAAAATCAAGAGTTATCATCACGGGATGTTATTACGTTCGCAGAAGAGCGTGGCGTAAATTTTTAAGGTCGAATAACAATCAAAACTCGTAAAGTACGTGGTCCGGTGGAAAAAATAAAAGATAAAGCACAGCCGACACTAGAAACATTAATTCTTATGTACCGCTCGTTAATACTAAACGTTGGAACTTAATAATTGTGGCAGATTATAAAATGTTCATAATAAAAAACGCATTCTTGAGTTTCAGTACCCCACTGTGACGGGGTTGGATGATTCGGACTTTATGATATACTGCCTTCATAAAAGCCTCGCATCTTTGTTGCTGAATAATAAACTTAAATACTATAAAAATAGAGTCCGTTTTTGTTCACACCATATGCTGTTTGTTTTCTTGTATGCAGCGTTAATAATAACGAATACTTTTAAAGTTAGGCAATAGCAAGAAATCGGAGAGCGAGGCAGATGCCTCCCCCGACAGGTCGTTTTAATCGCATCAATAAGTCAAAGGAAAATATATTTCATATTGATATCTACTCAATCATAAAACCCATCTAACTGTTCCTTTTGTTTAAAATATTCTGCGGCTTGTACTCACAGGTAGGTACAAAAACTGGCCTTCTAATTAAAAGATTTCGATCTCTCATTTAGCTATTTCTATTCGAGATATTTCGATTTGACTTACATCTATTTACTCACACTTGGTAATATTCTTTTTAAAGTTTTTACATATCCAGTAGCTTTTGTGTGGAAAGGAATAAATCAACATTCGACATTATACATAGTTACGATGGTGGCTGATAAGATTGAAAAGGGTTTTAACATTAGTTATCTTTAAAAGGTTAAGAGCCTACGTCATGTTATGCAAAGATTGTTGAGAATGCATTTGGTTATGAAGATACTATGCGTTCCGAGAAACGCTACGAGCCGTAAATTTGATTGTAAAGTATGCTGTTCGGGAACGATCGATCCAACGTTTACGTTTTTTTTTTATTTTCTCCTTATATAATATTTTTAATTTTCTATTAAGCGAATAATTTATGCACGCAGTTTTATAGGAAAATATAACAATTTGCAAGTATTAAAAATCATTTAAGAGCAGGTTACGACAAAACAACTTATAAGTATCAATACGAAATTAATTGACGATTGCTTTTCTAAAATACCTAAGATAATTATATAAAATAGTCGATTTGCTAAATGAAATGGTTGTTAAATGAATTTCAATTAAAGCGAAAAACAATAATGAAAAAGATAACATCAAAGCTTAAAAGCTAATCTAAGCCACAATTTAACAAAAACGATTCAATATTAAATTAGTATTGATTTTCTTTTACAAGATATTTAACTTTAAATTACTCAAAGAAATGATCGTGTGTCAAAGATAAAGGCAGCGTTTATTTAGTTCTGAAATTATAATGATCCAGACAGATGCACTTTTGACATACGAAACGAACAAAGGCTCGGTTATGTTCGCACGCTCACAACAAAACTTATTTTTTGCATCCAAAGATTCCGAATGAAATCTAAACGCGAATCACATAGTGGGAGTGATTCTTCTTTTTCAAAAATCAGTTTTATTTTATTCGTTCCTAAACGTTGCCCTTGTCTTCGGATCCTGTGAAAAATAAAACTGTTGTATCTACCAAAGAATTCTTTAGTAGGTTGATCAGTACATTTGGTGACAATCACTGCGCGTTAATATCATATACAAACACCTGCGGTTTGTCTCCATATACGTGTTGGTCGTCAAGTCCGCAGCTGTACGTAACTGTGTATGTATCCTTAGTTTGAGGTTGAAGTAAATATTTTATAACCTAGACCTATATATTCAAACATATTATTTAAAAATCCAGTACGCATACAATATATCGATGATAATTTAAAAATATTATCCACGTGACTGAGTGACGGATACGTCGCGTCGTATAAATCTCAGATGTACGTAAAAACCCCGTGCGACACCGACTGAAGACCAAAACGGACGATTAAAATCAAAAATAAACTACAACATGGTGTGCTTTTGTCTTACTCGTGTCTACAATAGGCTTTATCTGTTGGATGCCATGGCCCGTTCCATGGTAAAAAAACGTGCCGAGGGTAAAGTGGCCCGCGCAGGTAACTTTCCGCCATTTTGTTCACCTTTTTATTGTTGTTCTTTTTCAATAATCCGCAAGTTTTATTGCTTGTTAGGCAGTTTGTTACACGATCGAAGTCACTAATTAGGCGACAGAGACACGCTGATACAATATATTAGTCATTAAACAGTGTTTTGGTTATTAAACATGTTGCAAAGAAAATACAATTTGTACAACATATGATCACAGCATTATATTTGACATTTGGACGATTTATAATGAACTAGCGGCCCCGACAAACGTTGTCCTGCCCTAAAAAGGAACTGAAATCCTAGAACCCGAGTCTAAACCATTCTGGAATCCACCTGAAGACACGCAAAAAAAATTCATTAAAATCGGTCCAGCCGTTTTTCCGCGCAATTTCAACCTTCTCCTGACAATAATAAACACATCAAAAAAAGAAATAACGAAATCACTCCAGCCGTTCACGCGTGATGCCGTGACCAGGAAAATAGGGATTCATTTTTATATAATAGATTATGTGTCTATAGTAATTAACGATAATAAAATCGATAATTATTTAAAATGCGTTTTGTTCGACACACAGGAAATCTACATAACCCTCACACAGGTTTACCTACAATCTTATACCTAATCAACCGCCAAGATTCTTATATGCAAATTAAAAAGTCACCAGGAAAAAAATCTCATTAATTTTATTATTTACATAATTGTTAATATCCTGTGATTTAATGAATGTTTAGAATTGACTGGGCTTAAGTTTTGCGTTTTAGAAATTGAGGAGTTTCGTAATATAGTTTACCGTTTTATACGTTATGTGATCAAGAATGGCATCATTCATTGACCATCATTATTTTAAATACTTGAAGAAAAAATAATTAAATAAAATAGAAGTTATTAATGTGCTAGTTTTTTTTCCTACACAAATTTTATATATACATGATGATATTTTTTCTAAACGAATATAAGGGGAATGAAGTCTATTTTATTTACTTATTTTATTTTATTTATTCAATAGTTACACCATCGGCTTACCACTATAATAATATAGCTATAAATACAATGGTTATTCTAATACAAGGTGATAAACCTTTACAGGTGTATACAACACTTATACAAAGTCTAGTTAATAATATAAAGTTTATTGCGAACTTATTTCATACGGTAGTATGGATGTAAATAATTAATAAACTACTAGTTTGCATACTGAAATAAAACATTGAACATGATTTTTACTAATAAGCATAGCCTACATCCGTCCACAGTACGGTAAAGCTTTATATATTTTTCATTCATATTATTTCACGCATCTAATTCAATACTTTTTGCCTCACTAACTAATTTTACTATAGTAACAATTTTAGTTGTAGCTATTACCGAGACTATTGGAATGGATAGTAATACCCAACGTGGTATGTACATACGGTGGTTAATGTCAGATTATTTTTACTGCTCGCGCCCTTACACCAGGTAATCATGATAAGTGGTGCTACTAGTGATGTGATTTAAAGTGGTCGATATCGATATTTATCATTAATTTCCGAAATGCTATATTATTTTTTTATGAAAATATTTCTTAACTTGTTTTAGTATAAAATTTCAATTACTCACCATACCTTATTAGTAAATAAAGTTAATTGACAATTTGCAAGTAATTCACGGGCGTTCAACAAAAATAACAACAGAAACAGAAGTAACACTACTTTGCTAGGAAATCAGACCTTAGGCCCTCTACAAAAAATGCTGCCAAAACACAGCGCCATGGACTTAAGGTTATCGATAGCGAAAATCTATACATCAAGCTGTCTCTAGCTTACAAATTATAAGCAGTGCATCGACACGTACGCCTTTGTTTCTTAATTTAAGCACTATTTTACAGCGTTATTATGTCCGTGTTCGTTGCGGCAACCAATTGCGTGTTTCAATGCAGAAATGGGTATACATGTACCTGCAAGTTTGAATACAATTAACGAAAAACGAAAACATGGCTGTATACGTACATAATAAATAATAAACTTTGATGGTGGTACGCTTTGCTGGTGTTATATTTTATCCGCTCGGATTGCGTCTACCCTACATAGGGTATTAAACCCGGGCATACTCCATAGTTGTCTACGTAAGCCCGCCTTCCGGGATCACCCTGTATATATCCAGTTCAAGCAACTTCAAAGCACGTAAAGCCGTTGGTCCTGCGCCTGATCTCTCCGGCCATGTCGGATTGCCGTCTCACCGGACTAAGAGAGTGAAGGAATAGCGAGTGCACTATTGTATTGCGCACACACTTGTGCGCTATATCTCCTGCGTACCTGGCTGATCTCCGTTGAGATTGGCCGCCGTGGCCGAAACTGGCTAGGAGGATTTCATGCATGAAACTAAACCATTTTTTTTTAGAAGATCCTTACAGTTAAGACACTATTTTTTAGTTAAGTTCATAATCGTATGAAGCCTTTAGGTTCCTTATTGATTTAATACGAACCATAAAATACATTTATATGCATTTTGTAGCCTGACATAATAGCTTTACCCGCGGCTTTGCCTGCATGACCTATCAAAACAACGTTGCTCTCTAATTGTATTATGACGCGAGGGCGAGGCGTACGATACAGCGGCCAAGCTGAATATCCGAGTCTGCGCAACTTATTTATTCCTTACTAGGTTTTTTTTAGTTAATGGCCCTACTGCCAGTAGCCTGACGCGAGTCGGCTTTTCTGGCCACACCGGTCTTTAGGGTGAACGCAAAAGGCGCTCGCAACCCTTTGAATTAAGTGACCATGCTGAGGGCAACCCACTAACGGGTTACGAACCTCGGCTCAGGACGGCCACTGAGAGAGGATGAGACATCAACGATTAGGGAAATATTGGTTTTTAGGCCTAATCCTATAACATTGTGTTGTCATCGGCACGCGGGCCGGAACTGCTAGGGGTCGGGGGAGCGACGGGGAACGCGGCGAGGTCCTCGACGGCGAGGTCGGAACTGCGGTCTTGTGGAGTGTTGTAGTTTCAAGAACTCGTTCTTACGGCGGATGGCCAGAGTGATTTCGTCCTCTGGATCGGTTAATTTCCTTACTAGGTGTTGGTCGCGGATTCGCCCGTGTGGAAAGACTTTTCCTCTACAAAAGTGCCTATAACACAGTTGCAGGCGCCATCTATTTAAAGAATCAGATACAAATATCAATTATTTTTCATGGAAGCAAATTACCGGCACAAAAAGCAGCCTATGTGTTAATCCAGGACATGATCTACCCGAGTGCTAAATTTCAACCAAACCCGTACAGTAGTTTCTGCGTTTACTTCTAACAAACATACATATATCCAAACATTTTTACAAACTTTTGCATTTATAATATTAGTTGATGCGTACCTGGCTGATCTCTGTTAGCTTTGCTGCGGTAGCCGAAATTGGCTAGGAGGATTTAATAAAATTTTTATCCGGTTCAAATAAGCCGGCATGATTGTCGACTGGGGGATAATCATGGCTCTTCAGTCGGTACCCTGTCTGGGCCTTTTTCCGCTTAAAATCAGGTGCAGTGTTGGCACTTTGCTGTGCCCGCATAAAAAGGAAACATATATTTACTCCTGTTATAGCTCTTTTCTTTATATCTTGCAGTACCAATTCTTATATCCCCATAATTTAAAACTTGATATATATTTTCCCAATAAGACTACAGTAGTTTTAGGAACAAACATACATATCATACAATAATACGATTACATATCAAGAAAACATTATCTTTGTTTGGTAATAACATGGTATTAACTGTTACTTCTGTGAGATTCTATTTGTCCCAAGATAGTTCATAGGCGACACTAACAGAATAATGACAAAGCGACATAAAGACTTCACATACATCACGATCAGACACCAAATGTGATATTTTTTTATATCTGGAGTGTAATCATGATGTACCGAAGTTTTATCCATGGTTAAATCTTTAAATAAATTTCTGTAAGTTAGCGTCACACAAACCTGTCTATCACAAGTATTCGAATCTGAACAGTCAGAAGATTCAAGTTTAACGAGCTAGAAACAGTCAACGGCGCAAGCATCATGGAAAAGTATAAACTGTAGTTTATTGGTGGCAGTGTGATGCGTAGCTTCAATAAGACTGCGTGTGTGACATTAATTTATTTATTTATTTTTGAGGCACAAACAGTTACTTACGTTATTGAGAATTGCAGAAATAAGTATAAGTTATCTATAAAAATAGAAATGCGCAAGTCACAACGTTGTCCACGGATTATATATTATTATAATATAACCTTCTCAAAATTACGAATGAAGACAGCATGACAAGAATAAGTTAAAAGAAATTTGCTAAAAATTATAACTGTTTATTCAACTACAAGTTGGAAGCAATAATTATATATCTGTGTCGATACTGCCCAGTGAACATCCTACTAATATTATAAAGGCGAAAGTTTGTAAGAATGTATGGATGTTTGGATGTTTGGATGTATGGATGTAAGGATTATTGTTCCTCTTTCACGCAAAAACTACTGAACGGATTTCGATGAAATTTGGCACACGGGTAGATTATGTCCTGGATTAACACATAGGCTACTTTTTATCCCGGGAAAATATAAAGCGGGACTTTTATCTCGGAAAAACTTTTTAATGCGGGCGGAGCCGCGGGCAAAAGCTAGTAGCAAATATATCTAAGTTTGTAAAATGTGTTACAATTTGCAGCAATACGACATAGCGATTCGCGTAATCCAGCATTAGTTCGGTGGGATGAAACCGCATAAAAAATATATCCGCGCACAACACGCCTCACTACTGCCCTCAGAACCACATAACGAAGTCTTTTTCTAATACTATTGCAGTCATATTTGTTACTACAAATGTCAAAGAGAAACCTCACTCTCAACTATAGTTTTTCGATGTACTCTCTAATTTTTCCACGTACTTATTGTAGTGAGGATTCCACGCTACCGTAGCGTACCTACTCCAATTGGGGTCTAACTAGGGATCTGATTAAGACCTATTGGACATTATCTGAAGATGTCAGATGTGTGCATGGAAAGTGTGTACGAAATTTTGCTCCTGCGCTACGCGACGGAAGATCGATCGATATTACATATTTATAATTTCGTCATGTAACAAAGCCTTAATTCTGTTGTTTATTATATTATTTGCATTACCTATCGAAATGTAACTATGACTTACGCAATATTTACACATCGCGGTGTCCTTCTCATATGTAAATGTTAGCAATAGTGATAATAACGCCAGACTAATTTATCTGAGATACGCGATGCATTTAAATACAACCACTGAAAGCATTCGCCGCTATCGAGTCGAGAACTTGGTTCAATTAACGTTAGCCGATATCTCTAAGCACTTAACATTGTCTGTATTGGCCAGAGTTTTTAAATTACACACCAATAGTGAAGATGAAATTAGGTCCTTGGATATAACATGAGCTGTTTCTGCTGGTGAACGATTGATTAGTGCTGTGTACAGGATACGGGTCTCCGGGGAAGAACATACGGCATCGTTCATCGCGAAGGGATTCGCCAGTGATCTCCTCTTGAGGAAATCCCTCCAAATACTTCGAGTGTGAAACGCTGTACTTCTCAAAAATTCTTCCTGTCCTCGTCAAACAGCAGGCGTCGCTTAGTGCAAAGGAAAGCATACACAGAACAACGTGCCGATGTTACAATGATGGCGACAACGACTATTTATTGTTAAAGGACTTAGTCGAAAGTAAATCTATATCAGAAAACCCCACCGCGTTTGAAGCAGATATTACTTTCTCTGGCGCATTTACACGCTGTATCCTTTGCACTGCGGATCTAAAAACCAGATGTGTTTCCAAGGCTTGCCAGTTCAGTAGGTACTGGAATTGTATTGAACAGCTGAAACTCGTGAGTGGTACAAACGATTATTTCAAAATGCTGTGATCATAGACTTAGAGGTTTTACGGCAGTACAAAGACGATTTAAACGTTTACTTACAAATATTCAAAGAGTTCGTGGAAGATGATTTCTACGAAAAGGACGTTAAAATATTTTCCACTCCGGGATGTTTTCCGGTTCTGGGCCACGGCGATGCTTGGTGTCCTAATTCCTATGCTCTAAAGACAGGGCTGTTATTATAGATTTTCAATTATTCAGATGTGCATCGCCTGCAACGGATGTGTCTTCGTTCTCGATTTTATGCAGCAACGTACGCCGTGACAAAGAACACTTTTCAAAATCTATTGATGTTTAATACAATTCTCTCACATATTGTTAGAAGGACATGGGTATAAATACCGCGAAAGATTTTACGCGCGAAGACTTGAACGAAGAATTGAGAAAATGTAGAAAGTTTGGTGTCGACTCAATAACATCTATATCACTTCTAGCAAGCAAACGATACGATGTATTAGAAGCATTTCAAGTACGTTTGCAGGCCTAGAAAAAATACCTTTGGAGGAACTCTGGGAACACCTATCACGGACGAAATTAACAAAATGCGTTTGGTGAACGCTGTGCGAGTAAGCGTCGATACTGGACTCATTTAAAATCTGACTGACAAATAATATATTGTAAGGGTACACTGCAAAAGCTTTTATCGTTTATAACATTCCATATACCAATCGACGTTAACTGAACTAGACTCGTAGCCATCTTTCAAATGGCGGTGCCGCAAACTGATTAATAAAGCAATACTATACAAAAACACCTGTAGCAGCGTACAGATAAGCCCGTAGATGAGTCGGCAGTACATCGGAATGTTCGGACTCGTGACCGCTAGACACCCAAAAACTAATTATCGCGGTGATGCCGGTGTATAGTCGACCATTCGATCGCCGCGTCTCACGTATAATGTACTGGTACATATGACTTATCGGTTCTGTTCTCATGTATACTCGGACAATCTTTTATGTAAAGTGGCTTGAGCAACCTGTGAAAGATGATTGCGAGATTTCAACGTATTTATTTATATGTGTTTCGATTCTTTCTCTTGTATGACAATCGAGTTTACTACATTATATTTTACGATGAAGTTGTCACATTTTTTACCTGTTTAGCGATCACAAGCCAAAATATTAATGGTTTTTGTTAAAGTTTTTTCTGCAAGCAACCGTACAAAACGACCAAGTGCAGTGACGAGGTGTATTTATTTACGAGTACGTTTATCAGTACAAAAAAACTACTTAAATTAACTTAGAAACTTTTAGTTTTGTGATCTTTATCATTATGGTTAGTTTATACCTGCGAATTTATCTGTCACTTATATTTATGACTTAGACTAATAATTTATGAATAGCGGTCGCGTCGTTACTTCAACGTGATCCTACAAATTGGCAAATGTGAATAGAAAGTTACATATAAAAGTGTAAATTGATTTATTTTTGTTGTTTCACAAACATTTACGCTTTTAACATCTCGCGTGTGATGGTGTATGCTATGTACATTATCGACTGGTGCATGTGTCAAACGTAACAGAACAGAAGAATTTCACTTATATTTCTATTTCTTTCCTATTATTTGGTTTTGCAAGAGTAAGAAAGAGAGAGATAGACGAAGAATTTAACGTCTAGGGCGGTATTGGAATCTATTCCAGTCACATTTCAGATGCCTAAATACCTCAGAACACCAAATAAAAATTACTTTATGTAGTATGACCGTTACAGAATTCGTGGCAAATATAAGCCCTCGCTGAATGTAAATTGGATGATTGTAGTTTTATATTTTTATTTGTTGCATTAAACATTAACAGCGTTTAGGCAAATTGTTATAAAGGCATGTGTGGCATATTAAATGGACACATCATCGGGTATATATTATGGCATCAAATATACCTATGCTGTCACATGTTTATACTCTGTGTATATACGACTACCAATAGATACTTCTATACTGTCGTAAACCTAACGAGCGCTAGTCTATAAATACATTTATTTACTATTTATCAATGAAGGAATATTTGATGCGTCATTTAGACCAAGGTTACAATAATTTGTTTTCGTTCGTGAAAATAACGTTATAAGTTGCACTTTGTATCCTTGGGATTAGCGCAATACTAATTTCATACCTCCAAATTAATGCCGGCTCCGTTGGAAATCCCAACTATAATAACATCCAGATAAATTAATTTAATATATTAAAATATAATTCTTAAAACATGGTAATAAACGACGTTTTCGCCTCGCAGTACTAATGGCACGGCACTAATGCAATCGACCCGATCTTGTCATTTACGAGCCCTCAAAAGATAATCGTAAAATTCAATAATTATAAATTGTTACTGAAGCATAGAATTCGTACGCACTAAACACATCCGAAATAAAATTACGTGCGTTGAACATTGATATAATACATCAATGGCGTTGAATAATCAACTTCGTGGCGCCAACACTTTATCTGCATGCAGAGTAATGTGCTCCAACTCGGTCTTCTGTTTTTATTACATCTCGCTCAACTGATTGTCGCCGATTTTTAACACCGCTTAGTTCAAAACGTTCAACTAGGTGTTTCGATAACGCGCAGGAGACCTTTTTAGTGAAGCAGGTTTGTCATGACGAATGTAACTTTTTGCTGTTTTATTTCTATTACGAATTATTAACTACTTGTTATACTGGTTTGAGATATTTAATAAAAACTTTATTGAGTTAGGTATTTAGTACTAATTAACAACAAGTAATATAATATCGTAACATTGACATGAATTATGAACAAGTCCATTGCGTAATATTTAAATTTTCAAAAAATATTGTCAACGTAAAATTGTTAAAGCAGCTATTATTTTAATGGGATCTTTTACTCAAACAAGGAACTGACGACGAAAAATGTTGTTCATTTAAATATGTTCACATATTCTAGGTAGGCTTCTGGCTGATTAATACTGTTACACGAGACATTAACAGCGGCCACAAAGACGCACCGCGGAGAACAATAAAATAAAAAACCTCACACACGAAGACCGGGCTCTTAAAATTGTCAGAGAGCACTTCTAAAAAGAGATAACGCATTTAAGACATTAAAAAAAGTTGAGTCCATTTTGTAAACAGGTTGTAAACGATCGTGTTCGCGTTGTTCAACCGAAAAATGGTGTAACACGTTAAATGATCATTAAAAACCTTACCATATGTAAGTTAGTCTCGGGGCTGAAGTATGTCGGTTTCGCAGAAAGGGGAATTTACTTAAATTAGCGTTGAGGACGTCAACAAATTTTGTACTTATAATTATGAGCTTGTTCGACATAGCAATTAAAACGCCATGTATAAAAATAAACAGTATTCCAACTTTTTTTGCCGGCCTTGTGTAAATGAACTTCATTTACGCTGCAACTGCATATTTAACCGACTTCAATAAGGAGGTTCTGTATTCGATCCGTATGTATGTATGTAAATTTGTATGGCCGCGAGTTTCTCATTATCTTATAGATATGCACTTACCTATAATATATTTATGTTGCGCAAAATATATATGTTATAAAATTTGTATATGAAAATGCTAGAACGCATTGATGAAAATAGTTTCTTAGTGGACTCTAACTTTAACCGCTTCCAAAATAACATTCAAATTATGTGCATACTCAACTAAGATCCGAATTTCAAATTAAACGTGTCCATTAAGACCTTCTCACTTTCCCTGAAATTGAACTATAATCGAAACGGTAAAACAATCCAAATATTAAGGATATTTACCACCAGTGGCTATCTTATGTTTTTGTGATACATAATATATGTACCTATGCTCACCAAATCATAATGAGATGTAATTTTTTTGGAAATTCGAATGATGTTGCTGTTAATTTATAAATAATACATTTTAGTACACATATTTTTATATTAGACTGCCTCGGTGGCGTAGTTGTATTACAGTACGACTGCAAAGCTGAGGTCTCGGGTTCGATCCCCGGGTCGGGCAAAGTGATATTGAGTTTTTCTATTCAGTATCAGCTCGGAGTCTGGAATTTGTGCCCGATATGGCGATAGGCTCGCCCCTTATCACATCATGGGACGAAATAATGGCGAAAAGTGGGTGCACTAGTTGCGCCTCTGCCTACCCCTTCGGGATAACAGGCGTGAGTGTATATGTATATATATATGTATGTAGTACACATATTTACGCTCACTAAATCAGAATTGAAGTTTAAGACTTAAGTTATTTATGCATTTGGAATCGATTTAGCTGTTACAGTGATTGAAGCACAAAGGTCTAACAGTTTGGTTAGGCACGTTAGTGGGCCGCTGGAACAAAATCTGCCTACATCCAAATCACTCACACTCTAACGCCTACGTGTTTCCAACCCGAACGTGAATCATTAGAAACCCGAACATAATGTATCCGTAATCATTGTTGCAAAACAAAAAACTCATAAACAAAACATCCGACATTTTCAAATATATAAGAATTAAAATATTTTTGAGTATAATTCAATTAAGGCCTTGTTCCTTCAGTTCGATTTTAAAACAACGTTTGTTTTATTTGATTAGAAAGAGAATACAAGAAAAATATATATAAAACGGAAAAGTATAATTCGCGAATAAATGTTAAATGAGAAAGTGTTATTAATAAAAATGCTGTCGTTTATATGCATGTTTTTTATTCAATGGCATCGTGAGCAGTTTAAACCTTGGTTTTATTTATAAACAGTCGAAAGTAACGGCCCTTATATGCATGACACGTAACACTAGCTCTACACGCAGCTCTGATTGTAATGGTCATTTTATAAAATATGTACAATAAGTTAAGCTCAGAAAAGTGCCTACGCAAATCTCATTGAAATCAATTCAGACGTTTTGGAGATCACCTTGGACACAGAATCAGACGCAAAAAATATTAGGTGTATCTACAATTTGAATAGTCTTCATTTCCAAATTTCAAATTACTATTTTACTTTTATACACACATTCTATATGTATGTATATAGATGTATTTCAGAGCCACAAAATGCAGTTTTTAAACCATACCTCAAAGTAGCATCTCATGTTAACTATATTGTTAAGAATACACGCGTCATGTCTACGGGCGGACCATGAAATCGGGCAACGAAAGAACCTTGTAAATCCACTGGATGGGTCACGCATTTTTTACCGGCCCTTGTGTAGTATGGACATGTCGGTTTAGGTTGTAAAGACAACGTGTTTTGTTTATGCCTATTTTAGTAAGTTACTATATCATTGAGGTACTTTGAGTGGAATGTTAAATGCTCAAGTTGAGGTATATTATGAAATGGAGTAATGTTTAAAATATAATTATTAAATGATAATTAAATCTGTAAAACCAATAATTGTGTGCCTTAATCATTGATGTATTAAAAATACATCAATGGCCTTAATATAATTATTTATAATTGAATTTGAAATAAGAATGTGTTTGATTTAAAAATAAAAAAATCATATCCATGTAGTCGTTTAAATTTTTTATATCAGTCAGTAGGTATTGGAATTCCAAATTTGAAATTTGTGTAATTAAAAAAATGTTGATAAATTATTCAATACGACAAACTTACGAACACTCTAGCGACAGCGCGAGCCTTTAACGGATATCTAAAAGGCAAAAGCTCCGTAGCGACAAACTTATTAGTGATCGGTTCGCTCATAAACTGAGAACCAACATTAAAAGCTTCAAGTTACTGCTCGTTGTGCAGACTTTAGTGGAAAGGAATGATTTGAAATTATCTGTTAAAGGTTGATGTTCCTCAAGTAGCAGAAAATAAATAGGTACTATTGCAACATAGCAATAAGTATATGACATATCAATTATTTATAGTTTAAAATAAGTGTTTTATTATTAAACTAAGAAATAACCAATGTTCTAATCTCGATAATGTATTCCTAAATGTTTCTTTCGTTGCAATTTTTTGTTGGTGTTCAAAATTATCAATGTTTAGATATAAACACATCGGTTCTTAGTTACTAATTCATTGTAAAATTAAGTTAACGATTTCATATGTTTTCCGTTAAACATTAACATAATATTTGAGCCGCGCTGTCCGCCCAGCTTTATATATTGGAGGCGAGATGATATGTTAAGACGCGTTATACCTTCGTGCCCACCATCAGAGATAATAATCGGAAAACCTGATATTTTTATATGAAACGTGGACGGGTCGCTTGAAGTATGATTTAGATAAACCCAGATGAAATATATGAAAATGACGCGATGAAAATATTTGGAATTTATATCTTCTCAAATGAGTATTCATAAAAGGCAATTTATAAATGCCTTGAAGATGGATAACGATAAATACTTGCATTATCAGGTTATAGTGCCGTCAGGGATTAAATATATAGATTTGGAGGCAAATACGCATAGACGCCTTGTAGCTAACATAAAACTACTTTTGTATAATTTTCAATGATGTTCTTTTGTAAATAGAGCGAAGACGTTAAGTTATAAATTAGGTTTAAAGAGCTTTATTCTCATAAGAACCAATACATTTCACGTATAATGAGATAAGTACATAAAATTTATAATAAAAAATATTAGTTTAGCCTCCGGTACTCGTCGATATAATATGTAACTTAAGTTTATTTTTAAAACTATTTAAACTTTCACAGTTTTTCACACTATTCGGCAATTTATAATACATCTGTGCACCCTCATAAGGGATCGTTTTCTTTCCATAATGTGTTCTTGGCTTAATTAATTCTAGTTGGTATTTATTATTATATATTAATAAATCATATTATTTCCTTTAAATTCCTAAGTGATATGCGTATTTTTAAATTATTTATTAGAATAGTTTAAATAACGTTGTCTATGGAAATGTGACATAAAAGTAATATGCATGAAACGAAACCAATTTTTTTTAAGAAGATCCTTACAGTTAAGACACTATTTTTTAATAAAGTTCATAATCGTATGAAGCCTTTAGGTTCCTTATTGATTTAATACGAACCATAAAATACATTTATATGCATTTTGTAGCCTGACATAATAGCTTTACCCGCGGCTTTGCCTGCATGACCTACCAAAACAACGTTGCTCTCTAATTGTATTATGACGCGAGGGCGAGGCGTACGATACAGCGGCCAAGCTGAATATCCGAGTCTGCGCAACTTATTTATCCCTTACTAGGTTTTGTTTTTGTTAATGGCCCTACTGCCAGTAGCCTGACGCGAGTCGGCTTTTCTGGCCACACCGGTCTTTAGGGTGAACGCAGAAGGCGCTTGCAACCCTTTGAATTAAGTGACCATGCTGAAGGCAACCCACTAATGGGTTACGAACCTCGGCTCAGGACGGCCACTGAGAGAGGATGAGACATCAACGATTAGGGAAATATTGTTTTTTTTGGCCTAATCCTATTACATTGTGTTGTCATCGGCACGCAGGCCGGAACTGCTAGGAGGGTCGGGGGAGCGACGGGAAACGCGGCGAGGACGGAACTGCGGTCTTATGGAGTGTTGGAGTTTCAAGAACCCGTTCTTACGGCGAATGGCCAGAGTGATTTCGTCCTCTGGATCGGTTAATTTCCTTACTAGGTGTTGGTCGCGGATTCACCCGCGCGGAAAGGCTTTTCCTCTACAAAAGTGCCTATAACACAGTTGCAGGCGCCATCTATTTAAAGAATCAGATACAAATATCAATTATTTTTCATGGAAGCAAATTACCGGCATAAAAAGTAGCCTACGTGTTAATCCAGGACATGATCTACCCGAGTGCCAAATTTCAACCAAACCCGTACAGTAGTTTCTGCGTTTACTTCTAACAAACATACATATATCCAAACATTTTTACAAACTTTTGCATTTATAATATTAGTAGAATTACAGTAGGCTAGGAAAGCTGTTAGTAGTAACCTATACAATATAGTTTAACGGCAAATCTCTTTCTAAAAGAATTAAATAAATTGTATATTGTAAAATGTCGTATTAATATTTTAACTAAGTAAATTCAAATTAAAGGTACACGTGTTTCAAGAAATCGTTGTAAAGAATGATATAAAAATGTTACATCTTGAGCCCCAAATATGTAACAACATATAAAATTATAACTAGATATCACCGTGCATATTTAAAATAACATGCCTTCTTTTAGCTTGGCGCAGTGGGATGAAAACTCTTAAAACATCGGAATGTAGGAATATTTACAGCTTCTATCCTCATTAACATTACGGACGCATTAATTGGTAGATTTTCAAATCACACCATTAAATGTGTGCATAACATTTATTTACGAGTAGCGAGACACGCACCGAAACCCATCAGTGGGTGTTCATTAGAGACATAAGTTGGAGATCACTCGGCCCACGCAATTGCCCAACGATTTATACAATGGCAGAAATATTGTTTATGTAAAGTTGTTTGTTTAAGTTGCATTAGTCAAGGATTGGCATGTGAGGAAATAGAATTATTTTGCATAACATTTCATTCACTATTAAACGTATAATATAATTATTTAAGAGATAAAACGTTTCATGCTACATTCAATAAGATCTACTTCATCTTGTCACTTGTTTTTTCAACAGATTCTCGGGTACCAAGTCAGACAGGAGCCCCGTCTGTAGGTACAGCGAATATATCATGTTTGAGAATTACTACCGGCTATCCCATGGAACAAATTTTCCACGAGCCCTATCAATTAATCAGATTCGATACCGCGCCGAGCTCTCTCGTTTAGGCCTTTCGGGCACACGCATTAAGCAACAACTCGTTTGACTGGTAGTTAAAATTCCCCGTAATTCGTCCCGGGGAGGCGGTTTTAACACCGTGTTTTACACTTTTGCCAGTACAGACATGAGCTCCTGATAAGTTATATAATGTCGGCAATACGGTAGAATATAATTTTGCACGCTCATCCATTGCGGGTTTATGGCTTGTAATAGTTTTAGTTACATTTTTAAATTATATCGTAATATAAAAAGATGGAAGTATTGTAAAGTATAAATCTGTGTACCGGAGGTATGTTATCCTAAGTCCATTTTTTTATTGGACTTAAAATAGTAGACCACTAAGTAGATCTTTAAATGTTTGTTACAATGACATAAAAAACTGAAATACGAAAAGAATGGACTTAATATATATCTGTATCCGGAGATATATAGATAATATATCTCCGGATACAGAAATATATTTTTGAATTTCCGCTAATAAATTAAATAAAACATAAGTAAGATCAAATCAATAACGTCGATTAAGAACAATACATACACAAGGAGTCGATTCATACAAATTTTAATAGTGCATTCATTCGACTACAAAATATTTAAGAATGCGTGTGAGTCGCGGTGTAATATAATTGCAGATATATCTTACCGACTGCTATTTTTAATGTTTCGTACTCAAAATAGAAACACTTATAGAATCTTTTCGGTGTATGTATGTCTTGATATTTGTTTATTGTATTATGATCTTTCATATTCAGCACCGGTAAAATAATAAAAAAAACTGAAGGATATTTGGAAGATCCTAGCTTATTTAAGCTTAGTTAAAATTAGCTTTAAAAATGTAGGAGGAGATTCATCGTTTGTATCTTTATAAAAAAATGCATAACCGTCGAATTCTGAAAGCTGACGCGACCAATGCCCTGTTTATCAAACGTTACAAGCCTTGTATTACAAGCGTTTTCTCTTGTAAATTAGCCCATTTTACAAAAATGCGTTCATCAAAACTATATGTGTAAACTACAAGCTACAAGTAATATCACTTGCATTACAAATTCTTTTTCGCAGTTGTATTTGTTGTTTTCTTTATCATAAATGCCTTTCTAGCTTGTAACTTGTTTCAAAAAAGTTATAAAGTTTTATAAACATGGCAAAATGCCTTTTTATGAAATGATAGAAGTCTAGGAGCTCACAAGTTAAATGGTACAAAAACATTTTTACAAATTCTTGTAAAATGCGTTCATAGAAAATATGTAAATACATAGTAGACACTAACCCACAAGTTACAAGATACAAAAATATTTATACAAGACTGTGTAAATTACGTTCATCAAATAATTTCACAAGACTTGTAGATGGTACATACTTGTATTTTTAATTTACAAGACTTTTTTTATTTTTGATATGTTTATAAAAAATATGTCGTATTATATCGCCTCTTTACTTCAGTAAAGTGTTATTCAAGTATGGAATCTTCTAGATGTATGAGGTTATTGAAGCAAAGAGGCGATCTTATGTTGGTAAGGTAGAAATTATGGTATAATAACTATTGACAATAACTAGCCAAGGGAATGTATTTTTTTCTTATATGTACATAGTTTGATTTTGTATGTAAAAACCTATTTTAAAACTCATTATATTAGTTATTTGAATTATGATTACAAATTTAACCATCTTTTATGCACGACTTAAAGTTTGTAAAAACTAGTGGTCTATTGACGAACTATACAAAGTACTTAAAAAAAACTTTGAGAATAATAACATGGTGGCAAATCATTCCCGCCATTAATTGATCTGCTACTTCTTGAATTACCTACTTATACCGCAAAACTGTCGAAAACCGATTCGGAAATCACGAACTTGTATTGAATTCACCTAAAAACCAAATTATAACAGAGTAGAAAGAGATACTATGGGCTTGTAACATATATTACAAATCCACAATAGCTCTTCAACTTTTTCGCCACAAGTTACAAGCTACAAGTTACAAAGGCATTTTTGATAAACAGAAATAACAAATACAAGTGTAAAAAGTGCTTATAATACAAGCGATATCACTTGTACTTGTAGTATATTCATTTAGTTTTGATGAACGCATTATTGTAATACAAGCCTCGTAACGTTTAATAAACAGGGTACTTATATAGAAGCCAAGAATATATTTTTCTTCTCTGCAATTTTTTTGGTCTTTACATAGTTCATCGGTAAATGCGCCATATAAAATATCTTAATATAGGTATCATAATTTATTCTTATCTTATTCTTACGTAATTTTGATATAATAGCAGAGTACCTATACCTTTAATGGTATAAATGATAATACATCTGAGGGGCACAATTATTATTTATTTTATGTATCAATTTGTTAATATATAATATGCTGTTGGTGCACCGTAATAAAATAAATAAGTAAATAAATCGTTTTATCACGAATTAATTGTAGAAGTGTAATTCGAAGAGTAACAAAATCAATGCCTGGCGGAAATGATTTGCTACCATGTTATTTATCTCCAAGAAAGCTTTTAAAGTACCTACATGGGTCTGCAATAGACCATCCTGTTTTTTCAAACTTTAAGTCGCTTATAAACAAACATTACAGTTTTAACCATAAATCGTAATTCATGAAACTAATAAAATAGGTTTTATTATTATGGTTTATTTATTTATAGGTTTTTGTTTTATTTTGGTTATTTACGCACAAAAATAAAATTATTGCAAATTGTTTTTATTTTTAACATTGACTAGTAATTTTACCGTAATTTCTATATTACTGACATATAAATATGATAGAAGCATTATTTGGTAATGCATCAAAAAAAGTGCTGTAAATTTAAAATGCAAGATGATACAGACATACACACTCACGCCTTTTATCCTCGAAGGGGTAGGCAGAGGCACGAAGTAGGTGCAGGCTATGCATACTGCAACTCATGGTATGATAGGGGGCGAGTCTATCGCCATATCGGGCACAAATTCCAGACTTCGAGCTAATACTGAATAGAAAAACCCAGTATCACTTTGCCCGACCCGGGGATCGAACCCGAGACCTCGCCATTGCAGTGCCATTGCCACCACCACAAGTTGATACAATCTACAAGTCTACTAAAAGTATTTCATGAACATAATTTTCAAGAACTTGTAAAAAAAATCTTTAACATGTAACTTGTGAGCTTGTAGACTTGTAATGTTTGATGAATAGGGCACAAATCGTCCTCAGCTATCGACATGTTAACCAATTCTTATAGACTCTGCATTGGCGTTATATTTTGAATTTCATTAACCGACTTCAAAACGCGTCAGAGATTTCAATTCGACGTATATATTCTATTGTTTAATATTATAAAACTAAGGCATTTCAGCTGCACTTCCAATGTGAAGTTTAGTATTCAACAATTGAACGCGTCGTCACAATAACTACATGTTTATTTTATACCTATTTGTATCAAGAAACGAAAGCAACTATCCTTCACGCTAATTGCGAAATAAAAGTTTCCGAGGGGATGCGTGGGTAGACATAACATAAACTTCATTATAAGCTATATTCAACCTTATTATTGATAAATAAGAATGATTACGTTTGCAAATAATGTATTCTTTATGCAGTTACTATTAGCCCACGTTTTTTTATAACGCTACGAGGCAATGGCAAGTGTAGGCGCAGCCTACGTGACAAGTTAAAAAATAAAGCGACCTACCCTAGGTGTGAAATCGACCCTGACGTAACATTTGAAGATAAATGATAATGTTTTTAGTGTTAGAATAATAATCAATATTGACATTTATAAGAAATACCCATATTTGATATTTGTTTTATTTATGCACCTAGAGTGGGCTTAAACTGATGTATTATAATTTAAAATCGTAAAATTTTGTGTAAATCTTATGTTTATGAATAGGGCAAGTTACACGCCTATTCGATAACAAAGATCGTTGCTTCGCTCCATAATATGACAATTACAACATTCGAGTGTTTATTCGTTTTTAACATACTGTTTTCTTACATATTCGCAAATCGTAACACTTGCGTAGAAATAATCTTGTATTAAAATTTCTCGTTTTCTTAATACGGTACTACTTATATAATACGAATGTCATTTAAATCAATCTGTGCCCGAATGTAAACATCTCTCACTATGAGACACACCTCTATTGAATAAATGTTTAATCACCTAATTTTATTTAACATCAACGTTTATAATCGCAGTTCCATTTACGACAACAGTAGGTGTAACACCTGTGGGTTGAAGATGGTAATGTATTTTGTTTAACTACACTAAAGAATCACTGTTGAATATACACTTTGGGGAATCTATTCGCAACCATATGTTGTAATTTTGCAGGACTAATGTGCACTATAGTTCACACAAATTATTATTGGTAGCATCTCTTGAACAATGTTTTGAAGAACCCATAAAGAAGTCAACAGCAGTAAGGGAGACCGGGGACTTTGAAAAATCATAGTTGACAGTGTTCACAAACGCAGTCGAAGGCATCTGTTCACTCCGAGATTTTCTACCTATACTACCAACCAAATTATGAGAAGTGAGCGTGTTCGAACGTATTGGTTGTAATCTTATTTTACTATTTAGGATTATTCGCAAAGTAAACTTACTTTTAAACCACTTTATAAGGCACATTTATTTGTGGATAAAAAAATAAGTCGGTTTAATATCGCTCCGCGCAGTCTGCACTGTTGGATGGTATGTAACAAATTACAACATTTGCAAAATAAAGAATCTGTTGGAGTTGCAGTGACAATAAATAGAAGGTTGTCGATTGTTGTCGCGGTCTTTCAAATCATAGTATGATAGTTATGAATTCTTTAAATACCAGAATCTAGAAGATACGTAAAACATTCGTGTGTTTCTACACGTCCGCATTTGCAAACTATACGATTTCATATTCGCTACGTTCCATCACTAAACGCATAAAATTGTGTACCGAGATCAGAATTATCTCAAGGACACGCATACAAACGTGTCGTTGTCGATCAAATTAATCGTTGTGATTTCGAAGGAACGCAAACATCGGTTATCGATCCAAGGAGAATCGGTATACTGTTTGTTTTGCTTAATATTTAATAAAAAAAAATACGTTAACAGTCCACGTTTGTAGCAAGTATGATAAAAACTCTCATGTAGCTCAGAAAATATGTTTTGACTGTAACAAATAGGACTTAAAATATTAACATATATACGTTTACCTAGCAACCGTTTTTCGTAATTCATTGATTTATAGCTACTTGGATATGTTAATTTATACATATAATAAAGCAGTAGAACCGGTGTGTCTGTCCATTTAAATAAATACGATGAATAAGAAAGGGGGTGAGCAAAGAAGAGTAATGGAAAACAAATCAGCGATTTATATGATTATGTTCTGTCTCTTTTACTGTTTGTTACTGCACATCTCCGAAACTAATGAACGGATTTCGATGAGATTTCGCACTCTCCTTATTATCCAACAAAAACTTTCAACGTAGGCGGAGCCGCGAGCAAAACCTAGTCACAGAATAAGTGCAAAAAGTTAAACTATAATGATCCCGTAAAAGTCATCCGTGCTATTAGCAATTCCAAATTAACTTGTCTGTAGTATTTTTTTATAATACTAGCGGCCCCGACAGACGTTGTCCTGCCCTAAAAAGGAAATAAAATCCTAGAACCCGAGTCTAAACCATTCTGGAATCCACCTGAAGACAGAAGACACACAAAAAAAATCATTAAAATCGGTCCAGCCGTTTTTCCGCGCAATTTTCTTAATTTTTTCTTTCATAAGAACCTTCTCCTGACAATAATAAACACATCAAAAAAGAAATAACGAAATCAGTCCAGCCGTTCACGCGTGATGCCGTGACCAGGAAAATAGGGATTCATTTTTATATAATAGATTATAGAAGCCAAAGTATATTAGTGTGGGTCATAACTACTCTCGGTAGTAGATGCATAATAAAGTGGCAAGAACGTGCCATAACTGAGTGGAACTTTGGGCCCGGCTGTGGCACTCGCCCGACCTGCGTAGGCGCAACTGTACTACCTACTTCCAAGATGTAGGAGATAGCGTTATGCGATAAGTGAAATTATATTTAATGCTTTTGTTATAACATTAGTTTCTATTACTTGTTAGTTGTTACTCAAAATATCGCGACCATCAAATTAAGTAAGCGTTAAAGTTAGTGACTGACTGACTGACTGACTGACTGACTGTTTAAGCACACTGTAATAATAAGCACTAAGACTTATTCATATCTAGTTTAAAAATTATTAATATAAGTAATAAAACATTACATAGATTGCACCTAATTAATCATTCCACACATACAGCCATAATTGTTTGTGGTTTATAGGAAGCTGCCATGTTGGAAAATGGTCTCGACCTTGTTAATTTACCGACACAGTCAGCCGTTTCTTTCTTATGCCACGTGCCCAAGTTAATCCCTGATACGGAAGGGTCAGAGGAGAGGGGAGCCGGATTATAAATTTTCTAAAGAAAGTACTACGTGGGTCGACGGCGCGTGCCATGTTGCGTAAGCGCACGAACGTTGATAAATATTACTTTTGAAAAAAGAATGCTTGTCGTTACAGTCTGTAAAAGAGGCCAGTGTCTTGCGATGTATCAATCAAAGTAATATTATATTACCAAATCTAATTTAGTTGTTATATTTTTATTATTTTACATGTAATTTAATGTTTCGAGAAACTTAGCTTGTTCCGAGTAATGTGTACGTCCATACATAAGTTATGTTATGATTCATTAGTTCGAAGAATAATATTAACTATTTTTATCCTTTTTAAGACTTTATCTTAACGTTTTTGTACTTATCAAATCTAGTGTATGTTGTATACGTACAAACAATATATTTCACCCCCGCCTTTCAATTTAGTATTAACACATAAACGGAAACATTAAGCACACAACGTTCAATTATTTACTAGCGTTTATTCGCTTGCAACATTAGCTATTGTATAATACATAAGGTTCTATTCATTAATGTGTTTGGCAATAATAAAGACCGGATGTATCTTTATAGCCGATCATCGAATCAGTCTTTGACACACTTGCACTATCAAAGCCACGTCGCCCCCGCACTAGTCGAAAAGCCTTTAAATATTGAATAAATACACCTACAATCCGTTGCAATGTCATATAAACCGGCTAAAAAAATGCGTCACCATTCACGTTCGCGGCGGAGATACTTGGAAGCTTTACGTTTGTGCCACTTAGCCGTGCAGTTGCCTAATATCATGTAGGCTGTCTCTGGGCAATCCTCGAATTTAGTCTTCAGTTCACCACACGCAGTACTTTAACTCTTATGACGTTAGCAATACAGTTTAATTTGGTTAACTTGTACACGTTGTACCGTTTGGAAATGGCATTACGACGTCAACGGTGTCGCAACAGACGCGTGCCTTGTTCGAAATTTGAAAACCATAGCTTGTAATTGCACAGTACTTAGTTGTAATTTAAACTTTAACGGTGTAGGAATTAGATACGGTGTGGAACACAGAGCTCGAAGCTCATTTAAGCCCAAACTGCGTGCAGTGGCCACGTGGGCTGAGTGACGTCACCCAAGCAACCACCGGGCTCCCATAAAACCTTTCAACAAAGGCACTTGATAAGAATGATTTAGTAATTGATCGTGGACACTGTTTTATAGCTCAGGTGTGACCAATTATAGGATTGTATTTAACTGAAGGTGCGTGTACGGTGAAGTAAATTGTAGAATTAAGGGGCCGTATCTAAAATTTCGGCTATTTCAGTCATCTCTTCATTGTGATTATTTAAAAAATAAAATGATCTGATTAATTTATAATATATCATCGGAAAGACTATTTCAATACTAATGGAATAAACGAGCCAGATTTTTCATATAATAATAATACCAGCCCTGTATTATATGCTGCTCACTGCTGAGCACTGGCCTCCTCTATAACTGAGAGGGGTTAGGCCTTAGTCCACCACGCTGGCCTAGTGCGGGTTGGCAGACTTCACACACCCTCGAAATTCTTATGGAGAATTCTCAGATATGTAGGTTTCCTCACGATGTTTTCCTTCACCGTTAAAGTGAACGATAACTGATAAACAATACACACGTAACTTCGAAAAGTCAGATTCAGTCAGGTTCAGATTTTTCATATCTTTCCTTAATTTCAATCTATCCCCCAAGTTCCAACGTCCATTTCAGATTTTTTTTGTACGGTGACTCAAACCTGTAGTCTTTTTCAATCAAACTGTGCTTGAAATTAACTAACGAAAATGACTGGTTATTGGTATAAAAAGTCGCCTACAAGATAAATGCGACAATTTATTTATTTTAAATTTAAAAGGAGGCGCACTTATTTTCGCACGCTAACGCTAGCATATTTTCGCAGTCATATTTCGTATTACTGAATACAAAGTCTGTAACTAGTGTGTACGTACTTCATGCTGTTCAAACCGTATTAGCTACTTCGGTATCAAGTTAGTGCCAACTTGCTACGATAAACGCATTACTTAAGTAGATATTCTTTGGTAGTTATGTACATACTCAAAAAACTTTATAAACATTATGAAAATACGTAGGAGTATTTGTCCGTATTTTTACGACGCGGAATCTTTGTCCTAATTTAGTCATATTGGCAAGCGTTTCATTTATTCATTCGCGGATAAATTAAAATGATTGCTAGCGCCATATAAAAATGCAGTTTGGTGGTATTTTTTCTATCAAAATGTTAGCGAAAAAGTCGAAGAGACTAATAAGTCACAACGTTTTTTTTGACACATTACCATTGTAATAAATACGAGTTTTCAATAGTTGCTACCATTCAAATAACTTTGAATTATATAAAGCCAAATGATAATAAACCAGAGTAACCATCCAGGCATTGTTTTAATCCTTTTTTTTATAAATTTGTACGATACAAGCTTTATTTTTTTACATAAGTAGAGCTATTGTAGAAAAAACATGTTTAAAATATTTACCCTTTAATTAACACAACCTTTGTACAAAAAACCAATGTATTACGTAGAATTATATTTTTATTTTTAGTTCTTAAAGCACTGCAACTCCAAGCCGGTGAAGGCAATCCACTCTACTATCATTTGTTCCTCTCACGCTCACAATAATTACGTATAATTATCTCGCTCGCACGCGAACGCAGCCTCCGACAGGAAATTTCTTAGAAATCAACCTTCCCTAGATAGATGATTATCAGTTATTGTACTTGAGTCTTGCAGTAAAAAAAAAACTACATGTAAAGAGCTTATATAACTTTGATAAGAAACTGATTTAGTACTCCTACACAATAAATATTTATTAAACAATTTAGTTGATAAAAACAGAGTACAGTAAAGGAATTCTTAGAACAACAATAACTTTTGGCATCATCTATAAGCCTAGTTACGCAATTTTTTTATCCCCTACTTATGCCTAACTTAATTCGTACAAATGCTTTGATCTAAAATTAAAAATCTATTATAGAAGACTTTAAATCACAACTAAAATCACTTCAGATAGAATTATTTTATGGCATTGAATGACGAGACGAGCATGTCGTTCTCCTGATGGTAAGCGATACGACCCCCCATAAACCGTAGTAACACCACTGTGTGGAATTCCAGTGCGCTCGTCATCCTGAGATATAAGATGTTAAATCTCATTATGTCCAGTAGTTACACTGGCTACAATGTCCTTCAAACCGAAACACAACAGTGCATGCATACTGCTGCTTGGCGGTAGAAATAGACATTGCGGTGGTACCCACCTAGACGGACTCTTACATAAGAGAGACCTACCACCAGTAAGTGATGAAAGAAACCACCAGAAATGTACACTAACATAAAAATGTAGAGTTGATTTTTACATGTCAATTCCAGTCAGTACCAATTGCCAAGCATAGTATACAACTCAGAAGCCGTTACATTCAAAAGTGAATTTCAGTTAACTTATCGCTAAAATATCAGATTAAAAAGATCAAAATGGACATTTATACGTAAAAATGTAAGCAGTACATAATGACCTAAAATGTAATTTAAACTATGTTTGTACTATGAGATAATAATAACTTGTCTAAAGATTACAGAGAGTCGTTGACACTGATAACTAAGTGGGTAAGCTGATAACGAAAAAATAAACAATTGCACTCGGCTAACTGCTGTATAAAACCTAATAAAATTACCTGGACGTAAATAGAAACGCTAAGGGCTGCAATGATAAATGAGTTGGACTGGCCATGGTATGCACAAGTCACAACGAGGCATAGAAAAATATAGTATTCTGGAAAGATGGAGAATATTCTATGTTTCCATATTTCAATAAGAAATTCTATGGAAATGATTATTTTTTTGTTTTTTGGGAGGCGCAAGCCAGCAGGCAAGCGTAATAGTTTTCCAGATTAGGTAGGACGTACATTTAATATGTTTAATCGATTGTTTAGTCCAGCGCAATTAATTCTTATCGATTACGGAAAACGTTCTGACACAATAGGCAATACAAACAAAGCCAACTGTGTTAACTTCAACAATCGCCACCGCACCATGTAAATCTTGGCTTTTAAATGAGTAATTATAATTGTTGTAAAAAAAACTATTTTTGCGAAAGGAAATTGTATTACAAAGTATTCAAACATAATGAATCCCTTTTTCAGGCGTATATGGAGAATAATTTAATTCATAAATAACACATCATTCGAAATACACATGGGTGTATGCATACGTATAACAAATAGAAAACTGTCTCATAATTTTTTATCTAATTTCATATTATTGCCAATCAAATTCTACCTTAGAACAGTACGAGCACAGTAAAAAATACAGTTGCACTAAACAACTGAATGGAATAAAGTTGCAGTGACATCATCAATAAGCGATGGTAGGTAATGTCTAGAATAGGAAGGCTGCATCCTGTGCCGACAGACACACGAGAATGGTATTTGGCATTATATTAATAAGCATACAGTGTTCAATTCAATGCATCTGCAACTGCAAGTGCAAGTGCATTTATCTTTGTGCATTTTAAGCACTTGGGTTAAAAGTTCTTGAATATTAACTTAGTAATTGAAAGTGAGGTTTTTTGATTATATTATTAGTTATTATAGAATGTAGGTATAATATTATATTAAACGTGTTGGTTTAATCATTTAATGACTGTGTATATGTGTATATGGGATATAGATTTTGGTGATTATTGCATTGTAGGTACAACTTTTTGTAGGTTTTGTAAGACTAGAATAGGTTGCTGAGTCAAATTCGTCTTGCAAATATGCGCAGCTTTATATTGGAAATAGATGAGATCAGAAAGGTGATTCCTTGTAAATCCCCATATAATAAGATTAACTAGTTTGTTTTTCTTTTACGATTACAAAATAAATGAAGTTTTATTTATAATTTCTTTTTAAAATTAAATAAATTCATAGTCTAGGTTACAATAGTTGGACCTGATAAAGAAGAGCTTTATTGGAACAAGTTTCATATGACAGACAATATAGCCGGCGTCATATCACAAAGTTCAACCAAGGTAAACGCACAATTTAGCATGGACCTGTGACATAAAGTAAACAAGTCGCCCTCACAAATTTACATCTGTACGTTAAGGTTAATATAACCATTCGAACCCCAACAAGCCAAGTTATATTTTTTGCATATAAGTTGGCGTGCAGTAAATTATCAAATTGATTCGCACGCATTAGGCCCGTGCTGTTAGCCCGAGGCCTCAGTCCATTAAAAATAAACAGCCGCCTTCCACATTAACATATTTGAAGTTCGTCGTGGATTGCCCGCAGCTCTAGTCTGGAATTGTAAGGATTCTTGCAATTTTTTGATGAGTCCGTTAGGCATCGACATTGTTCGTGACAATGGGTAGAACATAGGATCGCCTTGTCTGCGGACAGCTTTTGTTTAATGGCTCTTTAGTCTGTTCTTTGAATAAATAAATGTTTAAAAAATGCGTTAGCGTGAATATGTAGGTATAATATTTCGTATAATTATTTTTCCAAGAACTAAGCCGTTACTTTACTACCTTGAAGAAGAGAAGGCTTCGAGAAAACATTTTCTTATTATACGACAACATTTCCTTGAATAACATAATAATTTTTAAAGCATTATATTTTACCACATTATTAATTTGAAAATAAATACTAACCAACCGGTAGCCTCAGCAGATTAATGATGATGTGTTATAACGTGGTACTTTCAACCAAAACTAATTTCTCAAACGGACATAATGAATGTATCGGGTGTTTGAAAATTTTAGTGCGCGGTTAATCTCAGCTATGGCGGCAGGCCGTAGGGCCCATTAGAAAACTGGTTCCTTGAAAACGTTAAAACAAGTATTTGAACGTTTAAAATTGTTTAAGCATGTCAGTTTTCTCTTGTTCCTAGAACAGCATCAGAGATGATTCTAATGGATTCTAGCCTTCGCGTCTATGTGTAAATGCAAGCCTTTGACGTTTGGTATACTTGGATATGCATTAGCTTAGTGGAATGAAAATTCTACGTACGTATACAGGTATTAGAAATGATCTAAACGGGTCCCAAGAACTTGCATTGGTTTCAGCTAAATGGGGTCCGATTTGTTCTTAATATGAATTGAAACAGAAAATGTATAATATATACACACTATATTCTTGTTTCATTTATTTAAATGAATTTAGATAGAAGGTTAGGAGTCGAACATCTTCGCCGAAGTATTTTAATTCTATGTACAGTATTTACGCGTGTGTAGGCATCATCAAAATATAATCAACACACAGCTTCGGATTTATTTAGTCAATCATTTATAAAGACTATAATTCTTGCTGTCTGTGGCTCACTGGTCGAAATTCGACCGCAATTCCTGAATTTTATTTTCTGCACTCCCAATATGAATTTTAATTTTGACGGTATCCAATACTTCTCCGTGCGCGCACTATGGTTAAAAAACTCATGTTCAAATTTTCAGTTACATACACACATACATACATAAGTACGAAGCTAATAAAAACGTGTTAAAAAAGGTATAATGGTTCATGTATATACGTAGACAATTAAATGCAATAAAAATTATATTTACCTAAGGTAAAATTTGATACGGGGTAAGCTCGATACCCCATGCTACCCGCTCCATACGCTTGTTTTTAATATATTTTTCTTAAACCGAATTACACACGTACGAAATCGCGAGCACAAACTGGTGCTAAAATAAAAGGAGAATCCTTCATAACATCTAACGTTCCATATTACAATCAACCTTTTCCCACCGACAACTTTTATTTTTTCATCAATTTTTACAAGGAATTATCCTTCACAAGCACCGAACCCCAACTTGTGTTTGTTATTAACAATTAGTTTCGCAGGTCCCTGACGTCACACGTGATTACAAGCCTCATTTAAGAACCAGTCCCGCGAGATTCTATTAATAGAGTATTAGAAACCGTATTCTACGGAATGTTTCTTGTAACGTTGATACACTTCGGCAACGGACAATTCAAACAAAAAAGAATAAAGTGTACGTTGAATTAGGCGCTGCGTATACGTCAATTTTATTGCTGAAATAAGACGTACAATATACGTTTTTGAGCTGAGCTGCGAGTTGCGACGATATGCTAGTCTGTTTCCGACCAACATCGACATCAAAAGTTCTATTGCAACTGTTAATTTTATAGTACTAACATTTAAAAAAAATATGCTGCTCCTACTTATTATAATACTTGTGGGTACATTACATCTTTCAATTCCTTTCCACGTTTAAGTTTCTGTTTCTCTGAAGCTTCTTTAAAAGCTCCTTTAAGTTGACCCGCATTTTAATGTTTGGATAAAACGGATATTTTTACAAATATAGCCATTATTCATAGCGAGTAATGAAAGGAGAAATGTGGGCGTTGAATGATATCATACAAGAGAATTTATACCTGACACGATAAGTAGCGGACCTAACTTTAGGTATACCACGGTTTCTGCTGGGCTTATACTATATAAGTTGTAAATCTAAAGCATTGGTATTACAATAATTTTATAATATTATAACTAGCGCCGCCGCAAGTCGATATAAAACTATTTGATATTAATATCCAGATAATAAATCGTAACATACAACGGGCAAAGGTTAACGCGGATATATGCCATTAAAATACATGTGTAATATGAGAAAAAACACGTTTGTAGTGACTAGTGGAATGTCACATACATTAGTACCGAGTATCTAATAAACACGCAGACGAGAGCAGCATATCGGTGGCGCCGACGTCGCGGGATGTGACGGCAAATTCGAAGGCTAACGTTAGACATCGTCGAGGATTAATATAATATGGGAAAACAATTGAAATATACCAATTGTAACTGTAAGAGCATTGGAAATTCCATATAAAGCTCACGAGTCAGATGAAAAGTAAAAAAAATGAAAATCTCCAAACTTTAGGGTTATTAAAGAATTTTCCCAAGTTTCTCATCATTTTAAGAAGCCATTACGAGTTTGTATTGAACAAGCTAAAATGGGGCGAAGCCGCGCGCTTTTCGAATACCAATTCCGCGTGTACTTATCACATCTAAGATCTGCGAATCCTAAACGCAGGCGATCACAATCGTGTTCTATCATGTGATTAGCAGAAGATTTATACGAGTAGTTTCAAAGCGTATCACGTCGCTGATCGAGATTGTGATACTGATTTTAATTATTTCGTTATATCCTTCATTGGATTAGCAAAGATTTGCTCTTACTTAAATGGTACTTAATATGAACAAACATAGATATTTTCACAAATTATCTAGGAAAAATACTGAGTTTTAACTAATGTCATAAATATTTAAACCATTCATAGTTTAAAGCAAAGCATATGAATAAATCATTGATAATGCAATATTCAAGGTCATTGGATTGTATGACATTTTGAGAAGCGGTCCATGGACAATCATCAATAAATCGCATGCAGATATTCGTTATCGTTTCCGATGTTATTTAAAATTATACCAGTTTATGCTTAATGTTTTTCTATTCGTCTAGATACTCTCATTCGTACCATCAGGATTCAAAAAATATAACTAGGTGCTTTGAATTTCATTATGATTAGATATTATCTTGATTCTAGAATTTAAAAATAATCAATTTCGATGATAATAGAATAACTTAAAAGGAATTTGTAATCTAAATATTGTTTGTTTTTTTAACCGATTTAAAAAAAAGGAGGCTCCGTATTCGACCCGTACGTATGTATGTAAGTTGGTATGGGCGCGATTTTCTATTTGGATGAGGATTTCGTTATTCAAATGTACATTTTCATGGAAGATTTTAGTTTATAATTAATTGGGATCTGATGAAGATAGTCATTGTCACCAGATGACCCGCGAATGCTGCAATCGCATATCCATAATGCATTGTTTACACCATTCCATAATTAAATAACAAAAAAGTAATAAACAAAAACTTTTTAACAAAAAATAAAACGGACTTCCAAACCACTAGAAACAAAAAAGTAATTACATTTAGATATATACGTACTAGCTTTTGCCCGCGGTTCAGCCCGCGTTATAAAGTTTCTCCGGGATAAAAGTTCTGCTTCATATTTTCCTATAAAAAGTAGCTTATATGTTAATCCAGGACATGATCTACCCGTGTGCCAAATTTCATCGTAATCCGTTCAGTAGATTTGCGTGAAAGAGTATTAAACACACATCCATACATTCTTACAAACTTTCGCGTTTGTAATATTAGGATATTTGGAGTCGGTGCCAAATTAGTCAAATATTTTCGGAAAACGATTTCATTCCATGATTTGCAGAATTTGAAATTCGAATTCAGTTTAAATTTCGAACACATAACATAGTCCACGGCCAACCCGTCTTATTGATACAACAGTGCGAGACGGGGGCAGTTATTTGTACAGCGATAAAAATGGCCGAAAATGATAATAATACACTATCAATCGACGACCGATCATCGGATTTTATCGTCAATAACATATTTTAAGTAGATTCTAATAATTTAGCTTCTCGATAAAGGCGCCAGTCGGTAAAGATTGTTATCCACTGGTTGTTAGGCCGGCTAAGATAATGCTGAATCATGAGTGTTGAGTGAAAATGTTTCAGTATTTTAAGATTTCTTCCATCATTTACTTCATTATAGTTAAATGAAACACTTCAAAATTTACTTCTTTCAAAGCTTATTTAAAATAATTTCTTCGCCATTATTTTAATTAAAGTAAATAAATTCGAATGATTAAAGTCAATCACTACTATCACTAATCTCTATGTACAAAAGTAAATAACAAATAATAAATGACAGAGGAAAATAACAACATGATCATCACACAGGATATATAGAAAAATTCTAATCGAACACTCGGACTTGACCACGGACTTGACCGATAATTCAAAGTAGGTAGTCTATTTTGAAATATCCTTGAAATATTGAATAGATTACTGCGTCAGTCAACGTCTAATATGCAAACTTATTGACGTCACTATGCATTGAATGCAACATACATTTTGATAAGAGCTACAAAGCAGCATTGCGATAAAGAAATCTCTTTCGCGCTACACTGTTTATAACGTTTTCCGTGAACGAATAAAGTATGATTTACTTTATGGCAATGTTTATTATAGACTTAGTATGCATCTCGCAATGTTGAGCGCTGTGACGTAGCTTTCTCACGACTTGTCAATAATTGTAGTGCGACATGGAAATAAGTGCACATTTACAACCAATCAGTACAAACGAAAAATACAGAAGGGCTTGTAATGTCGCAACATCTGCCTTTGTAGGTAATACTGATTTTATACCTGAAACGAATTTTTAAAGCGAACACATTTATTTTCATTGCAAATAAATGAAACATTAAAATTCAGGGCTACATTCGATTTTACTCATAAGCAGAATAATGTTCGAGATTTGTATAATTTCGGGAATATACTGTTTCTAGCGGATTATTTGTTCTGATGTCCAGACATTCAAGCAGGTGCAAGCGTGTGTGAAAGTTAGTATCTCATACAATTTAGGGGTCACTGTTAAAATATTTTTTTATCGATATACTATATTTTGTACAAATATTGGAGCTTTAACCTTAAATTTCAAGTTGATGTAATTATATATTAAACACCGAATTGATTGAATAGATTTAAATCTTAAATTAAATACAAACAGCATTCCACTATTGCAGAATTATAATATTTTGGTTGTCTATCATAAATCAACTAAAGAATGATATTAATACAAGCTTTTGTCAGTGGCTCCACTCCTATGATGAACGGTTCCAAAAATAAATGTCTTTTGACACTTCGGGGATAAAAAGTATCTATTTCTTTGGAAAATTTTATTACCATGACCATCCAGCTTTCATGGGGAGCGTCCGGGCGATTATTTTGGATTTTCCGGTCATGTAATCCGGCGCTAGCCTACCAGGAGAGATGGAAAACGTCGGGTGACTGCCGCCTTCAAAAGCTCACGCGCATTGAAGGACAGCGTTGGCGACAACAGCGGCGTGAGGTTTAACACGCCGTCCATCTTGGGGGTCACAACAGTATACGTTAAAACGTAGAATGTAAGCTAACGGCAAACAGACCCCTGTGGCCCGCCCTAGATAGCTCCTATAAGTCGCCTCTTATGATAGGCAGCGGGACGCCATGGTGGAATTTTCCAAATACCCACAATAATTAGAGAGGAAGACGCCAGTTAGTCGGAATACAAAAAAGGTACGAAGCCTACATTACATTAAGTATTTGGTCCAACTGCGTGCCAAATCTCATCAAAATTCATACATTTATGTAAAAATTTCTGATAAACATCCAATCCTATAAACTTCCTTAAAAACATTTACACTATTAGTACAATAATAGTAGCCATTTGATTTCAGTGGCGCGCTGCCTTTTTCTAGGTATCTTGAAAGTTATATTATAGCTTTGAGTACGTGACCGCCCTGCGAATGCCGAGGTCCCGTCGTATTTGCATAGGCTAAGTGATACCTGAATATTTATTTATCGATAAAAATGTCGACTACGCGGAAACCATGATTCCACAAACACTTGATTTACATAAATACACTTTTAAACGGATAGTTCTCGATAACAGGAGACCGACTATTCGCACGTATTCAATTGCTAACTTGACAGTTGGTTTTATTTATTGTTTGGATATAAAAATAGATAATGTAGGTTAATTTTGCATTCGGTTCAATTATAATACAGTTCTTGTCGCGATATATCAAAAGAATTCTTACGTAATCTAGCGGAAAACAATCTTGACGGCTAGAATAACTCACATTAATATTTATTTTTGTACTTAAATCATGTTTAGGTTATTAACAGGGGCAATTTAATTTGTGAATGTATAATAATATAAATAAACAAGGGAAGAAAATGTTTTCAAGGGCATATAATCTATGGCTTCTCGACCTATGCGTTGTAATATTCCAATGCTGACTGAATTCATTTAATAATCGGTAGAAACGGAACTGAAGTGAACAAGCAACATATTGCAGATATAAGAGCTTTCTCTCACATTACGAGTGTCGTGGCCATACTTATTACTCTTACAAGTCAAATGCATGTTATGGACAAATGAACGCCTGCCACAACTTACTAATAAATGTCACGCGATAACACTATGCGATTATCTTATCCCTAATAGCATATCAATTAAGAAAAACACGCACAGCCAATGGCAACTTAAAAGACCGACATCACTAAAATGTATGTAATTTGTTGACACTTCGTATGCAGTATTGGAATACTAAACTGATGGTCATGTTCAGAGGTACATATAGTAGAGGAGCCCAAGAGGGGATTTTGGGATTTATTCGAGCTATAAGTGAGCTATTTCGATTAATTATTCGACAGTACTATTAGTGTGTATTTTTCAAACCGTCAGATTTAGAAAATCTGAAGCTGAACCATCTGTAAAATAATCGGACGCGCTCGAGTATTTCAATATGGCGTTTTTTGCATTTTCAGAAGGCCACCGTGAGCTTGCGTCACATCTGAATCGTCAGTCTTTTGAATGGGGGGTTCTTTCGGGTTCACTTAGCATCCGCCAAGAATGTCTGACGCGCTCGTGTATTTTTTTTTCTTAATTTCTACTTTTCCGTGTGGCCATCACTATCATGCAAATCGGCAGATACTTCCGGTATCAGAGACACATGAGGCATATACACTATCACTATCTGACGCGCTCGAGTATTTCCATGTCACTGCTTTTTTTACATTTTTGAAAACCTGTACATACTCCCACCACCGTTGCAGGGGTATAGGTGCATAATATAACCTTTTTTCTTCTTACCATATAATCTTCAAAATCTAATAGGTCCCTACGACGCTCCCGTAAAGACACATTTAGCATCGTCACCTCTCCTACTAATAATATGAAGACCGAATACGATTAGCTACGTAACTGTGTTGCGATATGTAAAAAATAATATTATTTTAACCCAATTTATGCCTTATCGTATTCATTTATGTAGACCCATAGACACAGGTACATTAAAAATAAATTTAATGCTATAAACCTAGAGCTTAGAGTCTATGTTAAGACTAAAAAAACAATTTTAAGTTTATTTATTTATTTATTTATTTATTAGCACTGCCACGTTGTACATATTATAACATTTCAGGTTAACATTGGAATGAATATAATAAAATAGTCACCGATATGTACAACAAGTTCGGCGTACATAACATTCGCCACAGTACTCAGCGAATTAATATTAAAAAAATGAAAACAAAATCTATACTTAATGTTAATAGTTATAAACATAATAATATTTAACAAGATAGAATGAAAATCCTCCTAGCCAGTTTTCGGCCACGGCGGCCAATCTCAACGGAGATCAGCCAGGTACGCAGGAGATATTATAGTGCACAAGTGTGTGCGCAATACACAGGTGCACTCGCTATTCCTTCACTCTCATAGTCCGGTGAGACGGCAATCCGACATGACCGGAGAGAGATCAGGCGCAGGACCAACGGCTTTTACGTGCTTTCCGAGGCACGGGGGTATCACACCGCCAACTTCCTGACTCCGAGCTGCGACTGAGTAAATTTTAAGATGAAAATACCCAGTCACAATTTTTTTGGCTCGACCCGGGATTCGAACCCAGGACCTCAGCGCGCAAATCGTACTCGTAATGCGTACGCAATACCACTACGCCACCGAGGCAGTCAAGAACAAGATAGAATATTTATAAGTTAAATTAACTTCCATGGTATCCAATGTTCCTAACGATGTAGACGCTTTGAGGTATTATCGATGTTGCAACTGTCCGTAGCACGTACATACATAAAGAGTACGAGTAGCAGGAAGTTCAGGGTCGCTCGGGCGCGAGGCACGGGCCCTACCACGAACCAGTTTCAGTGTTCACTTTCTCTAAGATTTTTTTTACAATTTCTTCATTATCGACGTGCAGCGATAGCAGGCTCAGATTGTTAATTGGTGAAGAATTTTAACGAAACGCACCGTACTCTTTTATGTTTAAACTGGAACGATGTTAATGATTCCAAGAATTATGCACTTTGCTTATATTTTTTTCTTATCAATGCTAACTGTACTATGTACAAATTATTTCGTGATAAAATTTCGTTATTACAAGCAATATGTCGGCGCTTTGAATTTCACCGACACATTCGTAGCGAATGTACTAGAAACTTGGCTATTACAAAGCTTAACGTAGCCCCCGGCAATGCGTGTGATCTGTGCAATAAAAACAAAACCCGGCCGGCACAATAAAGGTATTTTGAAAAAAAACCACGAAGCTCCTGATAGCTGATAGCGGACTCGTGGCCCAGCTTCGTGCCGCGTCTATCTGAGCATCGCGCTGGACTCACGACTCTATACTGTCGACTGTGCTAAACTCTTATTGTTTGTGGAGAATTTTTATGTTGGATTGCATGCGAGTGTCTAGGAATATTGGTAACGGCTAGAGTACCTATATCTGATACCGCAGCCCTATTCTTTTTGTTCTTTAATTCAAAGACTTACCGTCTTTTTCATATATGTATCGGGTTGAAATAGTAAACAAACTAGGTTTTTCTAAAATTATCGAACATGATTAATATCGAGTATCGACTAGCATAATATTTTGTCTTGATATCTTGGAGAAAATAGAATCAGAATATAATTTATAGTCCTGAGCCAAATATAAGTACAATATATTTTATACACTTGTACGAATTTACTCTAGTTTTTCCTTGGTAGCCACCCAGAGCACGAAGACCACCGCTCACCTCATTACTAGTTCAATTAGGCACCCCATACTAAAACATCACATCTTTGTTTCTCATACACTAGTGAAATTCCATACAAGTTTGACGGACGTGCTAGGTTAGTTAGCCGGCGCACGAGCCACGCCGCCATCTTGATTCGTGTTTCAACTAACGACACGGACGACACCGTGTCCAAACGTATAGTACGTTTTGTACTAATGACGTATGCTATGTGGAACACAGAGAGGAATGCAATGACGTTCGAAAACCGGCCTTGGATGTTTGTTAGAAGTTTTAAAGTGAGGTTAACAAACATTACATACGTTTTTTTACATTCACGGTGCGATAGTGGTACTGCATTCTTCTTAGAAATATAAGATGGCACTACGTAGGTACCTAGTCATGAAGTTAAATAAATATAATATTATTATACACATACGAAATGTTATATAACGTTATTATTTACTATGCATATATACCCATTTGTAATAGGGTGTATGCGCGTTTAAATAAAAAGGAAAATAGACCATGTGAATACTACATTTTTTTAACGTAGTTTGAATGCCCCCAGGACTCTCCGCCCCTAGTACGTCGACTGAAATAACTTTGCTGTTCCGATCAAGATCTCTAACTAATCCTACTATTATCTTGATAATATGCCCTTAAAATTCCGAAAATGATATACAATCGCTGTTTGTTTCGATCCTTTGTTGAGAGGACCAAAGTTAATTTATCAGCTAATAGGAGGTTGGTGCGACTCTATTGTTTAGCACACTAAGGCTAAATTTCACTAACACCATAACTGGGAAGCCTCGTCCAGAGTTGCAGTATCTTCTTTTGTTCACGCCGCGATAGTAATTACAATTGATACATTTGAAAAGAATTGAATGATTGAAACCAGTTTCGAATGACCAGTGTAACTTCGTTTAGTTTTTGATACAATGATCTCTATCTACTTAAGAACTTATTATTGGACATAAGGCAACTTATTATATTAAAATAATGACAATATGGTGGAAAATAAGAGAAAACGCATAATAACTTTAAAAAAATACGATATGAATACAATTAATTTATGATTGTAAACTTTTTTCTATGACTTATGAGCATTTTGAAATAAATTAATCTCAAAAACAAATTATATGCCTTTTTAAAAACATAATCTTATGTCTACATAAAATAATAAATGTAATAACGTTCCATGTAATTAAAACTGTATCAATCGAGGAATCAATGCACTGCTGGAAATAGGCCTCACTTCCAAATAAAACTTGTATACAACACCGACAATAAAAAAGCAGATACATTATTAAAAACTAAAAGGTGCGGGTCATGCCGTCGCGGCACACTAGTCGAATAAATCTGTAGACAGCAGTTTTATTTTTTGAGCCCCCGCGCCGCTACAAATTGGTAAGGGCCGAAGAGCTCATGCCCGCTCTCTTTTTATACTTTTTGATATATGACTCGTTTTGTAATGGCCTCGAGGCGGCACGAAGGTCGCTCTTACTCTTGGACCTTAGATGGCTTGGTATTTATAGTCTTCTCTAGATCGATCAGATGTTATTGTAGTATTTTTGTAAAATACTAGCGGCCCGCCCTGGCTTCGCACAGGTAGCAAAGCATAATATTATATGCCGAAATTTATTTTTCTCTCATACAAAACATTTATGTAATATACTCATAAACATTCCTCTTGTATCAATCCGTCAACTGGTGAAAGACATATGAAAATACGTTCGGTAGATTTTGAGTTTATAAAAAGATAAAAAATAGTCTGTCCTTCCCTGGATCTCAAACTATCTTCATACGTATTCTCTCGTAGTTCCACCTGCAAGAAAATATTTGCCGGGATAAAAGTCTCGGGTTATGTTTTTCCGAGATAAGAAGTAGCAAAGGTCCTTCCCAGGGTCTTAAACTATTTCTCTTTAAAATTTCATCGTAATCAATTCAGTGGTTTGAAAGTGACGGCTACACTCGTGAGAAAAAAAAATCCGAGATAAATTTGCCTGTTTATGTTCTTCCGGGATACAATAGCCTATGTCCTCCTCTGGATCTCAAACTATCTTCATACTCATTTTCTTGTGAAGGTTCCATACGCAGAATATGATTTTCCGGGATGAAAGTCCCGGTTCATTTTTTCCCGTAATAAGATATAGCGTAGGTCCGTCCCAGGGCCTTAAACTATCTCCCTACCAAAATTCATCCAAATTGGTTTAGTAGTCTAGCCATGACAGCTCCACGCGCGAGAAAAAAAAACCGGGATAAAAGTCTTGGCTTGAATTTTTTCCGGATAAAAAGTAGCCTATAGCACTCAGGAGTAATGTATCTTCCTATTAGTGAAAGAATTTTCCAAATCGGTCCAGAACTTTTGGAGGTTATCCATTAAAAACAAACAAACAAACAATAAAATTTTTCCTCTTTATAATATTAGCATAGACTATATATTTTCGAGAAGCGTGGGCTACGACGCGCTATTTATAGGCACCCGCCGGCCGTCCCTGCATTTTAAATCTGTAATATCTCCGAAAATATTTATTAAATTTACTTGCTACAAAGGGCTATATTGATCTATATTAATTGCACAATGTATTTAAGGTATTTATTTGGATAAGGATTAATGTTGTATTGCATAAAATAGCTTCGTAAATAAGATATTATTTCTCGTAAAAAGTAAAGGATAAAAAATGGTTATTGTGGGTTATCCCTAAGAGATAGACATATACCATCGCGGACTTTTTTGTAGACCTTTATAAGGTGTACAATACTGTAGTACATTATTTTGATCTATCTCCTAGGGTTTAGCCAGCGTTTGCAATGTAGGCGCAAAGAAATGTGTTCATTTACGACATCACATTAGAAACCTCTAATATTAACAGTGTTCCTGTACTATATTATGCATGTATTATACATAGAAACCTTCCTGTTGAATCACTCTTTCTATTTAAAAAATCGCATCAAAATCCATTGCGTACTTTTAAAGATCTAAGCATACATAGGGACAGACAGCGGGAACTTTGTTTTATACTATGTAGTGATATTGCTAAAGCATAATCTTCGTTGATTCTGAGATTTTTTTATCTGACTTTCTAGTACATTCTAGAAATTGATGTATTCCTTAGAATCACACTAATGCAGCACGACGGTCTTCGCTAATTAGATTAATGCTGCATGTGAATAAACAGTATTTTTAAAGGTTATTCTGATGCGCAAATCTTTAACAGTTTTTACTTAATGTCATTATTCGCTTGTTATCTTTGAGTTCCAACTCATTAAATGAGGCATTCAAAATGAAACCGGACATACAGGAGCCACACAAATGTAAGTACTTACACGTATACGAAAATTAAACATTCTTATTAGAAAAAGTCGAAACAATGACTCTTTTGTCACGACACTACGCTGTGTGGTCATAAAAACCAGCATAAATTGAACCACTTTATCTTTGCGTAGTGGTTTATTAGCGCCGGCCTCGTAAACGTTGGAGTGTCAATATTAACTGGATGGTTCTAGGGCTATGACAAAATTATAGGCCAAGAACAGGAAAGCGTTATTTGGAGTAACGTTCCTAGATTATTGTTATGTTATTATTGTAATAAACCTGTAAGGAAATGGACCACCAAAGGTGTTTTGGCATACCTCTATTTTATTAGGTCCTTTTTTTATTATATTATACTACTATGCATTATTTTAACATTTTTATGGACTGACCTCAGTTAGTACTTGAAGACTATAAGTCATATAATACATGTATAAGTAGAATTTAATGTGATATTTACTCCCAAGAAAATTAAAGTAATAGGTACCTAACTATGTGAAAATATATCTAAAATGATACCTAACTTAGCTTACAAATAATAAAAATCGTCTAAATATATCCGCATATCAATTTATTCTTTAATATACGTAAAATTAAAGTTGTATTGTTATCAACGCATAAAAACATTTAAGAAAAATAGAAATTTTCACGAACAGAGAGAAAAGAGCCCAATCTCCGCTCTAGTGAGGTCCATGCATCTCCCACCCCACCCGTAGTCTATGCACTCGCGTTTAGAAGAAATAAAATCTACGTAGCGTTACTATAGTCGCGCACTAAACTTATTTGATCGGTCGTTCAACCATGTCGTCGCGTCGTCGCTTTCTATTGTATGCGTGTGTCTCTGTCGCTCGTACCGTTAGGGTGGTATGCTTGAGTTATGGCATTCCAATGTGACCACCACTACGGAGGCTGCGTTTGCGCTGCTCTTAATAGCACAGCCTGAGAGTTACATGTGGTTTTGCCTTCCTTATTTCAACGAATTTGTTTCTTATTAGGTGTTTGATATTTGGGTTACGTAGTAGGTTTTTTTGTTCTAATATTGGACGGTATTAATATTAAAAAATATTAAATCATGCAAAACTTTTTTTGTAGTCGAAGTATAAAAAACTACGTTAAAAGCGCTTTCATGGAAGTAGACCTTATCATTTTATACTAGGTACAAATAGAATGTTTGTTAACAATGGTTAGGAGAACAAAGTAAGTAGGTCATGTTTCAATAAAAATTTTAGATGTAATACGGATTGTTTAAGACGCTGTTCTCTTTTAAGCAAACCGACCGGCGCTTTTCTCTGTATCGACCCCTAATTAGTTTACACAATTAATTTGTCTCATAGGCGCACATGTAATTTGTATTATTGGAGAGCGAAATCGACGGTTAAATTATCTGAGCATAGAGTAGCACGTGGCTGTACCAACCAAATGATTTTCTTGGAAATATACTTACTTGGATTGGAATGGTGGTCATTTTGTGTATTTGCTATGTATAGTAAGATTATTGTAATATTTTTAATACAGGTAGTATTTTTTTATGGCATCGAATGACGAGACGAGCATGCTGTTCGCCTGATGGCAAACGATACAACCACCCATAAACAGTAGAAATACCATCCAGAACCTTGAGTTACAAAGTACTGTGTGGCATTCCACTGCGCTAGTCATGCTGAGACATAAGATGAAGTCTCATTATGTACTGTAGTTACACTGGCTACAATGCCCTTCAATCCGTAACACAACAGTGCATGCACACTGCTGCTTGGCGGTAGAAATAGACATTGCGGTAGTACTCTCCCAGACGGACTCTTACATATGAGAGTCCTGCTACTAGTAGTTTAGTTAGTCCCACAATTCTTGCAGTATTTAAAAAAAAAACATGATTTAATCATTACCAAGAACCCTGATCTAATAGTGAGCCGCCATATACTCTGTGGGCCACTATGATGCATCACAATATGTAGGTGTGATTGGGTCAAGTCCCGAAAATGTTGATACGGTCCATTCCCACATTATTAATAACATTGAAAGAAAGAAAGAAAAATCTTCATTCGGTCATTGTCTCTGGACCAGATGGGAGTAGGTGTTAGGTACACACGGGAATACAATAATAAATAAAACATAAAAAAATACTTACACAAGAAAAAAGTAGAAAAAAAACAAAAAAGAAATATTCCCGGGCATACCCACCTATACACCCCAGCATTATTGTTGTTGCGCAATAAAAAAAGTATTATAATTTTTCATTAACCTTACATAGGTAGTAAGTTTAGAGCTGCAAAAAGTCTATGAATCAACGGGAAATACTACCAAATTCAATATCATGTAAAAATACCATGAAACACCCACACAGAATATGATTAATAGAATAACTGGCTTTCGCTCCCGTTTCCGCCCGCTTTTAATTATTGGCTCAAAGTATTTCTCTCGAAATAAATATTTAAAACCTATGTGCCTAAGAGACGTTGTTTCTATTCGTGTTTTTTTCTTTCATTAATTAGTTTTTTATATAGTGTCACACTACACTCATTTATAAATTTCACTTCTTTAAAAGGGATACACAGAATAAGTAATATAGTAAAAGCCCAATATTTCACGTTTCGAATAAGGCACGGACCTCGTTAACCTATTTGCCTATAATGGAGTCGTCGATAGTTTTACAACAATTATTACAAGCTCTTTATAAAATGAGATTAAGTAACAACAATATATATCAAGCCATTAAGATTAACATGCGAACAATCCTTAACCAATTCTCGACATTCATTTATTTTGAAATCGTTTATAGATAATTTCATCCACGATGACGCGCGCTACTATTTTTGTACGTCGATTTTGTGGGGTAAACTAAAACACTCCTTTGTTCCTTAGTTCTGTAAATATACACTAAATAATTAAAAGTGTACATGCATATTAGGATGTATAATTAACGAGCTTTGATCCCGCGAAATCCCCGTTAAAAATTTGTAGAGCGCTCCATCGTGGATGGAATTATCTATAGGTTTAAGGACTCGGAACATTCGAGAAGGTTTATTGTCAAAAACAATCCAGGAATATTTCTTTTTCATAAAGTTATGCTGAAACTGACAGTCGTTTCAATAAACTTGACTGAGCAGTCACCGGCGTTTCAGTTGTGTGACACCGTCTGCGAGGTGCCTTATTTTTTCACTTCATGATGCTACCATAGATAATTGTAATTACACTAGAAGTTAACTTTTATATTACTACCATGCATAGAAAGAAAAATCAAGATCAAAAATATCTCAACAAAAAATTACAAAATGACTTAGCTTACTTTTACTACTTAAAATAATAAGTACCTACTGTTTCGAAGATTTAAAAAATCTAACGGCATTCAGATTTGCCTGTTCGCACCGTGGAATCAACAGTAATCAATAATTTCATTATATTCTGAGAAACGCCTCTTATGCTTTTGAATACAAGGAAAAATAAATTACCGTTTTTTTAAGTTTTACCAAAGCGTGTTTAATGAATTCGTAATCACGTCTTATAGTAAGTGTTTGCATTTTGATATATATATATAGATAATACAAACCATATGGTCGTTCTATAATTGTTTTTATCCAACTATAAACGCAATAAAAAATAGACTCTATTTTGATTATTAGTATCCTGATATTATTGTCGCTGTCTCATATTGTGGGCATAGATATGTTATTGAAATTATTTAATCTAATTAAGGTCAAAATATTCATAAAAAGTAAAAAAAGTACCACCCATGAATAAAATACACAGTTTTATAATTACTTTATTCTAATTTATTTATAACCTCTATTAAATAAAAATATTTATTAAACTCTTTAGTCCTTCATCCAATGAGGTATTCACAAGATAGGATAATAAAGTCTTATGTAAAGATTTTGTACTAATGTAGAACAATTATTTAGCACGAATACATTCTCTTAAAGATAAAATAACCTAGGAAACTGAATGTTTACTCAGATGATTGTGTAATCTGGGTTAGCTATTGCTATCTACATAAAACAATTTTAATTTAATAACTATATGTTTTTCGTAATATTATTATTAGCGAGCTACGTCAACTTTGAAACTTATGCCAAGATTATTTAACTTTTAATTTATAATGAAACTTAATTTCAGTAAAAAATAATGCAAAAGCTTGCTTGTTACTATACTTTTATTTGCAATTTCTTTCAAGGCATCCTAATCCTACATGAGCTTGAAAACCTATTGTAGATCGTTGTGACTTGTAAATAATTTAAACTATAGTACGCATTCCTATAAAAAAAAGTAGAATGTAAGTCACCCCAGTAAATAAATAATCGTACATCAGATATTTCTACGATATAATTACAGGCACTAGGTATAACCTAAAAACTCTATAGCTTGTTTTCGCTCTATAAAACAAAAACTCAATAAGCTTGCACGACCTTATATGGAAAATCATCGTTCGCTTGATGTGATCATTCGATTTCCTTTAGTTAGATACATTATGCCTACGACTTGTTTGGATTCCATATTTAGTGCGAGACTGTTTACTTGGGTATTATAAATATAATTTCTAATAATTTGAACTTTGTTACTAATGAATATAAGGTCAAATGAACTGCAAGTTTAAACTTGTATGTTGTGTGCAATTTACCAATAAGTCACGGTTGCAGCTATGCAGAATGGCTTTATAATATTAATTAAATATTTTACGCTTGGTACTACATGAAATAGATGAATTTCTATCCATATGGGGTGACTGATAATTTGAAGCATGCTGATAATTATAAAAATATATCCCACAGTATACAGTGAAATAAACACCTAAAAACATTTACTGAAATAAACGCTACACTGCCATCTGTGAAATAAACAAGAACTAGTATAATTTTTTTTATATTAGCGCCACCTAGCGGACAATCGACAAAATTAATTTAGTAGTGTATAGCTAAAGACTGAACTTGACATGCAGAGCACTTCGTTACGAGTCGTATCGCTAGATGGCGCTAAACAGTAATAAGCTGCAGCGTGCACTTGTGCTCCGTAAACACAAGTAGTTCCTAGATGGCGCTACTGTTTCGGAAATTATTAATACCGTTTACTGATACCGAAAGCTATTTCAGGACTAAAATTGATAAGAAAAGATCACAAGTGAATTTTTGGTCATTATTTCCTTTATGAACAAAACAGTAAAAATCATTACTCTCAAACACAATAGTAATAAAACTCGAACAATAACGGACATTATCGGGGTAAAGCGGCAAGAGCAACGGGAAACAATTAGAGACGTATCGTAGAACAAAACTCTATTTAGTAGAGCTTATTGTGACCGTACGAGTACAATACAGAGGTTTCGGGTTCGATCCCCGGGGCGGGCAAAGTAACATTGAGTTTTTTTATTCAGTATCAGCCCTGAATCTGGAATTTGTGCCCGATAAGGCCATAGGCTCGCCCTCTGTCACATATCATGGGACGGAATACGCACGGTGAAAAGTGGGTGCACTAGTTGCTTCCTGCCTACTCCTCCAGGAATAAAAGACGTGAGTGTGTATACATTTTCTATTGTCTTGCTAGACAAAACACTAAATAACTATTACAGAGTACAGACGTATACAATGTTTATTGGTAAGGCAGTAAGAATTTAGAGCAGGAGTGGTGTTACATCTGTGTTATACAGGGTCATTTTGACATTGCGTTAATAAATGAAACCACATACTTATCTTGTTGAAAATAACACTTTCCATTAAGTTATTTTAACCATAGATGTAAAATAAAAAAGTGTAAGTTTCTAACAAAATGAATATCAATAAAATGTAACTTTAAGTTTACACGCCCTAATGCCACTATGACTGCTCTAGGAGAATTCGTCACAGCAGCAACATTACACTTTCAGTCAGATATACAAGGTTGATTAAACGGTGAGGCTTTTTTTCTAGCTACATATGTAATGTACCATATACAAGCTCTACACCAAATTTCAGTTCAATAGGAGGAATAGTTTAGCCACAGTATAGATTTTTTGTGATTGCAAAACTACATCGGGATGTATATCTGCCCTAACAGCTGATCGAGAGTCTAAACATAGTTATCTAAGGTCATGTAAGGTGCGTGACCTTAAATATCAACAAAATTAGGAGACGTTGCCCCTCTATCAGCCAATAATCACGTCAAAGTGAGTCTTAATCTTAGTATAATAAGAACGAAAACACTATAACATTACATCATAACTTTGTAACATAAACAAAGAAGCGATTAATACATAGACCTGGGTCATTCCAATCTTCAAAAATTCAAAGAACTGTTTCAGTTTTTTTTATGAGTCCCCGTAATTGCTCCGGGACATGAGACGCCTTGCGAAAGCGCCTGCGCCGCTTCCTAGGTACAATCTTATTAATGCTTACGCGCCATTTTGAGAATATCCAAATATTGCTTTTTGATTATGTAATAGGACACTAATGTAAATGTATTAAAAAATGATAGTGTTTATTTATTTCTTTGTTTGATACGAGCACCGATCTTTTGTTATGTTTGTGTTTGGTTTCTGTAACTTTGTGACAGCGAAAATTTTTAAATTTGTACTTGAGACCCACCCGCTTATGCGCCGAGCTACCTATCTATTTGTATTTGCCAGTCGGCTCATCGGCGATATGAAAGACAACAGAATGCGACGTTGCCGTTTTGTCACGCAGATGACCGCAGGTTAGTGTAAATATTTATAAATGGTGTTTGCGTATTAAATTGATAGAACTTGTTAGAAAAAAGTGATTTTCTATTTGTATCTTTATCGAGTTTTTGACCGTTTCGAATTATTTCCGAGCCGATATCGAGTACTCTGTCCATTTTAGTGCCCCTGGATCATAGCAACCTTGTATACCTACTCAAACACCATATTCGCCCTAAAGTACAAAATGATGAATGATGATGAATGAAATTTGAATACTACAATCGGGATTTTTGGCGAAAGTATTCGTTATTCATTGATAATTTGTAGCACGATGATAGCAGAGGTATGGACGAATATGTGGTTTTGTTTAGTAACGCAATGTAAAAAGGATCCTGTATAATGTACGAGAAAATTAAGAGCCTATGTGAAAAACATATGGAATCGTGATGGGCGTGACTTAGCGTATTTCAAATGCGAAGCGCCGCACGGCCCCGTTGCGATAGATCGCGCGCCTCGGCCCTCGTCGCATCGCGTCGTTGGCACAGGTCGTTGCGCTCAAGCCCGCGAAAAGATCGTCATTGCAAATGCATGTCTGCGTTGTAAATATTATAGTTATTATAATTTCTAATAAATTTATAACTTATAACACATATAATTTATTTTAATTCGTTTATAGAACCATTATTATGTCACTATTATCTACCTAATTACTTGAACATTATGTAAAATGACATTGTAAGTTATCTAAACTCATCGAAAGTATTATTCACTTATAGTTGACTTTTGTTGACAAGATAAAATTTGGTGTGGTGGTAGGTTCGAGTCTTACCCCTACGTAGGTCTGTATATAGGTAAAAAGCAAAGCAGTATGAAACTTCTATAATATGTTTTAAATTATATTTTGCTTTGTTTTGATTTATTCTTGTGGACTTTCCTAACTTTGGTGGACATAAAATAAATAATAATACAATAAATGGCGTCACTATTTTTCGGCCCGACTCGGGATTCGAACCCGGGACCTCAGCACAATAGGCGTATCGTGTGTGCAACTACGCCTTGGAGGCAGTCAAACATAGCATCACACCTTTTCTCACCGGGCACGTAATACAACTACGAGTTGCGACATCAAGGTAGTTTCGACAAGTCATTCACGATGAAACTTCTTCCCTGGAATGTCAGGTCTATTTTACGTAAATGATACTTCACTCTAGTGCCACCATGCAATTTAAAAATCGAATTTTGTATGTAAAGGATGTTCGAAATTTATGCAATGCAATAAAATTACATAGCTTGATATGAAGATTGATTACATTATTATGGTTGAATAGTCACTATATAGGATATAAATGTTACAAATGTTGAAGGCGGCCGCTACCTATCTAGATAATTTTTATAATTTTTAATTTGAACTGTATGTAATGTGGGGTAAGAAAAATATAGCAAGGTCATTCTTACTACGCGGGTACTTATGCTTATAGAAAATTTGAAATGTTAATTACTTACAATTTTTTTAAATATTTTTGATATTTTGTACAGATGAATAGACTGATGTTTACTGCAACAGCTACTTCTTCAATTCTAAGGCATTTGTTTTTGTTTTGCAATATAACAAAGCTCCGATATCCTTATTGAACTGAATGAAAAATAATGATGGCCATATTTTAAAAGGAGACGGGAAAAACTTCATAGAACTTTGGGCTTAGTGTTACAGAGATAATTTATGCATTATTTTATAGTTATATTAGAACTATTTCCAAATGAGAAAGAAAAATCTGTCTGTCCAATGGGAGTAAAGAAAGAACCGCTGTAGAGTAGAGCTTCTAAATCATTTTTCGGTGAATAACTTTTTTTTACCTGATGACATAAGATGTTCACAGTACCTAACCATTGGATTGCCCTATTGAATAGTGAACAGAGCTAGCTTACACAATAACCAGAATTGAACATATCACATGGAATCGACGAGGACTGATATAAATATATAATGGCTCATTTACACTCTCGCGCGAGTGGTACGCCGAACACAATACGAGCGACGACGCGAGGTGTGAAGCTAGAGTGTTAGTGAGTCAATAATGTATTTCAATTTGACATTACGTCGGGAGCGCTGAACAAAGTTGCCAGTAAAATTAAATAATATCGACCAATATTAAATATCCCAAAAAGTGAAAATGTCTTTTTAGTTTAATTTCTAAAATACCTATAGTTTTTAATTCTTATTCTTTTTCAGCCTTTAAAAGGCTACTATTGCACATAGGTCTCCCCCAAAGAATTATTAATACTATTATGTCAATATTATTCTTGTTATACATGCTTGGTATTCTTTGAGTATGTAACCAACGCTCTAAGTTGGTGCCAGCGCCGTGTGTAATATTACACGAACCACTTGGTGCCACTTTTCACCTTTCTATAACTCAAAACCTATTTAAAGTAAACACATAAAACTGTGTGAGTTTAATTATATCTATAAGGACATCTAGAAGCCCAAATTTCATGAAGCTAGCTCAAACGGTTATAAAGATATGAAGGTCAAAATTATAAATTTTTGTACTGACTGACAGACTTATAGTATCTAAACCTAACCTACTTCCAGATGACCTAGAAGGATGAAATTTGGAATCCAGCTCGGTAATTATGTGTAAGCGTAAGAAAAAATCTAAAAATAAAAAAAGTTAAAAATACAGGGGTCCACATAAAAAAAAAAATTTTTTAATGGTAGCGTTGGAATCCCAATATATGTTTTATTATATTTGCTTTATAACAGAAATATAAAGATAAAGTTAAGCCAAAACATTTGTGGTGTCCCCATAAAAAAACACTTGTAATACGCGCTAAACAGCCGGCCAACGGTGTGTCGTCGGCGGCGCGCGGCACCACACAACTCAATACCTACCTAGTTTTCTTTACAAAAAGTAATGATATCCCACCAAAAACATAAATGTAAAAGATATCACATTTGTAAATACCAGCAACTATTATAGGTATTCAATAAAGCAAACAAATAGAATTTAATACTTGTTCATAATGTTATTTTGTTCCTATAAATACATATTTAGATTTTGCATAAAATTGGCACACATTTAGATCTCCATTCTTTTTGCGGCGAAGCCCACAGCTAAGCATAATTTTCGTATTGAACTTGGCTATCCTTTTTTACTTTTATGTTTTTGGTGGGATATTTTTAAATGGAAGACATAAAAATAGAAGAATATTGATACATGCTTCAAAAGTGTAAGGTTAAGCCCAATTTAGGCCGTCTCCTTTATACCTATTAGAGTTTGTGGCCAGTCATGTCCAGCGGATTTTGATTTTAAAGCCAAATAGCCTTTAAAGAAAAATAAATCTAAATGGCGGCCTTTATTTAAAATTCTAACATTACATCTGCCTTTTGTGCACAAAACAATGCCCAGATATCGATTTTGAGTTCGATTGGCCTTAATACAAAAAACTTCAAAATGGTGGCTACTTTTTTCAATTCTGACATTGGATCACTCTTTTGTCAATAATGTTACACCCAGATATCGATTTTGCGGTCGATTAACCTTAAAACAAAGAAATTCAAAATGGCGGCCACTTTTTTCAGTTCTGACGGTGGATCTGCCTTTAGTAACTAAAGTGGTACTCAGATACCGATTTTGAGGTCAATTGGCTTAAAATAAAGAAATTCAAAATGGCGGCCATTTTTTTCAGATCTGACATTGGATCCGTCTTTTGTACCTACAGGCCTGCCCAGATGTCGATTTTGAGATCGAATGGCCTTAAAACAAAGGAATTCAAAATGGCGGTCATTTTTTTCAATTCTAACATTGGATCCGTCTTTTGTACCTACAGGCTTGCCCAGATACAGATTTTGAGGTCGATAAGCCTTAAAACAAGGAAATTCAAAATGGCGGCCACTTTTTTCAAGTCTAACATTAGATCCGTCTTTTATACCTAAAGGCCTGCCCAGATATCGATTTTGAGGTCGATTGGTCTTAAAACAAAGAAATTCAAAATCGCGGTCACTTTTTTCAATTCTAACATTGGATCCGTCTTTTGTACCTACAGGCTTGCCCAGATATAGATTTTGAGGTCGATTAGCCTTAAAACAAGGAAATTCAAAATGGCGGCCACTTTTTTCAAGTCTAACATTGGATCCGTCTTTTATACCTAAAGGCCTGCCCAGATATCGATTTTGAGGTCGAATGGCCTTAAAACAAAGGAATTAAAAATGGCGGTCACTTTTTTTAATTCTAACATTGGATCCGTCTTTTTTACCTACAGGCTTGCAAAGATATCGATTTTGAGTTCGATTGGCCTTAAAACAAAGAAATTCAAAATGGCGGCCACTTTTTTCAATTCTAAAATTGGATCCGTCTTTTGTACCTAAAGGCCTGCACAGATATCGATTTTGAGGTCGATTAGCCTTACAACAAGGAAATTCAAAATGGCGGCCACTTTTTTCAAGTCTAACATTGGATCCGTCTTTTATACCTAAAGGCCTGCCCAGATATCGATTTTGAGGTCGATTGGCCTTAAAACAAAGAAATTCAAAATGGCCGCCGTGTATACCAATTCTAACATTGGCTCTTAACATTTTAGTTATTATTGATTCATAATGTATAAATAAATGAGTACTACAAAAAATCATACTAAAATATTTTTATGGTGTAAAAATTTGAACAGCCTTTACATGCAAAATACGAATTTTTTAAATGTATGAGCGGCACGCAAGCGTCATTTACACAAAATTGGGCCGGCATTCCAGGGCGTCCCTAGCTATGAATTACCCAATATAAATAATACATACATATACTCTCACGTCTTTTATCCCCGAAGGGGTAGGCAAAGGCGCAACTAGTGCACTCACTTTCCGTCGTGCGTATTCCGTCCTATGATGTGATAGGGGGCGAGCCTATCACCATTTCGGGCTCAAAATCCAGACTTCGGGCTGAAAAGAAAAAAATCCAATATCACTCTGCCCGACTCGGGGATCGAACCCGAGACCTCAGCATTGCAGTCATAACGTAATACAACTACACCACTGAGGCAGAATAAATAACAAAAAAAAAGCAGTGACTATTGTTTTTCAATCAGGGATTCGAACCCGGCACCTCAGCGTACCGATCACTAAATATAACTAAAGCAGGTCTCCGACTAGAAACAATTTACAAAGGTAAAAGGATGTAATAATTACGCTTGCTGCCTATCTTATAGACCTAATAGAGCCTATAATTTTATATTGATACACGGACGTGAGCTGGATACACTATAAAACAGAATTTCCAGGGCACCTTCAAATTTGCCGCGCGGTAGCGCGGACCAATCCCTACACTAGACGGCCAATTCGAACTTTGAAGGCGTCCGAAAATTTCGAGCGCACGTCCGTCGTCAGTAAAGATTCCGGACGACTGAAGCCGGCACGGGCCACTCCCATAACAGTGATGGCGTATTTGGACGTCGCGGATGAGAGAAAGTGACGGGAGGCGCACGCGTATGCCGAAATGAAATGGCGTAAGCGCCAAAACAATTTTCTTTTAATTGTGATTATACTATTTAATTCGTTTTAATTGTGTATTGATAAAACTTTGAAAAAATTGTTGTATTGTATTTATATAAAGTTACGAATGTACATATTCCACCATTTAGAGATAAAGCGTGTTTAAAGAAAATATCAGAGATAACTTTGAATTTTTTTTCGATCGAGAAAATTTATAGCAATTGTGTTTTGGCTTTGACATATTATTGAGTTATACGTTCAATTTACACATATCCAAAAATCTAACTTCTGATCTTAGTAGTTTACGAGAAATTTGAATTTGAAAGTCCTTAAAGTTCCTTACATAGGCTCTTAAGTTTCCCGTGAATGGTAACGATTATTATATATGATTCCAGTTTGCATGCTTATATCACCGGTTGAAGCTTAAATTTTATTAAGACAATTAATAGTTCTTGCGTTGTTATAAATCGTAGAGCATGCAGATTCATTCCATGCAAGTAATAAACACTAATATGTAAATAAAACAAAAAATGCCATTTATGCCTATTATTTTGTTTTCGAGTGAGGGATTAATTAAATCTTGATAAGCCAGTTCTTATAGTTTAGGAATATGTGTTCTTTTGAGTGGGATAGGAGTATGGGTGTTGGGAGAGTGTTTCAGATGGCAGACCAGGTTCGCGCGGTAGGGCCTGGCCGTAAGAGGCTCGCTAGTAATCAAATATCTGTGTAGTGGTGCGTGAAATTGTTCGGCAGTGGCCGCGGCCGTTGCCCCGCGACGTGCGCCGTCACACCGCCTCATGACGATCTAGGTAATTCGTATTTTGATAAACCAGTTTGCGAGAATGTGGTGAAAAAAATAATTAAAATAGATTTTTAGTTGTGGACGACGGTAAACATCTGGTTATTTATATCGCAAGCGTAACCTAATGTCGTTGAACACTGGGTATTAATTTTATAGTGGCAAATCTTCATATTGAATAACTTACAGGTGTTCAATATTCAAACTGTAAAAGTGTACTTTATGGACAGAGAGAGTTAATGTAACGCTTTCGCAAATTATGAATTTGCAAACGATTGCTTTTCGCTTAGTTGCCATGAGAGTCAATGTAAAGTGAGTAGGTACTTCCAAAAAAGAATTTATTTCAGGAACTCTGATATCTGTAGCCGCTCTAGATATTTGCGAACTTTACAAGAAGGGAGTATAGAAACCCTGAAGAATTTATGCAGTTCTAACATTATAAGAGAATAAGTTACAACGGCCAGTGCACACAGAACTTAACATTACGCACGACAACCAGAGAAATGAAATGAACCTGCGACCTCTCCTTCCCAGCCGGCTCGCCCTTGCACCACGGAGACATAATGTGCTTTGATGAGCAGCAATTTATGTCAATTACGTAGAGTCGTCACCATGAATAGGTATTTTTTGTACAATAAGTATTAAAAAACTTTAGGTATTAACAACTCGGTTACCACAGCGGTATCACGTAAAGCTCTATTGAGATATATTGCTATAGATATCATTAGTTAAACAGTTGCCCAATCGTGCTAAGAACTCCAAGTGGGTGCTCGCTTTTAATCGGCCGGGCCATTTGTGCCCGTATCTGCCAGTTGTTCATTTAATTATTATGGCCCCTCAATGTCAAGTCAACAAATTCTGAGGGGCGTCAGCTATGATTATTGTTTACTTTTCTGTGGATGTAAATGCACATCTTGTATGTACAACGTCTTAAATGGAAATGTAAGAATAAGAAATTCAAAGCCAATTTGTATTTAATTCGACTGCTGGAGCTTCTATTGATATTTGATATCATATAATTTCTAAGATCTAGAGAAAATTACAACGCCGACATCGGGCCGAAGTTCACTAGACTGTCAACCTACATTTACCTACAGTATAGAGGGACGTATCGGATTACTTATAACCTCTTCTTCCTCCGTGCTTATAACTAATAATCTTAATAAGGCTATGTACACATATCTATAGGATTATTGTATTATGCATCGTGTAAACTATTTTTTTTTTATTTAGTCTCAGTATCCATTTACTAGAGTATTTCTTACAAAACCTTTAAATCATTGTGGACGATAGCCTAGGTGGAAATGGAACGGTCTGCCGAGACAATGTCCGGAGGTTCGAAACCCACGGCACACACCTCTGACTTCTCAAAGTTATGTGTGTATTGTTTATCAATTATCATTCGCTTTAACGGTGAAGGAAAACATCGTGAGGAAACCTACATACCTGAGAATTCTCCATAAGAATTTCGAGGGTATGTGAAGTTTACCAACCCGCAATAGGCCAGCGTGATAAACTAAGGCCTAAAACCCTCTCAGTAGTAGAGGAGGCCTGTGCTCAGCAGTGGGCAGTATATAATACAGGGCGGGTACTATACTATTACTTTAAATCATTTGGTCTACTTCATTATGTTTGCTGAAGTTTGCTGCAGGCATTACTGTTGCGAAGTTCAATATAATTCTTCAATCTAAATAAATTAAATTCAAATGGATATTGGCGGTGCGCGTCCGTGACGGGTCGTTGTCATTCCAAAACCGTTCTTACCTCAATAACACACGAACAAAAACAATGATAATAACGTATCAAGAATTTTGATGTAACGCACATGTAATAATTCCATTTTTGGCAAAACACATCACGTATTATGAGATATTTTGACCTACGAATGCGCCGCAAGGGTTATTTTTTACATATCAATGGCCGCAAGTTAAAAAAATATATAGAAACTTTATCAATACATTATAATTTTTATATTCGAAATGGGCTTGTTTCATTAGCCACAAGAAGATCGTAAGCGAACAGATCTACTTCGGTGTCCTAAGCCGCAACAAGTAATATTAGTAAAGCCTCCGAGGCAGGCTGCAGAGCCGGTTCGCAGATTTGCCTTCCACTCTGTGCACATGAATGAACAAACCATCGGTTATGAAAATAAGAGCTGAATGACGCGAACACACGTTGACTTGTTTTATTTGCGTAAAAACCTGTTTATTAAAGTTTGCGGCTTGTATAGAGAAAGAGCTTGCTTTGGAACGCATACGCGCCGATCATTTGTTTTATTAAAATGAATACCGATGTCAATATTCATCTAAAAGTTGTGTTACTCCTCGTTAACATTTCTTGACTGACTCTCCTACCATCATGATTGTCTTCTAAAAATTGGTACATTCAAAAGCAATTTACTTCTAATTTCAGGATGTGAAAGAAACTTTGCAAGAAAAAGCTCGGATATCCTTTTAAAGCACGGACTTTGCGCGCCATGTGTTCAGCGTTATGAAATTTTGTTCAAAAAAGTGTGTTTTTTTTTCTCAAGTTTCATCCCAAAGAGCACAGCATCTGTCCGGGATATTGTGTGACCTGCGATCTCACGTGAGATTGTCGTGTATACGCCGACAAACTGGTTTTGATATTCACTGAGCTGTGGGGATAATCATGTGACTGCTCTTACTTATATAATTAACATTATGTAGGTACGATTCGTATACTCTCTTGTAATATAATTGAAAACTATACTTTGTATCTTAATGCCTCAGTGGCGTAGTTGTATTACGGTACGACTGCAATGCTGGAGTCTCGGGTTCGATCTCCGATTCGGGCAAAGTGATATTGGATTTTTCTATTCAGTATCATTCATATCATGGGACGGGATTTGCACGGCGAAAACTAGTTGCGCCTCTACCCCTTTGGGGATAAAAAAGGCGTGAGTGTGTGTGTGCGTCTCTTAAGGTAATTACGGATTTAATACGTTCGTTGAACGAGGATACCCCGTACATTTTATAATCAACATAATAATTTTTTTAATGTACCTACTTCATTCTGTATTAAATTTTCAAAGTAATGGTTTTTATGCAAAGTTAATTAGTACCAGTCTGTGTAATATTTGCCTCGAGATAACTTTGCATAGTGCTATAATACCTTTACTTCGAGGTTAACTTTTCACATAACACTAATAAGAAGTCTATGTAACTATAATCTATACCAATATAAAGCTGAAGAGTTTGTTTGTTTGGTTGAAGACGCTAATCTCAGGAATTACTGAACCGATTTTTTTTTCTGTAATAGGAAAAACGATTTTACGCGGGCAGAGCCGCGACCAATACTAGTAATAAAATAAATTTGTACAGCGAAAATACGTATCAAATGTATAATAATATAGGTTGTTAATAGAGAAGCTTAAGAAACATATAATTTAATCTACCTCTATGTGTATCGCAACAATCTCATAAAAGATATTATGTGTATATATAATCAATATAGTTTTCGCAAACCAATATGATGAATGACTAGCAAGTAAGTATATTAAAGTCTAACTTATCTATACTAATATTATAAAGCTGAAGAGTTTGTTTATTTGAATGCGCTAATCGCAGGAACTGCTGAACCGATTTTGAAAATTCTTTCACTAATAGGAAGCTAGATAACTCCTGAGTGCTATAGGCTGCTTTTTATCCCGGAAAAACTTTTTCACGCGGGCGGAGCCGCGAGCACTACTTGTTTTTTTTATATACTTACTGACTGAAGTGTTTCTAGGATAAATTTCGAAAGATGCTCTTACCTGCAACAAAAAATAAAAAATATAGGTGCTTCGAACGCAAACAACAATTATAGAGATATCAAAGGAGAAATAAATACGATAAGGCATAAAAGTTATCGCTTCGATAAGATTATGAATAAATTATCTTTGTTATTTCGCATACGCAAAAAAAATCGCAATTGGATCGCTTTGCTTTGTTTGTATCTACTTGTTAAAATACTATTTGTTAAAAGGATTTTTATTCAATACTAGCTATTGCCCGCGGCTCCGCCCGCGTTAAAAAGTTTTTCCGGGATAAAAGTCCCGCTTTATGTTTTCCCGGGATAAAAAGTAGCTTATGTGTTAATCCAGGACATGATGTACCCGTGTGCCAAATTTCATCGAAATCCGTTCAGTAGTTTTTGCGTGAAAGAGGAACAAACATCCATACATCCAAACATCCAAACATCCATACATTCTTACAAACTTTCGCCTTTATAATATTAGTAGGATTCCTGCTTGAATTTCAATATAAAAAACTATCGCAAATGTGTATAATATAGAAATTTAACTTAACATTTATAATTGTTCGCGATTCAATTTCACTTTTGTTGAGTTTCAGAACGCGATATTAGATCTTCTAACGCGCACGCGAATTTGAACTTTATGCAGCGGTAATAAATTACACCATTTTATTTAGAAAACGTTTGTATGGGAAATAGAAAAATGCTGTTTTGAGGATTTTCCCGGCAATTATTTGAATTTTTCCCACCTTTTAAACCTTCCCTAGACCTTCACGAATAATTCAAGACCAAGATAAGATAAATCCGTTCAGCCGTTCTCGAGTTTTAGCGAGACTAACGAACAGCAATTGATTTTTATATATATAGATTATATGTTTTATTATTTAGTAGCCTTTGACATAATATAGGTAACTATTGGGCAATTATTTCTTTGAATCTCAAATAATTTTATGAATTAATAAAATTGCAACAAAACAATTTTAAAATACTTATTAATCTATACAATATATAAAAATTTTGCATAAATCTTTTTTAATAGAATTCATTGAAGACATATTTCGTATTTATTGAAAAATATCCCCTAAGGGGGTAAAAATGGGTGGCGATCATCTCAAAAACTCAGACGCGACGGTTCGCGAGCAAATTGTACTTAAGCGATTTTTTTTGCTACAATAAGTTTTATGCATATTTAGAATCAGCACATTTTCCTCAGTTTGTTGGACATAGCTTAGATTTTTCGAAAAATATATATGGCTTAAGTCAATTAGCCCGTTAACCGTCGAAAAGATTCCTTAAAGTTATGATTTTACTCTTGCGATAAGTGCTTATCCTTTATCCTAATATAATATTATAAACGCGAAAGTTTGTATGAATGTATGGATGTCTGGATGTATGGATGTTTGTTTCTCTTACACGCAAAAACTGATGATTGGATTTCGATGACATTTGGCACACGGATAGACTATGTCCTGGATTAACACATAGGCTATTTTTTATCCCGGGAAAATGTAAACCGGGATTTTTATACCGGAAAAACTTTTTAACGCGGGCGCAGCCGCGGGCAAAAGCTAGTACTGTATAAATTCGTTTTGGGAGCATAAAAGAAGTATTATTACGCACTATCGTCAATTTTTATATTACTACAATTTTGACACTAATTATACACTTAATGTAATTATATTTAATGGGTTGATATTTCAATTAAATTATATTCAACGATTAACTTTGACTTTATATTTTCTATACAAAATCAATCGAAAACCACAAACTCATAGGCCATAAAAATTAAAGATTAAAAAATTTGCCCCAAATATTAATTTATAAGTCAAGTATCAAGAGTATAACGGCGTCGTATCGCACACGGAGCTCCGGTTCACATTCACCCCCACCAGTTTTTTGAACCTGTTGACGTTGTATGTGTGCACGCAACAGGTTGCTATTCTGCGCATGTGCGCGTTTGGGAGCGTCTCAAGTATTCGCCAGCCGTGTGTGAATTGAATCACTGGATTCTACTATCACTTATGCAGGTAGTAATAACAAATGTAGCACTAGTTGGCAGTACCTTCGGTTCAAAACTTTGCAGGTATATTAAAACTTATTGTGGGATAATGTTTTTTTTTAATTGCATTGAAACACAAGACGAGCATGCCGTTCGCCTGATGGTAAGCGATATGACCACCATTAAACAGTAGCAACGCCATCCAGCACCTTGACTTACAAAGTAGGTATTGTGTGGCATTCCACAGCGCGTCATCCTGAGGCATAAGATGTTAAGTCTTATTATATCCAGTAGTTACATTCGCTAATGTGACAGATTATAAATTACTTCGCAATACATATGTAATGCTTGTTGCGTCTTTAACAATGTACCGATTTAATGTAAATCATAGAGGTGTTTTCTTATAAAGAGTTTACATTGTATTTCACAAATTCTAATTGTTTATCGTCAGTGACGAATACACAAACTGATTAATAATGACATAATTAAATTAAAACTGCTCGACTGCCTCGGTGGCGTAGTTGTATTATGGTACGACTGCAATGCTGAGGTCTCGGGTTCGATCCCCGGGTCGGGCAAAGTGATATTGAGTTTTCTATCCAGTATCAGCTCGAAGTCTGAAATTTGTGCCCGATATGGCGATAGGCTCGCCCCCTATCACATCATAGGACGGAATAACGGCGAAAAGTGAGTGCACTAGTTGTGCCTCTGCCTACCCCTTCGGGGATAAAAGGCATGAGTGTGTGTTAAATTAAAGAGAACTTAAACAGAATCAATCGAGGGAAGGGCGACAATCTAACGAGGCCATAAAATCATAGTGTGGAACAAAACAATGTTGTCAAACTAGCTTAGGTGTTCAGTCTGGTATGTAGTACTCAATGCGTAACCTTGGTCCAAGGTTTGATCAAATATCCTCTTATCGTACTTATCAATCCACTCTAAATTGTCAATTTGACACCAATTACACCAAGATGAATTGGATTGATGGCAGATTGAACGGATGAGAAATATTTGAAAATGGTTAAGTGGTTACCGTAAAATATCGCGTTTTATTGCAAACGTCTACCGTAGTTTGGAATCTTCTAGGAATGCAAAGCTAAAGTATGCCCTGAAGACTCGGAAAGGCTCTGAGCTACATTGAACAGCTGGCCAGCGACTATAATATGTAATATTTGCAACTTATATAGTCACTGTTTGTCACACATGCTATGGTATGACAGATAATAAATTGAATGTTTTACCTATATTTGTTTGATACAGCTTAATACCTTTTTGTCAACTAAAGCTAGGAAGGGTAATGATTAGGAAAGAAATAGAGAAGTTACAGTACAAGTTACAAAATAGTGGAGTATTTTTTTTTTACAAATTATTTATTGCATCATTTTTAGGAGAGTTATCCGTCTGTTATTTTTAAATAACAATCAGATTTCTACACATAAGAAACTCAAACAAAATATGTACAAGCTACCAATTTGTCTTTATACTAAAATATTATATTTATAGCTATATACTTAAAAAAAAAAAACAAAATCTAATCTATATTCTACGTAGAGGGCGTTCTCCTCCTGCCAGCCCAATCGCAGCGTAGGCAACTTGTTGCTTTTCGTAACATCCCGAAAGGCGGTTCGAAGGAACTTGAGTGTAACAACTGTCGCCTGGCAGAGAACAAGTTACGTATCTATTCGGGTAACCTCGCCCTCTGTCACAAATTGTTTGGCACACAAAACTAAGCGAATAATAATGAAATGTGAAATCTATACATCGATGGGTCCTATGTATAACGGCCAAACTAACAATTTGGCTATTTTCACTTTTTTGTGGTAAACGCATCTTATGGGTATATATAGTTAATCACGTGAGCTAATTAAAATAAATAATTTCTGCATGGAAACACCATTTTATATCACAGTATAAAGACCTGTGTAGCATAAATTTAAATGCACAAGGGCCAAATTATGCCATTATGTTCTTTGTTAGATGAATAAGTAAAATATGACGTCCAATTATAATGCTACGTTTAGTAGAAGTTTAGTAAATTTGACAATAGGAAGTGTAACATTTAAAAATATTTATATTTCTTTTAAGCGGCGTAGTACGTGTATAGCGGCCAATTAACACATGGGCCTTTTTAGACTAAAAAATATAGAAGAAACTAACGTATAAGGGTCAACGTGCAATTAAAAAAAAACTAAAATATATAAAAATAAAACACTATAGTGTAAATAAGGAGGATAGCTATTATATAGTAAGAATGCAAAGTTTCATAAACGTTGGTTTATCAATCTTAAAATTATACCATATTTAATCTTTGTAAGCCTCTCCTGTAAAGTTGTGATTTTGCATTTTAGCCCTTATACATACGACATATAATAAAATTACTTACGGCCAGTAGCCTGACGCGAGTCGGCTTTTCTGGCCACACCGGACTTTCAGGTGAACGCTTTAGGTGCTCGCAACCCTTTGAATTAAGTGACCATGCTGAGGGCAACCCACTAACGGGTTACGAACCTCGGCTCAGGACGGCCACTGAGAGAGGATGAGACATCAACGATTAGGGAAAGATTGGTTTGTAGGCCTATTATATTATGTTGTGATCGGCACGCGGGCCGGAACTGCTAGGGGGGTCGGGGGGGCGACGGAGAACTCGGCGAGGACGGAACTGCGGTCTTGTGGAGTGTTGGTGGTTACCACCGCAATGTCTATTTCTACCGCCAAGCAGAAGTTGCATGCACTGTTGTGTTTCGGTTTGAAGGACATTGCAGCCAGTGTAACTACTGAACATAATGAGACTTAACATCTTATGTCTTAGGATGACGAGCGCAGTGGAATACCACTCAGTACTTTGTAACTCAAGGTGCTAAATGGTGTTGCTACTGTGTATGATCGTATTGCTTACCATCAGGAAAACGGCTTGCTCGTCTCGTCATTTAATGCAATAAAAAAAAACTACCAGATAGTCACGTTTCGTTTTGCTTACTCATAAATAGTTACTGAATATCTTTAATCACATACGATAATTGAATCACGTTCAATAGAGCTATGTTCTGTGAGGCGGCACCGGCGTGCGCGGCCCGCTTCGTGACATCACGATAATTTATTCCAATGGGCCCTTATTTATGGTATTTAACTATAAATACACGAATGTAGTATCATCACATATACGCGCAGTGTCCGAGCCGTGTCTTGCCAGTCATTAAATGTTACTCTAAAGGTACAGCGACTGACAAACTTACAAATCTCGGTGATAGATATATGATTTTTTTCACGTAAGAAGTATTTATGGTTTTTAATTATAATGCTAAATAATTCATGACCATCAAACAGTGCGAATACATGTGTGGACAAACCTTTAGTTTTTTAAATAACGTGGGTATATAGAATGTTTGACGAAACAAACACATTACTTTATAACACAATATAACTAATATAGAATACCTCTGGGCTACGTGGAAGCCGTTGGAAAAGGATATTGCCGAAGATCAGCATTCAATATATAGGTTATATAAACCTATATTGTATATTTCCTTTTTTTATTGCATTTGATGACGAGACGAGCATGCCGTTCGCCTGATGGTAAGCGATACCCATAAACAGTAGCAAACACCATCGAGCACTTTGATTTACAAAGTATTGTGTGGCATTCCACTGCGCTCGTCATCCTGAGACATAAGATGTTAAGTCTCATTATGTCCAGTAGTTACACTGGAAACAATGTCCTTCAAACCGAAACACAACAGTGCATGCATACTGCTGCTTGGGGGTAGAAATAGTATAGTAATTCCTTGGACTTCATAAGCTCTTTTTCTACTATACTAGCTTACATGGTAACTGAGATGTCGGTAGTGTGAAACGAATTCGACAACATTGAGTACCTACTTTATTACAAAATTGACTTAAGGATTCAAGTTGGATTTTTGCGTAGGTTTAATAACGTGTACTTATATCTCAAATGTGGGCCAAATCCTGTCGCACCTTCACTTAGCAGGAAATGTATGCAATTTATAAACACGTATTGCGAACGAAAGGAAACTAAAACATATTATAACCTGGGACCTTCGCTTATTTTGGGACATACTATAATATTGTGAGGAAAATATTATAAATAATAGTATCACCAATATTTCAATAGCGCTTGATAGAAACAACGATCACACACAATGCCTGTACAGTCAGCGGCATAATGCCTGTACAGTCAGCGGCATAAATATCTGTACAAAATCAAAATTTCAAATCGCCTATAGACGCGTTAAGTTAACCTGAAAAAAGTTCTTCGTATGAAGTAAAGCAAACTTCTTTTATTTTATTTTTGTGAAGAGAAAAAAAAGATCAGTAAGAAAAAAAAGTATGCAGGCAAATTGAAATTTTGAATTGTTCAGATACTTATGCTGGTGACTTTACTTATAATCCACTGGTTTTAAGCTCGGTGCTTGGGTAAAAATCAAATAATCACCCATAATAATATTATAAAGGCGAAAGTTTGTAAGAATGTATGGATGTTTGGATGTATGAATGTTTGTTCCTCTTTCACGCAAAAACTACTGAACGGATTTCAATGAAATTTGGCACACGGGTACATCATGTTCTGGATTAACACATAGGCTACTTTTATCCCGGGAAAACATAAAGCGGGACTTTTATCCCGGAAAAACTTTTTAAAGCGGGCGGAGCCGCGGGCAAAAGCTAGTCACCCATAACGTGTTGAGGTGGGAGAATTAAGGATGATTAAGTGGATTAGAACCACTGTGGTATTATTTGGCTGTAACTGAGTAAGTTTATTTGTAGCTCTACATTTTGTGGAGCCAAAATTGTGAAAAAATGGTAGGTATATTGAGTCCTAAGTATGTAACAATATGACGTTAATTGAGTTCAATGTTGGCTTAAAGCTCTTTAAATCAGAATTCATACGTATCGTAAAAGGCGAAGATAGCTTAGTTGGCAATGGAACGGTTATTCATGACAATGTCTGGAGGTTCAAACTCAAGGCACACACCTCATGCTTTTCGAAGTTACGTGTGTATTGTTTATCAATTATCGTTCGCATTAACGGTGAAGGAAAACATCGTGAGGAGACCTGCATAGCTAAGAATTCTCTATAAGAATCTCGAAGGTATGTGAAGGCTACCAACCCGCACTAGACCATCGTGATGGATTAAGGCCTAACCCCTCTCAGTATTAGAGGAGGCCCGTGCTCAGCAGTGATCAGTTTATAATACAGGGCTGATTGCATTGCATCGTATTGTATAAAGAACATGCATTCTTATCCATACAGAATTCACTGGTGGTAGGACTCTCATATGTAAGAGTCCGTCTGGGTGGGTACCACCGCAATGTCTATTTCTACCGCCAAGCAGCAGTGTGTATGCACTGTTGTGTTTCGGTTTGAAGGGCATTGTAGACAGTGTAACTACAGGACATAATCAGACCTAACATCTTATGTCTCAGGATGACCAGCGCAGTGGAATGCCACACAGTACTTTGTAACTCAAGGTGCTGGATGGTGTTACTACTGTATATGGGTGGTCGTATCGCTTACCAACTGGCGAACGGCACGCTCGTCTCGTCATTCGTTGCCATAAAAAAATAAGCATATTAAATGCTATGGGGCCTTTCAGTCCTTGTAACTGAAGGTGCTGGATAGTGTTGCTACTATTTATGGGTTGGTCGTATCGCTTATCATCAGGCGAACGGCATGCTGTTCTCGTCATTAATGCCATAAAAAGAAATCATTTATAAATCCAGTCATCAAAACGCACGCGTCAAAGTTAACATATTAGAATGGCACCGATCGTAAATTCATTCAATAACGCTGGCACGTCAGTTTCCATTTGTGGTGTTCTGTTTACAAATTTTACTACGATGTTACGGGCACGTGGGTGTGGGAGCATGCTTGTGTGGGCAATAATGTGGGGCGGCGTTGTGCGCTCTATCTGCGCCAATTGTGATAGAACGAACCACGAATCGCGTAACGTGCCGGACGTAAGTGGCACGTAATAGCAGACCCTTATGTTAAAGGTTTGGAACATTGGGTTTATTTTTTAGGTTTCTTTGCTTTTATTATTAGTTATAATTATATAATTTGTGAGTGAAATGATCAATTAAATAAAGAAGGTTTCGTGCGTTCAACCGCGTGGAAGGCCTTTCCCAGAATAAAGAACACGAATTACTTAAATTCATAAATTTTTATTCTTACATGGAAAATTTAAAAAGCGACATTTCCCACACATTTTCATCATTATTGAAACGTCATCAAGGTCACATTTGCCGTGACATACAATATTTTGCTGACGTCACCAGCGTAGTGTAATTATTTCGTTTACGACGGCACAGCACTTGTCGCACAATATTCATGTAATTCGCAGTCCACACCCCGCGCGGCTCCGTTGCATGCAAAATATAGGGGCATTGTAAGACGACAAACGAAAAGTGGAATATTACCCTTCGAAGGTTAATTAACGGTTTTATAAAAGACTGTAATTTGAAAATGAAGGGGTCGGATTGAGACATGCACCGGACCTACTGCCTTGACGAAGGACGCTTCAACGGTTATTAAGTTATTTCACTTTTATAGAGCTATTATCTTATAGAGTTGAAAAGAAATCAGTATTTAACACTGATCAATGAATATTTCATACTACTTAATTATATTATATAGCTTGATGATTTTATAGTATGTAATCATACAACATCCTACACATAACACACAGTCTAACGAAACAAGTAAGAGTTCTATATTTGACTATTAGCATATTATCCTCTATATTAGTATTAAAATAAATTAAGAGTAAACATCCGTCATTAACATGTATTCAAATACATCTACTACTTAGGAGATAGATAGGAGCTACTTTTATTGTAATTATAAAATGTCAGCATTTTAGACTGAACAAATAAAACTGGCATCAGTCAGCCAGTAATCTCAATGGTAGATTCGAAATACTAGAATATCAATGAATAGAGGCAATATACATAAATATTGTTATTGTCAAAAAAAAACCTCATCTACACTTATAGTATTATATTAAAGAGGAAAGACTTGTGTGTTTGTAAAGAATAAACTCAAAAACCACTGGAAAGATTTTAAAATTCTTTCACCAATATAAATCTACAGTATCAGCGAGTAATACAGGCTACTTTTTATCATAGGATAATGTAAAGAGGGATTTTTTCAACCTGCCGGAGTCACGGGCAAAAGTCTAGTTGTTAATATTAAGTAGATATCGTTTTGGCACCGCGAAACCTATCCGGTACCGCGAGTTTGACAGCTGACATTTCTTTTTTTTTTATTTTTATACCAAAATCTTATTGCGTAGGTAAGAATGACGATTTTCGCTTTAATGACAGGAGCTGCCATGGCCCAAATGGGCCAAGCGAGCCTAAACCGATGGCTACAGTTGAGGTGTATAATGGAAATACACGCAGCTGATAATAAATGTCCCGACTCGAAAGCAACGCTGTAGGTGCATATCACTGTCTCAGTTCAAGTTACAGAAGTTCAATAATGTCTATTTTTCAATATAAACGCACCCTTGTTAGGTATGTGTTTCGTAACAATAGACTTTATTTAGTCAATAGACAAAAGATCTTATGCTTGAACATCAGATAGTCATTGTAGTCATGAAGTATATATAAAGGAGACTAGACCATTGTGTAACACAATAGCGGTGTCTGCCGATATTCTTAAATATATATATTATACTTTTACCTAGCTGTAACTTTGTAAGCTGGTATCTAGTAAATAATATTATGAGTCATTTAATGGATAATTATGTTTAAAATTATTATCTCTCCTTTTAAAAGTACTGTCAAAATGCTGAATTAATGTACTCAGTAATCGTTTCTTACTACGTCATAAAAGTATACAAAAATTGTTTGAATCAGTCTCGCCAATGAGATGTCAGTTGAACATGATAAACGTGTGTTTTCCTGTTATTCTGTGTTTTTGTTTGTTTTTGTCCGATGGCAACAATGGTGATGATATCCGGGATGTGTTAAATATTGAAAGTACCACACCAAGCTTGCATTGCACCTTTTTACGATGTTATTGTATTTGTATCAGTTTCGAGCGAGTGACACAAAAACGTATCATGTACAAAGATCAAATTAAATAATATCTTATTTATAAAGACAGTTTCTATATGGACGGGAAAGGTAACAGCTAAAGTAAAAGCCATAACAATTGCCACAACTTTGCATTGTGACGTCATAATTATGACAAGTGTAACATTGCCGTTTATTGTCATTGAAGAAATTGACCGTAAGAATGCGAAACAAAAACGTGCGTACCGTATTTCAACTTATGTTTACAGTATTTGATAATTATATGCCATTTGAACGCAACCGGCACTAACGGACTCGATCGTGTTACCTGAAGAAACGGCCATCTGGCTGAATACGATACTTGTGCGACTACGGCAGACGATAAGGCATCTGTTGGGTGCAAAAATATGTAGCTTACTAAATAGATTCAAATATAAATAATCAAACATTCAAAACTCTGTGTACCTATATCTGTGAACTCACTATTATTAATTTGATATTATTATCACTATTATTATTATTACGACTGCCTCGGTGGCGTAGTGGTATTGCGTACGCATTACGAGTACGATTTGCGCGCTGAGGTCCTGGGTTCGAATCCCGGGTCGAGCCAAAAAAAAATTGTGACTGGGTTTTTCCATCTTAAAATTTACTCAGTCGCAGCTCGGAGTCAGGAAGTTGGCGGTGTGATACCCCCGTGCCTCGGAAAGCACGTAAAGCCGTTGGTCCTGCACCTGATCTCTCTCCGGTCATGTCGGATTGCCGTCTCACCGGACTATGAGAGTGAAGGAATAGCGAGTGCACCTATGTATTGCGCACACACTTGTGCACTATAATATCTCCTGCGTACCTGGCTGATCTCCGTTGAGATTGGCCGCCGTGGCCGAAACTGGCTAGGAGGATTCAATTTGATAGTTTGGGTGCTCCACAAATTCACAATTATATCTTACCATATTAATCCTAGTTAGTACCAAGGGCCGATTTTATCGCTTGATGATAAATGCTATTCGTCACATAAATGTATAAGACCAAACACGAAAGTTACACTAGAGTGAAACTAGATTGAAATCAAATTCTTTATTTGTAAGCATGGAATATTTACTTGCCCTCTTGCAAACATTGACAACGTGTGTTTTCCATGACATATCCCTATGTAAGTATAAGCCCAATTAGAATCGAGGACATAGATTAAGCCCTAAATCAAAGTATAAACAGATATGTTCATAATAAATTCACTATCGCTGTATGCACTACGAAAGTTTATTAAAAGATCAACGTTTTTTGTGGATTACCTACATAAATGACGTTATGTAATTAAAAACATGTATCCTACTAATATTATAAATGCGAAAGTTTGTACTTATTACTCTTTCACGCAAAAATACTGAACGGATTTCGATGAAATTTGGCACACGGATTGATCATGTCCTGGATTAATGCATAGGCTACTTTTTATCCCGATAAAATATATAGCGTGATTTTTATCCCGGAAAAAATCATTAACGTAGGCGGAGGCGCGGGCAAAAGCTAGTGGGTAATAAAATCAACTATTTGATAACCTTTTATCAAGCGTCGATTTGACATTCTGTTATGCTGTAATGGCCTGTTCTTAGAAGAATTGGTTATGAAACAAGGCTACCATTGCTTTGGCTCATATTTTTATTGGCCATTGTCTGTCTTTATGTTGATTCCTGTTAATCGTCCTCCATGTGAGGTAGTAATAACTGTTAATAGTGTTAATTTCGTGTTTTATATAATCCACAAGCTTTGAGCTTCTTTATTTGATAATATAGATTAGTAACTATGGTACTAATTAAAGTGCGTCTTTAATCTGTTAAATCATATAAGAGCAAGAGCTAATGAGACACAACACCTAAAAGTTGTTGTGTTTTTGGTTGGTATTTTATTCGCAAATTATTTGATGCCACATCGATGGCATGTGAACTCTATATGAATAATAGTAATATCTTAATATTAGAAAAAACTAACATTTAGCCACGCGGAGTATAATAAATGTAATTAAAGTAAGGAAAAAATCATTATATGAACCGAACGCATAGCTGATATTCTATTCAAAAGGGAAACGAGCAGACTGTCCGTCCATTTTTTACACGCATTCCCATGTTTAGTAACGGTGTAAAAAGGGATGCAGATAGGCAAAACTATCGAGTGTAACAGAGACGCTCATCTTTTTTGCTAGAGCTTTCAAAAGACGAAGAGTTAGGGAATAAGCGCCAAGATTCAACTTTGAAACATAATATACGGGTTAACGTGCATGTTTTGTATGTATAATATTATATGTAGTTTTAAAAGTTATTGAATACCTAATATTTCTATTCATACTTAGACATAACGGCTACTGACATTTCTCACACTGAACGTGCATAAAAACCTCATTTCTTGAAAGGTACAGGGTTTATCCTGTAATGGTCGTAATTAGTGGGAAAAATAGATTATTGAAATTATTCAAATGAAAGATAACAGATCAGCTGACATTATAGTCATGTATTATTATTTGTCACACTATCACGGAAGCAGATTCCCATTGTAAAAGCACGCACTTTAATCACATTATGCGGGTTAGGCTGTCAGCTTCGATTATCAATTGAAAATGACAACCAAGAAGGTCGTCCAACGTTACAGAGCTAATAAATCAACCCTTTTGTTGGCGTGACAGCGTTTTGTACTTCATTTTACACAACCAGATTTTTTAACCAGCGTTCTTATTATTTACTAGTAGTGCTCGTGGCTCCGCCTGCGTGAAAAAGTTTTTCCGGGATAAAAAGTAGCCTATAGCACTCAGTAGTTATGTAGCTTCCTATAAGTGAAAGAATTTTTTAAATCGGTTCAGTAGTTCCTGAGATTAGCGCGTTCAAACAAACAAACTCTTCAGCTTTATAATATTAGTATAGATTGCTGGTGACTGTTATAGCGTTTGAAGGACCAATTACAATAGGAATGTAAGAATTAAAAAATACTTTTATGCTGCTAAAACTTTTGATTTAAAGGCACCGAATACATTTTCATTTAGACAGAAAAATAATATCTATTCTTATTTAACTTTATTAAACTCTACGACAGCATCGTAGAGTTTAATAAAGTTATTACCTACATTCACCATTAATTGATTGCGATATACAGAAAATATAAAAGAGGTTGATTTTATTTTGCAATTGTAAGTACTAAATCTAGGTCTTTGAGACACAGCTGACACAATTGAATAGTCAAAAACTACAATAACAAAGCTGTAAATGAGGGCAGTCGTGATTGGAACCAAAATACTGGCGGCGTTACTGTTCTATCATATTACTAGTTATCACATTACGGAAACTATTATAATGTTTATTATTAAGATTATTTGCAAAACGAGATGACCCACACAATGCCCATTGTTTACCTTTTATGATAAAACCGTATTGGACAGAGATATGTTCTTATGAGTTGTATCTACAGTTGCCATATTAAAATGAATTTTATACGTTTTTTCAAAATTGTGTGCATCAATCGCGTACCTAGTTATTGAAATTTTATACATATTAGCATTTTTAGTAAGTATGTTGTCAAATTATGCTATATCCAGTGTTGATTTTGACAAAATAAAGGGAGATTTTATAAAAACCACAATGTAACACTAACAGAATTAATTTAGGTTAAAATATTACCCATAAAAGAATCACAAAACACGCATAACGTAATTACGTCATTGCAAAGGTTTTTGTTAGTAATTATTTTTGTTTACACGCGCGAATCCGGCGCGGGTACGAGCCGTGACATCTTTATAAATACGACGCTATCGTAATTATTTGTGTAAACAATACACCTTAAAGGTATGCGTTTGTATACGTTGGTTTTATCAACAAGTAAGTGCACAAAGAGCTTGACACAAAAGATTACTTAGGTACACTTAGCTCTTTGTTGCGCGAAATTCAACAGCAAAGAATTCAGTGGAAAATATTTATTTTACACTTATTATCGAAGGTTAACTGTATTATGTTACATACGCGTACCATGTCAAAGTTTTCAATAACATTGTCTGCGACATCACGTCTGAAAATAACATCCAAAATACGTACCTAATTAGCTAAGTAACTGTTTTACTGTGCAACATATATTACAGTTTTGTGATTCCGTACATTAGTAGCAAGACTCTCGTTTGCTAAATCCTCTACATAGGAATCATCATTTTGTCTGCCACCAAACACTATTGTGTTTGGATTTAAATACCGATGGAACCGATGTTACTACTAGATATTGGGACACTTGAGGTGTACGAGGTAAAGTTTTGTCATAGCTGGAAGTTAATCACCATGGTCACTTGTGCCGATTACCGACTTTCGATTGAATTGGCAGTGCTTAGATATTTAATTATCCAAAGGCGCATTCACAGTGAGGGAGTGTACAGTGCTCACGTGCCTTTGTGAATGTTGACATCAACTTTGTTACAAGACTCAACAATGAGTTAATGTTTTGTAAATTCGCCCTCGGTGTCTATTGATATTATATGTGTACAGCATTCGGTCGTCGCTTAAGTGTTGATACTTTTTGCTTAACGGTTATTGATGAGACCATTGATGTATTAAAAGGGTTTTTTAATACATCAATGTTTTAGATATTTGCGATCATTCATAGTGTATTAAACATGTAATTGTGTTACAATGTAATTGTGTTAATCTTATGAGTTTCTTTAAGGATTACTATGAATAATACAAGTGTAAGTATCAATTTTATTTCAAAATCACATGTACCTATTCTTTAAGGTTTGCTTTGTTAGTTTTTTTTATAGTTAAACCAGTATCCAAATAACCAACACTTCGCACCGCGCCACAGACACACACACACACACTCACTCACGCCCTTTTATCCACGAAATAGGCACAGGCGCAACTAGTGCACCCACTTTTCGCCGTGTGCATTCTGTCCCATGATGTAATAGTGGCCGAGCGTATCGTCATATCGGTCACAAATTCTAAACTCCGGGCTGATGCTGAATAGCAAAACCCGTAATCACTTTGCCCGAGCTGGGGATCGAACCCGAGACCTCAGCTGTACAGTCGTATCGTAATACAACTGCGTCACCAAGGCACCGCATCGCTCTATATAATTTTTTTCTCCTAGCCAGATTCGGCCACGGCGGCCAATCTCAACAGAGATCAGCCAGGTAGGCAGGAGATATTATAGTGCACAAGTGTGTACGCAACACACAGGTGCACTCGCTATTCCTTCACTTTCATAGTACGGTGAGACGGCAATCCGACATGACCGGAGAGAGATCAGGCTCAGGACCAACGGCTTTACGTGCTTTCCGAGGCACGGGGGTGTCTCACCGCAAACTTACTGACTCCGAACTGTGACTGAGTAAATTTTAAGATGGAAAAACCCAGTCACAATGTTTTTGGTTCGACCCGGGAATCGAACCCAGGACCTCAGCGCGCAATTCGTACTCGTAATGCGTACGCAATACAACTGCGCCACCGAGGCAGTCTAGTCACCGCTCTATAATGAAATATACAAAACAATATACCAACTACTCTGATCAAGCAATTCGAGTTGCAAAATAAACGTTTCTTTACAACAGGATGTTTAAAAAACACGATCATTGCTGTTAAGTTCGATGGTTCATACAATCGCTGGCTATCTATTGGATACATTGTTGGCGTAATTCCCCAATTCATGTATTATACAGTAATTAACATTCAATTATTATTCATCAACAGTTTATAAACCTATTTTTGATTATAGAATGTTTTGTCTTCTTTGAACGAATTTTGAATTGAGTTTCATGGAAGAAGATAAAACACTTTAGATCTAAAACGTTTATAAACTGTTTATAAATAAGGTCGTATACTGGTTACCTCTAAATGATTCGATGTGATATTCCTGGTTACCTTTGATAAGCTATTTCCGTATTGTTTTTTTCTATTTGGTACCTAGTCCAAGATTACACACGTGATTTTAAATTAATATTCTGTGGTTGTTTAGAATCGTCGAAACAAAATGGATTATCTTAATAGATTGCGTTTGAGTATAGGAATGTTACTTGACTCATTTTTACTGAATTCGCACACGCATCACGCCTTTTATCTCCGAAGGGGCAGGCAGAGACGTAACTAATGCACCCACGTTTCGCTGTGCGTCATCATCATCAGCTGACGTCATGTAGCTACATGACGTCCACTGCTGAACATAGGCCTCCCACAAAGATTTCCAGACGGACCTGTCAAAAGCCGCCTGCATCCAATGTGTTCCTGCGACCTTTACAAAGTCGTAGTCGGCACAAATTGATATTGGGTTTTTCTATTCAGTATCAGCCCGAAGTCTGGAATTTGTCCACGACATGGCGATGGGCTCGCCTCCTATCACATCCAGGAACAATATGTAAATCAAAATGGACTTATGTTCGTATTTAAGATACATGATATCTAACTTTAATTTGATTCGGTTGAGCAATAAATCGCACACATTCATCCCCTATTATATTCGATGTTCAAAAGTAAAGGCCAATTTATTTCGACACAATATTTTCACTGGTTTCCGGCGAAGCCTTTTAACATGTTAAAACTAATAAACAGGCAAACAAGTTCACTTTCGCGTAGCATGTATGGAATTTGCATATATAAATTGCTCACAACACGACAAAATTTGGGTCAAATATTGGTTCAGTTATTTCAGCCAAGAGCACAGTGATCGCAGACACGACTAGTTCCATTACAAATGATGTTATAATTTGTGCTTTCGAATTCTCTTTAACTGAATTCACAGTAAACATCACAAAATCCAACAAAAGAGTAATTTAAAATTGAAATAATGACATTTTTAAATGTTACATACAACCATTGATTTATACAAAATCCCCAATAGCTTTAAAAAAAGTGTGGCACGGCATATATCAACATTTTACTTATTATAATCCCTGTAAATATAACTATTAACTGACGAATTAAGGACTGAATTTAATGCAATTACGTACGGGATCTCGTTGCTCCGTTAGGCTTTATAAAAACTGGAGCCTATCCGCCTGCAAACGGTACGAAAACCTTATTCGGAGAGCCCGCTTTCCTTCAGCCAGTACCATACTAGAACTTGGATACCTGGTATCTTATTAACGGGTATTAAAAACTTGTTATACGTAAGTTGGACTGATAGACATTTAAATTGTTATCGTCATGAGCTGGCGAACCAGTACTGGTTAGACAATTTCTTTTTTTCTATTTGCAATCTTTTGTGCTAAGGTTGAGAATCGTGATTACTTTTTATTTTCATCAGTTACCTAACTACCCTACTTGAACATTTTAAATGGGTTCAATAATTGTATTATATAACACAATACATACAGATAAATATTATTTCCATAATACACTTTACAACCAAGGGCTATTAAGGGCAGTAAGTCCACTAATTGCAATACAATCTTTGGTATTAGTTTTATTTGACACGCCTGACGTTAAGTTGTCGCATGCTTTGTCAAAGGCCGCAGTGAGCTATAGTTGTCACTTTCACTGGCACAAGCGGCTCTTTGCGCAACCTCGATAATGCCTTTGTTACCGAATTTACGAGCCGAACCACTGTTCCTCTAAAAGCATGCTAACGTTCAAAATTCATTCGAATTTTAAAAACGATGTTCCATTTTAACGTATATGGTAATGATGTTAAAGACTTTTTGATGTGTTTTAGACGATCGTATTCCTAGATTAATTACAATTATTATTGAAGAATTTTTCACTATTACGAAGATGATGTTTGCGCACATTATAATAAAACAAAAATGTTGAACTACTGACCTATAAATGTATGCCAACGTGCTTAAACATAATATGTAAATAACCGATTATTAATAATATAAAGAAACTAAGAGAGAGCATGCGAAGTAAAAGCAACGGATACAGGCGCGACGAAACAGCCACCGTTGACCGTACTCATCGATGCTACGTAAGAGGTTACCAGTTCCGCCCTATCGCAAGATATAATATATTGTAAATCAACAAAGTTACGCAATTTTCTTAACATTTCACATCTTCCTGTATATTCAAGTTGCAATTTATGTTCTAGATGAGTCTTAAAAACGATTGAAAATTAACCAAATTCAAGCTCAAGCTACTCGTTAGTTCGGCAACAATAAAGCAAAAGCAGAGAAAATAGATAATGAAAACTGCAAACAAATGTAATAAGATCTGCTTGTATTTACGGAATTGTTTGGGTAGTACATAATAGGCTACATTAGCACATTTACAATAAAGCATGAGTCGTGAATACCTACAAATAAAACATATGTTATACGCTATAAAACGCTCGCCGCCTCGCGGTTAAAACTGCTGACAAAAGCAAATAGTTAACGTGTAAGCATTATGCAGAAAGTCAAGTTGTATTGGAATTTTAATATCGCTAAAGGAAACTTGCTGTGCGTTTATGAAAAGTAATCGTAAAAAAATCCAACCGTGAAATGTTAAAAAATCTGCACCGAGTGATTATGTCGACATTTCGAAATATCCCATTGGCATCCTAAATAAAAAAACTGGATATCTCACTCCTTTACTACAAAGATACGAAATCGATTAATAGCGTGCGGAACAGGTCGGTCCGCATTCTGTTTTAATATGTGGGATATTTTTTATTCCCAATGCACGCGAGTTGTCGAGTGCGAACATCGGGATGAACGATGCGAGTGGTACTATAAGTAGCTCAGCTTGTAATTATTTTATATAACAGTTGTACAAAAATGCAATGAATTTTCAATTGAAATTCGAAGTGTTTGTAGGATAACTTTTTAAGTTTCATAATGTATGATGCGATTGGTAATTTTCTAGTAACTGGAAGAAGAATATCGTAATTATTTAGTATAACACATATGTTATTTTTTGAATAGCGATTTAAGATTTAGGCGTCGATGAGGCTTGAAACTTTACTGATTACCACAAATTAATAGATATTCAGCCTAAAGAACCTGCGGAATATTTATTGACATTTACGTAGGCATGCTTATGAAGTTACTAACAGCATTCATTACAAATATAGAATTAATTAGATACGTCGGGTCCTATACCGGGTGGAAGGGAAACGCTCTCTATACCGGAACGGTAAGAGAGAAGAACATTAACGAAAAACTATATTCATTTGCAAAGTTAAGCGATAATATTTACGATTTTAGTATTTCCGTAATTCATACGCGCGCAATGTAAAGCGTACAAAGAACTGGACGGCCGTCGCGCTGCACCGGGACCGGCCCGCGGTCGTTAACCCGTCAGCTGATGTACGTGTTTCATTACGATTTTTTTGAAATATTGACCTTTTTTACTATGTTTTTCAGAATAATAGTTTGAGTTATCTATCCATACGTGAAGCTGTACAGAAATTTGAGAAAATCCTACTAAAATTGTAACAATGCGATCGCGATTTTTTTAGTGCCATCACGTCAGGAATCACCAATACTATCACCTGTATTCGTTTCCGAGAGCGTTTCCCTTCCACCCGGTATACGATGGTTCTTTAGTTGGTTACTCATCTTATCACACTTTACTACTAATACGGTATCTATTAACATAGCTTTCGACTTACATCATATTGACCTATAAATTAATGCACTGTCATCGTTATCAGGCTACTATTGTTACTAGAATACAAAACAAAGGTCTTCTAAACTTGGAATTGAATTTTTCTCGAAAATTCAACGCCATTGTTATTCTATAAAGTTGCCGTATGTTTTTTTTATAAATCTTCGATTTGGCATTCAAGAGTTTTTTAACACGTCGACTTCATTTTATATGTTGGTCAGTTGTTTATTTCACATAAATTGCTGATTTGCATCAACGAATAGATTTATTCTTAATATTTACATCTGCCATATCCGTACGAGGCGCTATACAATAGGGCCATAAAGATATTTGTTTGTAAATCAGCAAGAACATAGTATTTGTGTATTTTCTCAGAAATAACGGCGACTGAAATGTTTTGCGAGAAGCGATGAAGTGGGAAGTTCTAAGTAAAGTTTCTACTTCGGCGAAGTTTATCGAATTCTAAGGTATCGTTGCTTGAACCGTGAGATAATCAACGCGTGTATAGTAGACTTTACTGCTGCTCGCGTCTGCACCCAAGTGTAAAAGTTTTCCGGGATAAAAAGTAACCTATAGTACTTAGGATTAATCTAGCTTCCTATTAGTGAAAGAGTTTTGATAATCGGTCCAGTATTTTTTAAGTTTAACCATTACAAACAAACAAATAACCAAATCTTGCCTCTTTATAGTATATGTATTATAACGAGGCAATGTATCTGTAATAGTATACATAAGTGATTTATAATATGGATATCTATTTAATTACCAAGCGGTATACGAAAGAGGGATTATTAAAATTATATGAAGTGGAAATATTTCCGTACGCGTTATTTTTACTTGAGATTGTAACTTTATTTACGACTGAGTTGCATTAATATGCAGAGCCCAAAAGGGAATATTGATTTCACATTAATGTAATTATGGAAATATACTTCGTATTTAAAAAGTATATTTATTACAAACTGCGCACTATAAATAAAACAAGAGCTTTACATACTTCTAGAAAACGATGCTTCGATAATCTACAACTATTGTAAGGTCTCAAATGTTTTATCGCAGCACTATGGAGCCGTGATTAAATTATAAATAAGCGGTCCTTTTCCACAAAAATGCGTTCGCCGCAAATCTAACCAGAACCATGAAAACGCTATAGAATATCAACCATACACATACGTGCTGATCCTAAAATAACGAAAACAATCTAAATGCACGCCGTATAGGACCTTACACATCGTATCGTATTCCATAAGCGCTCGATACAAGCTATACTGCGCGTGCGTCGAATTCCAAACCAATTTCAGAGAATAACGTTTTTAAATGCCAACAATTGACACTTACGGTCGCCATCAATCTTACTGCTACGTAATAGAGCCGCGAGGGACGACACCGAGTGATACGAAACGTTGGCATTGCAGAGATGTGGCCAATGAGGTTAAGTATAGGAGAAATGTCAGCCAATCGCGACGGGGCGGAGCGACAATTTCTGCCTATAGTGTTCAAGAAATAATTTTATGGGTTTCGTTATCTGGCATTGACAACGGTTAAGACACACGGACTTCGTTGCATACCAATATTTGCATACTGGCGCGATGGCATTTTGTAATACCGAGTAAATCAAGCAAATTATATTATTGAAGTATTTGTTTTATTGTACGAGTCCTGACATTCATTCTGTTGTTGTAAATAATTAAAGAGTTTTTAGACAATATAATAAATTAAATCAATGTTCTATTAAATTATAAAAGGTATTTTTAAATGTATGCAGATATTTTCATTTTGACTAATTAGTACTACACCAAAATATTGTTAGTTTAAATAATAGCGTTAAATTTTTTGTTTTAGAAACTTTGTAGCTTTGTTATAGCTAATATACCAAATACCATGGAGGAACTTCATACAATGACGCACAAATTACATAAGTAAGTAATTGTATCCGAACTGAAGTCTTTAAAACAATTTGTATAAATTAAATACTAAATAATCGATGAACCAACCACAGCATCGCATACGACAGATGTTGCTAAGGCCAAATAAAAGAGCGGGTTTAAAGTTCAAAGCGTTCATTGGCAAAACATCTGCTCAATAACCAATACAGTCTTCATTAATTTGAATGATAATCATAAGGATGTAGACCGTGGACTTTTTACAATGCACAAAGCCAATCCTTGTCCTGTCAGCAGCGAATATGCACCGGCTGTTGTCCAAGAAACTCGACCAGTGTTTACGTTTTAAAAATGACACGGTAGTACGCCATCACTTAAATGTCTCGGGTGAAACAGGACTTAATAATATAACCACTTGAATAATATTTTCTACCATCACTATAAAGACAAAAATTAAGTGGCTTGCGTTTAATCAGGCGTAGAACATTCAGCCAAGATGCAAGAGATCATGGCACACGGAACATATTAAGCGATTCAAGTAGCTAGAATAAAGAATCCCTTTACTAACAATAATAATATTGAGTCATTCAATATAGATAGATATAAAAGAAGCTAAGAAACTCGCATAGCATAGGTCAGTTACCTTTGCAGTATACCTTTTTGAAAGTGTTCTTAGTGTGTGTAGAAGCGAATGTCAATTGCGTGCTCGCCGACTGTCTCACAAGATTATAGTGCGTTGGCACTATTGAGCGCTGTCTGGGATGAATGAAAGTGTGTAGTGGAATTGAATCAGTGTGTTTATAGTTTGTGTCGGAAGTTATTTCGTTGCCGGATATCCGTAGCGTAATTATATTTAATGTGTAAATGTCTTTCAATCGGTTGATTTGCAAACGGTTTTGGTTCGTGAATGAAATGGGATGCTGGATATTGCTTACTTGAAAGATCAATTTTGTAGGGCTTTTGATGACTCTCCTGGGTCGTTGGTCAGAAAAATCTATTAAGCAGTTACAACAATTGGGCTAAGGGCAGAATTAAGGTAATTGGAATGCTAATTAAACAAAATTTCAAGACACAGAAAACCTTCAGGAGTAAAAAATGGAGTACAAATATTTTCAGTGACGTAAATAGACCAAATAAGTTAAAGCTTATAACAATTTATGAACCGATTAAGGTAATATAAAGCAGTTGGCCGATTAGAGGCCGGTGTAAAATTGTATTATTTCACCACTCTTCTCATTAAGACGTGTGTGTATTCCAAAACAAAAAGCAATATACCATTCCACGAACCAAATAAAGGCAACCAATATATTAACTCCCCGAGGTTCATATCAATATTTTACTGAACAAAAACTTCAATCGCTGAAAAAGGCGGGCGCAAGATGGCGGGCGCGTTTCCCACGCATGCGCACTGGGAACCCGGCGCACACATGTGCCAGTTTACGCGGGAAAACGCAGCGGGCATGATGTTTTTTTTATTAAAATTCGTGTCAAGCGCACACTGTTTAAAGGCGTGTGTAAACAAACAAAAAGTATCTATGTTTTGGTAATTGTTAAGTTGTATCATTCCAAGGCTAAACTAATTCAAGTGTCAAGTTGCCTTCAAATAGTTCTTTGTTGTATATTATAATAGTTTTATGTGAACAATCCAAGTATGGTCCACTTGTGCGAATTTATAACATTTTTATTGGTACAATTATAAAAAAAAATATGAACATGATTTTTTCCTATCACAAACGAACAAAGCAATACCGTTCGACTATTTACATTATGCCGTTTTAAGATTAAAATACTGTCTAGCTGCTGTATGATAAAACTCATATGTAATCGCTAGCGGAAGACGTAAACCGGGCATCGAACCGGCACCGTTACGCACGGACCTGTTTTCGCTCATTAGTTCTCTACAATCTACGGAATAGTGCCATTTATCGCGGCTATAATGAATACCCGACTGGAATCATAGTCTGATACTTTTTGTTATTAACACATTTTTCATTAAAGTAAAAGTTGTAACTCTATAACATTTACCAAAGAGCGAGCATGTAGGTTGTTTAGTGTTAGTTGATGCCTGTCTCCCCAGAATACTCACAAAAGCAGAGGAATTTAGGATCAGTCACCACAAAAACAAACAAGGCACAAGTTTTTAACGTTGGTTTTCTGTGGAGACCGGTACTACCACAGTCCCACCGTGGTTGTAGAAAAATATTAGGTTGACGGTGAACTACCATTTTTAAACTTGTTTGGCTTATAGAAAGATGAAATAACTTCTTAAGGTTAAAACATTACTCCATCTTCAAATAAAGGCATTTTTTTGTTCGTAGCCTTACGCTTACAACTTTCTACATAATATCTATGAGAAAACTAAAGCGGACGGCAAATACATTAAAACTTTTAAACTTTCGAGTACCAAATCTCAAGATATTTTATTAAAAACAATATCTCAGGATATTTAACGGAGCCCTCCCATAGTTTCAACACGTGGTCACCCGCATATGTTTTTACTTGGGCTATTTAATTACGCATGTGTTCACGACCCAATTTTATTCTGCCATCTTTGAAAGCTGCATACTCTCAAGATTTTCACGCGCGTTCACGCGACTCTTTAACTTGGCTGATTATACACTGACAGCGTGAGGCATCCAAGACTCTGCTTAATAATAAGTGGCCGAATTAAAGTGGCCACTCGATTTAAGATGTTTGCGCCCGGTGATGGTGTATCGTAAATTGGTCAAGTTATATCGTCAGGTCAGTTCCAATTGACCCTATGCAGCTGCCGTTGAACCGAACAGTTTTCATGCGTCTCGATTGAAACGTTCATATTTATTTTTGACTAGCTGTGCCCGCAACTTCGTATGCGTGGATTTAAAATCCATTAAAATCGTTATAATTTAAAAAATAATTGTATCCTATTTCAATAAAAGAAAAGTATAATATGTCCCCAATCGTAATCTATCCACATGTGAAAATACATGATAATCTATTCAGTGGTTTTGGATATGTGCTCTAAAAAACAGAGAGAGAAGAATTATAAGTTGCCGGTTGGTGTTCTATCAGTATTGAGCCCTTTCAATGTACTGATACACCGGTTTCTGCCAGCTTATTATACGTAGAGATATACATAGGATATTATGTATAGATGTCCTCATGAAACAGCAAAACTGGTAGCAAATGAGTGTAAATTACACAGTGTATGGCACGGAAGCAAAAACACATATTGCAAATTATAATATAGTGTTTGCGCAGAGTATAGCAGGAAACAAATTAAATGAATTGCAGGTAATGCGAAGTCTGTGATTACTACAGGAGTTCAATCCAAAAATGTTTTTATATATCGAAAACAAGACTTTAACTAGACGGTATCGAAATATTCACGAATTACTATAGTATCATGTCACCCTTAAAAGCGTGTCTTATCAGAAATTGACTCGTCAAGCCCCGTGACGGACGCCGGCGTCCATATATATATAGGTTTTCCCCCATTGATGTATTTTAATACATCAATGGTTTCCCCATACATTTATATATACACCGTGACTTTATATTCGTTTTGATACCGAAAATGTTGAATTCTGTGTTATTAATACAGTTTAAAAAAAATATAAAAAAAAATAAAAATGTTTATTTATGAACATTAAAATTAATGTGACATTAATAATGTCATTTACGAATAAGAAGTGAGAACCCGTGGTAACACAACTAAACCTCACGTACTACGATCACTACGATCGGTGACCTTCGTAACTAAGTGGCAAAATATTATCCAATAAAGACAAAGAGACCGCCGCGCCGCAGCGTCGCCAATCACGCGCACCCCTTTGATGTACCTGCGCGGCGCGGCGAGCGCATCCACTCGCGAGCACCCCGCCCGCCCGTCAGTCAGTAGCGTGGCAACCCGCGCCGCGCACGTTCAGGTTGTATTATTTACGCTGCCATGCGAAAATGAGTCATCAGTACGAATATTCAAACGCAGAGTATTTCAGCTGTACGCCGCGCTGTTGCTAAGTACAATATGGAAGAGGCCAGACGTACGTACTCTCAGCCGGAATATTTAAATGCGCTGAGACTACGAGGGATCGACTATCCACATGTTCCTACTCAATCACGTTCACGGACAATTCTACGTGCCAGCTCATGCGCAAGGCCGACGACGCCGAGTGACTCGCCGGAGATTGAAGAGGACATTTTGGATATTTCGAGCGGGATCCTCGGCGAAGCACGAGAATGGCGGCACAAGAATTGAATGTTAGCCAATACTTTGTGCAGAAAACATTATTACCCACGGATTACATCAGTATCGTTTCCGTCGGGCGCACGTCATTAAAGACAACGATGCTCCGGCGAAAATCACCCTGTCAGTTGTTATTAAATAGTAATACCCACGCTAACATTCTGTGTACGGATGTATCGTCACTGGTTTACTGGAGTTGGACTATACAACGTGCAGAATGAACAATACTGGGCTCTCATAAATTCTGACCTGATCGGGGAAAATCACAACTAAGTTCAGTTCAGTGTCGATGTTAGGGCCAACATTATAAACGACCAATTAATAGGACCTACTTTTATTGAAGGTCATATTACGGACAGTTCGTATTTACAAATGTTTTGAATTGTAAAATTCGAATTATTACAGAAGCTCGGACTTAACGCCCCTAGATGGTTTCTTGTGGTCGCAAATAAAAATGCTCGTAGATTCCAGAGAACACCAAAGTTGTGAAGTGTTACGTAGTGCGATAGTGGACACCTTAATTCAAGTGAAAAGTGAGCGACACGCAATCCCAATTTCCTCCGAGTTAATAACTTTTGTAAGGGGAGTGCGAAGGGCGCGGCGCGGCGTAGGACGCTCGCTCGGCGCGGGCGCTCACGCCGCGCGGGGGTCACGTAGGCAGCGGCCCGCGAGCCGCCACAAAACAACCCTGCCGGCCCCCATTCGCCCTTCCCGCCTCTCGAATGGAACTATTTGTTGCCGTTTTTTAACATGATATTAAAAAAATATAACATTTACCGATACCGACCGAATTTATTTTACCCTCGTAAGTAATAACAAATAATAAGTTGTCATTTTTAATAAATTTAGTATTTAATGCAAGTTCTTTCAAAAGTGAAAATAAAATCAAATTGCCGTCTTGCTTCGTATCGTAAGTCGTTACGTATGGAATATGATTTGATATTATCCCTAATACAATCAATGCCGTCACGATCAAAAAGTATTTTATTTAAAAGTAGGCAAGTACTGGTGACAGCCGCGGTGGCGTAGTTATACTGTGTGCGCTGTACCGCTCTGAGGTCCCGGGTTCTAATCCCGGGTCGGGGAAACTTATATTCGAGATTTTCTGCTCAGTATCAGTCCGGAGTCCGGAGTGTGTGTGTGTGTGTGTGTGTGTGTGTGTGTGTGTGTGTGTGTGTGTGTGTGTGTGTGTGTAGGTACTTGTGTAGTTTTTATTAAATTGAGGAAATATGGAACCGCACACGTATCGCCACGCTCTGCGTAGGATCAGCTGTTTTCGTGCGTCATGGACGATCCTTTTGTGAATAAATTGTCACGTCGCGGCGTTACTATCATAACTCGAACGAGTGAGAAATATGTTTAAATATTTTTTTAATTTATGAACGATACAATTAATTCACTATTTTTTCTTGGTCCTACAAATGGTTCTAAGTAACAACGTTTCGGTTTCAAAACGAATATAAAGTCACGGTGTATAAGCGGGGCTTGACGAGCAATAACGAGTTGTAACTATGCATGACGTCACAAGCTTTGAGTCATTCTTACAAGAAATACTATAGCCGAATGGCGTGTACTTTCAATCAGCAATCGAGCAATTATTCGAACCAGTAGTAACCGATGCGGTTCAGGACAATAAACACCAATAGATGTATGTGCCAATGCTTTTGAATCATCTTCTCAATTGGCATTCGTAAGTAGGGGCCAGCGCTGTGACACCCAAAGAGAATTTGACATTGCCAACGTTAATATTATTTGATTTAATACATAATTTATACTAATTATACATTTAAGTATTTGTAACTAGCTTTTGCCCGTAGCTCAGCTCGCGTAAAAAACTTTTTCCGGAATAAAAGTCCCGCTTTATATTTTCCCCGGATAAAAGTAGCCTATGTCCTCTATCAGGCTCTAGACTATCTGTGTACCCAATTTCATTAAATCGGTTCAGTAGTTTTGGCGACAGACAGACAGTTTCTTTCGCATTATAATATTAGTAAAGGTTATGCACGAGGCAACTTATCGTCGTTTCTAATTTACACAAGACAGTTAATAATTGTAAGGATAAATAAATACTCTGACAGATAAAACGTTTTTAATATGAAACCGCATTCTACCAGCCCCAGCCAGATCTCGGATTTTAAATCTTTAAGACAAAGCTCACAGTGGTGTTTATTTAACATTATAAATATTTTAGACTGCCTCGGTGGCGTAGTTGTATTACGGTACGACTGCGATGCTGAGGTCTCGGGTTCGATCCCCGGGTCGGGCAAAGTGGTATTGAGTTTTTCTCTTCAGTATCAGCTCAGAGTCTGTAATTTGTGCCCGATATGGCGATAGGCTCGCCCCTATCACATCATGGGACGGAATAACGGCGAAAAGTGGGTGCACTAGTTGCGCCTCTGCCTGCCCCTTCGGGGATAAAAGGCGTGTGTGTGTATAAATATGTTAATTTAATGTTAACATTTTAATTTTGAAATATTGTATGTAAGTACTGCGCAATACACAAGCAAGATTCTAATGGAATTGTATGATGTATCACTTTCTTAATAGACTATACGTACCTAATGAATGTATTAAATATCTCTAGCTCACTCCTTTGCATGCCCACTAAGGGTTGAGTACGGTGAGACCTTTTATTTTTTAATACCTTTAATATTGATTTGATTTGATATAATACTCATATTTCTGCATACCTACTATAATGATAATGTGTAGTAAACATAGGTATTAGAGCGTGTGCAAATCACCACCATTCAGACAGTAAACCGGTTAAGTAATGAATATTTGGAGGCTTTTATCGAAGCCCGTTATCCTGCGGATGTCGCTACACGTCCGGAGCGATTGTGGGTTAATTACATATTTATCAATTATGTAAATACGATAGTAAAATTTTATGAATGAGTGGATGAATGGCAAAATAAGATATTCCTCATTATAAATATTATTCTGTGCATTTTTGATTCAGTAATGAGTATAATTTTGTTCGTACATAATAAAGGCGATTTACTTGGAAGATTCCAATAACATGTTGAGTTACCTACCGATTTGGATATTTCCCAAGAACATTTACAATTATTTATCCAAAATCTCTCATTAAAATATTCAGAATTATCGTAAAATTCGTGCTACATTGGCATTCAAAAAGAGAAAGGTATTTCCTATACGAAGATAACAAAAAATCAGTTTTAAATTGCGCAAGTCATTTACATCCAATTAAAATTAAAGGTTTACCGCGGCGGACGTTATGAGAGGCCATGTTTATTGCGCAGCGGTTTCGATGCAGCTTGTACTGTTCTCTAACGAACGGCTTCGTTGGAAATATTAAGGGCAATATGGACCAGATTTAATTTTTTTTATTTTATTAGGGATAACAAACAATTATGTCCAAGTCTTATTAGACTAATAACAATAGTATAGGTAACTTAAATAATAACATAACTAACACCAAAAGAATGCCTAATTACTAAATTGTTGTACATGTTGTCTATAAAGCCAAAGTGATCCTTTTAGAAGAGGTTTTGGTTTGTTGTGAAATCTATTTATACATTGTAAAGCCAAAATAAGCTTTTGTATAATATTGTTGACTATCTTAACATTTTCGGGAGGTTACTTTTAAATTTCACTTTATTTTAAAGCTGAGGTCTCGGGTTCGATCCCCGGGTCGGGCAAAGTGATATTGAGTTTTTCTATTCAGTATCAGCTCGGAGTCTGGAATTTGTGCCCGATATGTCGATAGGCTCGCCCCCTATCACATCATGGGACGGAATAATGGCGAAAAGTGGGTGCACTAGTTGCGCCTCTGCCTACCCGTTCGGGGGTTAAAGGCGTGAGTGTATATGTTATGTTATGTTACTTTATTTTAACAGTCTCCAACCTAATGAATCCAAGTAAAATTTCAACGCTCAGCATAATTGTGAGACCTTTGAACACAAACCTATTCACGGACGTATGGAGACTGGTTTTAATGCTATAGTTTAAGGCAGCTGGTGATTTTGAGGGATGTCTTTAAAATTGTTAAGTAATCTTTGTTTGAATTGTTAATACTTGTTTAGGAAATGACGTAAGAGAAAACATCTACATGTTAAACAGTTACATATACATACATACATACATACATATAGGGACACTCACGTCTTTTATCCCCGAAGAGGTAGGAGGCGCAACTGGTGCACCCACTTTTCGCCATTATTCCGTCTCATGGTGGCTGAGCCTATCGTCATATCGGGCACAAATTCCATACTCCGAGCTGATACTGAATAGAAAAACTCAATATTACTTTGCCCGACCGGGGATCGAACCCGAGACCTCAGCATTGCAGTCGTACTATAATACAACTACGCCACCGAGGCGGTCAAAGGTAAATAGTTAGATACACTAACACAGAACAATGATACATAACCTTAAAAGATTTTCATTCAACATAAGTATGAACGCAGATAATCCGCTATCCACGCTCTATAGTAAGAACCGTATTACTAATATTCGCCAGCCTACAAGCACGATAAACCGCTGACTTACTAAACAATTCTCTGAACCAACTAGACATACGGGGTCTATAGTAAAAAAATATAGTAAAGTGGGATCATTGAGGCCATCTCTGCAAGCCAGGCGACCATGACGCGGGGCCGCGCGTGCGAACTGACATCAATTAAATGATTATAATTTACTATTTACCACGAAGTCACTAAACATTCGTTATGTTATAAACGTTATTGTAGTGCTTCTGTAAAATAGCACGGAATTTGTTACTGAGGACGTCAAGTAAAACTAAAATATTTGTAGGTTGATATTATTATTTTTTAAAGAATTTTGTAAGGTTCGCTTAAAACGCCATGGTGAATTGAAGTTGGCTGCGAGCGCAGTTCGAAAATGTACTATCTAAGTTTAATTAAATTATCAATCATATTATTTACATCTTAAAGGATTCATTAAAATTATGAAACACTATTTTTGTTTTTAAATTTTGAAAAGTTTTTGATAAACAATACTGTTTTTTATTGTTTTTCGGTCAATGTGTATCTTTATGTGTGTAATCTACCATATCATACCATACCATACCAGCCCTGTATTATATTATTCTGCCCACTGCTGTGCACGGGCCTCTCTACAACTGAGAGGGTTAAGGCCTTAGTGCAACACGATGGCCTAGTGCTGCTTGGCAGACTTCACATACGTTCGAAATTCAGAGAACTTCTGAGGTATGCAGGTTTCCTCACAATGTTTTCTTTCACCGTTAAAGCGAGTGATAATTCACAAAGAATACACACATAAATTTTCAGACAAGTCAGAGGTGTGTGCTCTTGGGTTTTGACTGGACATTCGTCTCAGCAGTCAGATTGAGAATCACATAATATGATGTTAATATTTGAAATTGAAGTTATATTGTAACTTGAAATCTGTAAAATATATATATTTAAAAATAATTATAATAAAAGACCTACGCTGAGTTTCTTGGTGCTTCTTCTCGGGTCAGTGGGCTTTTCCGAAGCACTGGTAGAATCTTTTAGTATAACAACATTGTTAAAAATGACGTGTAAAAGTGCCCTTAGGGGCCTTATTACTGAATAAGTTTGATTTGAATTTGAATATGAAAATAAAATATTGATAGCTTTGCTGGCACCATAAGGGACATGATCACAAAAATCATCGAGCCTTAGATCAACGTAACTGTTGTCTGTAGAAGACATTTTATTCAAATGACACACATAGATAGTGTCACGCTTGAATCTAAGAAAGGGCAGCAGTAAAGATCTCTGCCCATAATAAAACAATATCACCAACATGATTGATAAAGTTCAATTAAAATCAACCACACACACACACACACACATCTCATAAAAATATCGTGTCATCAAATTACCTCTATCCCATCACGAAAAGACGAAAATGGTTAATAATAAGTTTCGAAAAAAAATCTAATTCAATTAGCCTCTCACCATTGATAAGGTCTCCTAGCGAGAAAAGCTAGAATGTTCTTAAGCCTGTCTAAATTGATATTCAAGATCAGTAACAAGAATATCAAAACAAATGTATCGTCAAGATGTTGACCACCGCTTAGACAACGTGTCCCGCACATGGTGCAATTGTTTTGTATATTATTTTTACACCAGTTTACATTTGTGTATTACGTTGTATTTTTAACCGTCTTCAAAAAGGAGGTTCTGTATTCGATCCGTATGTATGTAAATTTGTATGGCCGCGAGTTTCTCAAAAACTACTGATCCGATTTGGATGTGGCTTTCGATGTTCAAATGTATAGTTTTCAGGGAAGGTTTTAGTATTTAATTTATAAACATCTGATGAAGATCTTCGGAGAAACACAATGAAACTCTTCAATAACTAATAGCAGATGACTCGCGAATGCTGAAATCATATATCTATGATGTATTATTTACGCTATTCTGTAATAAAGTAACAAAAAAGCAATAAATAAAAACTTTTTAACAAAAAGTAAACCGACTTCAAAACCACTGCAAAACGAAAAATAATTTAACTTTATATTCGCTTAGTATATACGTATATTTGGAGTCGGTGCCTAATTTAAATTGAACAATGTTTTCGTATATTTGATCTTGTATTTCCTTGGCTTAAATTTAAATTAGGCATCGACTCCAAATATACGTATATACTAAGCGAATATAAAGTTGAAATATTTTTCGGTTTGCAGTGTTTTTGAAGTCGGTTTATTTTTTGTTAAAAAGTTTTTATTCTATTTAAAAACTATGTTTGTGTTTTAGTAAAATCTTACTAATATTATAAAGGCGAAAGTTTGTAAGTATGTATGGATGTATGAATGTCTGGATGTATGGATGTTTGTTCTTCTTTCACGCAAAAACTACTGAACGGATTTCGATGAAATTTGGCACACGGGTAGATCATGTCCTGGATGAACACATAGGCTACTTTTTATCCCGGGGAAATATAAACCAGGACTTTTATCCCGGAAAAACTTTTTAATGCGGGCGGAGCCGCGGGCAAAAGCTAGTATACAAATAAACTTAGCTTTTGCTATATTTTTACGTAAATTCGTAAGTAAGGCGTCAGCGCATCAACTATGTCATTCCACCGATTAAAATGAAAATTGGCAATGTATAGGATATCTCCTGGGATCAAACATTACTTGTGTGTGCGAACTGATAAATTGCTACATTAGTAAAACTACCGACGTACATAATACTAAGTCAGTCCTTAATTTTAAAGAATTTACAACATTTGTAATTTCTATTTGCTAGTTCAGTTAATTTAAATTCTCTAGCGTTATAGTAAATTTATGTAGTTCTCAATGTTTTAAAGCAATGTAAAGTTGATTTGTTCGAGGCAATGGGGTCATTCAGATATTAATTTCAATAACTTAATAAACGGCAACAGCAGAAAAATCTACAATTATAGTAATTATAGCTCGAAGTAATAACCCGAAACAATCCCGTAAAGTACTATTGGTGCGAAATTATACAAATACTAGAGTGGAAAGATTGAGTACAAACCAGTCTAGTCTTTGTAAAAATTGCTATTTGTTTGTGGATTTCAAACATGTAAAATGTAAAATATGATACATTTTATAATTTACCATATAATGTCGATTGCCATTTTCTTGAACAATAATTACTAAAACTGATGACTACAAACAACTATTAAGTAAACTAAAGGGTATACACAAATAATACACTCACACTTAAGATTACTCAAACACACTTAAGTACCAAGTATTAGTGGAATAATAAAAGGGTGTGTGTTGAAAGGGAACCTTGGCAGTCCTGCAGCAATGACACACATGCACGACACGGATGGCCAGACACGACCTGCGGCAGAAGATATTGATGCGACCAATACCGTGACCATCAGTTACTTTATCTATAGTTCGACGGTCCCATAGAACAAAGTCGTATATGCAAAATGTTAGCTTTTCAGTAGAGCGCTTTGAAAGACTAAATTAATTGTGAAAATCACAAGTTATTCATTAAGGAAACATTATCTATTAGGGTTCAGTAACAACTTTGAACCTAATGTGTGAAAATAGCACTAATTCGCACATGAATACAAACTTACGACTTTCAAAGCGCTCTACTGAAAAACTAACATTTTGCACATACGACTTTGTTCCATGGGACTGTCGAGTTATTTGAAACCTTCTAGATCTAGTAGAAAAGAGAGGAAGAGAAGCCGATATCTACAATTAATTCATCAGCAAGAAATTCCTTTGTAAATGTTAATTTAACACGAGCATTGAGTACTAGAATGCACCAAAAAAAATCCGTGAATTAGTTTTACATTATACTTTATACTTATTAGGAATCTTCTAGACCTCGAGTATAGAGAGGTAGATATACCAGAATCTCCAATAAAAAGCCTATGATCAAATCCATCTTAAACCTTACATTGACGCTAGCTTAGTGAGCCTTACATACTACGTCACACATTTTTAAACTTACCCTCCTAGTAATGGGGCAAGGAGGGGAGATTATCTATGTGCGTATATTCAATGAATTCGCCATCAACGTTCAAGTCCATTGTAAATATTAATGTTCAAATATCAGGTTACTTCCTCTCATTCTAGACTTGCAACCATAGTCTGTAATGAACTTCATTCAAGTGGATTATTCTACGCTGGGCATGCATAGAAGACTAAAAGTAGGTTGGTAAAAGCACAAATAACAGGAAAAACATCTTTGACACTTATCAAAGCGCGCAGCTCTAACATGTTAAATAAAAAATGAACTAATTACCATGTCTGTAAAATTTCCTTATAGTTTAACAACTCGCAATTTATGTAACAAAGACATGTGTACAATAGCATGTACTTACGACAGCATTCCTTATTCAGCCCATTCATATTTTAAACAAGAATAGTTACCTGTAACAAAAAGAACATAATTATAACACTCGTAGAATGCATTGTATGAATTAATAAACCCTAATACAATAATTGTTGTCCTTACATTTTTTAAACTTTATATTTATAGTTAAAGCTCGTTTATACACGGAGTAAAGATGTTTATATGATCATTGACTAACACGAAAGTGATTGTATTTCTGACATTCAGTGGAATGTCGATGTGCCAATATAATGCCGTATTTTATTACTAAAACTCACGAATATTTTGAGAATTATAAATAAAATAACGGAAGAATTTAAATGTTACTTTACATAATTGGTTATCTATCTGAAATTAAATGTAAACGGGTTTTATCTCGTGAGAAACGTTTGAGTTTTGAAGTGAAATTGATATGTATATGCTATGTTTATATTAAAACAAAAGTCCATAACATAAATAAAACGTTTCACCAAAGAAACGGATACAAGAAATAAAATCTATGTATATTAAAAAATATGAAGTTTATAAAGAAAGCCTATTTCCAAGTTTACTTTCATTTTCTAAATATTACTTCAAAAAACGTGGTACCATTTAGTAATAAATGTATATGTATGATGTCAAACCCCGCTTTATAGATGTATGGGGAAACCCTATATACTCGGACACCAGCGTCCGGCGCGGGGCTTGACGAGTCAATAATAAATGTATATCTATGATATTATTAAAAAAAATAACTTATCTAAGTAACCAGAATAAATATGGGCTAATATAATCGTTACAGTAAGAACGTCTCAGGAAAACGCTGGATGCAGACAGACAGGTCCGTCTGGGAATCTTTGGGGGAGGCCTATGTTCAGCATTGGACGTCATGTAGCTAATGATGATGGCGATGAAGAAAGTCTCAACACTGTCTATTTATAATTCATTTCGAAATCGATAGGTGGCGAGCTACAAATTAACAGTGTTTACGCGAGTAATTAGAATTTAAATTGTAATTGCTCGCAGCATTTTGTACTAGTCTAACTATGTACATAAACTAGATATATCTTAATTACAACGTAATGATATTGTACGATACCAGCCATGTATTAAATACTGCCCACTGCTGAGCACGGGCCTTTCTTTATTTTTTTTTGTTAATGGCCCTACTGCCAGTACCTGACGCGAGTCGGCTTTTCTGGCCACACCGGTCTTTAGGGTGAACGCAGAAGGCGCTCGCAACCCTTTGAATTTAAGCGACCATGCTGAGGGCAACCCACTATCGGGTTACGAACCTCGGCTCAGGACGGCCACTGAGAGAGGATGGAGACATCAGCGATTAGGGAAAGATTGTTTTTTAGGCCTAATCCTATTAGTTCGTTTCATTGTCATCGGCACGCGGACCGGAACTGCTTGGGGGGTCCTCCTCTACAACTGAGTTAAGGTCTTAGTCCACCACACTGGCCTAGTGCGGGTTGGCATACTTCACATACCTTCAAAATTCAGGGGACTTCTCAGGTATGCCGGTTTCCTCACGATGATTTCCTTCACCGTTAAAGCGAGCAATAATTCACAAAGAATACACACATCATTTTTTAGAAAATTCAGAGGTGTGTGCCCTTGGTTTTGAACCTCAGACATTCATCTCGGCAGTTCGTTCCACTCCCAACTAAGCTATCGCTGCTTTCAATTAAATGATATCGTATATTGAAATAAAGAGGTAAACGTGCAATTAAAACAACCATTTTGAAATCTCGAAATTGTTAATCCAGGACATGATCTACCCGTGTGCCAAATTTCCTTTGTGTGCCCAATTTGCTCGAAATCCGTTCAGTAGTTTTTGCGTGAAAGAGTAACAAACATCCATACATCCTTACAAACATTCGCGTTTATAATATTAGTAGGATTCCAGCCCTATATTAGATACTGTCTACTGTCCACAGCGGAGCACAGGCCTTCTCTATGAACGAGAGAGTTGAGGTCTTAGTCCAGCACGCTGGCTTCGAGCGAGTTGATAGACTTTATATACCTTCGACATTCTCTGGTATGTAGGTTTCCTCGCGATTGTTTCCTTTCACTGTTAAAGCGAACGATTATTGATAAAACACACGTTGGTAGTTTCGAATCAATGATTGGGTCTTGAACCTACCAGATAGTTCCATTCCCAGCTAGGCTATCGTACACTTTTTAAGGAATCGATGTTTGGTTAGCTATTTTGAACCTTTTAAAGGTTGTACATTTGCAATGAAATAAAAAAAAACTTAAGTATTTACGCGATCTAGTTATCGGGTGTAACGGTCAGTTTTAACGACTTCAGAATCTAATATATAGATTCAAACGCACTGTAACAGTTATAAGCGCAACATATTCGGTACCAAAAAAATGTAAATTGGTGTTCTTGAAGATATTTTTAAACCTAACATATAATTTTAAACTACTTTTGATTTTAACAAGTTTATTTAGGTTTCACTATTGTTGCGAAACAAAATATGGTATCCAACCAGTAATTGATCTAAATTGATGCTTTCTTACATTCGTATCTGTAAATAGGGCTTAACGTAAAATGATACAATTTACGAATTTTAGATAATATAGCAATAAATAGTGCTAATTACCACGTTTATGGAAATAATGTACGTGGCTCAAGAAATAATCGTTTAATTTTAATACCAACCAAAATTTTAAGAACCCATTTTTACACAAAATAAATCTTGAACACCTTTACGCAGAGCTTTCTTCAAGAAATTCAAAACTTCTAAAACGGTATAGTATTGACAATCGTAACATATGCATAATTTTTCTATAAAAAAACTTATGCGTGCGTTGTAATGTATAGAAATGACCATTCATGTAGCAATTTTGTATTGAGGTGACTATGTCTTAGAAGCCGTTAAACGTGCTTACACGGACTCAACGTGTGCCTCCTACAAATTACCAAAAGCATTCAGTTAGGAATGTTAACTACCAATTTTAATGTGCCAGTTTCAGAATGTTTTACCGTACGATTGGATTTCGTATGAGTTTGAATGGCATCACATGTCTATCGAGGTTCGCGGGTACGAGTCACGGTTAGCTGGTCTAAGGCGTCACGGGCTGCCGAACTCCCCTCTTCTTCTCGCCTTCGGGAGCATTCGGAAATCTTCGGCACAGCTCGGTTCCCAGTTCCCAATTCCTTAGGTGCGCGCGCCGGGTGACTCAACTAATTATCGAGATCTACGAGTGTAATGCTATCGCTTTGTTTATTGCTTTATTTTGCCGGCGGTGTGTATCAATATTCACGTTGGTTTGGAATTTGCTGCATTATACGCGTAGCCTTATTCAGACAGCGTTTATTAGAGGCCATTAAAATTAGGCTACGTTTTCACCGTGCGCAGTAAATAGACATTTATTTATTTGTCATTGTGCGCCATGGAAATGTTATAATACAATGCATGTATTATGTACAGCATGCTCACGTCTCACGTAAACAATGCGGCTACCGGTGGTCTTCCATAAATTACGTCACTTTTGGGAGGACATAGGCCAGTCCCATATCGACGTGGAAACGTATTGTAATGAAACGGGTGGAATAATGTACTTATTGTGTACGGGCCTTAACTTGTATCGAGTGTTTCGACATTGTAGACCTTGTGTGTGATCCCATTTCACAGAACAGAGTTCTATCTTTAATTCGTGTCCCATTTGAATAATTTTGACAGGAATGTGACGCGAGTACGATGCGAGTCATTTTTTGTTTTTACTTTTACGTCAAATGGAACGTTGTGTACTCAAACAAAGCCTTCTCGTTAGCGAGCTCTCGTAAAGTTTTAAGTGGATTTTTTGTGTAATCTCAAATATTTTATACAAATGAAACGACAATGTTACCTATTACAGTGAGAAATATTGTAAATTATTTACCTTCAAAAGAGACTATTCCCATGAGAGTCTGTGCAGTGTACAACCCTTTATTATAGATGCGCCTACAGCTTGGCTCTCTAACTACCTAAGAACTCAAATACAAGTTTTACAAGAGGAACGGATGTATTAGAATTGCATACTCCAGATCCTGCTGTCATCTCGGACAAAATATTTCACCGTGCGAAGTAGAGCGATGTTATTAACAAAATGCCTGTTATTTTTCAACTTGAACACCTACTGCTATTAAAACGTCGCGTAGCTCGAAAATTTGTCCTTACTTTTTAATCACGGATAACATGGACTATGCTATTTTGCTTTCAGCGTTTTTAATTAAGTAATTATCAAATGCGATAAAAGGACATGTCCGAAAACGGGCTTAATATTCTAACCACGATACTTTGTATATATTTGGATAGTACTCCCAAAGACTAAGCCTTTGCAATAAATCGTAAAATTTTAAAGTCTTCCAATTTTGAGATTTATGTAACTTTATTTTGCCAAGAAACTACACTTAAAATGGTTTTTAAAAATGTTAGTTATAAATGGTCGGGCCTTAAAACATTTTTACAGGATCCAAGATACATATATTTGCCTCTGTAATATCCATAAAGTTAGGGCCTGGTTAGATTTTGAGGCCCAGCACCCATACAAAAAGCGGACATCTCGTTTATTTTAATTGTACTTCAATAATGGCTCCGTGTTGCAAACATTGAAATCTCTAAAAGTGTGATATTTTGAATTTACAGTCTACATGTTGGAAGTATGAACAAAACTCGCTCATTCTGCGGCCACGCTTGCGTCATCGTTTTAGTTCGATAGAAAACTTATTTAAACCAATAAAGCCTTATCAAAGCTTACATGCTTATAATAATTTGTCACGCTCTTTACCTACTGTAAGTGCATACAACTTTATATTTTTAATTTTCACTTCAATACTCATAACCGAAGCATGTGGAATTAAGACAGAGGCGTGACCGCGCGGTAATTAGATTACCAACACGGGGCTGGAAACTGTGTCAGGTGACGAGATGTCCCGTGGAGTTGCCGGCACATGACCGAATGTTCTTCTGGAATGTCTAGTAAGAGTATTACAATCCGATAAAAACTGTTAAGTATTTATCTCGCCAAAGATGTGATGAACCAGTTCAATGTGCCAAACAAAAAAAAAACTGTGCGGATAGAGGAACCCATCAGGCACGAAGAAAGCAATTGCATTAAATTATGCAATTTTAAATCGTAGGCGGTTTCATTTGTTGATTCGTAGGGCCGTTCCAAATGATTATAAATTAATACTTCATAATTTATACGCTAGTCAACCATGAACTGAACGGTCTGAGCGGACTCGCGTTTTAAAACCAGTTCAACGACAGAAAATCCAGATTTTCTCTTCGTTTCCAAGACGGACAAGATACTAACTCCACACATATGTTGATTAACTAATACACTTTTATGTAAACCAATTTTCAGCTTACTTTCTTTTATTTTATCATCTACGAATGTCGAAAGAGAAATAAATATCGCAAATCCGTTGAACTTCTGTGCATTGTTTATACGTGATGTGATATATGTGGTATCTTGATAATTGCTTCACATTATTGATTCTACACGACCACAAAACAGAGGCTCACAGATAACCCAAATACTTTTGAGGCATGTTATGCTTTATAATAAAGATTATCTATTTAACTAGGAAACATAGTGAACCCTAATATTGTAGTGACTTCTTCTTCTTCTTTGCTCATTCCCACTTTATGTGGGGTCGACTCTCCTAATATCTCTGCGCCAAGCTGTTCTGTCTTGGGTTGTCAGTTCGGGTATTTTGTTTTTACTAACAGCTTTGGTCATACTGGTCCCCCAGGTAGAGGGAGGTCGCCTTTTTTGACAACGTGATTATCGTCTCTGCGCATAACGTGACCAACCACCTCAGGCGTCTCTATAAGTTTCTCGGACACAGGGATTACCTTATACTACCTAATTAGTAGTAATTATTATAAATTAAAGTGCCTAAGCATGCATCGTCTGTTGTCTACTATTTCTCCCGTTATTTGATTTGACACAAGAATGTAGAAGAGGCGTGAGTGTATGTGTATGTGTGTGTACACAAGAATTTCATCACAGCCATTGATGTATTATTTAATACATCAATGATCACAGCACAATATCTTTTCTGTTTATAATACTGACAATAGCAGTCGTCATAACATCGCGGAATACGGAAATTGTTATGTACAAATTGCTTAGGTGTAAAGATAACGTACAGTGATAGTACCATTTGCTACTACGTCGTATGGTAATTAGTCACTTATTTGTCTAGTTGTCTGGTTGCGCATATATTTTTTAATTGGAAATAATTTAAAATGCTGCAGTGAATTACAAATAGCGCACATAATGACAAAAATTGTGCCCGCAGTATTTTGGCAGTTTAAAAATGTAACCTATGTTGTAATATCATCCATAACGCATGCAAATAATTGATTCAATGTACTTGTATAAAAAATTCCAATGTTTAATTATTGCGTTACATAATCAAATTGTTGAATGATCTTCAATTACCAAGAGTTATCTTATTTAAACAGAAAAAGGGTTTAAAAAGTTGTGTTGTAATACTTGAAACTGATATTGTACTGCGTAACAGAGTGGTTACGAATTTACGATAGCAATGCAAAGAAACAAAAAGATTCAATAAATTAACCAACATTAATTTATATCACAAAACATTTAAATAAGAATTACATAAACGATCACAAATAGACACAGTTTCGAACAGACTAGACGGCATAATTGTTTCGGTTGACGCGGGATTATCTCTCGACTTACCAACACCTTGCCCGTAAAAAAACACAGATATATGGTATTAATATAGTATACAGATAGTTGAACAAGCAATACGTAATCAACAGCGCAAAGATTTCGTCGACGATCGAGCGCTGCAAATTCGTGACGCACAAACCGTAAGTACAACTAATAATTTAATTGATACGGCCATGGAAACTTTACACTAATAATATACCTACTGTGTTATCTACTACTGCGCTATTGCTACACTTTTCGTGGATATCTCTGCCTGTCTTCTAAAGAGATGTAATTAACACCTTTGGTTTAGAGTTATATAAGTAACAATGGATTGAGAAATGGAAGTTCATAGAATTGACTGTGAACGTATTGAAGCATAACCTCATATTATCTACGTCGTTTACTACATTAATGAGAGTGAAATTTTAATATGCGCGCGCATCACTGTAACGAAAAAGGTTGAAGCTGTTTAAGGAAAACTTTTTGATAAAAATGAATAGAGAATATAAAATTAAGAAAATAATAATCATTTAAAAATGAATAAACTTAAATTCACTTTTTTTATTTATTATTAATTAATTTATTTATTTACTTTTAAAATATTAAATTAAAATAAATAATGAATATTTGAAATTAAGAATCTCATAACATTTTGTGAAAATTATGTCACATATATTTATTATTCTCAAAATTTTTAATTTAAAATGATCCTTATTGACTGTGTTGACGACCTTTTCCAGTCCTTTTATCATTATGTTGTATTTAATTATTTGCATGAAATTAAATACTATTTTTCAATTATGCCAAAGAAGTATAACTTTTCACGCGAGTGCATAAGTACACGTACCGATTTTATTTTTAGTAGAATTGTCCTTTCTTCTCTCCTTGTCCTACTCACTCCGTCTTACGTATATGATGGATTTGAAACGTGTAGGCTACGGTGAAGCTTGTGTTGTGTCTCGGTGTTGGTTTTGCCCTTGTATACAAACACGTCGGCTGTTATTGTTTGCCTCAATTAATGAACAGTAAGATTTTATCTGACATGGGAAGCGGGTGTAGGAACACTTCTATCTTCACGCCTGTCCCCAATGGGATAAAGGGTTCAAACTGCAATACCTTGAGATGTTTATATCGCTATGTCTTCACATCTGTTTTAAATTCAGACATCTGTGTACTTATTTGCTTTAATTGCTTGCACACATTATGTCTACATGTTGTATGTACCATTGCACTATTAGGGCCAAAAAAACATCTGTTCTTTTAATATTGTTTAAATACTGCCAGCACTTAAATAACCGTATCAATATACTTATCGTTAGTACAAGATTGTTCAAGGTAGAGACCGCACGGAGTGTCTCAAAACTTAGGATTTGTCACAAAGTATCTTCAGAGATGTTAGACCAATTGTTCTGAAGATATAAAAGCCCTCTTGAACTATTACAGCTTAATAGTGTCGAACTAATTTTCGAATTTTAAGCAGTGGTTCTAAAGATTACAATCCTGTTAAAACAAATTCATTTTCTCTTTATATTACTGTAGGTTTAATATTGAAGCTTTTCTGACATCTTATGTATTATTTTTTTAGACTATTCACCCTAAATGTAGTTCCAGGAAGCTTTGAAATAGGTCACAATCAAACAACGCTACATTATGTAAGAACATTGAGTATAAATCATCTTCCATTTGAAATTGGCAATCCTGCTTATGCTACATAGCATAAGCATACTTAAAATAGTATCTGTGTACCAATTAACTTCATTTGTTCCAGTGTGTAATAATATATTCTTCACGACTTAACACCAGGGGGTAGGTAATAATAATAACAGGAAGCACTGATCACATGACGCGGATCCTAAAGCAGGCCATGAAATTACAATGTAGCGCAGTAACATATTAATTCCCTAAAACCTTTACCTAATCAGGTTTGAGTGATACATGATGTTATGGACAAATTCGTTCTGCAGCTCTTTACGCCTACTGCCTGCAGCCGAAATAATAACCAGCGTAATTACTTAGCATTATCAGATAGCGTCTCAGACTGAGGAACGCAGTGTAATGTTTCGCAGTGATTTGTAATTTGTTACTTTTCTAGTTTGTATAAAAAAAGAACAAATACTTCCCATCGCACTAGTTTGATAATTATCTCCGTTTTATACTATAATTGCTTAAAAGCAAATATTGCTATCAATATTACAATACCCACTCTATTTAAATGTTGTAGGTACATTACTTAAAATTACCAAATATCCTGGACCTGTAATTGCGTGTTCCTAATTCAAATCGACTAGAAGCGAATAAAATAGTTATCAAAGCTTTAATGGTGCACATTTAAGTACATTGTTAAGAAACCAATGCTATACAAGGCCAGTACTCATAGATATGTATCTATCCTCAGGCGACTAGATGTTTATTACTCAGAATAGAATACATATTATTATAACGCGTGTATGTAGATAAAATCGTGCCTGTACACACGAAGCGTCTAAGATAATGTGGGCTTCTTTTATCCTCGAAAAATTATTGTACCTACTGATAGGTTACACGGCCGAAGTCGCGAGAAGAATTATCCGCCATTTTAAAGAGATAGGGAACGTGTACAAAATAGGTGGCACAAAATCGATACAAGAGCCACATGTGGATAAAAAAGGAAACTTTTTCGAACAATAATTTATTTATTATTATTAAATTTTATTACATACTCTTATAATATGACAAAAATGATAAAATATGGGTTCGGGCCAAATATTATTGATACCCAGTGTGGCCAAATTATGTTTTCTTTTAGATGGGAGCTAGTTAGTTTGACGTTATTGAAGCAAGACTGAGGTTATGTTCCCTTAATAACAGATTTGTTTGTATTGAATGTTATCTTCAAAACTTCTTTATTTTTATAAATTACGTAATGAGACATTTCTAAATGCTTTTGGAACTCGTACTTATGAATGTTTTATACAGCTTTTATTATTTTTGTCTATTTTAGCATAACCATGGAATCTAAGTAGGTTACTATTCTTGGGAACGTAGAATTTTACACCATTTAATGTGTTTATTTTTATGTTTTGGAGCATCCAGATACACATCAATACATTATTAACAAACTAGCTTTTGACCGCGGCTCCACCCGCTTTAAAAAGTTTTTCCTGGATAAAAGTCCCGCTTTATATTTTCCCGGGATAAAAAGTAGCCTATGTGTTAATCCAGGACATGATCTACCCGTGTGCCAAATTTCATCGAAATCCGTTCAGTAGTTTTTGCGTGAAAGAGGAACAAACATCCTTACATCCAAACATCCTAACATCCATACATTCTTACAAACTTTCGCCTTTATAATATTAGTAGGATAGGATTAGTAGGATTAAATGTTATTTTTCATCGTTTTAATATGAATATTTTACATCAGTGCCAAGTATCGATGGGCTGAAAAAGATTCAGATTGTGCCACCAGACGGTAGTGCTTACGACGTGTACGCTTAATAGAACGGTCAACAAGTAAGTTTATTTAGTTGGTAACGTTATTATGAAAGGCACGCAATATAACAAATGCTAGTGTGTTCGATATACCCATTCCCCTGTATCTGCGCCATCCTAGAACTAATTTGGAAATATAAAGATTTGTGTAACACATAGCATAAATTTACTAGTAGGTACTACAAGCATAACTACTTATTATAACTCAAAACAACTGAACTATATTATGTGCCAAGTAAGCGATTACTTATAGTTGGTAAGCGATTACTTACACATTAAAACTATATTATGTATTCGTGATTCATCATCATCATCTTCCTGCCCTGGTCCCAAATTACTTGGGGTCGGCGCAACATGTTTTTCTCATCCATTCTCCTCTATCTTTCGTCATCAAGTCATTCACGCCCTTTTCTTTCATATCATCTTTCTTTATGTATTCGTGATTACTTATCATTAACTTTTGCTCAGGGCGAATTTTCCCGGAATAAAAGTCTCGCTATATATTGTATTATATAGGTATATATTATTTATTTTTCCGGGATAAAAATAAGTCTATGTCTTTTCTACGGTCTTAAACTATCTTCATACCAAACCTCAAAATCGCTTCAGGGGTTAAGCCAGACAGACAGTTACTTTAACATTTATAAAATTAGTATAGATTCCACACTGAATATAATTATACATCTTTAAATAATATGTATTGAAAGTACTTTAATTATTGACGTAAAACTTGAAGTTTCAATAACGAATGTCGAAAAATCTTATTTTACAAATAAAACGTCAACGACACATCGACTGAACGTTTGCATGAGTACAATGGCCGGTGATATTTTGTCAACATCATTCAAAACTTCTTAGGGCTCGACATTGTAAGAATGATCGAGCTATGTCTTAGAAACTATTGGCTTAGTGACAGCGCACCAGTGTGAACCGTGGCTGGATTCTGGATATCGAATCCAAAGCCACAACAAGGTTTGTGTATGTTTTTGTTCCAGACCAAAATCACGCTAACTTCCTCTCAAATAATCTACTTCTTATTCTGAAATCCGAATCCGGGAGCACTTAGTTCAAATTGGACCAGGCGAAAAAAAATAAAATGCTACAACTTTAGGTACTGTTTATAGTAACATCAAGACCAATTAACATTTTTATTATAAGCCTCGTCGATTAATTAATTTATTTATTCATGGTTAAGCTAGAACGGCGTATGTTTTAATCAACAGCCCATTCTAAAACTACAAATGTCTATTTTAGTTCCATGAAACACAATATCCTTTTAAATATTTAATCAGTAAGTTACGTACGCGGTTAGGATCGCAAATCTTGTTTTATATTTGAATTGTTGTAGTGTAATGAATAAACCACAAGCAATGGGCCATTCCAAATACAAGTGTTGAATTCTTTGCAATCAGAGAACGTGTGTTTCTATAGAACCAAGAACATTACACAAATATTTCAAGTAAATTTTTGTATGTCAGTGAATTTAATGTATTTTTAATATCCAAGTGCTTCAACAAATGAAAATTTATATAGATAGATACAAGTACACTTAGGCTTAAGTAATCTTCTTTGTATATCGAAAAAACCACATACCTAAAGTAATTAATTTAATCGTAATTGAATTAATTACAATATAAATTCAAAACTGAAGGTCGACACTTTGGTAGGACTCAACATTATAGTATTACAAGTGTCATATTGTACTATATGTATTTTAATTAATTCCGTATGAATAATTGCAGAAAATTACAACTTTGGTGTTTGTGTGTAATTTTTATAGTTGTTCTTTGTCGGAATACTGTAATTGGCTTTTTATGTTCTAGAGTATGTAAATTGTTACTCGTGATACTAAAAACATTGTTAGTAAAAAATGGACGCATTTTGGTTAGTATTTTGTTTATATTTGATAGTGTTTTGAGTGGTTTTATAAAATAACTTTAAAACAGATTTATTCTAATTTAAGAATTTAAATTGTATTATTAGAACATAATATGAGGTTCTTAAAATCAAAATAAATAAGTTAATGGCGCTTTTGGTCGCATTAATGCGCTTTTTACAGTGCTTTTCTCGGGATAGGTCATCCGTTTTGGACGATAATGAGAAATCCATCAAATTTATTTCGATTTAATACATCTACTTGTAATATTATATCGTTCTGCATACTTCTAAAATTTGTCATCAAAAGGTATATCATAAATACCATACCTATAATATTATATATTATACCCAGAACTGTTAGCAGCGATGATGGTCGAATGCGGAGATTTGTGGCGCATCAGTGCGACTTGTTACTAGACGTATTACTGTCGCGAGTGTTGCTGTGCAAATAATGTTGCCACAGCTTGTGTATAAAAAAGCATATCCCAAATGTTTGAATGTTTGCGTTATTTTTCCTTATAATTTAAGAAGAGGATAATGATAAACAAATTATGTCAGTCACACTACCTGGAACGTATTCATTATAAAAATATATTTGTTCGTTATAGCAATTTGAAAGGAGATATTACAAGCAACAAAATGTGAATGTGCATGATTGATTTGCTGTTATATTTAAATCGTGACTGATTTATTAAAATAATGATTTATTTCTAAATAATTTACCAGCATAACTTCGCGTATTTTCAGGAAGACAATTATTAATTTTTAAATGACAGTTTTTTATTTAATTATTTATGACTGCCTCGGTAGCGTAGTAGTATTACGGTACGACTGCAAGAGGTCTCGCGTTCTATCCCCGGGTCGAGCAGTGATATTGGATTTTTCTATTCGGTATCAGGAGTCTGGACTTTGTGCCCGATATGGCGATAGACTCGCCCCCCACCAAATGAGACGGAATACGCACTGCGAAAAGTGGGAGCATTTAGTTGCGCCTCTGCATACCCCTTCCGGGATAAAAGGCGCGCTCGTGTGTGTGTGTGACACCGTACACAAGAAATTTTATTGTTATGGTATTTAGTCTCTCTCTCTCTCTCTCTTCCCGACTATTCATCCCACATGATGGTGGGGTCAGCCTTCTTCACTTTTCTCTTCCACTTCGCTCTATCGATGACGTCGTCATCGGAAACATTGCATGCTACCATGTCGCATCGCAACACATTTGTCCAAGTAGTGTTTGGTCTCCCTCTTGGTCTTTTTCCGGGAATGGATAGTTGCAGTACTTGGTTGCCAACGTAGTCAGGTGGTCTTCTTTTGACATGGTATTTAGTCTGTATAAAAATATATATCATAAATATTTTCTTCTTCTTCTTCTTCAGCCTTTCGAAGTCCACTGCTCAAGATAATAATAATAGCTTTAATTAATTCCATGCATAGTACATATTAGACGATAACAATAATTGAAAAATTTAATAACATACAATAATCAATTCAATTAATTACTACATTTAGATACATTATATTTAAATTATTTTTTTTTTCTGCTCAAGATTGGCCTCTCCTAAAGATTTCCAGAGTAACCTGCATCCTGCGGATCCCTGCGACCTTTACGATGTCCACTTTGTAGGACACCCAACGCTGCATTTGCCAGTACGTGGTTTCTGCGTCCATATTTTTTTTACAATGACAAACAAAAAGCGTCTCCTGTAAAAATGCAAACTGTCGGCTACCATGTCCTTCCTAATGAGCTTAAGTTTTTTTTATGAACATGTCGAGTTTCACAATGATTCTCAGTAATGCTTTTTTTTTGTTCAGCACACAGAGCCATCAGTAAATCTGTAACAATTCCAGTACAAAAGGCTGACATAATACCCAGTCCTGATAAGAATGACGCTTAGCGTACTGTTGACTAGTGAAATCATCGAAGTAGGTAGGACTCCTATGTACAAAAGCCATAACACCAAGAACTACTCACAGGATTTTGCACCTTATTATCATTATTAAGATGAGCAACACTTGCTCGCAGTTAGTTATGTTTTAAGCAGCCTGGTTAATTGCCAGTTCGTAGAGTGCTGATGCGATGCCAACTGCAAAAACAATCCCGGTTGTATGTAATTTAATTTATTTCTTCACAACAATAACGTGGAACGAAAACAATATGGCAAAGCTTGGATAAAAAATATAACATCAATCGCCTTGACTGCGAACCCTTAATTGGTTTAATTACTTTTATTTGTGATTACTTCGGTGGCGTAGTTGTATTACCGTACGACTACAGTGCTGAGGTCTCGGGTTCGATCACCGGGTCACGAAGAGTGATATTGAGTTGTTCTAGTCAGGATGCCCTTAATAAACGGGACAAAACATAGCTGGAGAAATGCGGGTGTGAAACACCTCTGCCTATTCCTAAAAGGGGAAAAGGGGTGATGCTATGCATGAATGTTATTACTTTTGTACGAAATTTCATCCTTAGTTGAGACTTAGATTCTGAATAGTCTTTATTACTATAGGTCTCATTATCAAGTGTTCTCGTAACCCTAATAATCTTAAGACTAATAATCTAGTTTTATTTAGTCCCGCGCATTTAGAGTATTAAAATGATGAAGCCTTGGATTCGATCTTATACAATTATTTGTGAGAGTAAATAAGGAGACTCACGTAAGTTGCTAAGTTGCTAGGATTGCAATTTGTGGCCGATATGGTGATAGATTGACGCGTATCTAGCTTATTTCCTCCTGTGACCATTCCCGGGCGGAAATAAGCATGGCTGATGTTGGTTGCATAGTTGCGCACCTGCCTATATCTTCTGGGTTAAAGTTCTTAGTTTATGTACGTTTGTTTTTCTAATGAAATCAATTTGTTGCACTCCAGAATTGTTAAATGTGTTACAAATTAAGAAAAGTACATAATCGTGGACCCTGTAGGGCACGGCAACATAGAAGAGAGGGAGAAATATTTTCTTTAATCAAAATTGTTATTTAGGTATAGTAGCTTTTTTTATAATCTTCTAGTCTAAAATGTTTCATATATTTTTACAGCTCCAATAAGTCCATAATATAACATAGCATAAACTCTTTTTCTCCTTTGCAGGAGTAGGCAGTAGGTACAGTTCATTCATTCCACCTAGAAAAGCCTCTTGCCAGCACTGTGCGTTTTCAGAGATCATTTTTACTACGAACTTGTGCACTCTAGAATGAACACAATGGTTCCTCTGCGTTATGAATTGTCTTTCGACAAACGAGGTTTAAAAATATTTTTTTACAGGAATCAGCGGTTTCTCTGTGCCCTGGCATTGTCAAGGTCCATGGGTGACATTGACCTTTTACTATCAGGTGAGCTGTTAGCTCGCCTGCCATTGGTGGAATAAAAAAAGGCTGAGCTGTAATTTACCCATACTTTGCCAGCTGTCTAAGTACCTACCAATAAACGGGAATTTAAAAATAAAAATCCATCTAAATCCCATTTAGATGGATTTTTATTATAATGATTAAAAAAACGTTGAAAAAGTAAACCTGCCTAAGTCCCTAAGCCTCCAGGTCCCAACTACCAACATTTTTTTTTACAAAATTCTGTGACAGATTTTTCAGTCGCTAGATAAAAGTTATCGAACAAATAAATGATATCCTGATGCCTCACTAAATTTGATTGATTTTGATTTCACGGAGTTTGGAATTTATGCGCGATATGGTGATAGGGTCGCCCCCTATCACATCATGGGACGGAATACGCACGGCGAAAAGTGGGTGTAATTAGTTGCGCCTCTGCCTACCCCTTCGAGGAAAAGTGTGAGTGTGTGTGTACTCACCTTAAAAGTAAAAAGTAAAGTAAAAGACCTAAAATCTCAAGTCCTCACTGACTATGAATTATTGTATTTTTTTATTTGTTCGTGTTATATTACTTTTTATAAGATTGAAAAATCGACCTTTATAAAGACAAATTAAGCGTTTATTTCTTTGTCTATTATTATGCCGTCCTAGTGCCAGAGCCTGCCTTTCATCTCAAGGGATTATTTTTACATGTATTGTGACCTCACCGCACATAATAAGCTGACTGATAAGTTTTATGCTTCGGAATCGACACAAATATGCCGGCCGGTTTGTTTATTAACGAACGCTAATTTCAGAGGCAAAAATTTATATATTTACTCCTCGTTAGTGACGACTTATCTCACTGAATTTGTATATTTTATACTTGCGTTGTTAGTAACCGAATGGTCCTTTGCGACATGCGTTTCCGTTCTTACAACCGTTTAAAGTGAGGCGTTTAATGGAGTTACTAGCGATTTAAACATTACCAACACCGGATAGCAAAGATATGTTAAATAAAATTATGTTTATGTTCTTCATGCTTTAGCAGTTCTGTTAGTATTTCAAAGATTGACTATTTTTTCGTCCATGATCGACGGAATGAAAAATATTCAGAAACAAAACATAGATATAAATAATATGTAACGTGGATCTAAGATAAAAGAAACAGCTAGTCTCTTATATAGGAAGCTAGAATATCTTTTATTATCACCAAAAAACAACTGAACAAATAAACTACATATTTATTCAAATGACTACTTTCCGAAGACATGTACATTTGAACCAACATGTTTTAACCATGAAATTAGTGTCGTGGTTGAGACTGGCATACGGATCGAAATCAGTAAGAATATTGCCAATACTAGTTTTAAACAAAATTAAAATACCATCACATTCTGCATACATTTTATTCAAAACAATGGCAACTGCATTCTCATGCATAATAAATATTCCATCGAACAAAATTTTAACATATTTTATTCTTAATCCGGATGCGAGTACTTGGAAATGTGTTTTTAAGATGTTTTAAAGTTCTAGTGCGCAATATCCGTCCCGGGAGTCAAACCTAAAAAACTGGAACACTTGTGCACGCCCCTGGATGTGCATTGGGGTGTGTTTTTTTTCACGTTATCTACTCGTGTTCGCTTCCGTTTCATTGAACTTCCGGAAGCGGGATAAGTGCTCGTGGATTTTTTAATTTTGACAATATGTTTAGGTGTTTTATTGTGGTGAGATGGAGCCATATGTTTCGATGACGTATTCATCCTTAAGTTATGTTCCCCATAGATAGTTACTGCTTTTGCAAAGCAAAGGTAACAAGCCTTGTAGAGTGAACTCTTTTATAAAGAGATGAAATAATAAATTAAAATTTTCGATAAGATTGGGTGATTATTGAATGCGGAGTCGTATAAACTGAAAGTGATAGTCATCGAGAACATTTCAATTTTGCTTCTGCCTGAATATCTAAAAATCTCAGTAAACAACAACTAATAAAAAACATATATATACTTCTGCACGCGACAATACGTTTTTAGCTCGAAGAAACATCTAAAATATCAACTATGTATATTCAATCAGAATACATTTCCTTAAAACAAATCTATAATTTTTACTATCAAAACAAGTTGTACGAGGTTTCTCTTCCGTTGGTCAGTAAGCGTCGAGTTCCGTCGCCTAGTCTTTGCTAATACCTGTATATTTTCTCTTGAAACGGGCTTTGGACGTACGTAGCTCCTTTTGCAGTTCGCTGCTAATTTGATTGAGACATTGCTTGGACGCGCGAGACACGAATTAGCGAGACTTTTTATAAAACAAAAGGATTCGGCTGCTTCTTATTTATTATTTATCTAATGCTATAGCGTGTTCGACACATTTGAGATATCTGTGGGATATTTGATACGTAGCTCACCCCCTCGTGAGCGCAGCGGTGCAGGGTAGGTGCAGCGAAGACAATTAAAACAAAGTAATATAAAAAGAGAATATTAAGCAAATAAAAATGGCAATTTAAACTTAAAACTTAACAATTGACTAACTAAAACTTTAGTAAATACAATTAGAAATGGATTATAAAAAACGTGTCAGTAGAAGGTCAGTCCCTCAGTGCGGTGCTGGCGCAGCCCATGCTAGCCTATACCACGGACCAATTTTTTCTCGGTAGTAAGGAATGAATTTGAATGATCGTTATCTGAGACGTTTGGATTTATTCAATTCTAGTAGTGCTCGCGGCTCCGCCCGCTTCAATAAGTTTTTCCAGGCTAAAGTACATAAAAACCATCCCGTTGAATCACTCTATCCAACACATTTATTTGGATAAAGATTAATATTATGATGTTGATACAACTCTTAACAAATAATGCATTAATTTCGACCAAATTTGATTACCATAAAAACGGTTCTAGTGAGTTAATCTTAAAAGATAGACATATACTGTCGCGGACATTTTTTTAGATCATTTCAAGAGGAATAATTCTTTCATACATATATTTTTGGTAGCTTGAACCGTTTTCGCAGCGCACGCAATGGAATCCCTCAAGGATGAATAATTTTCCCAGGTTTTTCACATTTTCCATTATTTATTCACTTCTAATAGTTGCATCGTGATGTTATATAGCCTAAAGCCTTCCTCGATAAATGGTCTATTCAACACAAAAAGAATTTTTCAATTCGAACCAGTAGTTCCTGAGATTAGCGCGTTCAAACAAACAAACAAACAAACAAACTCTTCAGCTTTATAATATTAGTAAGTATAGATATACCATACCATATACCACCGACCACGTACGTCATGGCGAATTATGACAAAATAAACATATTTTGAACGACTAAGTAAAACTTTACTTAACACTATACTGGTTTAGATCTGAGTGAATCTGACTAATAAGTTACAAATATAACTAACGCGAGGTTCGTAGAAATTGCAAACCGTTTTTTTCTAAATCTCAATTTTTTAATAATAAACCTTATTCTAATTCATTTTTTTTTAAATTTGTACTATAATATTAGCGTCAGTCACAATATAATATGTTTAAGTTGTTCAAACATTTAACTGCTACTTACAATACAAGGACATCTTGTGGGAACTGTATAAGTGCACATTTAAAGGTATAAAGTACTGGACTAGTGAGTGCTTATAAACCGTAAAGAAAAAACAACCAAAAGAACACTTTTAATAAAGAAACATAAGTCGAGTTTTTAATTTTTATTCAATTGAAATACATTATTGTTTGCTATGTTGACGGCTCAAATATATGGTCAGAAATCAGAAAACTGTTGGTGGCTTGGGAAAATCGCCGACCTGACAAATTATTGGCTGAAGTGAAAATATTCTTTATATTTAACTTGTTATACAAATGAATGACTTTATATTTTTATAGAATCCTGAAAAAGAAACAGTCGAAGGTGGGACTCGAACCACGCCGGAGGTCGTGGGTTCGAGTCCCGCTTTCGACTGTTTCTTTTTCAGGATTCTATAAAAATATAAAATCATTAACCAGGCACTACATGGCCATTGACATGTATAAAAAAAATCATAATATAAAATGTTATACAAATGATTTCATATTTAGCCCGCCTTAATTTCCTTCAAACACTAGTGGCGTTCACATGTCAGCGTCGATATTTCTTGGCTGCTTGCAGGTACCATATGGTGTGGTTTGCAAAATGAACTGACTACCATGGCAATTCGTTTGTTTATTTAAAATATGGATATAAACTTAACATCGACAGAATGAATGAAAATTATTTATATATTATAATAATTTTTCCTCATTCCGGTACTACGAAACTAGTACAACTAGAGGGATTTATCATTATCCTTTTGAAAGACATTGTAGCCAGTGGAATTGTTTGTCAATGAGCCACTTGGAAATATATAATTAATACGTTTAACGTCCACCTACAAAGTGGACAGACGACCTTGTAAAGGTCGCAGGAACCCGCTGCATGCAAGCCGCTTCTGGCCCAACCTGGTCGGGAAATCTTTGGGGAGGCCTGTGTTCAGCAGTGGACTTCTAGAGGCTAAAGAAGAAGAAACGACTTAATATCCAACGTGAGTACAGTCACCAGCATAAGTAGCTGAACAAATTCAAAATTTCAAATTGCCTACATACTTTTGTGTTCTTACTAATCTTTTTTTTCTCCTCACAAAAATAAAAGAGATTTGCTTTACTTCATACGAAGAATTTTTTTACAGTTTAACTTATCGCGTATATAGGCGATTTGAAATTTGGATTTTGTACAGATATTTATGCTGCTGATTGTACACTATCATGACGGGCTTTGTTATCCAAAGTTCGGATGATATTACTACCTACTGTTTACGCGGGACGTACTGCTGACGTGCGAACGGAATGCTTATCTCATTCAATTGTATAGAAATCTATGCATTATCAGTGGGGACCTACGTACAAGATGTAGGTAAGCATAACTATCATATCATTATGCCTACAACTTTTAAATGGGCACAGCAAAGTGACCCTACTTCGCTTGTTTGGAAACTGAGTGGGACTCTAGACTCTAGTGTTAACTGATGAGAGATGATTTTACCTCAGCTTTTTCTGCCGGCCTGTTTAAAACAGTCTTAAACTGGTACAAAAACTTTACGCGTAATCTAAGACTAGAGGATATTACGGGCTAGAGACGTGACACATGCAATTTTAACTTGAAAGCGAAATGTCGTTCATATATGTGCAAAATATATCTAACTAGCTTTTGCCCACGGCTTCGCCCGCGTTAATAAGTTTTTCCGGACTAAAAGTAAATAAAAACCTTCCCGTTGAATCACTCTATCCAACACATTTATTTGGATAAAGATTAATATTATGACGTTGATACAACTCTTAACAAATAATGCATTAATTTCGACCAAATTTGATTACCATAAAAACGGTTCTAGTGAGTTAATCTTAAAAGATAGACATATACTGTCCTGGACATTTTTTTAGATCATTTCAAGAGGAATAATTCTTTCATACATATAATTTTGGTATCTTGAACCGTTTTCGCAGCGCACGCAATGAAAGCCCTCAAGGATGAATAATTTTCCCCGTTTTTTTCACATTTCCCATTATTTCTTCGCTCCTAATAGTTGCATCGTGATGTTATATGGCCTACAGCCTTCCTCGATAAATGGTCTATTCAACACAAAAAGAATTTTTCAATTCGAACCAGTAGTTCCTGAGATTAGCGCGTTCAAACAAACAAACAAACAAACTCTTCAGCTTTATAATATTAGTATAGATAAACAAGACAGTGCAAAAACAATTTGTTGTTTAGACTAACAGGAAAATTATTACAAAATAAAATTATTTTGCGACAAAATATCAATTTCGTGTTTGCTCTGGATTTAAAACTGTCTTAGGCATTCTAGCATGAGTTCGAAATGTAAAAAATGCACATGTGGTGAGCGATAACTACGAATATTCCACAATTTCTTTACAAATAATACTATTACACAGTTATAAATATATTGCGGTCAATACCACAAGATTTATATTACAATACTTCTCTAGAATTGTGTTTTATTTAGCCGATTAACTCAGAATGTATCCACTCCGACGCCGATCAGAGTTCACAACACCACAAATAAATTAAAATGTAGGTATTTAATATATTCATATCCAAAAAGATGCGGCTTTATGCTTGGAAATGGATGTTAGTAGAAATCTTTATATTTTTAGTTGTACCGCATAATGCTTGCATACTGCGTGTGTTATTTATTACAATAATTGTTGATCTGCGAAGACCTAGGTTCGCATCTCAGATTTATATTCTCAACGGCAAATGAGGTGTTTTATAGGTTTAATTTTAAGGTATGTATTACTTTCTGATATTTTGTGTAAAAGCCTGGTAAAAAGTACCCTGAACCAGCAAGAATGCATAAAAAGATTTATGAAGGTAGCAATCCACAGCCTCTGTCTACCCCTATGGAATAGATGATAGTATCGATATTTATTTTTAGGAGTATTTAAGTCAAACAGTCCCTGAAAAAAATTATAAATCTAAAAAGGTTTTTGCACCATTGCTATTTCCCCTTATAGAAAGTAGCAAAATTAATTATGAAGACCACATCAATTAACCATTATTAGTTACACTTTAAACGTCTGGTAGCTAAGTATTGCGGCTGGGGAGGACAAAGGTATTTAATATGTATTTGACAAGGTAGGCTGCATAAATTTATCCTGAACAAGTTCAGCTACTCCACGTAAAAGTTGTACTCGTTTTAACGATAAGATCTTATTCTTCATCTTGGTCGCGTGCTTCATTACTGAAGGTCGTGTCTCTGAAAGGCCTTCGTGGCTTTATCTATTATACCTTCCCATTTTGTTTGGTTTTCGGCTTCTCTTAAGGCAGTCGTAACAGACAATCCAGTGACGGCAGTCACTTGGTCCGACCAACGGCTGGGTGTCTGGCCGCGAGGTCTATTTCCTACTACTTTGCCCACCACAAACAACTTGTCAAGGCTATCTGTCTGAGGGCGGGCAATATGTTCAAAATAACCGAGAATCCTTTGGCAACAGATCGTTGACAGTCTAGTTCTGATGTGTAGATGCTCGAGGATGGGTTTGATTGTTCTCATGGCGGTCCATGCAATACGGAGCATTCTTCGCCAACACGACATCTGGAAAGCGTCAATCTTCTTTGGTTCTGTGGCCCAAATTGTCCACGACTCTGAGCCATAGAGGAATATCGGGAAGACCAGGGTCCGAACTACTCTCGTCTTGGTGACAAAGGGTTTGGGATGTTACATTGACTCTGCCATGGGCTCTCCGTCTTGGTATAGATTGGCGATCAGCAAACGAGGTGTTGAGGTACGCCTATTTCCAGTAGTATAGTCCACATGCAATCCTATGTAAGGGAATCAAACGCCTTCGAGTAATCAATGAAGCACATTAGTAGAGGTGTATTAAACTCTCGGCTTTTCTCAATTATTTGCCTTGCATTCATGATTTGTTCTATTGTGTACAGCCTTTTACAAAACCCGCCTGTTCACTGGGGATTTGCCTCTGTAGATAAGATTGTAGTCGGCCGTTGATTATGTAAAGCAATATTTTGCTGGCATGAGATATAAGTGCAACTGTTCGGTAGTTGTTACAACTTCTTGTTGATCCTTTTTTGTGCAGTGGTGCTGCTCCCTCGAGTGCTTTAATTCTTCAGCAAACATTTCATCTGTACCGACAAATTTGTTTGGTTTAAGCTTTCGCAGAGCACTTCGGATTTCAGATCCGATGATCTCGGATTCTGTGCAATGCATGTCTATACCAGTCATTCTTGCAGGTCCTGTTGCAGAGTCGGAGTTTAGTCCATCTATCCACAATGTGATCTATCTCCGTAAGCAGTCTTCCATCGTTATTTAAAATAGCCCATGTTCTCGGCTTAGATTCCCGTGTAATGATCTTAATTTTCAGGAAGAGATCTTTAGTTTGGAATTTTTGCACATTATCTTCTATGTCTTGACAGATTGAATTAAGGTAGACGATAAGCCTTTTTAAATCCCAGGGAAAATCCATTTCATCATTATCTACTCTTTGTTTTTAGATTATTGGTATTATAGGACCGGATAAGCCCTTAGGCAAATTAGACAACTACCTAGGGGCCCGGCATCGGCCAAGGGGCACTTCGCACGGGAAGAAAAATAATGAAAATTATATTTAACGATTCGTATCGTTACCCGATGACAATATTAGGCCTTCCTTATTTTTGACATTATATTTCAACACGATTTGGATCATATTTCAATTTATAAACATACTTACTTTTGTAGTTGGTTAATTAGGTTGTGGTAGAAAAAATTATTCAAGGAAGTCACAAAAAGGAAAACGGGCCCCAAGACTCAGAGGGCACTGCCTATGGGCCTCGACATTCTTAATCCGGATTTTTTTTAGTGCGTACAATGTTTCACATGAAAATCTCTTCGTCGTATTTGCTGAATTTAATACTGTTTACAACAATACGAGTTTGTAAACAAAGCTTTATCTAGTAAAGGATACTGATACGACAGCCTTTTTGTTAACCTTTTGTTCCCTTATTTATTTCTATAGGTATCATAACATTCTCTCTGTGTTTGATACAGTGGCGGAGCATGGTCTGGACGGAGGGGGCTTTCTATCCCGGGCACTTTGGGGGGGGGGGGGGGGGATAAAACTTTTTGAAATTTTTTTGGTGTTGGGAGGGGGGGGGGAGTTTACTTGCATGGCTCTATTTTTTAAAAGGACTTTTTTTGTGTCTTTTGAGTGGCAAGAACCCACGGTACGCCACTGGTTTGATATGGCCCAGAACTTGATTGATACAGGAGTTCATATCTAGCCAATAAAGCAATGAATAAAAAATATTATATACTGATATGTTTAGGTACGTATCAGGGTGTGTTTCCTAAATAAGTAGTATTCATTGTTATCAGGCATTAAGATCTATTCATACTATGCTATCCAATGGTTCTTATTAACTTTATTTTTTGAAATACCGCAGGATATAATTAGGTATAAGGAATAACATTATTATTAATAAATGTATTACACATCACATATTATACACATATCACCATAAACATTATTTTAAAACATAAGTATATTAGTAGGGATTTAAAAGTAACGACTTTTTATCAACATCCAGCTACAATGGACACAGACAATACAAACTAAAATGAAAATTTAAAAATTAAAGATTACAACGCGTTCACACGCTGCCAGAAACGAGTTTACACTTTTTTCTGTTTAAGTGTTGCCAGACCAGCAGATACGTGAAAATATTTCTTAAACTTGTTTCCTATTTAATGGAGAATGAGTTTTATTTCAAGTATGCTAAAATTTTAAGTCCTATAACGTGCTTATTTTTAAAATAATATGTTTCATATTTTTAAAATAACATTATATTTCATATTATAATCATATCTCGACAATAATATGTAAACTTATACTTGCCAGTAAGAAAAAAATAAGTGGGTTATTAAGTTTAAAAAAAGGTAGAATAAAAAGTGATTGCAAAAACCAGTAGCAATTTATAAATACAATGGTCTTGTATCTAAATGCCAGTAGTGCTACGAACTCGATAGCTCGTACCGTTCATTAGTGCTTGTGTGTTTTATACAACACTTTTCTCTCTACGTACAAAAGCAAAACAAACGATATTCCGTCTCCCACTACCTGCATTATTTCATAACAAGCTTGACAATAAACCTATTAAACTGGCGAAAATTGTTAGAACTTGTAAGCTAATGTTCAAAGACGAATTGCGGAGAACCAATTGAGATATTTAGGCCCCTCTTCAGCGCAGAGGACAGTGACTGCCAAAGTGCGGTATCTTGTAGCTAACGTTTACCTCCGCAACGTCAAAAAACTATCACCGCTACCGTTGAGAGTAGTAAAGGGTCTCACCTCGCTCCTGGAAGTCAGCCCGGCTGAGCGCCGACGAGACGACCAGCAACAAAATCACGTTCCACATTGTCACAGTCACAAACCCACACCGTACATAGTTATAGTTTCACGGTCACAATTTGAACGCACGTCCGTCCGGCACGATAGCGTAGCCTGTATGAGCAACAGCCTCACAAACGCGTGCGCAGGCCTCGCTGCTGTGAACGGACGACACAGATAAACCTTTCACAGATGCGACACATGTACCGCAACAATATTCTCATAGTTACCGTCATGCTCATCAATAACGATTTTTAAGTTTATCATTTTATGCTGTTTAACAATCAAACTTAAACACGTTAGAAATTTGTACAATATTTAAATATAACCGTAAAAATTAAAAGCTTGTATTGCGATTCCTGACAAGTATTGAAATATAATGTAGGACGATCGTTTTTTTGTTAATGTCCCTAATGCCAGTAGCCTGGCGCGAGTCGGCTTTTCTGGCCACACCGGTCTTTAGGGTGAACGCAGAAGGCAGAGTTGGGTGGGGGGGGGGGGGGGCGACGGGGAACGCGGCGGGGTCCTCGACGGCGAGGACGAAACTGCTGTCTTGTGGAGTGTTGTAGTTTCAAGAACTCGTTCTTATGGCGGATGGCCAGAGTGATTTCGTCCTCTGGATCGGTTAATACGGAACGCGGCCGTCTCCAGTTGGCGCGGTCGAATGGAGGGTAAAATTGAGTCTTTTTTATAGGTTTTAATTAAGAATATGACATATTACATATACATATACACTCACGCCTGTTATCCCCGAAGGGGTAGGCAGAGGCACAACTAGTGCACCCACTTTTCGCCATTATTCCGTCCCATGATGTGATAGGGCGTGAGCCTATCGCCATATCGGGCACAAATTCCAGACTCCGAGCTGATACTGAATAGAAAAACTCAATACCACTTTGCCTGACCCGGGATCGAACCCGAGACCTCAGCTTTTGCAGTCGTACTGTAATACAACTACGCCACCGAGGCAGTCGTAGGAATATGACCTTTTTCGTAAATCGTTTGTAATACATACATATCTCATGTAGTTGGTTATTATAGCGACTACAGCGATTCTTGTGACATACCGTAAAATGGGGGGAATCGGAACCGTGGGGGCAATAGGGATAAAAACAAACTTTTTCATCTATGTCCGAAATTATCACAACAGCTTTGGTACCATGTGCGATTTAATTTTACTATTTTAGAAGAATATATTTTTTCCTTGACCTGGCAATACCAAGTATCTAAACCGTCAAATATAGTTGTAAAAATGTTGCCAAAGTCGAAGCATCATTATACCAGTAAGAGTACCCGGCGTAACTTTGGTTGTAATTGAATATTTTTTGGTTTTCGCTTTGAGCAAAGGATTCTTCGGTCAATTTAGGTCATCAAGCAGCTATTAAATATAACAGTAAGTACACATTAATTACTTTTGGTTCTTTAATTAAGTTTATAAAGATTGGTGTGATTTTTCATAAATTTTGGGGAGAATAGGGATTAGTAAGGGGGCAATCGGGACGCAAAGGAGGTGAATCGGTACGAATACGAGGTGAACAGAAACCACTGAGGGGTGAATGCGAATGTCTTATCAGGGCTGTCACCCACATTGCATTTTGAATTTAAGTACTAAAAGATCTAGATTTATGTACTTAAAAGGTTCCTATGAAATATATCTTGCTTAGTTAACTGAAAGTGTATGCATGACGACAGTAACCAAGAATCTCCTAAATTAAATTCATAGATAAGAAAGCTTTTTTGCAGAGCGAAAATAATTATTTTAATTATTAACACGTAAAAATCTAGTTCCTAAGTGTGACTTCATTCTGTTCTGTCTAAACTTCGACAAGATAATTTCCGAGACAAGTGATATTAGACTTTTTTGACAATCTAACTGATTTTCGATATTTTTTGTATTACTAGATCATCATCATGCCTCGGGTCTACAAGCCCAAGCCTGGTGCCAGAACATATATAAAACACGATGAAGAAATAATGAAAAAGGCGCTCGCAGAACTTACTAACCAGTCTTTAAATACTGTGTCTAGTAAATACGGTATTGCCAAGTCCGTACTTCATCGTCACAAAAACAGAGATTTAAATCCACAAGGTGGTCAAACTGCGCTATCAGTTGAAATAGAAGAATTAATCGTTGAAAATTTAAACGTATGTGCAGAATGGGGCTACCCATTAGATACGACTGATTTAAGGCACATTATAAAAATGTATTTAGATACTGCTGGAATTACACACAAAAGATTTAAAAACAATTATCCAGGCCCAGACTACGTGGAAGGTTTTCTGAAAAGACACAAAAATCGAATATCGTCCAGAATCTGCCAAAATATAAAACGGTCGCGAGCAGCAGTAAGTCCAGATACAGTTAAACGTTATTTTAATGAATTACAAAAATCCCTAGAAAGTGTTCCGCCTGAAAACATTGTAAATTATGATGAGTCGAATCTCACCGATGACTCAGGGAAAAAAAAGTCATCGTGCGGAGGGGGTGCAAATACCCTGAGAGAGTGGTGCATCATTCTAAAGGATCAGTGTCAGTAATGATGGCTGGTACTGCTGCCGGGGAGATGTTACCACCATATGTCGTTTTGTAAATCTATTCATCTCTATGACACGTGGATAAAACAAGGACCCACTGGTGCTAGATTTAATAGATCTACATCTGGTTGGTTCGATGGGGAAATTTTCGCTGATTGGATTAAAACAATGATAATACCATTTTGTGCTCAAAAAGAAGGTAAAAAAATATTAATAGGAGACAATTTAGCATCTCATCTGTCAGTGGAGTTGATAAAACTTTGTACAGAACATAATTTACGCTTTGTGTTTCTACCGGCTAATTCGACTCATTTAACACAACCTTTGGATGTGGCATTCTTCCGGCCAATGAAACAGGCTTGGCGACAAATATTGGAGCAGTGGAAAAGGACTGATGGGAGAGCTGTTACATGTGTGCCAAAAGGTTGTTTTCCTCGATTACTGATTGATAAAATCAAAGTGAATGCAAAAAAAAATATTATCGCCGGCTTCAAAAAGACAGGCATTGTGCCATTGGACATGAACGTAGTGCTGTTGAGTAGTTGATAATGATGTAGTTGATCAATCATTTCTAACGCTATTGAAAGAAATGCGCTTCGGAACGATGGATATTAAAGAACCAACAAAAAAGAAGAAATTAGAAGTAGTCGCTGGAAGAAGTGTAATCATAGAAGAAACTGAAAATGATATCAATCTGAAACCACCAAAAAAAACGAAAATCGTTGACTTTCATGACTATGAACAACAAACAACATCAACATCTAACCCTGACACATGGAAAAGGAAAGGGATAGGAAAAAAAACTAAACGAAATAACGTATCCCAGCAAAGAAAAGATAACACAACACTTCAAGATAAACAGAATCAATCTGCTGGAGAAAATAAACTTTTATCGCCGTTGACACCGTATATTGGGAACGAAAATTTTGAAGGAAAAGGAAATATAAACAAGACAGTAGAGAGCACAAGGATGAAGAAAGAGAATGTGGGAGCAAAAGAAAATATAAACAAGGCAGTAGAGAGCACGATGACGAAGAAAGATAATATTGCAGCAAAAGAAATTATGAATAAGGCAGTAGAAAGTACACAATATTTTGACATTGAAAAAATGTCGGTACTCTTTACTGACGAGTTTGATTTTCAAAATAAAGTTTTGATTTCCTCTGACATCCAAAATTTTGACGAATTAGAGCAAAACAATAAAAAAGAAAATGATACTGTTGCGAAAAAAGACAAAATTAAAATAATATCAGATATACAATTGTCATTACCATTTCCTATACCCAAAACAATTTGTAATTCTCTGCCTGTAACATCGATGCCAAAGCCTGTGACAAAACCTTTAACTAGGACGAAAAGAAGTTTCTCACGCACAAAAATCTATTATAACCGCAGTGAAGATATTTTAAGAATATTGGAAGAAGAAGAAGAATGAAGAAAGTATTTTCTAAATTTTATTCACGCAACTGGATCTCTTTCCATTCATCATTCTTTTCTTTCCATCATTTCCTGTGGATTGGGGGCGTTTGGAGATTTCCACCACGGTATCCCCTGCCTGTCGTAAAAGGCGACTAATAGGGGCCTCCGGGGGTCACGGGTGGGCGGGACGTGCCGCCCACCCATTAGTCTAGCCAACTTCTGTGACCCCCGTGATGGACATGTCCGAGGCAGCGTGTCTCACGCTGCCTCGGACACCAAAAGGTGGACACGGTACGGTGTTTCGGGGGCTTCTGAGCCCCCGCAACAGGAAAAAGGACCGCAACAGCGGTACGCGCAGGGGCGGTTGCGGACGACAACTTAGACGTGAGTCGGAGGAAGGCCGCAGCCGTCCCTAATGCGCCGAAGAAGGCCCTACAAAAAAAAAATAACTGGATCTCTTATGTTATTAAATTTTGATTATTGAAAATACCGTCTTTTTTACCGACGTGATTGTGTGCTAGCTCTGCTGTCCATTTTTACACATTTTAGCACCAAGGTAGGCTTCACTCATTTTCTGTGCAAAATGGATACATTTATAATCCGCGCTGATAACGCCTTCTTTTTTATAGTCGGGTAAAAAAAAAGTCAGAAGTGCTAGCCCTAGCCATTTTCCCGATTATACCCCGTCTCGTCCCTATTAGCCCCAACTCTGGGGTGATTAGGGATTGAGCATATTTTAGAGATTTTGAAGAAAAGTATAAGCAAATAGCGATAAATAACATGTGCAATCTAAAGTTCGAGCAACCGGAATTAATAAAAAATCTTACTATTTTCATTATTGAAATGAAATATTAGTTAAAATCGGGTCTAAAGTAAGAGATCGTCCCTATTCCCCCCATTCTACGGTAGCTCATTTAAAACATTGGGGTAAAAATTCAAGTAGTTTAGAATTTAAACCACAGACGTGAGTATTGTCTTGGGAGACTTGTACCTACTTTCTTACCTACTCAACTATAAAGAATGTTTTGTGGCATAACAAATATAATTTCAATAATTGACGTTGGCATAGCATCCTGATTCCGGCGCCCCTATTGCCTTGGCACCCTGCTGCTTAGCGGTAGAATATAGACATTGCGATGGCATCCACCCAGACGGACTCTTACATAGGAGACTTACCACCAGTATCCAGTATCACCAGATATTGGCGCAGTCGGGGTTTTTGCTTTTTTTAAATATCATTTTTTTATTTCCATCGTTTTAGTTTTCTGGCACCTTTATTAGCATTTACTATTCCAAACTTTAATAAAACATGTGAAATCCTCCTAGCCAGTTTCGGCCACGGCGGCCAATCTCAACGGAGATCAGCCAGGTACGCAGGAGATATTATAGTGCACAAGTGTGTGCGTAATACACAGGTGCACTCGCTATTCCTTCACTCTCATAGTCCGGTGAGACGGCAATCCGACATGACCGGAGAGAGATCAGGCGCAGGACCAACGGCTTTACGTGCTTTCCGAGGCACGGGGGTATCACACCGCCAACTTCCTGACTCCGAGCTGCGACTGAGTAAATTTTAAGATGGAAAAACCCAGTCACAATTTTTTTGGCTCGACCCGGGATTCGAACCCAGGACCTCAGCGCGCAAATCGTACTCGTAATGCGTACGCAATACCACTACGCCACCGAGGCAGTCAAACATGTAAGTTGTATATATATTCGTAATCACCGTTAAAAATCCTTTGTTTCGATATCACACTCGACGTATTTTGAAATATTTTTTTTTGAGATTACTTTTTACCGCCTCCTCAATTCTAAGTCCTCAAAAGTCCTCAATTTCGTTTTTTTTTTAATTTTGATGTACCCAGTATCACTCTCAGGGCTAAGACGAATCTATTGACCACTCACATAAAAATACGACAAGCCGTTTAGGCTCTAGGGGGTGGCAAAGAAATATACATACATACACTCGAAAAACATAAAGCTTCTTCTTTCGCAGTCGGGTAAAACCCCCAACTATGATTATTTTTACGAAAAATGATAGTTCTTTAATCCACCAAACCCGGTAGGTACAAACTGTGTCGTGCGTCGCGTCTGCAACTCAGTTGCACTCGTAATAGCGGTTCCTCGTCTTGGTACAACGTGGGGCGCAACAGCTCGTCCAGGTAAGCCTCCCAGCGCAGCGGGGCGAGGTGGGACAGTCGCGGGAGCGGAGGGAGGGGGGACGTGCCCCAGCACTCAATGCACTTGCGTTCCAGACGAGATCAAAGAAAGGATCACGTGTTCTATTGAGAACGTTAGATTCAATGGGATCCTTGTTCTTTTTACATGCAGCAATAATGTGTACGCCTCTTAACTATTGTTTATTGAAGCGATATTGTTCTGGGAATTTTTAGCATGTAGGTTTGTCAAATCGTATTATTCACTCTGATTTATTATGTTATCATTTCTTATTTTTTACGATGTTTACGATGTGTTATAATTATCACGAATTATTAATGAACGGAACTGATAACTATAGTAATGAAATAGTTTCTGAGAAGTAGGCCGGAAATCCCGACATACCCGCCTTGGATCCTCGGTTTGATCTTAATTTAAAGTTTTAAACGATTATACCGCAAAAATTAGAAAAATGTCAAGAAAGATGCTGAATCTGTAGTAATATTATAAAACTGAACAATTTGTTTCATTGAACGTGCTAATCTCAGGAAATACTGAACAGATTTTCATTTTTTTTTCACTTATGAAATCTACATTGCTCCTCAGTGCTACAGCCTAATTTTTATCTCTGAAAAACTTTTACACGCGGGCGGATCCATGAGTAATATTCGTGGTTCCATAAAGTTATCATAAAAACTGTGTAACGCTTAGCCACCCACCACCACTTTTTTCATTTATCTAGCAAACACAGACTAGTGTTCCCTAAGACTCACCGAGCTTCACCGCTTGGTGTCATAAAATGCGTGCCATTACCGATCCTGGTTTGTAGTGGCGGGTGTGAGGGCGGGATAGACTCTTATCCACCAAAGGGAAAAATTTATTTCTAACTCCTCCTTGTTCTTCTATTTTTCTATTTGACTAACTTCGTTGGGAGTTAAGACTAATTAGTGCTTCCAGAGTCTCGCCGAGCTTCACCGCTCGGTGTCATAAAATGCGTGCTACTGTCGATCCTGGCTTACAGGAGTTGGAGTGGCGCTTGTGAGAGCGGGATAGTCTCATTATCCACCAAATGCGGTCCTTGTGGCCGCTCCCTAATTCTCATTTTCAACTTTCAATCCACAGAGTAACAATAAGTTCAAACCTGTGTAAGGGATTATATGAAATATTCGTAAATAGGTGCCGTAGAAATAACTTAGGGCTTCAATTAATAATATAAACTACAATAACATCTCTTCATATACTTAATATGTTTGCATATTAACAATTTTGTCAAAAAAAAAACTAATGAAATCTGTAGCTTTGGAAACAATGATTTTAACATTTTGGTATCTTTCTTAAAAATTTAAAAAGCAATGTCATCGCATAAATCTATACTAATATTATAAAGCTGAAGAGTTTGTTTGTTTGAACGCGCTAATCTCAGGACCTACTGGTTCGAATTGAAAAATTCTTTTTGTGTTGAATAGAAAATTTATCGAGGAAGGCTTTAGGCTATATAACATCACGATGCAACTATTAGGAGCGAAGAAATAATGGAAAATGTGAAAAAAACGGGGAAAATTATTCATCCTTGAGGGCTTCCATTGCGTGCGCTGCGAAAACGGTCCAAGATACCAAAAATATGCGTATGAAACAATTATTCCTCTTGAAATGATCTAAAAAAATGTTCGCGACAGCATATGTCTATCTTTTAAGATTAACTCTCTAGAATCGTTTTTATGGTAATCAAATTTTGTCGAAATTAATGCATTATTTGTTGAGAGTTGTATCAACGTCATAATATTAATCTTTATCCAAATAAATGAGTTGGATGCGATTCAACGGGAAGATTTTTATGTACTTTTAGCCCGGAAAAACTTATTAACGCGGGCGAAGCCGTGGGCAAAAGCTAGTGTAAGTATAAGCCGACCAGCATAAAAAGACCGATAAAGTCACACTAATCTAGGCTCCCAAATAATATAATAATAGTACTAAGTATCTACATTAACTTTTTATCCGATAACTATCAAATAGAATTTACTTGGAACTTTAAATTTATTAATGCCATAGAAACTTCAACAAAGTCGGAACTCATAAAATTGTTCGTGGCTGATAGTGCCTAATTTTTTAAACAAGCAAGCGGTCTTTATTTTTAGTGGCTATATAATCGTATTGTATACCTACTTGGTAAATAGATATTTATATTTTTATATTTTAGAACAAAATTAATCATGATAAACTTATTTCTCGCCCGGCATTTACTGTGTATGATGAGCAATGTTCGTTTGAGATTTATAGATGCATAGCGGAAGCGATTAGCGATAAAAAGAATTATACTATTTGATCTTCAAGGTCCCGAACGTGAAGCGGGAATAATATAATCTGAAGATTATATCTCATGAAGCTTGTTAGCAGCAAATCCTAATTCTGAATGTGCGGTACCTGTCAATTCGCCTTGAACCGAACTGCTTTTGTTGAAACTAGTTAATCACCTAACTTTATATAGTTATTTCAACAGTGGGGCTTTAGAGTTTAGGATAATATACCGTTTTACGAGCTGAGCGAGAATCGAGGCTTGACCTCCAGGTTCATGATTTACGATAAAATTTCTGACTAATATTTTAATTATAATTACTTTAAAGATAAAGCTCGCAAGAGCCCGCTGGATGTCGGCCGCTTCTAACAGGTTGGTTTGAACAGCTTAGGAGGTGGACTATATTCAGCAGTGGACTTCCAACGTCTGAAGAAGTAGAAGAATTACATTATGTTATCTAAACACTTATTACCTTACTACATTGCTAAAATTATAAAATAATTTGATAATGCTGACAATGAGTCTATATTTTTTTTTGTTGACGCGGAGAAAGTGACTTATTACTACCGCCCAGTGTTCAAGGGGAACGACTGAGCGGTTATGTTGGGTTCACCGTGCCTTACGACCCGGCGTTGAGCCGCCCGGAGAGATGGAAAACGTCGGGCGAGGGACGGCTGCGGGCTTCCTCCGACTCACGTCTAAGTTGTCGTCCGCAACCGCCCCTGCGCGTACCGCTGTTGCGGTCCGTCTCCTGTTGTTGCGGGGGCTCAGAAGCCCCCGTACACCGAAGGACGCCCTTAGCGTCCGAGGCAGCGTGAGACACGCTGCCGTCCATCACGGGGGTCACAGAAGTTGGCTAGACTAATAGGTGGACGGCCCCTCCCGCCCACCCGTGACCCCCGGAATGAGTCTATATAGCCTATTCATTAAAAAATGAGAATGTAGTGATACACGAAACAATGAATAGACACGACATTCAATCGAAATGATTTAACTTGTAAGTGATAATCAAAGCCTTTTTTTTTTTTTTTTTTTTTTCGCGGGGAAAAACGCGTTATCGCTACCACCACCGGGGGGTGAGTGGAACGGTTATGTTGGTTTCACACAGTCTTACGGCCCAATGTCGACACTCGGGAGTATAGCTTCATCCGAGCGAGCATTGGACCGAGTCCCTAACACTATCTACACCCTACACTGGCATTTTTTTTTTTTTTTTTTTTATATGGCCATCTTCGGCTCATTAGGGACGGCTGCGGGCTTCCTCCGACTCACGTCTAAGTTGTCGTCCGCAACCGCCCCTGCGCGTACCGCGTTTTTGCGGTCCTTTTTCCTGTTGCGGGGGCTCAGAAGCCCCCGAAACACCGTATCGTGTCCGCCTGTTGGTGTCCGAGGCAGCGTGAGACACGCTGCCTCGGACATGTCCATCACGGGGGTCACAGAAGTTGGCTAGACTAATGGGTGGGCGGCACGTCCCGCCCACCCGTGACCCCCGGAGGCCCCTATTAGTCGCCTTTTACGACAGGCAGGGGATACCGTGGTGGAATTCTCCAAACGCCCCCAATCCACAGGGCGGGAGACGTCGGTCAGTCGTCCACCCGACGCCTCCTACGTCTCGTCTGGCGGCGGGAGGGATCACCACTGCGCTGGCGATCCCTCTCGGCACTCTCCTTCCGCGAGAGGACCGCCTCGCAGAAGTGGGCCACCGCCTGCCAGGCCTCCCGGCCGCCGACCATGGAAGCGACCACGGCCGGCAGTGAGAGGTCTTCTCCGACGACTGTTCTGAGAGCGCTGCGCTCCTCATCCCAGGCTGGACAACACTCCAACGTATGTTGGGCCGTGTCCATTGGGCAGTTGTCACAATAGTGACACACGGCCGACTCCTCTACACCTACCACCCGAAACAGGAACTCACCGAAGCAGCCATGCCCGGTGAGCACCTGCGTCAGGCGGTATGTTGCCGCTCCGTGGCGCCTGTCCAGCCATTCGGCAAAGACAGGACGCACTGCCTCTACGACCCGGTGCCCCCACGACGGGGCCTCCAGCCTGAGACGCCACTCCTCCACGGCGGCTCGCCGTAAGGCGGCCCTCTTCGCCTCCACCTCCTTCAAGGCCGGACGCTCCCCGCGACTGAACGCCTCCTCCCGCCAATGGAATACATCGGCAAGGGATTTGGCGTCCAGGTCCCAGGGCAGAAATCCGGCCAATAGGCAAGCCGCCTCGAAAGAGACCGTGCGGTACGCCCTGACCGCCCGCTGCGCTAAAGCTCTCTGCGGGGCGCGCAGAAGGGCGACGCAGGGGCGACCCAGGGAGTCAGCCCAAACGGGGCTGCCATAAAGGGCTATGGACCGCACGACTCCGTGATACAGCCTCCGGCAAGGGAAGCCAGGACCTTCCAGGTTGGGCAGCAGGCGGGAAAGAGCGCCCGCTGCCCGGGACAATTTCGTCCTCAACTCCTTAAAGTGGGTGCGGAATCGCCATCGGCTATCCAGGACTAAACCTAGATACCTCATGCTAGAGCCGATGGGGATCCGCACCCCCCCAACGACGATGCCGGCACCGGCCGGTGGCCCTCTCCGAGGTCCGTGAAAACACACGGCCTCGGTTTTCTCGAGGGCCACCTTCAAACCTAAACGTTGAATTCTTCCAACTACTTGGCCGGTGCCCGCCGCCGCCAGAGTTGCGGCGTCCCGGAAGGTCCCAGCAGTCGCTGTGACTAACGTATCGTCGGCGTAACATGTCACGCCGACGCCCCGGAGATTGGAACCACGGAGCACCCAGTCGTACCCGATGTTCCACAGGAGAGGGCCCAAAACCGAGCCCTGTGGAACACCGCACGACATCGCTCTTCGGTGCCACCCATCGGCGCCCGGATACACCACGTGCCTGTCAGACAGGTACGCGTGCACCAGACGCCGGAGATAGGGCGGCACCACGTGGTACCGCAGTGCCTCGTGGATGCAGGGCCAGGGCAGCGAGTTGAAAGCATTGGATATATCCAATGATACCGCAATCACTACACTGCCTCTGGCCACTGCATCCTCCGCCTGTGCCTTCACCCGCAGAATCGCGTGGACAGTGGAACGTCCCCTCCTAAATCCAAACTGCTCGTCGGCCAGATTTGGTCCGACCCTTTCAAGGTGCTCGACGAGGCGGGTATGAATGATGCGCTCGAAGAGCTTTGCCACCTCGTCGAGCAACACGATGGGCCGGTAGGCCGACGGCGACTCTGCGGGTCGTCCTCCCTTCTTCAGCAGGACGAGCTTCCCGGTTTTCCAACGCACCGGGAAGACGCCCTGCTCCAGGCAGGCGGTGAATAAGCCGCGGAGCCTCGGGCCCAGGTACTCAACGGCTAGCACCCAGGCTTTCCCGGGGATGCCATCGAGCCCTGGGGCCGTGTTTTTGCTCCGCAGCCGAAGCACTGCCGCCCGCATTTCAGCGGGCGAAACCTCCGGGATATCCCTTGCCGGATTCTCACTCGACGATGACGCCACATCCGGTGGCGCCATCGGTGGAGGAGTGAACTCCACGGTGGCCGGGAACAAGGCCGCGACGACGTTGGCCAGTAATTCTGGCCGGAGACTCTGCGACAGCGGGGGCGCCGCTGGGCGAAGCTTCTTCATCACCATACGGTAAGGGCGCCCCCACGGGTCCCTGTCGAGAGTCCCCACGAACGCCTTACGTGCCGCGACCTTGGCCCCATGAATGGCCACCCGCAGCGCTCTCTTTGCCTCTTTGTAGAGGCCATAGAGCTGCCGCTCCTGGTCTGCGTGGTTTTCGTCTCGGAGCCGGCGACGACGATGCCTGGCGTATCGGCGGCGCGCAGCAACGCACGACGCGCGCAACTGCGATAGCTCCGCCGACCACCAGTACACCTGTCGCACCGGCGAACGGCGGAGAGCTCGGGGCATGCCGGCGTCGCAGACATCCGACATTGCCACCCCGAACCACTCCGCCTCCTGCTCAACCCGTACCGGCCCGTCCGGCACGGGGAGCCACGACATGACCAGAGCGGCCAGCACTAGGGCCTCCCCATCGAGGCGACGAAGCGCCCACCGCGGGCCGTCCTGATTTGGGGCACTCGGTACACCACCGGACTGGACACTCGAGGACGCGGAGACGCCGAACCTGACGTAACGATGGTCCGACAACGTCTCCACGCCCACGAGGACTCTCCAGTCCCGGACACGGCGTGCGACGGCGGCACTCGCAAACGACAGGTCTATAATCGACCCGCCGTTGTGCCGCACGCACGTGTCCACCGACCCCCTGTTCAGGACGACCAGGCCGACAGAGATCGCCCATTCCTCCAGGACCCGACCACGACCGTTCGTCGCCGGCGAACCCCAAGCCACGGACTTGGCGTTGAAGTCGCCGGCGACGACCGCCGGGTGAGGTTGGCCTTGTTCCACCAAGGCCCCCAGCCGAACGAGGAAAGACTCAAATTCGGCGAGGGGTCTGTTGGGAGAAAAGTACACTCCTACTATCCAAATGTCTCCCAACAGAACCGCCACGCATCCCCTGTCCTTCGCTACTTTTTCGAAGGGTGGGGAGCCAGCGGCGCCCCGGCTGATGATGGCCACCAAGCCGTCAAGGTCCCCCGCCCAGTTATCCCGGGGGGGGACAAAATACGGCTCAGCGACCACGGCCACTTGCACCGACCACTGCGCCAGGCTTTGGGACAACAGGTCCTGGGCACTGGCACAGTGGTTGATGTTCGCCTGGAGGAAGTTTAGATCCATTATTGGGCGATCTCTACAACGTCCATCGCGGCCTCTTGCGGTGGGCTCGCTGACTGCGGCTGGGTCGAGACCCCAGCGGCAGCAGCACTTCGTACCCCGGCGCGACGCCTGTCGCGACGGGAGGGGGCGGGACACGCCTTCCCGCCCACCGGATGTTTGGCGGGCCTCCCTGCGGCCGCGCAGACTGCGCAGTTCGGCGCGGCCTCGCATTCACGGGCTTTGTGGCCCGGTTTACCGCAGCGATAGCACAAATCGCTGCGGTCCGGTCCTCCGACGCAGGTACTCTGCGTGTGACCGTGCTCCAAACAACGGTAACAGCGCATCGGGCGCGCCCCGAGCACGGTCACCCGGGCCACAGTCCACCCCACCTTCAGGCGGCCCGCCTTTATTTTTTGTGCCGCCCTGGTCGGCACCTTGGCCCAGACGGAGCCCAGGCCGGAGCGATCGGGCCGGATTTGGCCCACCTTTACTGCGTCCGCAGCACACTCGCCAGCAAGGCAAAGGGCCGCCGCGACCGTCTCGGACGTGGCTGCGGGATCTAGCTCCGACAGCCGCAGCTCCGTGCATTTGGTGGGCCGGGAGATTTGAACATCGTCCGACCCGCCAAAGCATTCCCTCAGCCTTGCGGCGAGGGAGTCCGCCTTTCGCTCCGACTCAGCCCCGGGCACCTCGTACAACATGGCACCCGTGGCTGCCACCTTGGGCCTCAACCTGTCGATGTCGAGGCCGGCGAGGTCTACTCGGTGCTGGGCATCCGTCAGCACTTTGGCGTAAGTGAGCCCCTTGGCCACCGCCGCTGGCGTCAGCGACAGCACTATGGCTGCCGAGCGTGGCTGACGCAGCTTGGGCTCCTTACGCCTCTGCCTCCTCTGCTGGGGGTTCCCTGCAGGCGCCGCGGCGGGGGTGTGCTTCCCCCGCTTCTTCTTACCCACCACCACGGTCCATTCAGCGTCCATGGACGCTGGGGCCGGTGGCAGTGGGCGGGGCTCCCTCGGAGCGGACTTCGCGACGGGGGGAGCAGGAGGACCACCTTTCCCCCTCCCCTTCTTGGGCACCCCAGACGGCCCAGCGACCGCCACGGCAGCAGAGGTGGAGGGCCCGGCCACATTGGCAGGAGCCTTGAGAGGAGCAGGCTGCACTGCTCCTTTCCCCTTCCCCCTCCCCTTCCCCTTGGAGGAAGGCTGGGGAGCTCCCCCAACGAAACCACCCTGGACGGGGAGTGGTATGTCCCCGGGGGTGGACCGTCTCTCGTGGGCCAGCGGAGGCCTCTGGGCCGGCCCTAGGAGCACCGACTCCATTCTCGCCTGCCACTTGGCCTCCACTGCTGCCAGCTCCTCCAGACGGCGAAGGAGAGAAGCGTTTTCACGCTTCAGCTCCTTCACCGCCTCCTCCAGCTTGGCGCACCTGTCCCGCCACTTCTTAGCGTCGTCTTTAGGGCGAACGCTCGGAGCCGGTTCCTCGGCTACTACCGCCTCAGCGGGAACCTTCGGCTTAGCGGCGGAGCGAAGGACCATGCCCTCACCGCTCTCTTCCCTCCTCGCTCTTTGGCGGGCCTCCCTGCGCTGCAGGAGATCGCGCGCCTTGGCTTTTTTCCTTTGGTCGACGGAATCGTTGACCAAGGATGGTCCTCCCCTGCCGCGTCCGGTTGTCGCTTGCGACTTCGGGACCGGCTCCTCAGTGTCGCTCCCGAGGGACGACCTGCTACTCACCTCTGAGCGTTTCCTCCAGAGCCTACGGCTCCGAACGGAGGAAACGCTCCCGCTCGATTCTGAGTCGGAGCCTATGGGCTTCTTGCCCGCACCGACTCTTTTAACACCACCGGCGGGCTTTCGCCCACCGATCTCCGCCTCTCCAGCCGGAACTGGAGTAGGCAACCTCGTCAAAGTAATTTTGGGTATATTCTTTTCCATGACTAATCCCACGAGTATGGGGGAAATAAGAGTCCACCCAGGCAGTGCCCCCTGTACCTGGGTAAGCCTAGCGTAACCCGCCAAGAGGGTCGGCCGGTACTCTGGCGGGGGTCGCACTAGTGACCGAACTACCCATCGGCCATGCATCCCCTCGCGGTGCGCCGCCGCTTGGGATTCGGGGAACTTTTTATAGAGGTTTTCTCCCTCGTGGTCCGGGCGATTAAGCCAAGACCCTCGGTCCAGCAGGAGCGCGAGACATGTCCACGGACCTCCATACTAGATTACGATCTGCAACGGTGACAGCGGAGAGGAAGGTTCCCCCCCGCTGCCTGCTCGGGGCGGTGTTAGCGCACACCGAGCCCGTCGACACTCCCGGATGAACCGGGAGCCGCCCGAATAAACGGGCCCACCATCTAAAAATGCGGCAGCCACCGCAAAAAGCGGCGACGACCGCCGAGACCACTGTTGTCAGGATATTGGCCGTAGCGCCGATCAACTCGACCGACGCTCCGTTGCCCAGGGTGCACCACGTGGAGGTTTCCTGACTTTGCACCCCCCTGACTTTGCACCCCTACACTGGCATACCAACCAAAACCCGCGGTGGCCTTCTTCGGCGCGTATGGGACGGCCCCGGGGTATCTTGTTGCACTAAGATAGCTGCACGGGACCGCCCCTGCGTAATGCCGCATTGCGGCCCCTCTCTAATCAGGGGGGGCTCAGATGCCCCCGAACTCTAAAGGACGCCTATGGCGTCTACGACAGCGGGAGACCAACCACCCGCATTGTCGTCCACCTTGAAGTCACTAAAATTGGAGCGAGCAGCCCCCCACTGCTCACCCCGTGACTTTCTCCAAGCCCCATTTAGTCGCCTCTTACGACAGGCAGGGGATGCCGTGGCGGAATTCTCTAGATGCCCCCGGACCACAGGGCATGAGGCACCGGTCAATCGTCCACCCGGCGCCTCCGTCTTCTCCTCTGGCTGCGGGCGGGATCGTTCTGCTCACGATCCCGCTCGGCACTCTCCTTCCGCGAGATGACGCACTCGCAGAAGAAGGATATCGCTCGCCATGACGTCCAGCCGCCGACCATGGCGCACACCACGGCCGGCAGCGAGAGGTCCCCTCCGACGATTGCTCTAAGAGCGCTGCGTTGAAGGTCCCAGGCTGGGCACTCCTCGAGAGTGTGTTGGACCGTGTCCTCGCGGCCGTTGCCACTGGTGGCACACGGCGGACTCCTCTTTTCCGATCCGACACAGAAACGAACCAAAACACCCATGGCCCGACAGCATCTGTGTCAGAAGTGATAAACAAAGCCTAAAAAAAAAAAAAAAAAAAAAATTGATTGCTTAATCTTGGATTGTCGAATGGAAACTACATGTAAATTTGATACAGAAAACAAGTTTCATATAGCAATAGTATTATTGTAAAAGATTATATATATGCATGTAGGCTAAGTCGTCCAGTTAGGCAAGTCCAACTTTGAGAGCGAGTTCAATCGTCGAATCCAACTCGGTTGGGCAGCTTTAGCGAAACTACGCAAGGTCTTCTCGTCTAATACCGCAGTGCCTGATTGTATACCACACCTGACCGGACCCACCACACCTACTCACACACCCAAACACATCACACACAATAAACCAAAAGTACACAAACGGGCAAGGCACGGGCTATCGTATCAAATAGCGAAACCTCGTTTCCTTGCCGGCACCCACACATGCATACCATTACTCTCAACAAATAAACAGACATAACCCCAACAGAGAAACATAGGATGAAAAAAAAATACCGCAGTGCCTAAAGACAAAAGTCTTTAATCAATGTGTGTTATCAGTGATGGCATACGACTCTGAGACGTGGCCTGTAATTACGAGCCGCCTAAGACGGCTCACTGTCACTCAACGAAGAACCCGCTGGATGTAGGCCGCTTCTGACAGGTTGGTCTGGCAATCCTTGGAGGAGGCCTATGCTCAGAAGTGTACTTCTGAAGACTGGAGAAGAAGAAGTTAAGATTATAATTCGATTACTTACTCAATACTCTTTACCGATACTAATGTTATAAAGAGGTATTGTGAGTTTGTTTGTAGGAATTAATATCTGAAACCACTAAACCCATTTCTATGAAATTTGGTATGGAGATAGTTTGCGATCCTGGAAAGGACATAGGCTTTTTGTCCCGGGAAAATATAAAGCGGTATTTTATCTTAGAAAACCTTTTACACAATCGGGCTGAGCCATGAGCCAAATCTAGTCCTCAACAAATCTTACTAATATTATAAAGGCGAAAGTTTGTAAGTATGTATGGATGTCTGGATCTATGAATGTTTGTTACTCTTTCACGCAAAAACTACTGAACGGATTTCTATGAAATTTAGCACACGGGTAGATCATGCCCTGGATTAACACATAAGATACTTTTTATCCCGGGAAAATATAAACTGGGACTTTATCCTGGAAAAACTTTTTAATGCGGGCGGAGCCGCGGGCAACAGCCAGTGTAAAATAAGACCAAGTCCATCGCGCACACATTACAAAGATTGGACCACACGAGGTCTTTCTTTCGCTACAATATGTCGCAAATTGGCCACTGAAGCGACTAACGTGTGCATGTGATCGGGTTACTGTGATTATTGACATAAAAATTACTTTTTAATTTGTTTTTAATTATTTTTAAACTTCATACGAACCATTCGTACATAAAATAACTCATGACCTCGAGCAACAATAAGGTCATCTAATCTTATTAAAATGTTTGCTCTTAGCAAATTTGTTTCGCATGACTCTACCTTTTCAAAATTGCTTTTTTCTAACCTTTTTTCTAGGCAATACAACAACGTATTTCTTACATTCGGTTAGTGCATTTTTTGGCTGTCATGAGAACGTATCCTCGCTTAATAAAATGAACCGTGCAAATAAAACTCAGTAATTGTGTTTTTAATACCATTAGATGGTGAATTTGAATCACAGCTATTAAACTATTTAAATTAGGAGCAATCTGTAACGCTATTAAGGCTCGGTTTCCAATAGCAAAGCAAAGACGAGAGATAACAAGAGAAAAAATTTGGTTTATATCATAAGCTGTCATCGTTTTGTCATCTTATTTTCATTTAGTTTTATAGGTACAGCTCTGCCGTCTTTCTATGGCCTGAAGACTATGAGAAGAAAAAACATGAACAGCATACTGCGCAAAAGAAGTAGGATACACTCATTGAAGTAAAAAGTTGGCGTGCATGTAATGCGATGCACAGCAAGCAGGACCAGGATATTCATCTGACAGTCTAAGCTGCCCCCTAAGAATCCCAAAAACGCAACTCGAAAGATGATGTTTAGTTTTGATGTTTGTGATTGATCGAGAGACCAATTCGTCAGTCACGTGTTAGTCTGTCAACCAATCCCAATAAAACGAAATGGAGTGTGTCGTATTTTTGTTTTTACTACATTATAAGCACACTGGTTTTTGTAGTAAAAAATCCTTTTCACTATTGCAACTTGCAAGGTGGCTTTTCTGCGCTGTAAGCAATAAAAAATAAAATAACAACCAATAATAAACAAATATAAATAAAGCTTTTATTTCCTGATACAAATCACATAAATTGGTGCTAACTTATTAAACTAAATATATCAGCAATCCCTCTCAGGTGATGGCCTCTTCCAAGGATTGCCACCTTTCTCTATCTTGAGCTATTGGGTGCCATTTTGGACTTGCGATATTAACGTCGTCTACTCATCGTGTGTATGGTCTTCCTCTGTGGCGTTTGCCTGGGGGGCCTTTGCATGTTGTTACTCGTTTTGTCCACCTGTGGTCGTTTAGACGCGCTACATGGCCGGCCCATTTACACTAAAATTTTTGTGCATGACCGAGAGCGTGTTATGGTTTCGTCATCGACTTTATTGTTGTGAGCCTTATTTTGTGTAGTTTTTTAATGTTTAGCATACTCCATTCTATTGCTCTTTGACCTGTAATTATTTTACTACTAGCTTTTGCCAGCGGCTCCGCCCGCGTTAAAAAGTTTTTCCGGGATTAAAGTCCCGCTTTATGTTTTCCCGGGATAAAAAGTAGCCTATGTGTTAATACAGAACATCATCTACCCGTGTGCCAAGTTTCATCGAAATCCGTTCAGTAGTTTTTGCGTGAAAGAGGAACAAACATCCATACATCCATACATCCAAACATCCATACATTCTTACAAACTTTCGCCTTTATAATATTAGTAGGATTTGTTTTATTAGTAAGTTTCCATGTCTGGCATGCATATGCTGTAACCAAAAGACTCATAATATATCTCTCGTTCTTTTCCTCAACTTTTCGCCATTGTCCATGAATACTCAGTCTTACATGGAATGATGAGTGTAATGCTATGGGAAGCAATTTCAAACTATTTTCTGCCCCAACGTAGCCGAAAGCAATTTATTAGGTGCTGTTTTCCAAGCAATAGGATAATAAATTGACTTCCTTAGTTGATTGACCTTGAATAAGAGCAAAAAGTAGTTCCGCCCTGCGGCTCGAGCTTGTAATATACGTCGACTGCGGCCATTTTTAAATCATGAGTGGCATATAGTTCTCGGCAGGAGCTACTTCAAAAATTAAGGTACAGCGCAGACGCCATCATTCATGCTGTAAAATACTACTATTTTAACTGAACTGCTACCAGTTCAGTTGCGACAATTTGAAACAATCTTTCTATATACATATACACTCACGCCTGTTATCCCCGAAGGGGTAGGCAGAGGCGCAACTAGTGCACCCACTTTTCGCCGACATTCCGTCCCATGATGTGATAGGGGGCGAGCCTATCGCCATATCGGGCACAAATTCCAGACTCCGGACTGATACTGAATAGAAAAACTCAATATCACTTTGCCCGACCCGGGGATCGAACCCGAGACCTCAGCTTTGCAGTCGTACTGTAATACAACTACGCCACCGAGGCGGTCAACAATCTTTCTTTCAATTATTATTGCTATTTTCAACGGTGAACTATCCGTATTTTTATTGCTACTGAATAACGAGACGAGAATTCCAATCGCCTGATGGTAAGTGTTACGACCGCCCGTAAATAGTAGAAACATTATACAGAACTTTTAATTACAAAGTACTGCACTCGTCACCGAGATATAAGATGTTAAGTTTCATAATGCCCAGTAGTTACACTGGCTACAATGTCCTTCAAACTGAAACACAACAGCGCATGCACACTGCTGCTTGGCGATAGGAATACACATTGCTGTGGTACCTACCCAGACGGCCCCTCACATACGAGAGAAATCCAGTAAAATCCCACAAGATTTGTATAACCTGATCGCCAAAATATGATAATAACTCCTCGATAAAGCCATATTATACTAAAATGGTATTCATAAAGTGGTAAGTAAGCCACTGGTTTACTTCGACATACTACTAAGGATAATTAAAATACAACCGAGTATGGGTCAGGTCTTGTATACATGGACAAGAATCCTACTAATATTATAAAGGCGAAAGTTTGTAAGAATGTATGAATGTTTGTTCCTCTTTCACGCAAAAACTACTGAACGGGTTTCGATGAAATTAGGCACACGGGTAGATCATATTCTAGATTAACACATAGGCTACTATTTATCCCGGAGAAATATAAACAGGGACTTTTATCCCGGAAAAACTTTTTAATGCGGGCGGAGCCGCGGGCAAAAGCTAGTAAATTATAAAGGGGGGCGGGGGTATTACTACACACTTCCTCTTCCACTTCCCGGTCGGTATATAAGCAGGCGTACCTACAGGCAACGTGCCGTCATTGTTACTCACTTATATTTCACTAGTAGTGCTCGCAGCTCTCCGGGACAAAAATATGTTCCCGGGATAAAAAGTAGCCTATAGCACTCAGGAGTTATGTAGCTTCCTATTAGTGAAAGAATTTTCAAAATTGGTTCAGTAGTTCCGGAGATTAGCGCGTTCAAACAAACAAACAAACAAACTCTTCAGCTTTATAATATTAGTATAGATTATTGTAGTTCATAAAAGTGCGTATTCTAGTTATTATACCTGTCGCATGAATAAGGGGAAAGGGGAGCATAATAGGGACGCGAGGCACGACGGAGTTACACACATATCGACGGCTCCGTAGAACAAAGTCTTATATGCAAAATGAAGCTTCTCAGTAGAGCGCTTTGAAAGTCTAAGTTAATTGTGAAAATCACAAGTTATAGTGAACAAAACATTATATTCTATAGGGTTCAGTAACAACTTTGAACTTAATGTGTAAAAATAGCACTAATTCGCACATGAATACAAACTAACGACTTTCAAAGCGCTCTACTGAAAAGCTAACATTTTGCATATACGACTTTGTTCTACGGAGCCGTCGATATACGAGTAACTATGCACAACACATACGCGGTCATATTTTTCATTGTCACCAAGAAAAGATTTTTCTAATTTTGAGTGCATACAAAAATACACGTAAAAAAGTAAGTGCTTGGGCTACTAGTTCCGCTTTTTAATTGTTTTTTCAAGGGATATTCTTTATCGATGTGTTTTGAACAAAATTACCCTAACGGTCGATTTTTTTAAAAAGTGTTAGACTTGGTGGCATAACTAGTGATGTGATTAATCACATAACGGGGCCACAACTTTGGGGCACCCCATTCTAACCATTGCTACAGTTTTGAGCTAAACAGCGAGCTGCAGAAAAGCTTCTCAACTATACAGCGTTCTTCAAAAGACGCGAGGTTGAAGAAAAACCCCAAGAAACAGAAGACCCCAAAATTCCGCTCTAATGTGGACAGGGATGAGTCTGTATTGGGTTGACGTGAACCACAGTAGTTTAAAATCTTCCAAGCATTGGGTAGCGCGTCAGCAATGTGGTCTTTGGGCTTTACAGCCTGCGCAGGTGTTGACGACGAAGATATGGAAGAATACCACATCTGCTTATACTGTGAAGCAAAGTAGCCTAATACCCCATCCTGCCCCTACCCTAGGGCACGATGGAGTTTTTTAAGGGTTTCTTTTTTTTTTGTTCGATTTGATTATTTATCTCACCAAATTACATGCCAAATGCTAGGTTAATAAGTAACCTACGTGTTCTAGTTACTTTAAATTAATAAAAATATCTTGATTATATGTTTACTGATTATTTACGTGCCGATTAAAATCATAATAAACTTAGAACCATTTATGATTTACAAAGAATCCCACCAGCCACAAAGTGATTGAAGCAATGTAGGGGGGTGCATCTGCATACTTTTTTTTTTTTTTTTTTTTTTGTTGACGCGGAGAAAGTGACTTATTACTACCGCCCAGTGTTCAAGGGGAACGACTGAGCGGTTATGTTGGGTTCACCGTGCCTTACGACCCGACGTTGAGCCGCCCGGAAAGATGGAAAACGTCGGGCGACCGCCGGGCCGAGTCCCTAACCTATGTACACCGCACGGCATACCAACTAAAACTCCGCGGTGGCCATCTTCGGCGCATTAGGGACGGCTGCGGGCTTCCTCCGACTCACGTCTAAGTTGTCGTCCGCAACCGCCCCTGCGCGTACCGCTGTTGCGGTCCTTCTCCTGTTGTTGCGGGGGCTCAGAAGCCCCCGTACACCGAAGGACGCCCTTGGCGTCCGAGGCAGCGTGAGACACGCTGCCGTCCATCACGGGGGTCACAGAAGTTGGCTAGACTAATAGGTGGACGGCCCCTCCCGCCCACCCGTGACCCCCGGAGGCCCCTATTAGTCGCCTTTTACGACAGGCAGGGGATACCGTGGTGGAATTCTCCAAACGCCCCCAATCCACAGGGCGGGAGACGTCGGTCAGTCGTCCACCCGACGCCTCCTACGTCTCGTCTGGCGGCGGGAGGGATCACCACTGCGCTGGCGATCCCTCTCGGCACTCTCCTTCCGCGAGAGGACCGCCTGCATCTGCATACTTGCAACTTGCAAGACAAGATAACCGAACGCAGAATTAATTTATTCATAAATCTTTTATGTGCGTAAAAATCGAACTTATGACTTTCGCTTTACAGCCGGTTAGCCTGCTACACCAGAAAAGCTATCATTACTTATTGGTAAAGTTATAAAAAATACACACCAGTGTTTTTAATGAATCCAATACTAAACATAGAAAGATAAACATATACATATATACACTCACGCCTGTTATCCCCGAAGGGGTAGGCAGAGGAGCAACTAGTGCACCCACTTTTCGCCGACATTCCGTCCCATGATGTGATAGGGGGCGAGCCTATCGCCATATCGGGCACAAATTCCAGACTGATACTGAATAGAAAAACTCAATATCACTTTGCCTGACCCGGGGATCGAACCCGAGACCTCAGCTTTGCAGTCGTACTGTAATACAACTACGCCACCGAGGCAGTCAATAGAAAGAAAAAAGAAAGAAAGATAAAATGTTTAGGAAATCCCTGTGGATCAGTGCCTTTCATTTATTTTTAGTTTCATAACTTACTGGTTGAAGCCTGGAAATAGTACAGCGCCATCTGTTGTCTATAATCAGAAATTATAATCTACGGGTATCAAGTACCTATAGGGAACGTGCCCGTCGTAAGCTTTACTATCTTGTGGTGCAATCGTAACTCTTTTTCAGCACACCGATACTTGGCATTGACGTAAAATATTCGTATTACAAGGATGAAAAATGACATTTAATTGGTTGATAATGTATTGCTGCGTATAAGGATGCTCCAATACATAAAAATAACACATCAAATGGTGTAAAATTCTATTTGTACCTAAGTACTTACTTTCCATATACACACACACTCACTCACGCCTATTATCCCCGAAGGGGTAGGCAGAGGCGCAACTAGTGCACCCACTTTTCACCGTTATTCCGTCCCATGATGTGATAAGGAGCGAGACTATCGCCATGTCGGGCACAAATTCCAGACTCCGATCTGATATTGAATATCACTTTGCCCGACCCGGGAATCGAACCCGAGACCTCAGCATTGCAGTCGTACCATAATCGAACTATGCCACCGAGGCCGTCTTACATTCTGTAATAATAATAATAATAATACCAGCCCTGTATTATATACTGCCCACTGCTGAACACAGGCCTCCTCTACTACTGAGAGGGTTTACATTCCATAGTTATGTGAAAATCGACAAAAGTAATAAAAGCTGTACAAAATATGTAGTTATGAATTCCAAAGTATTTAAAAATGTCTTATTACGAAATTTACAAGAATAAAGAAGTTTTTAAGATCATCTTCAATATAAACAAGTAAGTATGTAGGGGAACATAACCTCCTAATTTTACTCCAATAACATCAAAATAACTAGCTCCCATAAAAAGAAAGCGCATTCTGGCCACGCTGGGTATCAATAATATTCGGCCGGAGCCCATTCTACTAATCCCGCTAATATTATAAACGAGAACGTTTGTAAGTATGGATGTTTGTTACTCTTACACGCACGGGTTTCGATGATACGAGTGGATCATGTCCTGGATTAACACATAGGCTAGTTTTTATTCCGGGAAAATTTAAAGCGGGACTTTTATCTCAGAAAAACATTAACGCGGGCGGAGCCGGGGGCTAAAGCTAGTATTTTATAATTAGTATCACATAAAAAGAAAAATTTATACAAATGACTTTTTATCCACATGAGGCTCTTGTGTCGATTTTGTGTTGCCACGTGTTCGTGCACGTTCCCTGTGCACAAAACTCAGCGACTATAATAACCCTATTATAACCCTATAATATATAGTCGCTGACAAAACTACAAGTTTTAAAATATTTCATAAATACTAGCGCCACCTAGAGCATTTTTATGATAACGTAACTAACCAGACAATTGACACTTTAAATTAGTTCTAGCATTAGCCACGAGATGGCAGTATAGATATTTAACTCCCTATTTTTACATCCTCACGCTTTTTTTATCTAAATGGTAGACAGATGTGCAACTAGTGCACTTAGCCATGTGTATTTCGTCCCTTATCTATATATCGGCATAAATTGTAAAGTTTGGGCTTATAGCAGAAAATTCAATATCACTTTGCCCGACTCATACCTCGGAATGAAACCTAAAGCTTAGAGCGGTATATGGGGTATATGAGAATAAATTAATACCTCTAGCAGTTAGACTAAATACATTTTTTGTAAGTTAAAATAAATAAATGTTTTAGAGTTATTAATGATTGTAAACATCTAAAATTGTATTTAATAAGACTGTAATAATTGAATAATGTACATGGAGGCAAGTGCCTATCGTCTATACTCTTTAGCGCCACGGCCGTGAGCCATTAGTCGATCGCTGTCTAGCGACTCTCGGGCTGCTTAAAGTTTCCTATACAGCCATCAAACTATTTGTTGCATTTAAATTCGACAAATCACATGACGATTTCCATCGAAAAGTTGGTAGAGCAACTCTCTTGATAAATTACTTACGGGGTCTCCGACCTGTCCGGGTCGAATGTGCCAATTCTGGCAAGGTAGTAACTATCACTATTTTATACAAAATCTGAGTAAATTGACAGCTTGTTGTTGCATTTCGCATGATCAGTGAGACTTGCTCTACCCCAAAGAACATTATAATATGGCTCTACCCACTCTATCTTTGTTGCAACGCTATTTCCTTCAAAGCGGGAAGCGTATCATTGAAACTTATGGAATTGTAAACGTTTCTAGGTGGTGACTTACTGACAGTCTAATAATAAAATATTTTATTTAAATCCATAAAATAGTAAACATTATTTAAATTTCGTCGAAAATTCAATCTACCGCCAGTTCGGATCGCATTTTCAATGAGAAAAGAAAGGACAGGTACAGTGTAAAATACAATGAAAATTTAGGGCCTGTTTTGCAATTTCGGAGTGAATGACATTCATCTATACTATAATATTATAAAGCTGAAGAGTTTGTTTGTTTGTTTGTTTGTTTGTTTGTTTGTTTGTTTGTTTGTTTGTTTGTTTGTTTGTTTGTTTGTTTGTTTGTTTGTTTGTTTGAACGCGCTAATCTCAGGAACTACTGTTTCGAATTGAAAAAATATTTTTGTGTTAAATAGACCATTTATCGAGGAAGGCTTTAGGATATATAACATCACGATGCAACTATTAGGAGCGAAGAAATAATGGAAAATGTGAAAAAAACGGGGAAAATTATTCATCCTTGAGGGATTCCATTGCGTGCGCTGCGAAAACGGTTCAAGATACCAAAAATATATGTATGAAAGAATTATTCCCCTTGAAATGATCTAAAAAAATGTCCGGGACAGTATATGTCTATCTTTTAAGATTAACTCTCTAGAACCGTTTCTATGGTAATCAAATTTGGTCGAAATTAATGCATTATTTGTTAAGAGTTGTATCAACGTCATAGTCATAGAGTGATTCATCGGGAAGGTTTTTATGTACTTTTAGCCCGGAAAAACTTATTAACGCGGGCGAAGCCGTGGGCAAAAGCTAGTTACATATATAAGCCAACCAAATACAAAAGTCTCACCTTAACCTATGTTTCCAAATAAAATGTGTACTATGTAAAGTCAGGCACATAAATAGCTGTTCAAAATTTCAAATCACCTATGCGCGTTAAGTTTAATTGAAATATTTGTTTTCCTTTGTTTGAAGCATGGTAAATCCATGTTATTCTATTTTCGTGAATAGAAAATAAAAATTGGTAAGAAAACAAAAATGTAGAGACGATTTGAAATTTTGAAATTGTTCACCTATGTATATGGCTGACTGTACAAAAAAGTGTATGCTTGACCACTTTTAGGTTCTGAATAACTCGGTAACTTGGTTAACTTGGTAAAATATGAAAAATGAGCGTCTGATCTTGAGAAGTTGTACTAGCACCAAATTAGGTGGTACAGTCACCAGCATAAGTAGCTGAATAAATTTAAAATTTCAAATTGCCTACATGCTTTTGTGTTCTTACAAATCTTTTTTTTCTCTTCACAAAAATAAAAAAAAAGAGAATAAATTTACTTCATGGGAAGAATTTTGTTCAGTTTAACTTAACGCGTATATAGGCGATTTGAAATTTTGATTTTACATATACACTCACGCCTGTTACGCCCGAAGGGGTAGGCAGAGGCGTAACTAGTGCACCCACTTTTCGCCATTATTCCGTCCCATGATGTGATACGGGGCGAGCCTATCGCCATATCGGGCACAAATTCCAGACTCCGAGCTGATACTGAATAGAAAAACTCAATATCACTTTGCCAGACCCGGGAATCGAACCCGAGACCTCAGTTTTGCAGTCGTACTCTAATACAACTATGCCACTGAGGCAATTTTGATTTTGTACAGATATTTATACTGCTGACTGTACATTAGCTGAATAATATGATAACTATTAAATAAAATGAACTTGGGACTTGTGAAACAGGCCCTGACAGTACTATTTACAAGGTGAGTTAGTGCTGATTCGTAGTTCTGCCTCGGTGGCGTAGTTGTATTGCGTACGCATTACGAGTACGATTTGCGCGCTGAGGTCCTGGGTTCGAATCCCGGGTCGAGCCAAAAACATTATGACTGGGTTTTTCCATCTTTAAATTTACCCAGTCGCAGCTCGGAGTCAGGAAGTTGGCGGTGTGATACCCCCGTGCCTCGGAAAGCACGTAAAGCCGTTGGTCCTGCGCCTGATCTCTCTCCGGTCATGTCGGATTGCCGTCTCACCGGACTATGAGAGTGAAGGAATAGCGAGTGCACCTGTGTATTGCGCACACACTTGTGCACTATAATATCTACCTGGCTGATCTCCGTTGAGATTGGCCGCCGTAGCCGAAACTGGCTTGGAGAATTATTATTATTAGTTCTGATGAATAGGCTCAGGCCATGAAAAAAACTTTTTGCCTAATTTCCAAAGGGCTTTGTTTGGTTTGCTTAGAGTAAGAAATAGGTATGTGATACCGCCTAAGTGTTCCAGATCGCAACACATTCCTCTTTTGGGTGTGATTTTCTGCCTCCTCAATGAAACTCCCAGTGCTGTAAATTGTATTCTTCAATATCATTTGTTATGCAACGCTCAGAGAAATACTTATAATTTATCCCACAGCCGATAAGCCTTTTACAACATGGACCAAATTAAAGAGGATTGTTATAGTTAAATAGAAACCGCCGTAGTTCTCAAATCCGTGGTAGTGGCGGGATATATTATGGCGTTCCCTTTGGGTTGCCCAGAGGGAACGCCCACCGACATATATCATTCCTTTATTTTCTGTCGCGACAAATCCACCAGATTCTTATCTCATTCCATTTCTAGAAGTAAGAGTGTATTAAGCAAGATCTAGAGTTAGAAAGAGCTTTACATCTGATTACTGGCATTGCGATTATTCGTCACGTGTGAAAATTACTAGGTTCCATAATATTAATATGGCATACAAGAGATTTACAGTCTAGCAGTTTTAAGTCAGTACTTTTGATACATTAATAAGTTGCCGTAACGCATTGAGTAGATTTCTATGTAGAGACACGGATGATTGGTCGCCATTCGATACTTGATGGTGTCCGTCATAATTGTTAGACGTTGCCAAAACTTTTACGACTCTGTAGCCTGTAAATTGCCTAGTAACAGTTGTCTGACATTTACAAAGAAAAGAGAAGTAACACAATATTGCCCGGGTCAGAAGAAAGAAGTCGAGCGTGTAAAGGAGACAGAAACGATTTCATACATTCTTGGGCCCAGGATGTAATGAGATGAAAATGGTGTCGATTAATAGATTCAGACTTATAAATCCCTCAGTGAAAATTCTGTATGTTTTTACAATCTGAGAACAGAGTTATTAGAGTTTTAGTAAGAGTAAGGTTATGTTTGTGACATAACCTTACTTTAACTAACAGCTGATTCCTGAAGTGCAAATAATGCTCTTTTAACACTAATGTGTATTAATATATTTAGTGGAGAATGTCTGAAGTCATATGAATGAACATCAATGACTTTCATAGATAGGTAGCAGGTATGGAGTTATGCAAAGGATGTCTACATTAAAAAAAAACAAAGCATTTTATTACAGTAGGTACGTATTTTGTTTATCTTCTATTATAATTAAAATGTCGTCTAGGAATTGTGCAGGTGGAACAATGTTATCTTGATACCTAGTCCAGCTAAAGTACCATATAATTGGATCTTAAACTGTCAAAAATACCCCAGCTTCAATAACTAAATGTTGACCAGATGGTTATTTTCAGGAATGTAATATTTATATTGATTAAGTATATTAAGTAACATTTTTCTAGTTGCAAGTGGAACTCTGTATCTTTCTGTTTCCTGACATCCTTTTATGAGGCATCTTCTTTCAGTTTTAATAGCGCTCATATTCTGGCAAAACAATAGTAAGTCCGGTTGATTGCTTCTAATTTCTTCATTCAGAGATGTCGTAGGAAGATTCTGTGCTTGTATTTCTTGAGGGTTGTCTGGTTCAGATGAAGATGATAGGCCTTAGACCATATGGATAGCAGCTCTGTCTGCAGCCACCCAACAGGTGTGGCATATGTGACTTGATGCTTGTATCTGCAACATACATACATAATCAAGATTGGAATTTATTGATAAAATTAAATTGTTGTAAATTATCCATCAATTATGAATTCTGGAAGCTGTTTGTATTTAGATTTTGGTTGAGAATGCTAAAATACTGCTTTTATCCTTCTGCATACTCACTCCACAAAAGTATTAACAAATAAATGGCAGGTGTAAACTAAGCAAAAATGTAAACAATGATACATTATGTAGTCGCTATTGAAAAAATATTTTGATTTAATGTGAGTGAGTTACTTTCATTTTGATTGGGTTGCAGTATACAAACACATAAAATGTTATGGGACAGGTCTAAGTATGAATTTAAATAAGTATATTTGTGTAAATTGATTTCACTTTCAGTTCAAGTAATAAGCCACTCTTGTATAACTATACTTGATTCATGGATTGAGTTGCTATAAAGTGGGTGACTGGTTTGTTATGTAAGAGAGCACCCACAGCAGAGACAAGCCTTACAGTAACCAAGTAGACTCCTTTGTTCATCAACATGTGGGCTTTGAGCCAAGTCCTAGCATGCTTGACAAATATAGTCACTACTGTTTACCTAAAAATTTAACATTTTAAGCATCAACTACATCAACAATACCTAATTAACTATGAGGAATTAAGACATTAACATTGTTTTATAAGTAAATAAATAATTCTTTGCTTTAAATATACACAATCTCCATATGACTTAAATATAATTATGTATTTTATGCCGGGTCCGGCAAAGTGATATTCGAGTTTTTCTATTCATATAATATACATAGGTATATTTTAAACATGATGGTAGCTGGTTAGATGGGGTTATACTTACAGACTGACGAGCAAGCCATTGCCGAATCACTGACAGAATCGTTTCGTCGAGTAAGAGTCGTCTAGTGTATTGCAGCGACTAGTTACTGACCCACAATTCACACAGCGATCCATATTTTCAACATTATCCAATACACAAGCCGACGATAAAATCCCAAAAAAACAATTCCAAGTCAAACGTGAGAGCAATCTTCGGTGTCCAGAGTGAATGCAAGGGTGCGATCCTTGCCAAGGTGGCCAGGGTCAGAATCCGTAAAAACAATGCAGTGATCGTTGTATACGAAGAATTATAATCATGAAAACACTCCGAACACATCGGAAAACACGAAACAAGAGAGCCAAAGAGTTAAGCAATGATCATTACATGGAGTTGAAGAGAATGACACCATGTGTTTACAAATTACATGTGACAAAAAATATTGCCAACATTTTTTTTATCGAACCCGCTAAAAATGACTTCAAAGTTCCAACTACGAGAAACCACTAAAAGTACGATCTTCTGTTAATCCACCATAAATGTACTACAACTGAATTTCCGGTGAGCTTTTATGTGCACAGATTTCTTCTGGCGAGTAAGAAACACTATTACAAAACAAAAAGTTTTGCAATAGTGTTTCTTACTATTTTACCTATATTATATTATATCAAAACAAGTAAAATCTTTTAGTGGATTTTCCTTTTCCTCCCACTGACTAAAAACATAATCCACTAAAATAACGACAAGTTTTAGAGGGAAATCTACTAAGTTTGCAACACTGGTGACAAAACTGACAAGAGCAGTACCAGTGATAGACTAAAAATATTTACAGATTAATATTAATCGATATGAAATCGATAATCATAATATTGTTTTTTTAGTAACATATTGCTATTTTATTTATTAATATGACTGTAATTAAATCACTATGTCGCACATATGTATATATAGTACATTTAATTACTTTGAGTTAATTACCTAGTGAAAAAGTTTTATTTTTGTTATTATGCAATCGATAACTCAAAATCGATAATTGCGCAAAAACATTCTTTCTCATATTTCTCCGCTTCCAGATTGACGATTGAGGTGATTTTTCATTTTCTAATATAAAAAAATATGCCTGATTTTTTAGATCATATTTCATCTTATTACATTTTGGGCCCACTGTTTTCCGTCTCCTTTATCGGTAAGTACTCGCCGAATTTCCCACTTGGCGGCGTTCCCGTCGTGGGATGTCAATAATATACCACCGATACATGAATAAAATTTATTTATAATCGAATTATTTATTGGACCATGATTCAGTACAGAGTTGGCATCTTGTAGCCATGACGTACGATGATGCGTTGTACGCATACGCAGTCTGATGACGATTCATCATCTGCATCATTGTAAGTAAATCATCATTCAACGTATTCTCGTAAGTCGATAGTGCTGATGAAATTAATGTTGCAGACGTGTATTGTATAACATTTTAAATAAATTGATGGTGCCGAAGCAGTTTTGAATTGCGCTGTGACTCTCTACTCGAAGATTAAGAGTCAACAGTTTAGTTTTAATTATTCATGATCAGCCAGATTGAAATTAATCTGAATGTTTTTTTACGGCATCGAATGACGAGACGAGCATACCGTTCGTCTGATGGTAAGCGATACGATCGCCCATATACAGTAGCAACACCATACAGCACCTTGCGTACAAAAGTAAACTAAAGTTCTGTGTCGCACAGTGCTCGTCATCCTGAGACATAAGATGTTAAGTCTCATTAGGTTCAGTAGTTACGCTGGCTACAATGTCCTTCAAACCGAAACACAACAGTGCATGCATACTGCTGCTTGACGGTAGAAATAGACATTGCAGTTGTACCTACCCAGACGGACTCTTACATGATATGAAAGACCTACCAGTGACAGTTACAATAGAGAAAAGAATAGGTCTTTTAGATCCTTTCATTGACAGCGATAGCCATCTACAGAGCAAAGATTTTCTACTAAAGAAAAATTCAGAATTATACCTTTACAATTGTCTTAATAGTTATTATAGTAAAAATATTATTGCGGTTTATGATTCTCTTGAATGCATCATGCATATATCCTTGAAGCACCAATAGTGCTTCAAGGATATGCGAACGTAAATTACATACATTTATGCATAAGAATCTGATAAGAAGGAAACAAATTTGTCTTTGTATTTCTTTCTTAAAACATTCAAGAGCAAGTTTTCGTCAAGGAGTACACATTTGTGTTCAGGAGGCTCTTGGGTCTGTAACATCACCTAAACGCTATTTAAATGCAATCACGTAGCATGTTACCTACATCTTTAATCTTCGGCCAAATCTGTTGGAATCTGTTGGTCTATTATACCTACTTATACTTTTAAAGACTGCCTCGGTGGCGTAGTTGTATTATGGTACGACTGCAACGCTGAGGTCTCGGGTTCGATTCCCGGATCGGGCAAAGTGATATTGAGTTTTTCTATTCAGTATCAGCTCGGAGCCATCACATAATGGGACGGAATAATGGCAAAAAGTGGGTGTACTAGTTGCGCCTCTGCCTACCCCTTCGGGGATAATAGGCGTGAGTGTATATATGTATGTATACTTTTAAATGCAATCTATATTACCATACCATACCGTATCAGTCCTGTAATAATACAGGCAGAATATAAATTCTGCCTACTGTTGAGCACGGACCTTCTCTACAACTGAGAGGGTTAAGATCTTAGTCCGGCCCGTTGGTCTAGTGCGGGATGGCAGAGTTCACATACCTTCGAAATTCAGAGAACTTCTCAGGTAGGTTTCCTCACGATGTTTTCCTTCGTCGTTAAAGCGAGCGATAATTCACAAAGAATACGCACATAATGTTAGAAAAGTCAATGGTGTGTGCCCTTGGGTTTTGAACCTGCGGACATTCATCTCGGCAGTCGGTACCACTCCCAAATAGGCTATCGCCGCTTATCAATCTATCGCCGCAATCAGCATTACCTATGATGATTCCTAAATCTTCACCTACCCACATCAGCGGCGTATCTAGATATTTAATACCTATCTTTTCCCACAGGAGCAAGTGGACCATAGTCTAGTTGGGAATCGAACTGTCGAGACAATTTAACTTTTCGAGGTTACCTACGTGTGTATTTATTTCTAAGTATCGGGTGAAGAAAACTTTCCTACATACCAGAAAATAGGGTAGTTGATTACTTTTTTTAATACAAATTTATTAACCCTTCAAGCCCCGCTTATATATACAGATGTATGGGAAAACCCGACATATATGGACACCGGTGTCCGTCGCGGGGCTTGAGAAGTGAAAAATGTATGTCATCCTAAATCTAGCGGCAAATGAATTTACAAAATACAAGCAATAATAAATAAGTTATAATGTTTTGAAGTTTGGGTGAAAGGGGTATTTGTTAGATAATGGAAACATCAGAATGTGACGTCATCGAATGTCGCCAACCATAACGCTACGTGCGTGAGAAAAAGACAACGAGATAACCCCATCACGCCCCCACTTTACCTTACAATAATATTTCAAATATGAATAACTGCTTTATTTTTCAACCAATTTTGATTCTGATTTGACAAAAGAATTTCTTTCTCGTACTAATACCCGTTACATATGATGCACAAACTCAAACATAGGAAACTACCTTATTCTCCAAAATAGTTTTGATTTCGCACTAGGTCGACGTGGAGGGCTTAGGCCTAACCCCTTTCAGTAATAGAGGACGCTCGTGTTCAGCATTGGAGAGTATATACAGGGTATTATTATTTTGATGATTTTATCTAGGTGCTTACTTTCTGTTTGCTTGCATCGTTTGAACGCACAGTTTCCGCACCTGTGCCTTGTTGATGCGCGCAAGGCCGGCGTCGCTTGCGCTCGTTGCGAAACCCCTGATCCGATGTAGAACGTTCTATTATTAACCGGGACCGACCGATCCTCGCCGCGGTCTCGCCTTGCACATCACCTTTAACACCTTAATGATTTAATGAGGATCAAAATTGGCATGGAAAGTGATTACAGATTTTTGACTTGTTTTGTCGCACTTTTTGTTAGAGTTTGGATAGTATACGGACTAAACATAATACAATTTCAAATAAAGATTTGGTAACTAAATGCATTTCACTGATTGGATTTCTAAATTTTGTAGTGCTTAAATTCGGTAAATGTATTTAGTTGTATTTATGAAATAATTTTTTTAATATAATATCTTTGTCATATTGTGGTTTAATATATGAGCTTCCGAAAGCAAATATTAAACAAATGTATAACAACTTCACAAGCGGTTATTTTGTACTGAACGTAAAGATTTATACAAGCAGTATTCACCAATTATCTAAAGCTTTATTTTCCACCAAATGAAAAAAATACATTTCTATAGATGTAAAACAGAATATTGCTGATTCTATGTTCCTTTTTTAAAAAATTATAGTGACACGTAATCCTCTTGGTGTATGCAAGAAGAATTGCACATTTCTGTTTTCGGATCCTTTTAAGGGACCAACCAATATTACCCACTGTTTAAATTATATTGTGTATGATTATTTGTGTACGGAAACAACGCCACACTACTGCATATTTCTGCTCACTAAAAACAGTTAATGACCGTAATAAAAACTTCATAATCAACAAACTGTATAGAATATTTCCTACTCAGTAGTTATGACTACACATGGCCGTGGAAATGTACTGCTTTAGCAAAAACTTCCATAGAATGCACGTTTTACTAGGTTTAGGTGTATTTTGAAAATACAATTTGAATTTTTTAGCGTCTTGACAAATGATTTATTCAGTTTTAATCCCAATGTTGCTATCTTACTATTAGCCGCCATTCACCAACAATTTTGTGCAATTCTATTACTAACATAAAGCTTAAACTGAACTAGCGCCGTATTTGACGTCGACTGACTGAGTGAATCTTAGTTTTTCCGAATAACAACAGTTGGAGGTGATTCGACGCCTACGCCAAGTTATTTTCGATGGACGCGGGAATGTACACACCTTAGCTCTAGGTGAGGACCGACTGCTTGGGTAAAGTTTCTATTACTAATATTATATGACAGACATTTTTGAAAACAAAACAATAAAAAAGGTCAATAATGTATCTAAATAACCATATTATTAACACTTTCGTCCCAACAGCGTTTAATAACATCAAATTGTCTAAATACGCCTACCGTAAATGTGCATCGTATGGGGAAATATTGTATAAAATTATTTTTTTTTTATTGCATCGAATGTCGAGACGAGTGTGCCCTTCACCTGATGGTAAGCGATACGACCACCCATAAACAGTAGCAACACCATTCAGCACATTGACTTACAAAGTACTGTGTGGCATTCCACTGCGCTCGTCATCCTGAGACTTAAGGTGTTAAGTCTCATTATATCCAGTAGTTACACTGGCTACAATGTTCTTCCAACCGAAACACAACAGTGTGTGCACACTGCTGCTTGGTGGTTGAAATACGTTTGGGTAGGTACCAACCCACCTAGACGGCTTCTTACATATGAGAGACCTGCCACCTGTTGTATCTGACTAGAGAGGCGCTCAGTCGTATTAAGCGAATCTTTTTCATTTCTTTCTTAAATATCAAGACATCAAACCACAGAGAACTTATAAACAAAGCTTAAATAAAACCACTCTTCTATTTAAGAACTGACGTAACAAATGAATTCCTAAAATTCAGTTCGTTTAAAACTGAAACCAAAGTATTTACATTTTGAGTTAAAAATAGCGCGTATCCTTGACGCCGCCTATACCCCGTGTGATCAACAGTAGCACTTACATCAGTAGAATGTTTTGCACTCATTAGCGGCCCTTTATCTACAACTAGCTTTTGCCTGCAGCTCCACCCGCGTTAAAAAGTTTTTCCGAGGAAAAGTCCCGCTTTATACTTTTCCGGAATAAAACGTAGCCTAAGTTACTCCTTATTACATCAGCTACCTCCCAATAAAAGTCCCATCAAAATCGGTCCCGCCATTTCAGAGATTAGCCGGAACAGACAGGTAAAATTTGAAAAAAAAAAACACATTTGGTGTATGTAGGTACCGTATAAATATTCATTGGATAAAGATTTTAATATTATTACGTTGATACAACTCTTAACAAATAATGCATTAATTTCGACCAAATTTGATTACCATAAAAACGGTTCTAGTGAGTTAATCTTAAAAGATAGACATATACTGTCGCAGACATTTTTTTAGATCATTTCAAGAGGAATAATTCTTTCATACATATATTTTTGGTATCTTGAACCGTTTTCGCAGCGCACGCAATGGAAGCCCTCAAGGATGAATAATTTTCCCCGCTTTTTTCACATTTTCCATTATTTCTTCGCTCTTAATAGTTGCATCGTGATGTTCTATAGCCTAAAGCCTTCCTCGATAAATGGTTTATTCAACACAAAAAGAATTTTTCAATTCGAACCAGTAGTTCCTGAGATTAGCGCGTTCAAACAAACAAACAAACTCTTCAGATTTATAATATTAGTATAGATTTGATGGAAAACGTCGGCGGTGTATTTCGTGGATGCTGATCGTATTATATAGCCGTAAAACTACTCAAACGGAAAAATGATGAATGTTGGATGCAATTTTCCATATAAACAGTATACAGACTGGTTCAACATAATAGGCTACTTCTTATCTTGAAAATACGCAGTGGTTTTTACTTACAAGAATGGTCGCACACGCGTTAGAGGCCGCGATCGAAATATAGTGTACAAATACAATCTTCTAACTCAGTCATGGCGTGACTCTCATTACGGTATACCTCATTGTAACCTATGTAACAGTATTATTTACGTTTTAATGTAAAAGTGGGTGGAGTGTTGGTCATAGGGGTGGTACCGAGTTTGCGCAAGAAAGTCTTCTAATGACGATTAAGACTGCATTGTAGGTAGGGTGCGAGAAGACAAGGGTAAAACGATAGCGTCCTTCTCATTCGTAAGTAAAATTGAGTCCCGTGGAATCTATAATAAGCAAATTTAAACAAAATGATTTAAACAAGGAAGCTCAAAAATTTTGATATCTAACTGATTTAATGTTATAAATTGAGGAGTCACACCAAATTATAAACGCTGCACACAATTTTTTTTAGACAGATTTTTTTTTATTTCATCTTAAAAAATATCGCCTTAATACGATACTATGAGATAATAGTTAATGACGATTCGTAGATTCATTATCTACATATCTGCCTAACCCTTTGATGATTTTGTTGTGTTAAATGCAATAAACATAATAGTTTTTGACTGAGCCCAATTATTTAAGAAACAGTGCCAGGCCGTTAGCTACCGCAGAATTACGACACTGATCATCACTCCACGAAAGTGGGTTATATGTTCGAAATTGCCGAAAAACAAAGATTTGTCTGTTGACCCGGGGATTTTGTATTTATAACCGACGAAAAAAAAGAGGAAGGTTCTCAATTCAACGTGTATATTTATTTATTTTTATGTACGACCACGCACAACTTTTTACAGAGTAACCCGGTTTTAATAATTATTTTTTTATTGGTTAGGGTATAACCAATAAAAAAATATAACCTCGAAGTTGGTCCCATGTAAATTTGGATAAAAAAATCTACCCTAAGGGTGAGAAAAAAGGTGTGATTTATTGTTTACTCACAGATTTTAATGCTGAGTTGTATATTAATAAGCATTTTGTTTATATAACACACACAACACACACACTCACACCATTTATCCCCGAAAGAGTAGGCAGAGGCGCAATTAATCCACCCACTTTTCGCCGTGTGTATTCCGTCCCATGATGTAATAGGGGGCGAGCCTATCGCCATATAGGGCACAAATTCCAAACTCCAGGCTGATATTGAGTAGAAAAATCCATTATCACTTTGCCCGACCCGGGGATGGAACCCGAGGCAGTCATGTAATTCATAGCCACAAAAAAATATAAAATAATTATTTTTTTAATAAAAAAATTAAACGCCAAAAAAACTGAAAAGCAAAAATAATAAACATTTTTCATTTAACCTTAATAGCTAATATATACGTATATTTGGAGTCGGTGCTTAATTTAAATTGCCAGCTAAGCTTAGCAAATACACGAATAAATGCAATGTGCAATTAAAATTATTATTTTGAAATAATAATTTTAACTAGTTTGAGCTAATCCATTACCACAGTATTTATAAATGCCTGTTCTTTAGTTTTGTCTTTGTATGTTTTCAAATTTATCTTGGTTTAATATAATCTCTTATTAAATTAATTTTTCTTTATGTCTTGAACAACCAGATTCATATGCAAAGTAGCACGCAGCAGTCGACTGTACTCAATTTTCTCGCGTAGGTATTCTCTACGAAATAATTTTCCTCATCACTCATACATACATCAGAGAACGGTTTGCAGCCAAGTATTCGTTGATAGTTTAGGTCACGCGCGGTTCTAGACAAGTTTATAAACAATTATAGTCTGAAGTCTGAACTAAACATGCAGTACTCTTGGGATACACTATTATTGAGAGAAAACACGACCTTTGAAATTGGTGGCGTACTTCAGACCAAGTTATAGTAAGTTTTCGAACCATAATGCTAACAGGTGTAAAAAAGCTATAAGTGCTGGTTCCGTAAATTTTATTTCCCAGTAGTACCTTCACATTTATTATCTATTAAATATTAATGATCTACAACAAAAAATACATAATTTGGGATCTATCGGAATACGTTATCTTTGAAATTACCAGCTAAGCCAAGGAAATACAACATCAAATATACGAAAACATTGTACAATTTAAATTAGGCACCGACTCCAAATATATGTATTTACTAAGCGAATATAAAGTTGAATTATTTTTTCGTTTACAGTGGTTTTGAAGTCGGTTTATTTTTTGTTAAAAAGTTTTTATTTATTGCTTTATTGTTAGTTAATTATAGAATAGTGTAAACAATACATCATATATATACGATTGCACCATTTGCGAGTCATCTACTGTTAGTTATTAAAGAGTTCCATTGTGTATCTCAGAAAATCTTCATCAGATCTTCATAAATTAAATACTAAAACCTTCCCTGAAAACTATACATTTGAACTTCGAAAACCACATCCAAATCAGACCCGTAGTTTTAGAGAAACACGCGGCCTTACAAATTTACATACATACATACAAACATACATACATACGGATCGAATACAGAACCACCTTTTTGAAGTCGGTTAAGGGGTGGCGTATCAATGTGCAGACCGATTCACACGCTTCCGGTCTCATTCTTGGCTCAGTCGTAGTCTCTTATATCTTTGTGAAATAGATCTGTAAAATCAGTGGTAGATATTTTTTTATTGAAATCAAAATCGCCTCAGTTTCTAACTATATTATAATCCGAAGCATAGATGATTGAAGCGAATCCCGTGAGATCTCTCTGTATCCGATTACTGACAGCTCCTTTGATTTGTTTGGACTCGCACTTAGTACGAGTGATCGAATCAATTTTACAGCTCATTTATACAGAACTGTCTGTAAGTGTATTTCAGTAGATCTCTGTATTTGAGTACATTACCTAACTCAATTTGGTGCCAGTATTCTTTTAGAACAAAACGCTCATTTTTCATGTTAAAAGAAGCAGTTTCAATGGTTTCGGAGATGTACAAAGGAAAGTGCAAATAACTCATATTGTCTATTTTAGTTGTAAGTTGCTGAAATGGTTGCTAAACCACAGGGTTTAGCAACCATTTAGATTGTAGATAATCCTGAAAATTATTTATAAGAACACACTTCATTCGAAAATAAATTTAAACTAATTCTAACTATTTCTTTTTTCTTCTGCTACGACCATGTATATATGATATTTAAAAATATAACTTCTTAAATTTGATCAGTCGAATTATTTACACAAAGCAGAAAACTTAGTATAAATTTAAGCTGAAGATTTGCCTGTTTGATTGATTGTTTCAATGCTCTGCTTCTGCTCAATAGCAGCGAGCTTCGTCTCTTCATTTTTGTATATAAAAATTAATTTGTCTATTAAAACAAACGTTCGAACCTAGAAAGCAATGCCGTTGTATTCCCGAATTGAATAAGCGTTAAGTGCAAACCCTAAAAGGCCATTTCAAATGGACCATGACCATCCTTTACTTGAAGGGAAATCTCTTCACTTCCTCCGAGAGGTCGGTCAGTATTTCACTTTATTTTCAGGTAATTAGAATCTGAAATATTTATCAGGAATTTATTATTTCTAGTGTTCACTCACTGTAATATAGCCTTGTATTCAGATCATGTACCTTAATAATCAAGAGTAAAACTTAATTTTACTATTTGATATATCTTTATTATATTTATTTATTTATTTACTGCAGATTTGTTTGCCAAACTTTTCCTGAGCCATTCTATTCCATGTCACGCCTGGCACTGTTCTGTGTGGGAATGTGATTTAAAAAAAATTATAAAAATTAACAGATGTCAGCAAATAGGAAACTTGTAAAGGTCGCAGGAACCCGTTGGATGCAGACCGCTTTTAACACGTTGCACAGCGTGGTATTCCAAAGCTGCAATTCGGTTTAGCGCCCGCTCCCGCTCCCGCTCTCGCTCCCGCTCCCGCTCCCGCTCTCGCTCCCGCTCTCGCTCCCGCTCTCGCTCCCGCTCCCGCTCCCGCTCTCGCTCCCGCTCTCGCTCCCGCTCCCGCTCCCGCTCTCGCTCCCGCTCCCGCTCCCGCTCTCGCTCCCGCTCCCGCTCCCGCTCTCGCTCCCGCTCCCGCTCCCGCTCTCGCTCCCGCTCCCGCTCCCGCTCTCGCTCCCGCTCCCGCTCTCGCTCCCGATCCCGCTCCCGCTCCCGCTCCCGCTCCCGCTCCCGCTCCCGCTCCCGCTCCCGCTCCCGCTCCCGCTCCCGCTCCCGCTCCCGCTCTTCTCTTTCTCCTTCTCCTTCTCCTTCTCCTTCTCCTTCTCCTTCTCCTTCTCCTTCTCCTTCTCCTTCTCCTTCTCCTTCTCCTTCTCCTTCTCCTTCTCCTTCTCCTTCTCCTTCTCCTTCTCCTTCTCCTTCTCCTTCTCCTTCTCCTTCTCCTTCTCCTTCTCCTTCTCCTTCTCCTTCTCCTTCTCCTTCTCCTTCTCCTTCTCCTTCTCCTTCTCCTTCTCCTTCTCCTTCTCCCTCTCCTTCTCCTTCTCCTTCTCCTTCTCCTTCTCCTTCTCCTTCTCCTTCTCCTTCTCCTTCTCCTTCTCCTTCTCCTTCTCCTTCTCCTTCTCCTTCTCCTTCTCCTTCTCCTTCTCCTTCTCCTTCTCCTTCTCCTTCTCCTTCTCCTTCTCCTTCTCCTTCTCCTTCTCCTTCTCCTTCTCCTTCTCCTTCTCCTTCTCCTTCTCTTTCTTTTTCTCTTTCTCTTTCTATTTCTCTTTCTCACGCTCACGCTCACGCTCACGCTCACGCTCACGCTCACGCTCACGCTCACGCTCACGCTCACGCTCACGCTTACGCTCACGCTTACGCGTATAATAAAAAGAAGCTAATTTCATTTTGTTATTGGATTAAAAAACACTTAAAAATGTGAGACGAATTTTTAAAATAATACATATGAGTCTTTAAGTAAGAGTCAAATGTTTAGTTAAAAATAGTAATAAAAGTGGGAGTATTTATTTGGGAAATATTTTTTTAATGAACACTTAAAAAAATCAAGTACCTATTATTTTAATAATCCTAATTTGTTTGTGGGATAAATCAACTAATAAGTATGAATAATAATTTGTATTTATAAAAAAACTATCATTTAGGGTTAGGCTTTAAGCATAGATGTAGAGTGGGATATCAAAAACAATAATGAGTCAACGTTTATCAAATCTTTCGATTGTCACGCTTGTGGAGATTGCCTAGAAAGTGAAAATTATTAACGCTAGGAGCACCAGGGAATCCCCATTTTTATTACCTCATAAAATAGGCCTTATACAATATGAAGTTAAGGTTTGAATTCCAATAAAAAGCTATCCGTGCTGGTTTAGTTAAGGGGAATTTCCCCAACTTTAAATGAGGTTGCCATTTTAGGAAACAATCTAAATTATGCCGAATTGTAGTTTTTCGCTACGTGTGGCCAGGGTAAACTTTATTTTTTTTATTTCCCTAGAAAGTAAAATCTATTGATATATATTGAGATATATGTCATGATATATATCCGCTGATATATATCAGCGAACCCTGGTTCTAGCAAATAATTTTCAGCATTGGGCTTGGCTGCCATTTAGATTTTTTTTATTGCTTTGAATGACGAGACGAGCTTGCCGTTCACCTGATGGTAAGCGATACAACCACCCATAAAAAGTAGAAACACCATCCAGCACCTTGAGTGACAAAGTACTTGTGGCATTCCACTGCGCTCGTCATCCATAAGATGTTAAGTCTGATTATGTCCTGTTGTTACACTGGCTACAATGCCTTTCAAACCGAAACACAACAGTGCATACACACTGCTGCTTAGCGGTAGAAATAGACAATGCGGCGGTACCCACCCAGACGGACTCTTACATATGAGAGTCCTACCACCAGAAAAAGTCTTTTGTCGATGAAGTCGACAAGCAATAATATTATTCTTAATACTTGGCTTCCATATTTCATATTTTTGTTTTTGATGGGATTAGTATTTAGTGCTTACCTTCGAGATTTTTCACTTATATCACAAACTAGTAGTGCTCGAGGCTCCGCCCGCGTCAAATAGTTTTTCCGGGATAAAAATATTTTCCCGGGATTAAAAGTAGCCTATAGCACTCAGGCGTTATGTAGCTTCCTATTAGTGAAAGAATTTTCAAAATCGGTTCAGTAGTTCCTGAGATTAGCGCGTTCAAACAAACAAACAAACAAACTCTTCAGCTTTATAATATTAGTATAGATTATATATCTGTCGTAAGACGGAATTTGACGACAAAATTTCTGACGGTAAGCGAACTTTGGTTATGGATACTTATATTAATGGAATGGTTCTAAAGAACGATAAACTTAATGCTTGTAAGTTACACTCTACTCTAGTTACATTTCTTTTTAAGGTTCTATATCGTAAAAAGGAACCCTTTTAGAATCACTTTTTTCCATCTGTCCGCCTGTAAGACCTTTTTATCTCAGAAACGCGTAGAAGTATCAGGTTGAAACTAATATCAACTACTCAAGTTTAAGAAGTTTTACAGACTCTTAGCTGTGAAAAAATCAAACTTGTAAGTCAACGCGAAACAATATATGACCGTTTATGTTGCATATTTTGCGACTTCACAAGGGAATCAAATCCTTTAGGGTACTTTATGTTGTCCTTGAATCATGTAATTATTGTATGAAGCAATGTATTACAATATCTTAGGAAAAAAAAATGTAATAAAATAAATATATAATAAGAATAAAGCCCGTTTGTAGGTACGGATTCCTCGGCGCGTTCCTCGATTCCTCGTTCCTCCTGAACACTAAACAACGTTTTACTGTTGGAGCGAATAAGTCTTTAGTTATTCATTACTCACTATTTCGATGGTGCTAAATAATATACAAAACTAAGTATCCAGATCAATCTTCGTGAAAGGTAGTATTGAAACATAAAAAATCAAATAACTGACAAAAAAAATTACGAGCGAGTGCCAATTCCATAGAATTTAATGTCTATGAGTTGTGTGACCCTACACAATTTACGAAATGTAACCAATATTTATCTCCCGATATTCGAGTGGCTACATTTTTGTGAGCCAACCTCGCCGGCACCGATGAGTCATATAATGTTTATTTCAGAATGATTCATGTTTACGCGAGCGCTGAAAACGCTCGTGTGAATAATTTTGGGCTATTATTGACCGTGTTCCTGTACGGTATTTGTTTAAACTTACAATTTGGCCGAAGCTTGATGAAACCTTGAGAAAGTTCTAGACTTTTGACGTAATCGATGTGAACAATGAATGAGTTCAGAGTAGTTACAACTGAACGATATTTTTTGTTGTGGGTTAATTAAACCGTGAATATGGTGCAGCTTCCCTTACGTACAGAATTTAACTTAGATAGGTAGTCATTTGCTTCTAGATTTTTTTTAGTTCTAGAAGTTACAGCATGTTTGAACATGTTCGCTCTTCTGAACCAAATAAGCGCCATTTATTTAAGCAACAGGTTTCAAGTCAGTTTTTGAACTCATTTTGACTCTACAGAACTTGTTCCATCGTCTGCAACGAACTAGAATGTATCAGTTTGTGATCGATCAATAAATAAGATTAATTAACAAACACGGTCAAAAATCATTAATAAGAAAGTCAAATGGCGTTGTCTAGCACACTTGTGCTGTAAGTGCCAAAGAAGTCAACGACATTATTTATAAATAAAATCGAGTGTGATCACGTGCCCATAATTGAAATGTCATCGTGTCGCGTCCGCTATCCAAATTAAGGGTTACTGTAAGGACAAATAGCGATTCAAACAATGCTCTCTTTTTTAATTAGGATCTTTATTTCTGTAACTGCTTGAAAATTTGTATCAAAATACCACTGTAAATTCAACAACAGAGAAAATAACAACATTTGACTCTACATTGTTATTGTAGTGTGATTTTCTTTTTAAAGCTTAGTTAAGGTGACACGGTGAACTCTGATAAGAAAGATATAAACAAGATTATTTTTACAATAACGTAGTGCAATAGGATTCGACAATACAGTTAATAGTACTGTACGTTTTCATAAACTATAATTGAATATGTATAGTAGGTATATTATGTTTTACGATATATTACAAATCGCAAATACGTAAGCATTTACGAACTTTCATGTTACATAAAAAGCAATATATTTTTGTTTGCATCGTATTTTTTATATCGATAAATAAATAAAACTTGCATGAAGACGATCGAGATAGGAACAGTCAGTTTATTCCGCATTTCACTCAGGTCACTTGAATATACAAACGCATTAAAAATTGCTGCTTTAATTGACGTAGACAAATACATCAGCTAAAACGCTATTTAGAGAATTATTGTTATTCCCTATTCTGAGGCACGTTCAAATAACGTAATTATTATATGTTTATCCATCGTCCGCTGAAATACATTGTTACTTAAAAGGCAGTTACAACGAATTTTGAGTCTATAAATGTTAAAATCTATTTGATTATTTTGAGAAAAATTGTAGGTGAAATTTTATTTTTTCCATAACATAAGTGCTTTCTAGAAAATCAAAACATATGAACCATTTCTTCCTTATTTCTATAGTAAATTACATGTGCATTCTTATATGATTTTTATGAACTTTATTTAGTAGAAAACTAAGCTAATAATAATAATAATAATTCAGTATTAAACTCCAAAGTAGATAAATTAAATAAAATACATTCAGCAAGATAAAATTTTATTTAATTCTTGTAAAAATTGTGTGAATAATGTTAACGTCATAAATAATGACTCTAAAGAGTGCTATATATAATCATTTACGTGTCTTTTTATTGCTTCGTAATACCGTTGAGTTTCTGGCGCTAACCATGGACTGGATATTTTGGTGCATGGAATTTTACGTTAAATTGTTAGTAATATCGAGATTATCTGACTGCCTCGGTGGCGTAGTTGTATTACAGTACGACTGCAATGCTGAGGTCTCGGGTTCGATCCCCGGATCGGGCAAAGTGATATTGAGTTTTTCTATCCAGTATCAGCTCGGAGTCTGGAATTTGTGCCCGACATGGCGATAGACTCGCCCCCTATCACATTATGGGACGGAATAACGGCGAAAAGTGGGTGCATAAGTTGCGCCTCTGCCTACCCCTTCGGGGATAACAGGCGTGAGTGTGTGTGTGTGTGTGTGTATAGAGATTATGTATATTATGTAAATAAGTTTTTTGAATGCCATTAACATTATCCTCTTCTATGCATAGTTTTCAAGAGGTAGTATCTATACTAATATTATAAAGCTGAAGAGTTTGTTTGTTTGTTTGAACGCGCTAATCTCAGGAACTACTGGTTCGAATTGAAAAATTCTTTTTGTGTTGAATAGACCATTTATCGAGGAAGGCTTTAGGCTATATAACATCATGATGCAACTATTAGGAGCGGAGAAATAATGGAAAATGTGAAAAAAAAACGGGGAAAATAATTCATCCTTGAGGGCTTCCATTGCGTGCGCTGCGAAAACGGTTCAAGATACCAAAAATATAATCATTCCTCTTGAAATTATCTAAAAAAATGTCCGCGACAGTATATGTCTATCTTTTAAGATTAACTCACTAGAACCGTTTTTATGGTAATCAAATTTGGTCGAAATTAATGCATTATTTGTTAAGAGATGTATCAACGTTATAATATTAATCTTTATCCAAATAAACATATTGGATAGAGTTATTCAACGGGAAGGTTTTTATGTACTTTTAGCCCGGAAAAACTTATTAACGCGGGCGAAGCCGTGGGTAAAAGCTAGTGACTAAATAAAACCCGGTTCCTAACATGATCCACCATCCAAGTTATCGATAGTTTTTGTGTGTTGTAATGCAAAAATATACTACGGTCTATATTTCTTTTATTATAACATTTTATAACATGTGGTGATATTATGTTAATTATGTTGCAAACCAAGTAAATTAGTTAAAAAAAAGTAATGGAGAAGTAATAAAGCTCTTTCAAGCTAATAACAAGTTAGTTTCGGATACATTTATTTGCTTTATAGACAGGGAAGGAAATTAGGACAGTAATTGAAAGCACTTCATTATTACGCTTTATCTTTGTTTATAAATTACGCTTAAAAACCATCGACCATAGACATCAATAAAATAGAACTGGATACTGTCAGAGGATATGAAATGTCATAATTTGCATTAACAGTCTAATTCTATTAACTACACATATAGCACTTAAAGATAAGCACACGAGCTGGACACTTATTGCAAAGACATGCCGAAAGTTACAAACAGCGCTATAGAGGCCTGCCTACCTCTACAATGGGATAACAAATCGTATAATAATATTATTTATTACTAATTACCTGCAACCAATACAGATTTATTATACAACTAGCTTTTGCCCGCGGCTCCGCCCGCATTAAAAAGTTTTTCCGGGATAAAAGTCCCGGTTTATATTTTCCCGGGATAAAAAGTAGCCTATGTGTTAATCCAGGACATGATCTACCCGTGTGCCAAATTTCATCGAAATCCGTTCAGTAGTGTTTGCGTGAAAGAGTAACAAACATCCATACATCCAAACATCCAAACATCCATACATTCTTACAAACTTTCGCCTTTATAATATTAAGTAGGATTAGTAGGATAGGTGTTGGTCGCGACTTCGCCCGCGTGTAAAGCCTTTTCCGATCCTAAAGTTCCTAAAACAGAGTACGATGACATCGCCACCTACCTAAAGAATCAAATTAAAAATATCCATTACTTCCTATGAAAGAAAATTACTGGGATAAAAGTAGCCTATGTGTTTATCCAGGACATGACCTGCCCGTGTGCCAAATTTCATCCAAATACTCTTAATAGTTTTAGCATTTACTTTTAACAAACATACAAACGTCGTAGTTTATTTCCAATCTTCAATAACATTTTTTTTAGCTCTATATACAATTTTCAGTGATCGGAACCCCGTCTCGGGTAAAAGCCTCCCCCAGTTTGTTTCAGATATCTCTGTCCTTAGCATTCGTTCTCCATTCGCTTCTTGCTACACCTACTATGTCGTCTATCCTATATTTAATGATACGCGCACAATATTATATTGCCCACTCTTTAGCACTGGCATCCTTTCACTTTAAGGTCCACCAAGCTAGGTTAATATTTATGTGTGAAAGTCGATATACGTGACAGTGTAATTATATCCATTCTAATACTGAAATGGCTTTAATCGTGAATAAAGGTATTTTTACGTCACACACATAATCAAAATTGTTGGCAGCGGGCATCGGTGACTCCTTTACGACAGTTACGGGTGTAAAGATCAAAATAAACTTTATCGGTTGCGAACCCGATGACTGCTCCACGTATTATAATAATTGCATTATATGCCATGCCTGCTCACTGTTCTAGATTATTCTATCTAATTACTTACAAAGTAAGGAAAGATTTTCTACTATGAAATAATTTGTGTTGTTATTTCATGTCTGTCATGCTAGATGAGCTTTTTCCATCGAATCGAAAGTTCACCTCTAATGTTTATGTTTCTATTACCTCCTGTGTAAAACGATAAGGAAATATTACTATCAGAAAAATGCAGTAGATAGTTTGTGTTAATGAATTTAAATACTAAAGACCAACGGCTTTCACAACAACGACAAACAATATAAAAAAAATTAACCGCCAACAATGCAGGTGAGGCAGCTGCAAGGTTAAGTAAATGACTCATTGAGTATTTCCGAACGACATTATAAAAAAAACTCGACATTAAAAAATACTGTACCAAAATTACCCGATCGTTTAAAAGAATTCTTGGAGACGAAAATTATATGAAGCTACGAGTACCGCAGCGTTGGAAAAGCTTCAGTATTAATAATTTCAGCTTGAATATTCAACGTGCGATGACTCACAGAGACAGGTGGAGGGGGGTGGGGTCTGGAGTGGTCAGGAGGGGGGACACACGGAAAGCATTCGGCCCACTTCGCGCAGGTACGAATATAACCGAATATTTTCCCACCTGCGCCGGGGTACGATGGAAATCGGGACACGTACATGCGAACGCAAAAGTATCTGAAACATTGTATCATAACATGTTTATTTTCTTCATTTAATTGGAAATTCATTTTTAAGATGTCCAGGCATTTCACCATAGTACAAACTAGTTCGGATCATGTATGGGGAAAAATATTTATGAATGCGCTATTCAAGTAAATTGACTAATAACTCACTTTAGAATTATTACATAAATAAAGCTCTACCAAATATTAAAGAAAAGGACGATAACAGAACTGTTTATTAGTTCAGCAATTAGTTGAACTCTCCCACGGCTCATAGTCAGTTGTATAAAAGCAAACTGTAGACAGCTCGTTGCCGCCACTTGTGTCCTGATTCCAGTGCAACAAGTTGACAGCGCATACGCACGCGCCGTCCAAAACAACAAACCACACGGACAACGCATTTTCCCAACGCTTGTACAGACAGCATTAATATCTGTACAAATTCAAAATTTCAAATTTCGAATACTTTTGCTAATCTTTTTTTCTGTTCACAAAAATAAAAAAAAGACATTTACTTTACTTCAAACAAAGAAAAAATTTCTCTTTAACTTAACGCATACAGGCGATTTGAAATTTTAATTTTGTCCAGCTATTTATGCTGCTAACTGTACACACAAAGACTGAAATAAATCTATGATTAATAACACCTACTTGATAGGATACGCGCGAAAATATCATGACATTTCACTTACGAGCTGTTTGAGCCGAAACTAATACAGGTGCGACATATTGCGAAATTTCCATACAAAGAGAATGATTATAATATTGTATTATTAATTACTGCCTGACTGCCTCCGTGGCGTAGTTGTATTACAGTACGACTGCAAAGCTGAGGTCTCGGGTTCGATCCCTGGGTCGGGTAAAGTGATATTGAGTTTTTCTATTCAGTATCAGCCCGGAGTCTGGAATTTGTGCCCGATATGGCGATAGGCTCGCCCCTAACACATCATGGGACGGAATAACGGCGAAAAGTGGGTGCACTAGTTGCTCCTCTGCCTACTCTTTCGGGGATAACAGGCGTGAGTGTGTGTGTGTGTGTGTGTGTGTGTGTGTGTGTGTGTGTGTGTGTGTGTGTGTTGTATTATTAATTACATATATGTTTCATATGAGTTATTTACATTAAATATGTTTCATATGCAATATGTTTGGCTGTCAGTTTTTTGACTGTACATTTTTTTTGTTAATAATGACATAAATAAAGTTCACACATGTGGCACGGCTGAAGAAAAGTTACCTAAACAGAGCTGGTAGAACCGTGTACTGCCTGGAATAAAAAGACGCAGGCGCGTATAACTTACAAGATAGAATATACTACATAATGTTATTTATTAAAAAATATATTGGTTGTTTAAGGCGATGCTTTCTTTCTGCTTTCGATAAAAATGGGTGTTTTGGGTTACATTTTTCTAGACACGTTCCAGGCTCACATTCGTTGCATTTTTAATTATCCAAAATGACACCAATGACCCTATGACGGCAACCCCTGGGTCTGTTTTTCAAGTTAAATATGCGTTAATAATTATCGCTAGATTTAACTGTGAAACAAAACTATGAACCGACATATATCAAGAAATTACGTGCTTCAGACCTCTTTATAAGAGTTTCGAAAGTAGATACCTATCTATGAGATACACCGTTATGCGTTTCGAATTCCAAAATAACTTTAATATATTTTTTATCTTCTAGGTATAATATGATCCTACATGAAACCTTATCTATCACATCAACCTATTACCCACAACCACATTATTTGTCTTTCAACAGGGGTTGTTAAAATAAATCTTCAAAACTCCCATGGTGGTAGAAAAAGCACAAAAAAGTCAACGCGTTTCGAGAAAAATTAGACGACAGTGAAATATCCGTGTGAATCAGTTGGCGCCTACAATACGACAATGGCTGACGCACGAATCGCAAAAAAGTATATTTGTCAACGGGTACTAGTTTATGGTTTTTAAAGTATTAACCCCGTAATTACTGCATGGAAATATGCTAAGCTTATAAAGTCACGATTTGTTCTCTCCCTTTTCAGGGGTAGGCAGAAGTGTTATCATTCCCACATTTCCCAATCAGCAGAAATGTTACTTCTAATAGAATTAGAAAGCCCTGCGCCTGATGGTGACTCGAGTAGGATCCATACAGGACGTCCGCTGATGAGGGATCACCCCTCCACTATGCCGGCCTGTTTGATACTAGACATATACAGCCTGATCTAGGAATGCGACGCACTTACGTTCGCCACTATGACGTTTTACACCTGGTGCCAGGTGGGCGCTATCCGGGTGGTCAACCATCTTATCACCTAGGTGGCGAATATGTACAAGGTATATGATTAATATGCCGAAATTCCTAAGGCAAAGGTATATATAAAAAAAGGTGAACAGTAATTAAGTAATGGATGATAACAGATCTTTTTGTATAAGCGAAAAATGTGAAATTTTTAAATTAAATAACATTTTACGGTCGGCAAGACACCATTGCTTCAGGTATTCCGAGTGTTCATGTGGATTGTAATTTTCCATCAGTTGAACTGGTCGAGAGGTACCAAACCTTAGTATTAACGTACATACACATACATGTCGAATACAGAACCTCTTTTTTACGTCGGTTACAAAGAGAAATTAAAATATAATTGTTACTCATGAAATACGTCAACGAAGTCACTAAACTATTATTTGTTTGCATGATACACGTGCCCTATTTCTATAAGAGAACGAATAATATTTCGTACTCTGTCACATACTATTTATAAATATACTGTGATTAAGAAATGACTGCAAAATATAATTCTTCCATTGCATACGGCTGAGTCATTTGTTTTCATCCTGAATTTCATGATGTTTTAAGTCCAATTGACTAATAAAAGTAATTATTGAGATGTTATCTGTACGAGACGTAAATCATAGAAAATACTTTTATGTGCTTAATTTTTACCAAACTACATAATAATCATAAAGGAGAGGAAAGAAAATGTAAAAATATAAATTATAATATAAGCTCTGTATTATATAGGTACTGAGCACGAGCCTCCGCTACCACTGAGACGATTTCCGGCCTTAGTCCATCACGCTGGTCTAGTTCAGGTAGGCAGACATCAAATATCCACAAAATTCTCATGGAGTGATTTTCTTCACTGTTAAAACAAGCCCAAATTGACAAAGGAGACACACTTTTATGTTGTAAGAAAATCAGAGGTACTGAGGTTATACATATCTTGCGGACCTCCGTCTCGCTAGTCCATTTCACTACCAACTAAGCTATTGTTGCAATAACCAAACTGCATATATAATAATAATAATACCAGCCCTGTATTATTATACTGCCCACTGCTAAGCGCGGGCCTCCTCTATTGAGGGGGTTTAGGCCTTAGTCCACCACGCTGGCCTAGTGCGGGTTGGTAGACTTCACATATCTTCGAAATTCTTATCAGGAACTTCTTATGTATGCAGGTTTCCTCACGATGTTTTCCTTCACCGTTAAAGCGAACGATATTTGATAAACAATACACACGTAACTTCGAAAAGTCAGAGGTGTGTGCCTTGGGTTTTGAACCTGCGGACATTGTCTCGGCAGACCGTTCCATTCTCAACTAGGTCCACTTAACTTAACTTAATTGCATACCATTGCTTAATTTATAAATTCCTATTTATAATGAGATTGACTGCCTCGGCGGCGTAGTTGTATGAGGGTACGATTGTGACGCTGAGGTTTCGGGTTCGATCTCCGAGTCGGGCAAAGTGATATTGAGTTTTTCTCTTCAGTATCAGCTCGCCGTTTGAAATTTGTGCCCGATATGGCGATAGGCTCGCCCCCTATCACATCATGGGATGGAATAACGGCGAAAAGTGGGTGCACTAGTTGCGCCTCTGCCTACCCCTTCGGGAATAAAAATCGTGTGTGTGTGTGTATAATGAGATTATTAGCAAATAGATTTTCAAAATCTGTTCCTCGACAAAGGTCGCCTCAATTGATTTCCCTTTTTTCAATATCAATCACAATTCTCACTAGAATACTTATATGTAATAGGGAATTCGTAAAGACTTTAAGTTATTGCTCCTTTCAAATAGTCATGGAAAAATAATACCAACCAATATCACAGGTCCGTATGGAAATCTTTAGTGGAGGCCTATGTGAAGCAGCGGACTTGGCGGCTTTAGAGCTTGCACGTACTAATTATGGCTCTTATTCTGGATTTATTAACTTCAGAAAAAATTGTTGCCGCTGCCTGTTGTTTAGGAAGTTATTGGTCTTCAATCCATCAAAGAAAGCATTAGGCAAATACTAGGTTGAGTTCCTAACTCTATATAAATACATATCAACCAAAACCTCGCAGTAGCCTCTCAGCACATTTGGGACAGCAACGGTTACCTACTTGAGGAGAAAAGTAGATAATCCCTAAAAGGATCAACAGGAAGCAACCCATTTCCAATGATTATTTTACCCAATGGCCATGTAAAGATTAACTAGATAACTCCCAAATCATTCACTGGCTTAAATTACTAAATAGTACCGGAAATCTATTTCTGGCTAAAGAAACAATATGTATAAGTATCATACAGTGTTATTTTTCCGCTGAAAATCTTGGCAACAATGTGTTTATGGAAAAAATATGATAGAAATATTTCATAGTGGCTTCTAGAAAGCCAAAAAACTGGGATACTGCCGGGCTATTTTTTGTAATAGCCTAGTAGGTACGAAAAGTTTGATCTGCGAAAAATTGTCAAATAAGTAGTTTCACGTGGAACAGGTCTAATATAATATTATCTACTTACTGTAAATTAAATATATTTTTTTATCCATAAAAAATCTGTATAAGGTAATTTCAGTAAATATTGCACTATATCGCAACATAACTACGAAATGTCGTAATTTTTACATAATATACATCAATGCGTTCAACTTAATACGGGCTACGAAGGGTCTACGATGTGCTACGGCTTACACGTGTGTGCATATATATCCCTGAGAAGATTTTTTGCCGCTAACTTAAAAAAAATGATTTCAGTATATTTACATAAAATTTCAAAACATGAACAAGTCTCGAGATAAACCGATAAAATTAGACTTAATTAATGTTTGTAAACATAGAGCCAACTGCAGACGGGTGTCATGGGTTCATTTAAACAGTACAAGAAGTTCATTGTTAAGTTCAGCCAATTGGTGGCATTTAGTGAGATTGGCTCGCGGGCGCCTGCCAGGGACCGACAGGAATCCACCAGGAAGCGCCTGGATCCGGCTCACGCCCACGAAGCACTGCGAGTGCCGCTGCCGTGCGCTGCCGGCGCCGACTCCACAGCCGTCTCTTGCGCGACCGCTGCGCGCCACTGCCGCCCATTGACACAGATTTTAGTACATTAAGGGTTTCGCCAAATTTTTGGGCAAAACAAATAAAAGAGAACCGCAACCGCGTCAGGACGGGCGTGTCTATAAAAGGCTGAGAGGGGGGTGCGCGGGGGTGGTAACACGATCCGCGAGCTCCAGCCGGCCGGCCGCCCTGGAGCGGCGCCGCTGATGGGACGCGGAGGGGCGAGGGCGCGGGTGTACGGGACGCGCGGGGCGGAGAGCGGCGGTTGGTGCGCGCGCGCCGCCCGCACCCGCTCTCACTAGTCGAACGGTGCCCGACCGGTAACGTAGCGCCGACTGCCGACCGAGAGACGAACAGCGACAATGTCCGCCGTGGCGAAGACTTCCAAATACACCTACCGCAGCAGCGGCGGTGGCACCACCGACGTCAACATCGAGTACAGCGCCGACCTGAGTGCTCTCTCCAGGCTGGAGGTACCGGCCTTTAAACTACCAGTGCAGTGCTTGTGAAGTGTTTGCGGACACATGATAGAATATGTTGTATTTTTCAGGACAAGATTCGTCTCCTCCATGATGATCTGGAATCCGAAAGGGAGCTGCGTCAGAGGGTAAGCTCGAGCGTGCGAAATGTGATATGTGCGAGCGCGGCAGCCATACAGGGCGCGCGCGCGCACCAGGTGTAGGCGGGCCGCCTCTCGCACACCTCTATTAATACCAACCGTCCTCGGTGCTTACTGCTTCACTCCGCTGGTAGGGTTTACACCCTTCGCGGCTGAAGCCCACCCCCAACCTAACTTACACCCCTTTTCATACTTACTGGCAAATATCAAACCGTTCATTTAACAAATTAACCTTCCAAGTTCAAGACTATTGTGATTTTATAACGTTGAATTAATTACTTAATATTCAATACTTCATTCATACTCAATGTTCTTCATAGTAAATGTGGGATGTTTAGCCTATTTGGATTTAATATAATTGTAACAAAAATATGATAATGTTCCATATACCTAAAAATCATTGATACATCATAAAGTGTTCTGTGGTAAAGATCGGGTGGTATCATCTTATAGACATTTACGTAGTCTATTTTTAAACGTAGCGTCGTCGCTTGGGTACGCGTAACTGAATCGCAGTGATACGCAAGAAGAGGCGCGCCGCTCGATGCGAGCCGCCGGCCGCCGCCGCTTCGACGTCCGCCGAACGCTGAGTCTCGTTGCGAACGGCGCTCGCGCACTCCACGATATATTTAGCCCCATAGCGAAAGCATTCTCTGAAATCTCAACTTCTCGCTCTCCGGTCTCACTTTTGAAACTGGGCCAAATGATGTTCGTTCTCGTTAAGAATGCCACAATATTGAAATATAATAATAGACTGCGGTATGAGTGGCGAAAATATCCGACTTAGTCAGAGCCACCGTGAGACATGAAACGATTCTTATTATAGATAGGTACAATACTGAAATATGCGAAGGACGATGAGCTTGGTTACCGCCTATTGCATAATATGCAATTATATATTTTAATAGGTAAATGTTACTTAAAACAAAAAACACTTAGGTATTAGACAACAGCTATTAACATATCAGTAACTTTCAAGTACCATCAAACTCATCCATGTAAGGAATACTTAACAATTTCAAATATTATAGGTCTAACTTATCATTCCTAACAGTTATTTATCATGTTAAAAGAGACTTAAAGTTCCTGGACATAATGAATTAATTAAATTTTCAGATTGAGAGAGAGAAGGCGGACTTGAGCGTGCAAGTCATTCAACTGTCCGAAAGGCTGGAGGAAGCTGAAGGCGGAGCCGAGAGTCAGGTAAACAATTTGCATTGATACTTTCTATATAGACAATAATAATTCATACAGTGTATATCTATTGAGACAACAAACCGAAATTAAATTGAAGTACAACACAAGATAGCCTATGAAGACAGTCCAGATCAGCGGATATTCTAAACAAAACAGATTATTATTATAAACAAAACAGAAGGAGGAGAAAAAGGTCTTTCTGAATCACCAAATAAAGAAACAAAAAAACATTTGGAAATCACGAGATAAGTTATCAAGAAAAAAACTCAGAAAAGTAACAAACAATTTTATCAAATGAAGAATCATCAAATAAAGAAGAGATTGTTCAAATGTATCGAATGGCGTTGAAAATTTCGAAGAAAATTATGTTTTGTGTTACGACGGCTATGCGATTTATTTGTATTTGCATTGGCGATTGTCTTGCTAAGCGATATATTGCCCCTAATATTTTTTATTACAGGAAAGAATATCAATTTCAAGTTTTACGATTTTCGTCAAGTAGCTTTAGATTACTACAATAGCTATGGATATTATAAGTAAAACAATGTATCAAGAAATTGTAAATATGGAACACGGATATGCTTTAGAAAGTAAAAACCATCCACTTCATGTTTTTAATAATTTCATTCAGCAATGACCTGTCATATTTCAAATGTGTACCCCAAATGTGAATTTGGGGGCGTATTTTGAAATAAATCCACACATTTTTCAGTTCGAGATCAACAGAAAACGCGACACCGAACTTACCAAGCTTCGCAAACTTCTGGAAGATGTCCACCTGGAGTCCGAGGAGACCACCCACCTGCTCAAGAAGAAGCATCAGGAGATCGTGATCGACTTCCAGGAACAAATCGACCAGCTTACCAAAAGCAAAGCCAGGTGAGCGAAACAATATGCTCTCACAATATCATTATCGTGTACTAACTATATAGCGTGTCCTTAGAAATAAGAATTGCTGAGCGAACCCTTGCGAAAAGCTATGCGTCTGATATCATGTATCGCATCAAATAGTCTATCCATCATCAAAATATCACACCTATGTTTCGTGATTGCAAAAGATGTTTGTTTGTCCCCAGGTCTGAGAAGGAAAAGTCCAAGTTCCAGGCTGAAGTTTACGAACTGTTGGCGCAAGTCGAGAATGTCACCAAGGAGAAGATTACTATCTCCAAGACCTGCGAGAGGCTTGAAATCTCCATCTCCGAGCTGAACATCAGGATCGAGGAGCTGAACCGCACCATTGTGGACATCACGTCCCACAAGCAGCGCCTGTCCCAGGAGAATGTAGAACTCGTCAAGGAAGTTCAGGACCTCAAGGTACATGATAAGTATTAATTTTATTTTGCATTTTGTTCGCGGCTCCGCCCGCGTTAATGAGTGCCGTTTTATATTCTCCCAGGACAAAACTAAAAACATACAAAAATACAAATCTTTCCACTTTATAATATTAGTAGATATAGATTACTTATCTTATTGACTTGACTTATTTGCTTATAACTTTTACTATCTGTGATTCAAAAGTGATGGTGAATCAATTAAATCTTCTGGTCTGACTGTGCACGTAAAAATCAAAAACACATCGGTATATTTATAAAAGAAAATATTGCTCAACCCACATTTCAAATAATTATTATGAACAAAAATTTCTAAATTATTGTCCCAATATTGTTCCCTACATCAGCCGTTTTATGTCCTACTAGTATTGCTCGCGGCTCCGCGCGCGTGATAAAGTTTACTCGGGATAAAAAGTAGCCCATATCACTCAGGAGTAAAGTAGCTTCCTATTAGTGAAAGAATTTTCAAAAACGGTTCAGTAGTTCCTGAGATTAGCGCGTTCAAACAAACAAACAAACTCTTCAGCTTTATAATATTGGTACAGATTACGTCATAACACATTTTATTAAAAATAACACTACTCTTTTCCAGGTGAACCTTGAGAACGTGGTGTACCTGAAGAGCCAGGTGATCAGCCAGCTCGAAGATTCGCGCCGCAGGCTCGAAGACGAGGAGAGGAGGCGCTCTCTACTTGAAGCCAACCTTCACCAGGTAATATAAAAAGCCTTTAGAAGTTCTCGAACAATTCTAAATTTCTAATAGTAATACTGAATGCTCTATTTGAGTAAAGATTATAATAAGATATATGTAAAAATAATACCATTGCAACATCATCTAAAGTTTACATAACAAATCCATAGTACGTAATTATGAATTACGTAGTATTTATTATGGAGTATTTCAGTCTCATTATGAATAATTGCTGCTCGACCTGTCTCCCTAGGATTTTGTTTACACTACGACAAAGTGATTACTAATCACTTTCCCGTACTTGAATATAAAAATTACTGCCTCGGTGGCGTAGTTGTGTTACGGTGCGACAGCAGAGCTGAGGCATCGGGTTCGGTTCCCCGGTCGGGCAAAGTAATATTGAGTTTTTCTACTCAGTATCAGTTCAGAGTCTGTAAATGTGCCCAGTAAATGTCAATAGCGTCTTAGTACATACGACCTACCATAGCTGGCGAAAAGTTGGTGTCTCACACCTCCGCCTACCCCTAAAAGGGGAAACTGACGTGATGCCATGTATGTATACATGAATAAAAAAACAAATTTATAAATTTGAACTCTTCTGGCAGGTTGAGATCGACCTTGAGTCGGTTCGCGTACAGCTTGAGGAGGAGTCCGAGGCCCGCCTGGACCTGGAACGCCAGCTCGTCAAGGCCAACGGTGAGGTCGGCCACTGGCGCTCCAAGTTCGAGGCCGAAGCCGCCGCCAGGGCTGAGGAGATCGAGGAGATCCGCCGCAAGTACTCCATCCGCATCCAGGAACAGGAGGAACAGATCGAGACCCTCATCGTTAAGATCAGCAATGTTGAGAAGCAGAAGTCTCGTCTCCAGAGCGAGGTAAGTCCGCCATCTCCATATTAGTTACTAGGCAGCTGTATAAACTACATACCTAGAAAAAAAATATATAGACATAGACTTATCAACTGTAATTCTTTTTTAAACTCTTCAAATCACATAGATATTACGCGAATAGTTTTAAATATTATTGACTCCTCAAGCCCCGCGACGGACACCGGTGTCCATATATATAGGGTTTTCCCATACATCTACATATATAAGCAGGGCTTGAAGGGTTAAAATATTTAATCACCATTCCTGAATAGGTTGAGGTGCTCATCATCGACCTGGAGAAGGCCAACGGCACCGCTAGGGAGCTGCAGAAGAGGACTGAGCAGCTTGAGCGTGTGAACATTGAGATCAAGTCGCGCTTGGAGGAGACCGTGCAGCTGTACGAGCAGACCCAGCGTGACCTGCGCATCAAGGTCACTGAGATCCAGCGCATCAGCCACGAGCTCGACAAGACCCGCGAACAGAAGGACGCCCTCGGCCGCGAGAACAAGAAGCTTGGTGGTGAGTTGATGTTTAGATCGTAACGTAACTATTTTAAAACTTTATTCGAATTTCAAATATCTAATTGGTTTAATTTTAAATTGAGAACCAAATTAAAAAATAGTCACTTTTCATTTCCTATTCGATAGATTGGTCAGGGTTTGGCCAAACGAATTGTTGTACTAATGCTGCGCAAGAAAACAATAATAGCTTATTGACTAGGTGCACGTAGGTTATACGAATTATAGTTCTTATTAAATTATTTGGTATTTATTTCTATTTGGCCCCCTGCAAAAACTTGCTTATATACTTTTATGTACAATTTAATCGACGCTTATGTATTTTTTTTACTAAATTACAAATATTTATTTGACATATAAAAATGGACATAATATACATAATTAATTAGTCACAGCTCGGATTAGTTATTGATTTTCTAACTGAAAGACATTAGGATTAGGGAAGGGAGAAATGTCTGGCCCTTCGGAAATCTTAATTGTCTTACAAAACGGAACAGTGAGGCTAGGATATAAAAAAAAAACACGATGCGTCTCCGCTTCGTTTTATTGTGATTGGTTGAGAGACTCACGTGCCGGTCTCTCAACCAATCACAAACATCAAAATACCGATACGTCAGTCACTTAACTAATCACAATAAAACGAAGCGGAGACGCATCGTATTTTTTTTTCACATCCTAGCCCCACAGCTATCAGTCATTTCGCATTCGTTTTTCGTGCAGTTCTATTCACGCTGTACGCAAATATTATAATTTCCAGCATTGCTCTTACACATCTGAGACACGCCTATACTTGTACTAAATGAATGAACATGATCTGTTTCACACCACAGATGACTTGCACGACGCCCGCGCCAACCTCACGGAGTTGACCCGCCGTCTTCACGAGCTCGAAATCGAGCTGCGCCGTCTTGAGAACGAGCGAGAAGAACTCACCGCCGCGTACAAGGAGGCTGAAGCCGTAAGTCTATATTCAAGTTTATTTTACATTCTACTACACAAGACTTAAGTTCATTTTCCCTGAATTCAAACAGTAGTGAACTTGCAGTCTTAGCTGGCGTAAATTTCAAAGTAGCAGCCACAACTGAGAAGTGCCATTGATTGTACCGCGGTTTTGAAACTACACTATCGACCTTGTACAGGGAGAGGTTTAAATCTAAAATCTAATGGAAAAAGATTTTTCTAAATTGGCGCAATAATAAGCAAGTTATTATTGCGCCACTTAGGTACTCTCCGTTAATTTTCGCATTTAATATCCATCTTTAAAATTGAAGTAATATTGTGATTTTCAAATTGTAAAATATTTATATATATATTTAAAGAAAAATGATAAAAGACCTACGCTGAGTTTCTTGGTGCTTCTTCTCAGGTCAGTGGGCTTTTCCGAAGCACCGGTAGAATCTTTTAGTAAAACAACATTGTGAAAAATGACGTGTAAAAGTGCCCTTAGGGGCCTAATTACTGAATAAATGATTTGAATTTGAATTTGAAAAGTTATAAAGCTTTGAAATTTGGTGGAAGGGGTGGTTGTCAAATAATAGTAATTTACACTGTGACGTCACCGAGAGCCGCCGGCCATAATGCTGCGTGCGTGCGAAAGAGATAGCGCGGTTACCCCCACCACCCACTTTTGCTCACAACAATATTTCAAATATGAATACCTGATTTATTTTTCAACCAATTATAATGATGATTTCGCAGCAAAATTTCTTTTTCGAATTATTTTCTGTTACGTTTAAAGTAATGTACAAAATAGAACATAGGAAACTACTGTATTATATAATGGGTTTCTAATTTTAAGCCAGCCGCGTACCTACTTATTTATACGGATAAACAAAATAAATAAGTCTATAAAAAGAAAACATTGACGAAACTAAAACGTCGATTCTTTTTGACGTCATTAATTAATTACAAATGCACTACTGGCTTATGTTCAAATGTTTAACACAATCGACAAAGTTGGCAAATTTCCGTTCCTAACACTACAAATAGATGTATTATTTATAGAATCTAGGACGCTGGGATAAATATCTCCTTATTACTATATTTTAAAGAAAATATTGCTTAAAAATTAAAAGGTGAATTTAATAAAACAAACAGTCGCTCTTGCTCATGCACTAATATAAATGACGTTCGCAAAAATAGCAAAGAAATTTGCAGCTTTATTTATAATTTACTTATCGCATTGAATGCTTTAGATTTCAAGAATATAATAAAGTGAAACTAAAAAGTGTGATTGTTAGTAGCAATTGTTTATGTTATACTATACAGCAATAAGTGTTGTTAAAATACACACATACACTAGCACACTAGAAAATGGCACATAATTAAAGAAAATGTCAAATTTCTATGGTGTTATGAACAGAAAAAGAACACTGAAAATATGATCGATAGTTATCGCGACTGAAATGTAATTTTGTTATATCTGGTATCTGGTATCAGTCATCAGTATATGGATTGTATACAGGAACCTGTTTGTTATTTCCTAGGGTCGCAAAGCTGAGGAACAGCGCTCGCAGAGGTTGACCGCCGAGCTTGGCCAGTTCCGCCACGAGGCTGAGCGCCGTATCCAGGAGAAGGAGGAAGAGATCGAAGCCATCCGGTGAGTATCCTCTTATTTCTACAGGCCACGTTAGAAAAACTATTAAAAAACTTTTCATAAATAATAAATGCAAAATCTATAAACAAACATAGGATTTATTAAGAAAGAATAATAAGTAAATACAGATAAACATATCATAACATATGAAAAATCGTTCAGAACATAGTATTACAAATAACTCAGATTTAAATACTCACTTGTGCGCGTCAAGATGTATTGTCTATAATAAACAATGTCGCAATAGACTGGACGAATGGAGCACAATGCACGACAAACGGCAACTCGGAACTACCGGCCTGGTTCGTCTTTCAGCGCTGATACCCCCTCTTCGCATCGCTGACTGATGTGTGTCATCCAGGAACGCAACCTGCGATCCCCGACAATCATCAACCGTGACCCACTTGCATTGTGGATTAACGCCAATTAACTTCGGCACATTATGACTCACTCAATCTTAAAACGTGTTAACACTAAAGAAATATTAATTATGCTAAATACTTACAATACTTGAAGACCCCGACGAACAATTTTTAACACCCCACTTCCGTCACGGAACACATTTGAATAGAATGTAGTACACCTAATAATGTATCGTATTTCGAATTATTGGCACGAATTCCGTTTATATATAACTGGTCGTCTGATTGGTGAATATTATCATGAATTACATACGCATATTGGCACAAACTACAAATGAAAATGTACAAAAGACCAGATCCATTTTCTCGCGCCCTCAATTCCGCGACCTCGGCCCCTGGCGGCACACGTCGGGATTGTCGCTCTTCGATTACGTCGGTCCGTTTCAGTGCATTTATCTTTTAACACCTTGCAATGCCGCCGGTTAAAGTGCCCAACTACAGTAAATGGAACAGACCACCGACTTCTGTCTACGAGGATAATTATGGCTACGGAATTCATTTTTATCAGCCAATGATCGATTATATCAGTGCTAAAGAACAAGGCGTTGCTGCCAAACCTCCCCACTTACCATGGAATAACGAGAGAGCGTTGGATAAATATAGGTTCGACAAACCAATACAAACGTACTCTCACGAAGATTTGACACGGATTTCACACGATGTCGCAGAACAGGCAAAGCGTGATCTAAACGCATTCAAAGTAACAAAACGATCGCCATTTTCAGTGATCGCTACCGCAGCTGCTGCAAACGTAACAAAACACGTCGGGGTAGAAAGTATTACGGATAAGGCAAAACGGAAGAAAATGGAGAGGAGCAAATATAAAATAGAAAGGCAAAAGAAAAGAATGGCTGAAATAGACAAAGAGCTGGAACTCTACGAAAAAGAAGTTAATTTGGGTACTGAATTAAAGCAAAAGGCTGGTATGTACAGAGGGAAATCGGCGAAGGCTATAGCTCAAACACTTTTAGAAGAAAGCCGCAGAAACGTGGCTAAAGAAAGAATTCAAATACCAGTGTCCATTCCTAGGAAAGATATTATGGAAAAAGATTTATCTGAACTAAGGAACAAAATATTATCAAAAGTAATTTCTGAAACAAAATTGCCAGCTGTAGCAGAAAGCAAGATATCAGAAGCCTTCACTGAAACGGTCAGGACTATACGTGAAACTTCGCCAATAACACGTGTGGTCAAAATCACAACTGAAATACCAGTAATCGACGATTCCTATGTAAAACACCTAAATGAACTTAAAGAAACGATAAGTCAGTTTGACGAGTTAAACACAAGTTTTTTATACGATAGAAGGTGAATTGTTACGTAAACTTTGTTTATATTGGTCCTTTTCATGGATTATAATATTATGAAACATTGTGCGACAACTACTAATTTCTTATTATTTCTCTAATAGCAAGCAGACCAGCATCGAGATTGAGCAGCTGAACGCTCGCGTCGTCGAGGCCGAGACTAAGCTGAAGTCTGAGGTGACTCGCATCAAGAAGAAGCTCCAGATCCACATCACCGAGCTCGAACTCTCTCTTGACGTCGCTAATAAGACCAACATTGACCTGCAGAAGACCATTAAGAAGCAGTCTCTTCAGGTTAATATTCTTTTTGATTTTACCGCAACTTCAGCAACTTAAGAAATATTTACTGATAGCCAAAGTCTTGACGTGTTCTACCTTCTAGGAACTATTCGATTAATTTCGAGTGATGACTGCATGAATTAATTTGTGCTTTGTCTAGCTCACTGAGATCCAGACCCACTACGATGAGGTCCAGAGGCAGCTCCAGGTGACTCTTGACCAGTATGGCGTTGCCCAGCGCAGGATACAGTCTCTCACCGGCGAGGTCGAGGAGATCCGTGGCAACTACGAGCAGGTAAGCTAAGAATATTATTTTCAATTGCTATTTTAATTGAATATAAACTTAAACATTTAAATTTGATTTTCTGAAACTTAAATGAATCGTCATTTACATATGTTTTCAAATCACCGTCATTCCTCAGGCCCTCCGCGCCAAACGCGTCGTCGAGCAATCGTACGAGGAGGCGCAGACCCGCATCAACGAGCTGACTGTCATCAACGTGAACCTGTCCAGCAGCAAAGCCAAGATCGAGCAGGAACTCGCCGTCGTCGCTGCTGACTATGACGAGATCACCAAGGAGCTCCGCATCGCCGACGAGAGATACCAGCGCGTCCAGGTACAATAATATGCTATAATTGGCATCGCATATCTTCTTCAAAAAACTTCCTTAAAAATCATTTTTCGATTAAGTGATTGGTACACAATTTTTAACAGAATTTTTTTCACACCACTATTCTTTATTTTGGGATTATACATTTTCAGGCGAAATTATTGACACAATACAATACTCGCATTTTTAATAATAAATTAAAAATGATTAAACTTAATATTGCAGACCGAGCTTAAGCACACCGTCGAGCACCTGCATGAGGAACAGGAGAGGATCGTCAAGATCGAAACCATCAAGAAGTCTCTTGAAATTGAAGTCAAAGTAATGTATTCCATATACACAAATGATTAAAGTAATTAGGCACCCTGAATATACCTAAACCAATATTAAAAAGTATCAAAAAATGCAAAACACCGTTGAAATTGTAATCTGCTTTCTAAAATTTCTTCAAATATCCTAACGTATCTAACTTACACAACCTCATAAGAAAATATCTTCCACCCAGAACCTGTCTGTACGTCTGGAGGAGGTCGAGGCCAACGCCATCGTCGGAGGCAAGCGCATCATCAGCAAACTCGAAGCTCGCATGAAGGACATGGAGCTGGAACTGGACGAGGAGAAGAGGAGGCACGCTGAGACCATCAAGATCCTCCGCAAGAAGGAGCGTCAGCTCAAGGAGGTCATAATCCAGTGCGAGGAAGACCAGAAGAACATCGTCCTCCTTCAGGACTCTCTCGAAAAGACTTCCCAGAAGGTCAACATCTACAAGAGGCAACTCACTGAGCAGGTAAAAAATGTGTTTTTGCTTTTTATATATTTCTTAATTCTAGTACCTACGTTGGTTTGCGGCAGAAGATCCATCTGGCACAGGCCACTTGCAACTGTTTCGATCCTTTCCTATTGATTACATCTACGCAAGTAACACCTTCTACGTATTTTAAAATAAATATCTTGAATATTACGAATATCCTAATATTTTTTTTTACAGGAGGGTGTATCCCAGCAGAGCGTGACCCGAGTACGACGATTCCAACGCGAGTTGGAAGCGGCCGAGGACCGCGCCGACGTCGCCGAGAGCAACCTGTCTCTCATCCGCGCCAAGCACCGCACCTTCGTGACCACCTCCACGGTGCCCGGCTCCCAGGTGTACCTGGTGCAGGAGTCCCGCGCCCTCAGCACGGAGCGCATGTGAACACCGTCGCCACACTGCATGTGAGCGCCCAACCCCTCGCCCCGCCACACCAGCATTTCTCTCCACCAGTCAACAGAGGGGCGCAATTCCGGTCGGGTATAAGCCTAGTCGTTCGTTAAGTGATGTATGGCCGGGCGGGCGGCGCCAATGAGCCGCGCGTGGCCCGATGGCGCGGCCCGCCCTCCAGGGTCGGGACGCGCGCTCTGTTTGTGGCTCGCCCTAACGTTGCCGTGTCTCCACACTGCGCTGGCCAAACGCCGACCGCTCGTCCCGGCTACTTTTATAAATGTATGTAATGCTAATTCAATCAAATAAAGGAACCAAAAAATTTTAAGCTTTTTTATTCAATATTTTTCTATGATAAGATCACCGGCGCTATAAAATGCGATTACGTTGTACACCGTAATTAAGGAACGGTAAAAATTTAGCGGTTTAAAATGAAAGATTATTTTATATTATTTATTAATTGTGCAATAGATATTGTACGTTTGTAACTGTAACTTTAATAATGAAAAATAAATGCTATTTATGTTAAAGAAACAAAAAAAGCAATAAAACTACAAAAGAAGTTATGGATTTTTTTTTAAATATCGCCGGAGCCTTGATCCCTAATTAATTAATAATACACTCCATTAATCCATTAAGTGGCAATGGGCAGGGCACATAGTCCGAAGAACTGACGGCAGATGGGGAAAAAGTTATCGAGTGAAGATCACGTACTGGAAAGCGCAGCGTCGGCCGTCCACCTGCAATGTGGCAGACCTCCACCTGCACCTTTTGACAGATCCGTCTAGAAATCTTTGCGGAAGGCCTATGTTCAGCAGTGGACGTTATGTGGCCAATGATGATGATTATCCTCCATTACTCGTAACTATAAGAATCCTTATTCAAATAACATGACACGTTGGACATGTCGATACGTTGCAAATACAGTGGTAATAAGTACTTATGAAAACCATACATATTTACAATGAATTGCAACTACAAAACAAAAATATTTAGTAATTACAATAAAATGAAATGAAATCATTTAGGTATTCGAATCCACGAAATGTTTAACATTACTTAGGTTGTCTACTACCGTAGTACCGTAGGAATAGTCTTTCCGATGATGTATTATAAATTAATCAGATCAGTTTATTTTTAAATAATTACGATGAAGAGATGACTGAAATAGTCGAAATTTTGGATACGGCCTCTTAACGTCCCTTTGAAAAAAGATGAAGTTACGAAATAATTTACCGTGAGAATATGTTTCAGTTCACGCTTATGTTATAGAACAAATGTTTATTGATATATATTTAGTGTAATAGATATTGCTAGAGACGAATTGTTAGCTTACCTGCCTATATTTCTTTTATGCTAAAGTTGGCTTGAAATATCAATTTAAAATCAAAATGAAGTACTGAAGTATTATAGTCTCTACCTTAGAGACTCTACATACGAAGTATTTATTTATTTATTCAACAGTATAGCCCTAAACACCCTGATAGGGTGTCGACATTAATTCTAACAACTCCAAAGAATCAACGACATGATAATCGCTTTAGCTGTTCTCGAGTTAACAATGTTGTGACCAGCGACTATATGGGTGTAACTAACACAATTTTTTTTTTTTAAATATATTTAGATATTTTTCCTTACTTTAGTCCTCTTTCTTCCTCTATAAAGTCAAATGTGGTGTACTTACGTATAAGTTGTAACACACATTACTGATTACCAGCACATTATAGAGACTATTAAATTTAAAATTTACAGTCGACTGACTCCAATATCTGCCCTCCATCTACTCCGAAAGAACCATTTTCTAATTTGCGTGATGAAAGAAAAATGTGAGTAATGTTGCCTGCCGAAAACAGATGCCACTACGATAAATGTTTTTAAAAAACACTTAACAATAGATGGCGCTGTATTCATTCCACAGACCGTGGAGTGAATGCAGCGCCATGGCGATTAAACACGCGGCAAAAAGGTGAAAACATTCACACTAGTCACCCGATTGCTCGTAAAATGAAATGAATTGATATAATTTTATTCGAACCCATAAATATTATACATTATTTAGATTCCGTCAATATTAACTACCACTAGTTCGGAAAGCAGTTCTCACCAGAAAATAACAGGCTAATTTTAGTATTTGAGCACATTAGTAAAGTTCCCAACTGTATTTTAAAAGGACATCAAATGTATTTGATATAAGAACTATAACCATTTTATAATAAATAACAGTCGCCATTCCTTTTTCATAAATACCATACATGCCCAGTATTATATACTGCCCACTGCTCTGCACGGGCCTCCTATACAACTGATCAGTAAGACCTTAGTCCACCACGCTCGCCTAGTGCGGGTTGGCAGACTTCATATATCTTCGAAATTCAGAGAACTTCTCAGGTATACAGATTTCCTCACGATTCCTTCACCGTTAAAGCGAGCGATAATTCACAGAGAATACACACATATATTTTTAGAAAAGTCAGAGGTGTCTGCCCTTGGGTTTTGAACCTGCGGGCATTCGTCTCGGCAGTCCGTTCCACTTCCAACTAGGCTATCACCGCTTCATGAATGCTAGAATCTTATTCTCAAACAAACGCACTTATTTTAGCATAATTAACAACAAGACCCTTACTTATAATCTAGGCCACTTTTCCTCAAATAATAACGACACTGATACATGTCTAAGAAATATTTATAAAATAAAAAGGAAACGTTAATTTTGAAAGTTCATACGAAAATAGCGTTGTTTTAACAGATTTTCCTTAAACGAAATTGTTAAATGTAAAATAAATCACCGAGTGTAATGACTGCCCTAGAGAAAAATATTAGTCATAGTTCCAACGAAAATTATTTGAACCTATTTACGTTTTAAAATTGTTTGAACTAAATTGAGTTCGTCAGCAGGCCCCTAAAGAGACGGGGCGTAAAATACGTGAATAGGTACTCAGAGAGGCTAAAATAGGTTGAATAAATCGCACAGGCAAACTCCGCACCTACTCTTACCTGATAGATTAATATATATTTTTGAATCTACATATTTAATATTTGAAAAAAGGCTTGTTCTTTTTAGCACATTACGTGCACAGAGATGTGTCAAAATAATTGGTATAATTAAATTTTCAATTTCTATAGGCACTCCTAATGCCAAATTAAAGAAGATATCCGCATTTTTTTGTATTGGTGCTCAGCATCAAAATCTAACCAGGCTCAAACTTTATGCATATTAAAGGGATAAAACTTGCATCTTCGATCCATTAAAAAAATTTATAACTAACCCCCGAACTAACTAAAATTTATAACTAGCACTTAAAATGAATGTTTTTCCATTTATAACTAACTTCAAAAACATTCATTTTAAGTGCAGTTTATAAGTAAAATGAAATTTCATGCATTTCAAAATCGGAGTACTTTAAAATTATTATACGATTTATTGTAATTTTTGGAGTACTATCCAAATATGTATGAAGTATGTTGGTTAGAATTTAAAGCCATTTGTTGGACATACCTTAACATTACATGTTACAAATATATTAAATTAGATTTCCGAACGAGCCCTAGTAATAATCAACCTGTGTAGTATCACCACCATCTTCATCTCTATCTACCATTGCATCACCCCTAATACCATATCTATACATAAAAAGTACGTATTTTGCTAATGGCATCAGGGTTGTACCATCATCTCTTGAAACCACTCAAGTTCGATTTAGAGGCCACATCACGACCGCGACCGTATCGCCCGGTAATAAGGTTCATGGTCGCGCCACCGTGGCCAACTCGAACTTGAATGGTTGCGTAAAGCCCTAGGGCATATATCTGGGTCAGGCTTTTCAGTCTCTTCCACAAACTATTATGAGATATTAAATTGATCCAGACCGTGTTTCTTAATGCAAATTCTTTTAACTCTGACTAACTGTTACAAATATCCAGTTCCGAACAAACCGGCATCATTGTCTAAACTGTTACGGGACAATCATCTCTTTTCATTCGATACTCTGTCTAGATCGAGTGTCGCCAGTCGACGTACTATCTGGTGTGTCCGCGCCATTTTTCTGTGTCCAGATAATAATAATAATAATCATAAATTAAGCGTAATCTATTACCAAGAGCAACGAAAGAGCAGTACTTGATGATTACAGTAGTTCTACTTACCACGCCGCCAACTAAAATAAATGTATTTATTTATTCTCAGTGGTAATTACATTAAATTAATTGACAGTTGCAAATCACTTACAATATTTTAAATGCATTACCTTCAGTTACCATGGCATGCATTGAATTTTAGGCAAAAACAATAAAAAAAATATGTAGTAATATTAAAATCTTAAAACTATAATATAAAAATTCATATTATATATAATAACATTTATTATATAAATATAATTTAGGAAAAATAAATAACTGTTCTTAGTATTAAATGCTTATACTAAAAGTGAACTTATATGGTATAGGGTATTTAAATAAGCACATAACATAAGATAATGAAATGTAACAAATAATAACTAAATAATTTCAATCTTAATTTTAGGGTGGGATCACGTCCGGCGGTCTCGGCACAAAGTTGAATTAAGGTAATCAGAAAAATAAATTGCAAATAATAAGAATAAGGCGTCAAATATATTATACCAAAATTTTAATAAAACGTTTAAGTGAGTAGTAAATTAAATAATCTGTCAAGAACGTGGTTTTGGTAAAAAAACCACCCACTAATTTACAACTCACTACACAAACGAAATCGTGTCGTATGCGTCACGCCTGGTGTAAGCCGTCACTCCCCCGGAGTTGCGCAGACGCCGCCCGCCCAGTCGCCGGCCGCCCGCCCTGCAACGCACGCGCACGCCACGCAAACGCCAGGTTAGTTAATGCATTTTTGACTAAAATACATTTATTTATGCCACAATATCCGTGATTCCATGCCGCGATGTGATCTAGCCGACCCTTTGCACAACATTTCCATGGTTTTATTTCTGTGCTGCATTCAGCGGGTGCATGTCGTCCGGGCCGCGGATGTGTAATTAACCGAAACGATATGTTGTGTATTTGCAACAGTTTTTAAATTAAACGAGGTCAGTTTCGACGTTTCGTCCTGGTTACTTGATTTTGTGTAAGGACAGTTTATGTATTTGAAAGCGTGGTCGTGCTAATCAAATGTTTTATATTATTTTTAATCACTTAAACATAGGTTTATGTAAGTGTAGTCGTGTTATTTTTGTACGTACGTCGGAGTTTTTATTTCCTGGTGATCTGTTGTGGCTATTAAATTTGCTATCTGTGACGTTCATTTCGTTGTCTCCCTAATGATTCACTTTAGCATATGAAGGAAATCGTAGAATACGTTTCATTTTCACAAAATATATCGAAAATACATATATTAATTGAAGAATACAGTAACAATTATCAGACACAGAAGTTACATCAGTATTGATCTTCATTATTTGGTATTAAATCTAGAAGATACTACTACACATGTTCAGGAATTAGGCCACTAGAAATCTAGGTATGTACCTAGTAAAATACATTAAAAAATATATAGCAGATTTTAAAACGCGCTCTTAACAAAGTTGTCCAATGCGGAGAAAACACGTAAGCGAACGTAAACAAATAAACAAATTTATATAAACCAAAAAGTTATTTAGTCGCGTGTATGCTGAGCGCGTTTGCCTGCGAATAAATTTCAAGTCGTGCTTATTGTTTTAAGATGAATTCGTACTTACAGTTATATTATACAGTTAACGATTCATGAAAATAACAGCATCTTAAATCTTCCACTGTGGTATTATTTAAATACTATTAAGCGATTGCGATCATTTGTAATTTATATTCGTAGTTTTACGTGTCAATTCTTAAAACATTTGGTTGAGTTGTCTCCTGCGTTTAGTTAGTTCTAATTCCACCATGCTCTCTTGGGCCCGGTTTTTTCTACCGTGGTTACCTTTTTGTCCGGGTCTTATTAAGCGGGACGCACTCGCAGCGCCTTACGCCCCACGACGGCGCACTCGAAGTTCTGCAAGCCCGTCCAGCTTAATAACGCCGAGGATTAAACTAGCCACGGTTTAAAAAATCAGTACTAAGTTACTTTAACACCATGTTAACTATCTTAACGGACTGTTAAGGTTTTTGAGGGTCCCACCATGCCCTAACAAGTGATTATCTTCCTTAACTAGGCGTTCTTTCATGAGACGTGCTATACTTTAAAATTTGCCGCAATTTTAATGCCCGATTACCTAGCGCCCGTTAAATAAAAAAAATGGTGCAATTGGACCTTAGAGTTACAAATATATACTACGCAATATTTCACCAGCATCTTGTGTAGTAAAAAATAGCTTCAGCTAATTTGTAATATACTTTAGATTTAATCACTTTTATTTTGAAATTTTGACAAATTTTGAGATTTACCCATCAGTTTCTTTACATTACAACTTCTATTGAATTTAATCACTCTGTTAATAAGTTTGAAAGCCTACATTCACGCTGCTCCTTTATTACCATTGCAATTAGAACTCACCTACATACTATGGCATCCTAATTGCGGCCTAAAAGTACCAACTAAATTGTACTCAATCAATCCATAAGGCAACACCATTTGAAATTAGGTCGCGATATATATAAATTGCATAAATCGGTGTATAGAAGATGTTTACCGCATAAATGCGCGCACTTCCTTTATAAGTTCACTAACACCTTATTAATTCTACTACAAACTACTAACTCGTAACTCATGCAAAACAAGCCTTAGGAATTTCGCGGCAAATGTATATTAGAAGCCCTTTATTGTGTATATTTTACATCATCTTTATTACAGACATAAGGTTTAAGTTCAATATCATTTTGATAATTTAGTGTATAGTACATACTATGGAAATATGGATTTTCGCCATTATTATCTCATGTATATTGCGAATGATTAAAGATAAAAATATTCAGAATTGTAAACATAGCATCCGCGCCCCATGCATTAGGAGCGGGCGGGATCGTTTCAACCACGAATTAAAGATAGAATGGATAGAGTTTAGCATCAATTTACTAAGAAAACCAGTGTCGCCAAACTCACACATGCATATATTCGCATACTATCATCTCTTCATTATGATTGGCCAAAATCACCAATAAAGATAAAGCGTATAATACAAAATCATTTGCATTAAATTTAACCTTAATGCCATTATATAAACTTCGTATTCTAAAAATTCACATGACTTCATACGACATTATTCCTTCAGTCTGAATTTTGATTTTAATTCGATTTCATACCGCTAGTCCACGCGAGATGGCGTATAATCGCAATGGCATTCATAAGAACTCAATGGCAGTTGTTTTAAGATAAGTTATTGAATGACACCCAGTACGCTACGCATGCCGGTAATAGTGTTGCACCCATACGTTACCTTTTTGTAAACCTATCGATGGTGTTTGTTTTATAACTAACATTAATAAATGAAATGGACTTATAACAAAATTATATAATATTAATTTAATAAGTACTGGAAAAGTTGTTCGAACTGTCTTGCATACAATTTTAACTCAGTAAATTAAAAATTATTTTAAATTTTAAGTATATATTTTAATACATACATATACATATATATACACTCACGCCTGTTATCCCCGAAGGGGTAGGCAGAGGCGCAACTAGTGCACCCACTTTTCGCCATTACTCCGTCCCATGATGTGATAGGGGGCGAGCCTATCGCCATATCGGGCACAAATTCCAGACTCCGAGCTGATACTGAATAGAAAAACTCAATATCACTTTGCCCGACCCGGGGATCGAACCCGAGACCTCAGCTTTGCAGTCGTACTGTAATACAACTACGCCACCGAGGCAGTCATATTTTAAATTCCTACTTTATAATTTCAATACTGCAGATATGTATGTTACACATACTATATTAGCTACACAGCTTATATAGCTAGTTTGCAATAAATTATAATGAGTATATATACTTATCATAGTGATTTCACTGCTGGGGTTAAGAGAGTAAGAGTAGACTTCACGTCTAAGCAAAACGTCAACCGGCAAGGCAAGAAAATATCCTTTGACGGACAGCAGAATTATGCCGGCCTGCTAATAGCTTCTGCAAGTTCCGTTTTAAGGACCCAATATCATAAGACTTGGAAACATTCGTGCCCGGCAACTGTTCCACAGTTTAATAGCAAAATTACGAACTTCTTAACCCGATTGATATGGGCTGAGATAGAAGAAATCACTAAGCAGTGGTTTCGCAAGCCAGCACGCGTGGTTCCCTTAAGGAAGTGTGAGGATGGCCTAAGGTTAAACTTTTGTCCAGAGCACTCACCAAGACACGGACGATAGAATACACTAAGTGAGGCAATGTCTCGGCGTAACTGCATTGATTCCAAACTGAATAGTGCTTTGTGCTGTTTATGAGTGGTCGTATCGCTTGTTGAGCGACATGCTCGTCTCGTCAAGCAAAAGTTGTTTAATTTTGTACCTGGATCTGACTCGGTAATATTTTACGCTTTTTGGGGGCAACAATTTCTTGTGCTTCGTTTGAAGAAGATACGCCTGCGTTTAAATTTATGATTTCAGGTTTACTTTGGAATCCACCACCCTAAGAAATAACATTAACGATGAGATATCAAGTAATACTCATAATATAATATCAAGTAACATAGCTGATCAAACATTGTTAACCTATAAAGCAGACAGGCACATTTATATGTAATTAAAAACAATTATTTAAAACTATGTGTTGTCTCAATAAAAAGCTTTTCCCGTTAGAAAAGCCCCTAAAACGCAGAACGACGCATAGAAAAAATATCCATTATATCCCATGGGAGCAAATTACCGGAATAAAAGTAGCCTATATGTGTTAATCCAGGGTATTATGATCTGGCTGCGGACGACAACTTAGACACTTTAGCCCGGGGAAACCCGCAGCCGTCCCTAATGCGCCGAAGAAGGCCACCGCAGAGTTTTAGTTGGCATGCCGTGCGTTGTACATAGGTTAGGGACTCGGCCCGGTGGCTCAACGCTGGGTCGTAAGGCACGGTGAACCGAACAAAACCACTCAGTCGCCTCCCTTGAAAGGCTAGGTGATAGTAATAAGTCACTTTCTCCGCGAAAAAAAAAGGGTATTATGATCTACTCGTGTGCCAAATGTCTGAGTTTACTTCTAAGAAACATACAAACCAAACAAACATCCCGACATACAGAGATCCAAAAATTTCCACAAACATTTGCATTTATGATATTACTAAAATAAGACAAGCAGTAAGATAAGATTAAAAAGGGTATTTTTAAATAATAACCTATAGTTTTTTTAATAAATTTATGTAGTAAAATAAAACAATAAAATAAATATTATGGTGTGTGGCTTTCTTATAATTACTTATTGATTGATGAATTAGAATATTTATATGAGATTCTGCATTCACTTTAAAATATTGATTTCCCCTTTTTTTTACATTACACATCTTCTACAAAATGTTCTGAACATATTACGGAAAATTTGGAAGGAAACCAATTTAACCTTCCCGTAGCATTGATCCAACTTTCCTTAATAAATTGATCTTTTGGAAAACTGAAAATTAACAATCTAATATTGTTTCATTAATTAATTATTATATCGACCACAGCTATGCATCACAAGCGGATCATGCATCAGATAACTTTTCGTACTTTTCTGCATAACATAACGCTTCAGTGAAAAATTAATAATTATCGATAATATTTTATCGACCACGCATGCACTAATTGAGTAGCGATGACATTATGAATTGGTGACAAATCATTCTAGAACAACTGATTTTCGTTTGCGACAATTAACCATATAGTGAAAAGAATAAGGAACATTTTAAATTGTAATTTTTGTGTCATGTTTGACATAGAAAATCAACATACATTTTTCAACTAAATAGCAATATACCAGAAAATATTACTTACCGATGGTACGAAATACCTCCGTGGGACACATTTTTGGTACGGCTATTATTTTTGCATTCCAGAATAGCATAATAGGGCATTTTAATATTTTTAAATATTTTTTCCAATCATTAAACCTTTGACAATGCGCAATGACGACTGAGACCGTTCAAACAGTGAGTTTGTACTGCATTCTAAACTAGTGTATCAAAGGTTACGCCCACTTTATACTTCTATCTCTATCTCTGTTCTGTGGTTTCAACCAAATGAGTTAACGAGCTGTTTGTTAGCTTCGATGCTCAGCACAAACCCTTCTTGTATATTAATAAATAATGATAATTGCCTGACTCTCCGCCCTCAGTAAAGTCTCTCTTCATAGAGTGTAGAAATATAAAAATAGCACTCGAAGTATCAGTTTGATTATATGTGTGCTTCAGAATTTGTAATCTATATGCAACTGATAAGATTATTAATGGAAGAACTTTAGCTATCGTTCCAGATTTCCTAAGTTTTTCTGAATTTGGATGGCCAATAAAGTTGAAGAGTTTTGTTGAACGCGCTAATCTCTGGACCTACTGAATATATTTTGAAAATTCTTTCACTGATAGAACATTGCTCCTGGGTGCTATATGCTACTTTTTATCTCGGAAAAACCTCATTATGAGGGTGACGCCGCGAGCAGTACTAGTGATTTTATAAAACAAATAGCTGTAAACATGAAAACCGAGATGATTGAGTTATTGAATTTTCTTAAAATGCTAATACAAATTTAAATAAGGTACTTACATATTTTGCATTAAGAAGTCTACTAATCTTATGGTCTACATAGACTTCGTCTGTTACACACATTCAACATGTAAATTGTATACTAATACAAATGTTTGTGGAGACGTTCGTAGAAGCAATAAAGAACCATGTAAGGAATATGAAGTAAGTACACTGGTGGTAGGTCTCTCATATGTAAGAGTCCGTAGGTATGGGTGGGTACCACCGCAATGTCCATTTCTACCGCCAAGTAGCAGTGTGCATGCACTGATGTGTTTCGGTTTGAAGGACATGTAACCAATGTAACTACTGGACATAATGAGGCTTGACATATTCTGTCTCAGGATGACGAGCGCAGCGGAATGCCACACAGTACTTTGTAACTCAAGGTGCTGGATGGTGTTGCTACTGTTTATGGGCAGTCGTATCGCTTACCATCAGGCGAACGGCATGCTCGTCTCGTCATTCAACTCCATATAAAAAAAACATGACACATTGATAAATCTCGTTCTGATTTGACATATTTTAGGCTCCTTTATGCTGGAAAATACCTAAATGCATAACTTGAAAAGCCGTAATAACCGCTCTGAATAAGCACATCTCTGCAATCATGAATCAAATTGATTCTTTTCTTTAGTCACGTTTTCATAATTGGATCAGAAATGCATCAAGTACTTTCGTTGAATGCTCTCACAAATCAGCATTTGTAAGTGTAACATTTAAACCTACAATTAAAAGTGTTGCCAAGTGGTTACTGCGTACGTTTTTTAAGCATTTATTATATATTTGCTGGCTAAAACTATATTATGTGACACAGTGTATATACCTAAGAATATTTTAATTGTTTCAAATATTACATGATGTAAACCTAACCACTAGCAAAAATCAACACTAAAACAATATTTCAGCTGCCTAAACCACAGTTTTAGAAGAAATCCACTATGTTGGCAACACTGATAATTACTAGCGTAATGTCTAAACAATCGGATCGTGAGGAGGCAATATACCCGATAGTTTCGTGTTCATGTCATAACAATATACAGATATTGTGAGAGTTACCAGTGTTCTGTTTCGTAATTTCTTAAATAGTAAAATAGTGTTGTTCTCCACAGATGTTAAAGTTCAGAATCGCTTTATTTACTTGAAAAATAAAAAAAATACTTTTTTTTATTGCATAGAATGACGATACGAGTATGCTGTTCGCCTGATGGTAAGCGATAAGACCACCCATAAACAATAGCAATACCATTCAGCACCTTGAGTTACAAAGTATTCCACAGCGCTCATCATCCTGAGACATAAGATGTTAAGTTTTATTATGTCAAGTAGTTACACTGGCTACAATGTCGTTTAAAACGATACACAACAGTCCATGCATACACACTGCTGCTTGGCGGTAGAAATATACATTGCGGAGGTACCCACCCAGACGGACTCTTACATATGAGAGACCTACCACCTATTAGTCATATAAGTTACAACCATAAATCTTATAAAATAAAGTCCCCCGCCACGTCTGTCTGAACGTGATAAACTCAAAAACTTCCGAACGGATTTTGATTTGGTAAATTTGGTATGGACATAGTTTGGGACCCAGGGAAGGTTTTAGGCTACTTTTTATCCCGGAAAAATACAAAGTGCCATTTTTTCCGAAAAACATTTTTCGCGTGTGGAGCCTCGAGTAAATAACTATGCAGATAGTGAAGAAGGGAATGGTAGAGGCTACTTCTTATTACCGGACAAATATGAACTAGGACTTTTATCGCGGCAAATTGTTTTCTGCGATTGGAACCGAACCAAAATAAGTATGAAGATAGTTTAAGACCTAGGGACGGATATAGGCTACTTGTTATCTCAGTATAACATACTGGGATTCTTTGCGGGTTTTTTTTTCGGAAAATCGATTTTCACGCGGGAAACTCGAAAAAATAAATATGGAAATAATTTAAAATCCAACGACGGAATAGGACGGAATAACGGCGAAAAGTGGGTGCACTAGTTGCACCTCTGCCTACCCCTTCGGGGATAACAGGCGTGAGTGTATGTGTGTGTGTGTCATCTAGACACGGCATGTATCAGAAATTCATAATATTACGAAACTTCGCAAATCTAGTAATATAACGAAAAAAACATGTGCCGGCAACATTACCTCTAATGTGTGTCAAGTTCGCTTGTTGTAATATATAATTATTTTATGCTCCGCAGTCTCGAATTTATGTATTCTTGTTCCTTCATTCGCAACCATCCGCTCAATTTGTAATCATTTATTAAGATCTGTAGCGGAGAACGTGTTTTATTATATGTTTGGTAAATCACGATTTATAAAGAACAATTTTTAACTATATGGGTGGATAGTATTGATTTTATTTGGCAAACACATGCTTTCCTCCACTCCGGTGTAGTAGTTAAGCAAATGTACCTATATGTAACCATGGATGTAACTTACCTCTAGTTATTGTATTGTTGATCAAACATTAAATGTATTCAATCCTAAAACTTGACATTCATAAACATATTAAAATTCCAAAATATACAGCAAGTATATTTTAGATCATATACATTAAATACAATGTATTATAATCAAAGGAATATCAAAAAATATTCCCAGCTAATTACTCGTAACCATGTGGTTACTAAATCATGTCAAAAATGCATTTATAGAAATGCGAAGGTAGAGAGAGATTGTCCAGTTTAAGTTCAAGTTATAGGGTCACTCTACACTCTCGAGTGAGGAACTTTCTTTGTTAAAAATAATAACGAACAAGAATGAGAACATTCATCGTCGTATTCTATTTTGTAAATCGATGAATAATCCTTTAATTTCAGTTGGTGTAGGTCAGTTATGACAGCATTCAAACCGGGAAAATTATTTTCGTCTAAAGATATTAAAGATTTTGTCTAATCCTTTGTTTTCAGTAACCATACATTACATTAAATGTTAATCACATCAGTAATCCAAAAATATGCTTATCCTCTTAATAAAAACATGCAGTGTCAATTAATGTTTGGTAGGGTGGCGTCCGTACAGGCGGATATGCAGACAAACAGGGATATATAAAAATAATTTGTCAGGATATCCTATTGCATCGAAATGTAGCTTACATCTATTTATAGGACAGTGCGTGGATCGTGGGCCTACTGGGCGACGTTTGTGGATCTTATATTCGACGGCTTATACGATGTTCGCAGCGGCATGCGCGGCCACTCCGTACAATCCTCGTTTTCTCTGTTGTTAAATATGGATATCGAATGATGCATGGTGCCAGTTTAGAGTTGGAATGATAACTTGTTTCATACATAATTTGGCCTAACATCAAGTTCAATTATGAAAACATATTTTTAATAAATTTCCATTGAAATGCCTGTCATAATTGTCAAAACACTTTGTTTTTTTTATGGCATTGAATGATGAGACGAGTATGCCGTTCACCTGATGATAAGCGATACGACCACCAATAAACAGTAGAAACACCATCCAGCACCTTGAGTTACAAAGTACTGTGTGACATTCCACTGCGCTCGTCATCCTGAGACATAAGATGTTAAGTCTCATTATGTCCTGTAGTTACACTGGCTACAATGCCCTTCAAACCGAAAGACAACAGTGCATGCACACATTTATAATTTTGTAATTACTAACCTGACTGTATATAAATCATAAAGAATTGTGACACAAGTCATAGTACATATTTTTTCAATCTGGTCTCTATAACGTAATCACACAGATTTAAGCTTGTACCCAAGTTGAAAACGTACTAAGCAGAACTGAACTGTTGTGACGCGGTGCGCCAACATTTTCATTAATTCAATATGTTTCACCCGAGCTGCAACACACTGCTGCCGTATACTGCATAGGGATTTCAATCTAGAAACGGTATTTAGAAATCAGCAGGATCCGGCAAACTCAGAGGACCCGGCAAAAATAGCCAGATCAAAAAATATTTTATTTGCTATTATGCAAACGAGCTGCTTCACTGCAGTGTAGCGGCAGCTTAGTTCATCTCTCTTTCTCGAAATGTAGATCCTGAGTGCTAAGATCTTACAAAATAACACGACGCGAATCCGTTTCGTTTTATTGGGATTGGTAGAGAGACTAACACGTTACTGACGTATTGGTTTCTCGATCAATCACAAACATCAAACTTAAACCACTTACAAGTTACGTTTTTGGAGACACCCTAAGAAGGATTGTCGTTATGTGACGAACGAAATTCTTATTTTATTAGTATTTGAGTTGTCAGAGGAAACCCGCGTACAGCATGATGCTCGGATCGTTACTATACAATTTAACTACGAGCGAATTTAATAAAAGATTCTAGCAAAATGAACACATGCGATATGCCGACTCTTCATTCGATAAAAACTAAATCAAATTAGAAAGAACAATACAAACGGTTTAGTCTTGCACGCCTCTGGTATTTCGGAGAACATACGTCACATTATTTGTTTGATTTTTAACGAATTAAAACGAATTAATATTTTATTCGCTTATCTCACGAATGATATACCTACATTTGCTTTAGAATTAAATACTCCAATGTGCGGCCCCTCAAACCTAAAGTTCCCAATATTTATTAATATCAAAGACATGTTCATTAATCCTGCACATTCTAATTTGGCATGTTTTCATTGGTTAGTAAATGTAATGTAAATGCATCCGTTCACCCGTTGTTTTTTATGTTATCAGACTCTAAGAGAGTGCCTAGAACATTATTCTTAGTTGTAGTAAATTTATCACCTAGAAAATTAAGGTATAATAATATTGCTTATTAGCCTTATAGACTAGATTGTAATTTATTGCTAAGAACCTAGTTCTTACAACAAAGGATAAAAAAAATATTCATATACGTTTCAATCTCTGCATATTCTGCGTATTTCCTATTGCATAATATATTTATAGACTGCCTCGGTGGCGTAGTTGTATTACAGTACGACTGCAAAGCTGAGGTCTCGGGTTCGATCCCCGAGTCGGGCAAAGTGATATTGAGTTTTTCTATGACTGATGTCCGGAGTCTGGAATTTGTGCCCGATATGGCGATAGGCTCGCCCCCTATCACATCATGGAACGCAATGTCGACGAAAAGTGGGTGCACTAGTTGCGCCTCTGCCTACCCCTTCGGGGATAATAGGCGTGAGTGTATATGTATATGTATGTATATAATATAGTTAATTAATAAAATTAACGTTAAATCTATAATTATGTGCCCTGTTGCCCTGCAATATGGGCCACTCGGTTAATAGGTCGAAGGCACTTGTAGTCCTCATGCGACGTTTCACCAGCTCTTACAGAGATAAATCTATAATTAGCAACGAGTATTTTTGGCTTAAATTATTCTGGCCACCTTCCATTTTCCAGTTATTGTTACGTTTCTAATGATTTCTTTAGCATTCCATAAAATTATTTGTTACCATTATTCAAATAAAAAGTAACTGGGAAGATCAATCGTGGACGAGAGATCGTAACGAGAAAAATAAATTGTGATAGTAAATCTTACGAATATTATAAAGGCGAAAGTTTGTAAGTATGTATGGATGTCTGGATGTATGGATGTTTGTTACTCTTTCACGCAAAAACTACTGAACGGATTTCGATGAAATTTGGCACACGGGTAGATCATGTCCTGGATTAACACATAAGCTACTTTTTATCCCGGGAAAATATAAACCGGGACTTATCCCGGAATAACTTTTTAATGCGGGCGGAGCCGCGGGCAAAAGCTAGTATTGCATAAAATAACTTTCTTAAGGAATTGAGACCCTTTTCCACAGCAATTATAGTGATCACTGAGAGCAGCTGCACCTCGCGTAAATTAGCTCATCACACCATTCACTACCACAAACGAGCGTATAAAACATTGTTAAATAATTTATTCTCAAAATATGTGTAATTACGTACACAACATCGGAATACCGTTATTAAGCCCATAAAATATCCTCATTACTGACATGTATTGCAATTATACCACGCATTACACTCAGAAGCAATAAAAATATTCCCATTTCATGCAGCGAGATTCATACCTGTCTCCAGTGGGCACGATAACGCGTCAGACCACGTGTGGATGTTGTCCAACCACATGAGTAACGCTGTACCTGTGTTATTTTACGAGCGTTTCGTCATATTATCGCTCCACTTTTAAATATAGATGTCATTACACGCCCTCATATTGATATATCACACTATCTCCTTGAAAATCAATGTGATGAGTTGACAATAGCGTTTGTGACTTTGTGTAGACTAAGAATACTAGCCGCCTACCCCTACTTAACTCAAAATTATTTATTGTGTAATATCAAGCAATAAGCGTAGTATGATATTTTAATTATTCACGCATATGACAAATGTAAACGTCTGTGTAATACGTATAATTTATCTAAAGCTTACGAGATAGAAGTCTAATGCATATAATTTATTTAAAACTTACGAGATAGAAGTCGTGGACGTGGCACAATTTCACCGAACTGATATATGTCCTATGGAATAATTGGGGACGAAACTAATGCCACTTTAAGCTCAAATAACATGTTGAATATTTTAAGTGAATTTTTAATAGAAATGTTAGTGGGCCTTAGGTAATTGTAGCCACTGCAGTACGCTGTCTCTAGATCCACAAAAAGTAATGGGAATTACATATTCCGATACAAAAAAAGTGACTAAAATACAAAAAAAAACTTTCATTCGATCTACGTATTTTGATAATTAACATTATGGATTAAAATTATTTGAATCCAGTAATTATGTGAATCATCCAGCGCCTCGGCGCAGAAGTCCAGATTGAACTGGACAAAATAGTCTGCATTATTCTTCTAATTTAAAACCTATCTAAAAGGCAACGCTATAATGCGTAGTGACGATGAGTGATTTATTTTTCATTTTTACGTTCTATATTCTGTAATTAACTTTCAAATCCTCCCATTTTCTTAGCAAAGCAGCTAGGCGCATAGCTTTAGAAACGTTTCTTTCTCGGGTAAATTTTCAATAGTTGACGGGATAAATGTCCACAACAAAACCTACACATGCTTACTGGATGACGTCACTTTCAGCCCTAAGTTGGCAATTCATAGTACACTAGTGATAGCTCCGATGGGTGCACTTATTTATTTTATTTTATTTTGTATTATTCGTGGAGCTTACGGCTATTTTTACAACATGAGTGTTAACTTAAATAACTATATGCCAATTACAAGCTTCCACAAGTAGAAAAAAAAAATCAATAAAATCTAAACCTACAACAATAAATTTAAGTTAAATTTGAACTAACCAGTTTTGACAATAGGCTTGGCTCAGTGTACAAAGTGCTTTTTAGTACTCGTGTACTACCACAAAACAAATCAATACTGTTACTAATGTTAAGTTCATTAAATAAACGTAAAACTCTTGGCAAGTAGCTATTGGAGCGATAAACACTATGGCAAAATGGAACGTGGAGTAGACTGCTGTGGCGGGTACGCATGCTTCTAGTGGGGGTAATAAGTTTGATACTGCTAAGAAGTTCCGGACAATCTAACTTGTGTACTTGTGTACTAATAGACCGCCAGTCCAGTTACTGGAGTGTATTTTTCGCGGGCTGGCAATTTACATTATTCTAGGACACGAGGCGGTCTCCAAAACAATACGAAGAAAGTTCTCTCTATATACGCCCATGAATAGAAATAGAATGGAAAAAGTGTCCTATAATAACATACAAATTAAATATAACACATATTATTGAAATGCAACAAATAGTATTATTCTTCAGTCTATATGTTCACCCAATGCTGAGTGAAGGCGTCTTGCATTGCACGCCATGATGTTCTGTCCAGGGCAGTTTTCATCCAGCTTCTTCCTGCCATGTGAACCAGGTCGTCGGTCCATCTCGTAAAAGGTCTACCCCGGTTTTTATGACCAGTTCTTGGTCTCTATTCTAGCACAGCCTTGCACCATCTGCCATTATGCTCGTGGCATATGTAGCCCGCCCACTTCAACAACCAATAATATTAACGGTGCAAAAAAATATGATTATATTACAACCACAACAACTTATACATAATATTATCACTTTTTTTATGGCATTGAATGACGAGGCGAGCATGCCGTTCTCCTGATGGTAAGCGATACGACCACCCATAAACAGAACAACACCATCCAGCACCTTGAGCTACAAAGTACTCTGTGGCATTTTACTGCGCTCGTCATCCTGAGACATAAGATGTTAAGTCTCATTATGTCCTGTAGTTGTAGCCAGTTTGGCTACAATGTCCTTCAAACCGAAACACAACAATGCATGCACACTGCTGCTTGGCGGTAGAAATATACATTGCGGTGGTACCCACCCAGACGGACTGTTACATATGAGAGACCTACCCCCAGTAAGTATCGCATTAAACATTAGTTAATATTAATGTTATATCTTAAATTATGAATATATCTGAACAGTCTGAGATTATAGAAAAATATTTCGAAATTTTATTACTAACAATACGTTCTGAGACAATACTTTCGCATTAATATATATAATATAGTATTATAATATCTAAACATTCTACATTTATGTAATTTATACATCAGTCTTTTCTATAATACAGACAGAATCTACTTAATGTTTTAAATTTAAATATTTATGTAAGCCTGAGATATTATGTTATTTCGACCTTTGTTCCATAATATAAGGCAAAAGGAAACGAATTCTTATACTTAGAAAGTATCTGCATTAATCCCCTAATATCTAGATACTATTACGAAAAAAATAAAATTATAGCAAAACAAAATAGTAATTGATATTACCTTAGCCTAATAAACAATGGACACGATATGGCAATAATGCGCAAACATTTTTTCTGCCAATCCTGACGGGGGGCCGAGGTAGACACGGATAGCACACATTTAACAAAAAAAATCCACACATGCAGGGCTGAATATAAGGTCGCTTTTTATACAATAACACAACAAAAATTACAATTTCTGTGGAGCACCGCTTAGTGTCATTATCGTAGAATGTAATTACAGCGATCGCAAGTCACATAGGTTTTAATAAAAGTTTATGACCAGCTGCGCATGTATGACCAACGAAGGGTTCTCCTGGTCATGCCATCTCTTTCTTAAATAAATGCTCTAAGGCTATTACATATTAGGAATTATTTATAGTAGTATTAATTTTATAACAAGTAAAATGTTACTTATCTTTGACTAACGTAATTTTTTATACTCTTTGAATTAATCATATATTTCTCTCTTTACACTCTTTAACATTGATATAGGGTATTTTATTATCAATGCTTTCAATAAAAATAAGTGTAGGTATGAACGAAAGAATCTTCATGGACCTACAGCACAGTATACTATCCTTGTTGTTTACAGGGTTCCTACGCGTCATTGATTAATACAGCAATTATTGGGCCAAATCATTTATCTGCTCTACGTTTCTCTCTTTCGAAATAGCGGAACGTATGTACGACACGAGTACGCCCCTCTAAAAAAATGCGATGAAATGAAATAATATTTGTTTATTGATCACGTAAGCAAATAAATAGCTCATTATACTCTAGTCTGTACAATAAATAAAAAGAGGAGAACAATTATTAATCATTATTGACATTAATAGTATCATAAATGCACTGGTAATTGACTTTTTGCATAAATCAATTTACATTCTACTTTTTGTAGATAATATCTTTTGCAATAATGCCAGTCATCATTATACATACACATGTTTTGCCTAGGAATCGAATCCATTGCATATAGCTCCAATTCATATTATAATTGCCGTTAAACCAAAATTCAAATGCAAGTGGAATACATCATAACACATGCTTTGATGGTATCTGCTCAGATAACACAATCTGCAAATTGAATCGTGCGGAAATATTTTGAATGATGAACAATAAAGAGGCTTGAAATACCCATGTTGAATATTAGACAGAACTGTTTAAATTGCCACTTATTTGAACCAGATTGCATGCATGGTTCCTGGATATTATTAAGAGTTACTTATTATGAAAAATTCTAATTATTTGGTTTACGTTTGGCTGATTTACGTATACCAAGATGATGAATAGTCCTTCGGCTAACCATGTTTTCTGTGTGTAGTTCATATATGCGGACGAACATTCATTATGTATGCTACTCATAAATCTTGCGCTGCACACATGTAACGAGAGCAGATCTTTGGCAACTACACACTATTTTTGCATAGATAATTTAATTTTCTATTCGAAATGTGTCACGATCGCTTCCAGTCCAATTAAAACATGCTCCAGTAACAACGTTCCTTGTTTTGTTCTAAATTCAATGCTGATTGTGTATAGCTAGGTTACTGTGTATCTTTTTTTTTCTCTTTGGCAAGGCGCGATTTGCTCATCTGCCAGTGTTAAAGTTTTAGGTAAGACATTTTTTAAAGTATATAAGTTGCAGTTGTATTGTTTCTTTGTTATACTCAGTACTAACTACTATGTAGAAGTAAAGCAGTGGCTACCTTACCAAGACTTTGTCGAGAATAAAAAAGCACTTGATTAGCACTAGCACTGTTATTTCAATTCACTTTATTTGAGCCCTTTAATAGAATTATATTGGACAATATACCACCATAATTATGCAATATAACACTAAGTATTACCAAAATAATGAATTACAACAAGAGCACTGCCTGACAATTCCATGTTCCCGCCAAAACTCAACTGTGTATCTTATTTCTGTTTTATGTAGATTTTTTTGTTTTGAATTTGGAACGAATGTGCGTCATTATTCTAGGAGATTTTATGGTAAATATGCTAATTATCTGCGACATTAAGTATAGGTAGATTCCAGCGTTTGGCACGAAGGTGGGTAGACCTGGCACCCTCGACACGGGAAGCAAACCCGACCCCATTTTGTCCGAGGCAACAACCCGATTCGAACTCAAGTCTTTGACACTTTGTAGCTGTGAGTAGGCCATTTATTTTCGTAATGTACTCTCGACAGAAATAAATCTAACAGTTCATATAGCTCGATTGTTTAGTAGCGCTTGGTTCGGCATTTGTTTTGTGTACACGGCTGCTATCATATGGTGAATATACTTCTATATATACTAAAACATGCGTACTGGTATAATATTTTTTTAATACCGTGTATCCCTTTTTCTTCTTTGTCGGTATCTCTCTTGACAGAGTGGTCGTGGACCGTGGTCATCACTTTAGGTGTTGGTAGCAAGCTTCACATCACGTCGCTACTCTTCTCTGATTGCCACGTTCCTCGTACATTCATATAGTGATGATGAGACATTTACTGCCGCTTTTATCTGGTCAGTCTACCTCATAGGCGCTCTTCCTCGTGGCTTTTAGGTACCCTCAACCTTTCTCTGGACCACAAGTCACTCAATAGCTACCACCCCTCGGTGGCATACGTGACCACAAAAGGTGAGGATATGAGACTGTTCCGAAGATGATAAACGTTGCTTGATGCTGAGTTCTCGAAGTATAGACTCGTTGGTACAGAATTCATTCCACGATACACCGAGCATTCTCCTCCAGCACGATATCACTAAGGCATCTATCGTCTTCTTCTCCCTTAGTGGGCGGTTATTATACAATCGATAAGCTCGTAACAACTTATTACGCCCATATGACTTATTTTAAATGTAGTTTATTATTGTGCGCTAGTTGGGCCTCTGCCTACCCCTTCGGGGATAATAGGCGTGAGTGTGTGTGTGTGTGTGTGTGTGTGTGTGTTTATTATTGTGTTTTTCAAATCAAATCAATTCTTTATTGTGTGATTTTTGGTACAGTATTATTATATAGTATTCTTAAGTTCAACAAAAATCGACCCGATTGGGTGTACACAATTATTTCAAGTGGTGATATATTATATAAAAAGTTGTTAATATACATAATTTAACTGTTAGAAGTTACAGAAATTATAGCTACTTTGAAAATGTAATTATAATGTCACAATATTATTATCAAGTCAAATATAATTATTATTATGTTTTAAAATTGTCAGCAAGGAATTTTACTAGCTTTTTGGTATTAGCACCAAGACTTAAACGGTGGTAATTCAAACTAGAAACACAAGTAGAAACGCGTGATCGCAACAAGTCCTGCATATCTCAAATTGTAATGCACGGAGTGGCTGTACAAGTCGAAGTCGTGTCGCACGCTTATCAACTTTTTAAATTCGACTTTGAGTCCTCTCATAATCGGAGCGGCGTCGGCCACTTTCACTGCAGCCATATAATCGAGACCATTACAAAACGTCATAGCTTATCTACACAACAGGTCGCCGTAAAGCTTCGACGACAGAAATAGCAGCTATTCTCATATAGCCGGTGAAATATTATGTAATTATCGCCAAGTCACACGGCGGATGGACGCAGAGATAAATGTCCATTGTCGATTGGACCAAGGACTTTATTGCACTCACCACATATTCCGAATCGTTCTAGTTATGTTTTCTTATTATTGTCGGATGAGATAATTATCCTTGTGTCTAGTTGATCAACTCAAAGTGTTATTATATGGCTAATAGCGCAATTTCGTACCCTGCGTTATTTATTTTGTCTTGGCATGTCTTTAGAATGTTGATCACAAGCGGCGGTATTAAATGAAGCTGGTGGAAGTCCCGTGTGATTTACAACTATAGTGTTTACTGTAATCATGTAGAATGATGTCTTTTTGTATTTTACATTTAATTCAATAGTCTACAATTACTTTTGCACATTGAGGATAAATATCTATCATTGCTTTTGCACAAAACAAATGTTGAGCTATTGGCGTGCAAATAGCCGGGCGGGGCATGCACTATAACCGCGTCATCAAATGCCTTCATTATCGAGTGGTTACAGATGAAACAGGAACTTTATGGCACACGTACCAGATGTGCATAAAATCTATTGCCATCCTGGCTACAGCGGATCATTTATGACCTTAAAACATTTACGAAAACATGTTCAATCAGTGAAACGGCTGTCAGCGTGATTTATTTGTACCACGGCATCAGACATAGACGATAATTATGAGCCGGACGCTCCATCTGAATATGAACTTTAAGTTTAATATAACAAGATTAGGTCTTGTCCGATCGTGTATAGAAAAAAGTTGATCATCCGTCTTTTGTCCATTGACTCGATCGATATAGGTCAGTCCGGAAACTTTTTAAAATCGTTTCTATTTTAATACTAAAAAGAAACTCGGTATTGAACGCGCACGGTCAGCAACCGATGTTTTATGCGTTCGTTTTATGTGGTTATGACCTCCGAACATTTTCTTTATGTTTCAACGGCGCGACTAATGTATATAAGATATAAAATTTCGCTGCGTCGCGGACGTAGATTACTTTTCCATGAGATTCAATGATAATTAAGGAGTTAGAGAGTGCGTTTTGAACATTACATTAAGTATATCATTACTTATAATTCTTATTCTCTTCATATTCTTAACATTCTTAGTGAATATATATTCACAAGTACTTAGGCTTACATACCTAAAAACATAGGAATTCTGTGAAACTTGCACTGGAGTTGGAACAAACTCAATCGACATTGAATTATTATTTTTTGTTACGTTCAAATTCTCCAAAACGAAAAAAAAACATCAACCTTCGCTTTATTTATACCATGTATTCTGAGAATTATGTACGGTGTGTAAATAGCTCCACATAATATCCCGCGAAGACGAGTTACAGGTGTAAGTCTACGTGAGTGCATATCTCTGCACACTACTGGGCACTGGCTATCCGATATAGTACACCGCCGTCCCACGCGTGTTTTCCAATTTCAAAGAAATTACCTGTAAAACTGTGATTCCGCAGAACGCGGCAGACGGCAGACGGCAACGGCAGTCGGCAACAGCATGAGCCGCGATGATAGACGGCACTACTATGCAGTATTAAATTGTATGAGACCGATTCCGCACACGACGGTAAATGACGCGCGGCACATGCCGTCGGCCGTCTGCCGTTGCCGTCTGCCGTCTGCCGCACCCTGCGGAATCACAGCTTAAAGTCTTGTGTGAAAATAGTTTCTAAATTTCATTAATATAATGATATTTTTTGACATTTAATATGACTTTAATAGTCCGTACGAGCCGTATTTTTCTTACACGCGCAAAATTTCTGCTTCGTCTCAATAACTTTTAAATAAAGTAAAATTATGTAAGAATAGGTAAACTTCTACAATTAAAAATCTTCTTTCTTCTTCACACACACACTCTAAAGTTAAACAATGTTTTCTCAAATCACCGATAAAATTTATATTTCCGTACATAAGCGTTTAAGAAACACCATATAGCTTTATTTACAAGAAGTAGAATGTTAAAAAACATGATAATCGTATTTATTCGTTCTCGGAACATTCAGAATATGGGGCGATACTAATTAACATTTTAATTAGTGATTAATCTCATCTCTGATCCATGTTTTCTCGTGTTATTTGACGTAATATAGTGCCAAAAAACTGATCATTTATTTATGTAACGTTTGTACGTGAGAGTACTCATAAGTTTTTTTTTATATCCGACTACTTAACAATACTATTTTAGTAGATTGTAAAGGAAACATTACAGGCCCACTTACTTTAAAAAAAAATATAAAGTCGTTTGATGTAGAATAAATAAATAAAATTATTTATTTAAATAGCGACAAATCACTACATGTTATGTAAATCAATAATAAAAAAACAAACAAAAATCGTAGAATGTTTTCGCATTACAAATGTTAGGAACTGCACTTTATTTGGTCAAACTACCTTATTATATATTCCATTCATTACTTATTCCTGATGAAGGTTGCAGACCGAAAACTACCTAAGTTAGTTTATCTTGTTCGCATAGCTGAGAATTTTATTATACAAACAAACCGTACAATAACTAAGCTGTGTATCAAATCTTTTTTCCTAAGATGTATAATTTTATTTTATACTAACTAGCTTAAATTTTCATCTGCAACAGAAGTAAGGATCAATTTATTTAATATTAGCTTTTTCCTTCATAAAAGTTCCGCTGAATATATTGCCGGGATGAAAATAGCTTATATTACTCGGTGATAACGTAGCTTGATATGAGTGCAAGAATTTTCAAAATCAGTCCAATCTATTTTGACTTTATCCATTAAAAACGAACAGAAAATAAAATCTTTATAATATAGTTCTTATTAGAATATTATTGTTCAAGTCTAACTCTCGTGCCTCGTTTCATGCCTTATCGTATTAGCCTCCCGTGATGGACATGTCCGAGGCAGCGTGTCTCACGCTGCCTCGGACACCAAAAGGCGGACACGGTACGGTGTTTCGGGGGCTTCTGAGCCCCCGCAACAACAAGAAAAGGACCGCAACAGCGGTACGCGCAGGGGCGGTTGCGGACGACAACTTAGACGTGAGTCGGAGGAAGCCCGCAGCCGTCCCTAATGAGCCGAAGATGGCCATATATAAAAAAAAAATCGTATTAGCCTACGGTACATCTACCTATGGCTTTCTATAAACTATTTTACAACCATAATAAACTTAATTCTAATCACAATATAGGACCCTTTCAGTAATAAAATTGCCTACACTTCAATTTATTGATCCGTCACATACTATTCATAAATGGCGGCCGATTTCTACAGCGCGGATGGCGATAAATGTGCATGTTCTAAAGAAACAAATAATGCAATTATGCATAGGTACCTATTACCTATTCACATAAATATTTTTCATAGATGATTATGAATGATTATAATGATGAGACTATCAAACTCCTCGACTCACGCCTGATCATAAACCATGCCACATTGTAACACTACCTACCTACCTATCTGGTATACATACAATTGCTTACCATTACACTGCGCTCGCCATCTTGAATTTTTTTTTCTTTTTCAATTTGTTTCTTGGATCACTTGGCTAGACGGTACGACAACAGGTGGACCAAGGCACTCACCGAGTAGTATCCGAGGAACGGCCACATAGAGAGAGGCAGACCACCAGCCATATGGTCAGATGATATCGTAAGGTGTGCCGGAAAGAGTGGCGTGATGGAGAGGAGGCCTATACCCAGCAGTGGGTGGAGATGGGCAGATTTGATTGGTTGATTGAATTTGTTTATTACAAATCTGACTTACTAATTTAAAGACTGAAAAACTACACAAAAATACAAAAACAAGCAAGAGTTCCCCAGGCGAGACCTGTATCTTGGGGATTAGAGGTTAAGTCTCATAATGCTCCTTTTATATTAGTTAGAATATTCTTCAAACTGAAATACAATAATACAATGTTGCTTTGCGGCAGAAATAGACTGGCGTAAGAGAATCGAGGGACCTATCTTTTGGTGAATGTCATTTGTATAAGCAAAAGAGACGGTTTATTGGTAGTTCATAGTTTCGTTGCTTTCCTTACCGTGAGTTTTCACTTATCTTTAGTTCCAAATGAGAGTAAAATATAAAGCCACAATTGTAAGCCTATCAGGCATTGGGGTAAAGAAAGAACTCCAAGATAAACTATCGATGCTAGTATTCTGGATGGAATATTGAATTTTTCAACATATCTCCACTGACATAAAATAAAAACTTTATTAAATGATGAACTTTTTAAAACAACGTTGTTCGTCATATAAAATTACCACAAATTTAACAAATGAAGAATTATAATTAATGCAATGCGCACGGAGTTGCATACAAAAATGCGCCTATGATATTAGAAGATTTAAAAATTCTTTACCTTTTATTTTATCCCAAATTTCAAAACATAATACATTATGGCCCAAAACTATCTACAGGTAATAACATAACCCTACATTCAATGAATACGAACGTCCTTAACGAAACCAACGTTAATAATCTCTATGAAACGATGTCAAGTCCAATAGAATATGTCCTAACAAGCACTAACGGAAATAAATCAGCGAGAGGTTAGTTATTTGTATTAACATGTCTGGTATTCCTTCCAGAATTTACGCTACACTTGGACCCAGAGCCACGCATCAATGGAAACGAGCTGATGATTTGTCAAGATGTCTTTCAGAAATTACGTGAGTAATATTCAATTTTCTGTACATGATTCTAAATTAAATTCGTCTAGCAACATTGTCGTGATGTGCACTTTAATATGTTTCATGAATTTAATACATATGTATAAAGTAGGTACGGCTTACTGATTACACTTCATTGATGGACAAGAATACAATATCATTAATTTCAGATAACATATTTGATATTCCACATAAAAATAATTACTTAAGAATTATTACATATTAGGAAGTATTTTCAGTAGATATTTTTTTTAATTCTGTTTAAATGTTGTTTGTAATGTATCCTTCTCCTATCTAATAATATTAATTGTTAGAGTATCGAAAAGGCACAGAATACATATATACTCCATAGAGCCTGAAGTCATAAGAGTACGCACATTATTTTATACCCATAAATAGTACCTAACAATGGCATGTTGCAAATTTATGTGCCTGACGCAAGACGCAGCCACATTAGAAACTTATACAATAACAATTGACAGGCGGATGTCCTTACTATAATTTCACTCATCGAAACAGCGTACTATGTATGTATAATTAAGTTTCGAAATCCTTGGTACAGTACCCTCTACTTGGTGAGAAAGCAGCCTCAATATATTTTCGAAGAATAAAATTTTCAATTCTATACATAAACTTAACGCCGAATGAGGTCTTCACTCGAGTTTTAGACAGAATCTTAATAAAAAGTACAAATCTTATTCCTAGCCTGAGTGGAATCGAAAACATTTTCTTATCACCATAACGAAACTAATATATTCGATATCGACACGATGACCTGGCGTTCTAACTGGAACCACCTGAACAACATTCCAGCTTTTGGACTAACCTGTTATTTAGAGTTAAACTAACAAGCTTAATTCTAACTAAGCGTTGTAATTCTATATTAAGACCAGATTACAGACATTATGGGCATATTTTCTACGTACTTGACACTATTGCAAGTAATGCTTCTAAACTGTTACTTATGTTCATATTTTCGTCATCATTGGCGTCACTTTGACTGTACCATTATTTATTATTAATGCGATCCGAAATAATTGTTATATTATTAATTATGCTGAACTGTGTAGAAAATACTTAGTACACAAAAAAGTATAATGAGTTCTTTACGCATTGTGAAAACACAACAGATCAACAGGTTGCGCATTGAGCAAGATAATACACCTAATACTTGCCACAAGACAACTTCGTCTCAACTAATACAAAATGTGACTTCTTAACTTGGAAATTCCTAGTTCTAATTATAAACTTTTATATATAACCAATATGAATACAACTTAACATTAAAGAAGTAAGAAAACGGTGACAATGGACCTAAATTGAAGCTAAAGTTACTTTAAGAAAGACTTAATTTTACAATTAACCATATCACTGAAATAACTCTGTCCCTTAAACTGACGAAGTGAACCAAGCTGGACTCTAAAAATAACTTTTGTGCTAAATATACAACGCGCTTTTTTCAATCATTTTATATCTCTCTCAATCTCACAGACTTATACAACTATCGTCTTACTAATAAAAGTTGCACTCGTTTGTAATAATTATTCAGTGTTTTGTCTTTTGATGTTGAATGTTATTAAACGCCAGAGGAAGCGAGACAAAATATTGTATAATTATGCTGTCATAAACTGGGTATACGTCTAAAAGTATACAATATAGTTTATTAGTAAGGCCCCTAAAGTTTAAGACCAGCTGGTACTTTGTTGTCTTTTTATTAATCTCAATGTAATAGCATTATTCAATGCTTAAGTAGCATTATAATAATCCAATTTTTTTGTGATATTTTATCCAATATTATTTAATTTCTTTTTGTTTTCGATTAAAATATGTTAGACAGTCACAATCGCGAAGATATCAGGATAAAATTCAAAGTACGTAAATCTCATTGTCAAGCATTATGGATTTTCACTGTAGCATTTTACTTTTATAAATGTAAGTATAACAGACTCTTGTTCACATATTTATTAAAACTATACTAGGTCTTTCGTTACTATTCATAATATTAGCAAAGCAATAAATTGAATTCCAAGAATTAATTGAATAGAAATCATAACTGTTGCTCCACATGATTGATTACAAAAACATCGACTCTATATAAAGTTTTATTCGAATATAACTTGTAAGGCATGAAATCTCACCCAGTCAATCATGCTTCTAAAAGCAACCTAAGAACAGGCCATATGTCTATAATGAAAACAGTTTTTCTTATTCTGTTGCTGGCTTTACTTTCCAATGACCAGATAAAATAAATATCTAAAACAACTGCAGCAACAGTAAGCTTGATTGGAATTAACATCTGTTGCTATTTTCTATGTCCATCTACTCAGATTCCTAAGATTCCATAAAAGCCACCCTATAAAACGAAATTCCTTTTTTAGCATATAATTATCAGTTTACTTTTAATATACCTATCCTATAAAATAGGGCTCAAAAATCACTCCCCGTACTTTGGCTCTACAAGTACATAAACGTATTCCCCATTTTCTATTTATAAAGCGGCAAAAGAGCAGCTCTATATTGAGTGTTGAACAAAAAATACCGATTTCACGATTACGCCGGTTGTTAAGCATTTATTTTTAATTACACGAGACTTTTAGTGCCTGCGTACTAAGTGATGTTATTTTTAATTTTCAGTATGATACAACGCCGTATGGTCGGAGCAGAGAAACCAGCAGAACAAACACAACAACTGCGACTACGGACAGACCGACAACCGTCACAGCAAAGTATATCAATACAACACCGTCATACAAGTCATCAAGTATTCCGATTCTCTGTACGGAAAGGGCTACCAAAGAAGATACACCCATCTCAACTATTGCCAATCGATATGCCAATTACAACAAAAACGATAAAACCGCCTCTAAATATGAAAATACAAAATATGATAACGCCAAATACGATAACACCAAATATGATAATTCAAAATACGATAATGCGAAATATGAAAAGGGAAAATATGAAAAACCGAAATATGAGAATACGAAAACTGAGAAATCCAAATACGATAATACTAAATATGAAAAATCTAAATACGACAGTGCTAAATATGATAAGAAAGATTATTCGAAGCTTGCTGTACCATCCATCTCCACGAGTAGAGAGAAAGCAAGGGACACGAGTCCTGTATCAGTATTATCAAAATATAGTCTCACACGTCCTACAAGACACCTGAGTCCTGAGAGAAAATCAACAAAAAATATTAGAGATAAGTCCCGTGATCATAGTCCCGGAGATCGAGACAAAGACATTCCAAGTAAGACTGAGAAGTCTGCAGGCTATAATAGCCTGTCGAGCTACAAACTGTATCCACGAACATCAAATTATTCACGTCCTTCATCTAGAACAGAAGTCAAACCAGAAATTACTGTAAATAGATATGCAATTGCCAATCGATTATCATCATCTTACTTGAGGAGTCCGCCGACAGTCAAAAGGACTTCCGTATCTCCAATTAACCATTCTGACTCCATAAAATCTGAATCTGAGAAAAGTCTACCAGTAACACCTTCAATACCCCCGATAACAATAATCGAAGAATCAGTCCAATCTCACAACAGGCCTCCCGAAGCAACTAAAACCTCTCAGGAAGGTGCGGAAGTATCTAAAAATAATGAAGATGAGAATGAAACTGAAACCTTAATAGTAGTAACGCGACACACATCACCAACGCCACCAGGATCTTCGGCATACGTTAGAAGTAGAAGGGCTGATATGGCAAAAACTTTTGAAAAAACATATACCAGGCTAAAGAAACGACCCGAAATGTTAGACAAAGAAATACAATCGGACAGATTAGATGACCCAACACGTTTGAGTAGGTTCGGAAGCACGGCAAGAACTAGCATGACTAACTGGTCATATTATTCACCCAGTAGCAGTAGTTACACAGGATACGCGGGCAGATACTCTACACAATATTCGAATTTGAAAGAAAATTCGAGTAGCAATTCTCACAATGATAGAAACAGCAGAAGCCAAAGTACAGAACCGTCTCCCATCCCTCCTCCCAATCTCCCCCAAGATTTTATGAATAGCGTCTCTCATTCTGAGAGCAACAATGTCAATATGATTTCAGATAATGTAATATCAGAATCAAATCAAGATATTGATGGTGCTCATGAAAACGATAATAATGGTGACACATCAGAAATTATCATTAACGTAAATCTTAAGTTGAAAAGAGCCAAAAGTCCTGTGGCGGCTGCAGAATTAGTGTCACCAGAAATAACGATTACAAATAGTCAGTTACCTCCACAGGCGCCAAAAATAGAAACAAACACAAAAATTAAAAAGTCTAAGATTAGAAAATCTAATACGGATTCATCAACAGACTCATCGTCTAAAAAGAAAGTTGCTAAAAGAAGGAGCAAATCAGTTAGTTCAACTGAGTCCGACCAAGGCAGTGAAGTAAGTGAAAAATCTTCGGCCTCTACGCCGAAAAGAATATCGAAAACATCATCGTCGACCAATTTACAAAATGGCCCTTCCAAATTGAAACATTCCAAATCACGTGAAAGCAACAGTCCTGAGTCAAGTATCACATTATCTACACAATCTTCTGTAAGTGAAGATGAGAATATCATAAAGACAAAATCTAATGATATGTCCAGAACATCCGCCGATGAACTGTCATTACCAACAGATAAATCTGGAAAACAGCCGTCACCTGCTCCAGCTCCTAAAAGTGACGGGGTCACAGAAGAAGCTAAGTCATTTTTGATAAGGGCTCTTGCTCCTGTGACTAATCTCTTTAAAATGCGCCATCAAGAATCAAGTGATAACAACAAGTGGGTTGAGAATTCTACTTCGGAATCAACTGGGAAAGATGTGTCTAATCTTATAACAGAGAGTGATAGATCGTCTAAAAATAAAAATGTTGTTGCTACAAACGACGATAATTTAGTAAAACTTAAAGCAATCAGACCGCTAGAGTCTGGGGAAAGAGCTTGGTGGTTAGATTCGGAGTCAGACAGAAAAAATTGCTATCCCAATAGTGAAAATCAAAAATCTGCTTCGGACAAAAACGTTCCAAGAAAAATTAGACACATGGAATCTGGAGAAAAAGCGTGGTGGCAAGAATCTAATAGTGAAAATAAAAAAGACAATCAAATAATAAATAGCACATCAAACTGTTCTGATCCAGGTAGACAGACGAAAAAGTGTACATTTTTAGACGACGAAAAGCCTTGGTGGCTCGATAGTTGTGCAAACATTCCTGAAGGTATCGAAAGGTTAACTCCTCCAAGAAAGTCATCTAGTGACAGTGAAAAAAGTGATAAATTTAACTTTTTCAAGGTCCGGCGTATAGAGTCAGGTGATCAAAGAGACTGGTGGGCAACTAGTAATGAAAACTCATCTAATAGTAACAAAAATGATGTCCAAGTATTAAGTAAGTCAGGTTCTGAAAGAAACTTCCCCCTCAAGCGCATCAGGCATATAGAATCTGGTGAGAGACCATGGTGGTTGTCAAGTGACAAAAACATTCCAGAAGGCATAGAGAAGTTGCCAACTCCTCCGCCGCAACATGACAGTGACTCTTCTGACGAAGAAGTTCAGGTTTACGTTCCACCATCACACGTGCCTCCATTCCCGTTACATCTACCAGATGACGAGCCGTTAGGAGACAGGCGAAGCCCTGAAGGTTTAGAAACTCCTAAAGAAAACGAAATTTACAGAGGACGTACATCACCTTATGAAAATAATCGCCAGTACAGCAGGAAAAGTTCTACTGCGTATCAAAAAGGTGCTGAAAGATATATTTCGCGTTATACAGACATCGATGACATTCTGGGTACATCTGGGCAAATCTACAGTCCATTCATGGATACAATCTTAGCGAAAAGGATCGGCCAACTTCCTTTCGATGATGATGAATGTGAAGAAATAGACCCCACCCAAGTGAGGATCCACGATAGTACTCCTCAGCGGCCAGTTATTAAGAAGATCCGTTCAAGGTAATGTATCTGTTTAGTTTCGTAATGTTTTTTAGTAAACGGTGCAAGTTGTGAGAAAAGTAAGAAATGCACAGCACGAATTCCATAATGTTACAAAATGATTTCCATCAATGGTTCCCTATAATAAGTGTCACGTAAAAATTTTAGAATCTGCGTCTCCTAGTTTATGCACAAAATAATTGTTCTGTTGTTTTGTTTTCAGAAGTGACATCATCGACATCCGGAACGAGGATCAGGTATTTACTGCATTTATTCGTTTATTCAAAAAACTAAATCTTCGCTTATCATAAATTTTAAGCACAAATCAAAGAAATCACCTCCACGCTAGAAGTGAACTAGTTTTGCGAAATTATTCAAATTGCTATCAACGCAACCGAGCAAAACAAAATGTTCATTGACATTTGATAAAATATAAAATTTAAATATTGTAACTATGGGGTAACAAGAAACCATCTCATTAAAATTTAGGAAACTTTCGTCATAAACTGCTATGCTTGGAACCTCCGTATTCAAGATAATTTAAACTAAGAGATTAAATTTCGACTAATTATATATAAAGGGACTACTAATTTTTAAATTAATAGGCATAAATATTTACACTGGCTATTGAATTAAATAGTGGGTCCGACTAATAACATCAGCTGTATTTATATAAAAAACTATTGATGCCGGCGCTTTAAAAAAAAGGTAGGTAGGTACATACTTATAATCCGTCACATAACTAACTTGGCGATTTAATAAATGTAAGATACGTTTGTTTTCTATATTACATTTAATCTCGTTTGCAATCTCTATTATACACGTGAGCTACTTTAAAAATAATACAAAATATACTTTTTTTGGAAACTACAAAAGCTTCTACTATACATTTTGAAACATTGTCATTATATTGAATATTAGTCTAAAACGTTTCCGAAACCTGTAATTAAAAATATTTGTAAGTACAATAATTGTGGTAATAGTGTAAGGCTTCGACGCACCAGGTGGAGGGAGCACTGAACTGAAGAGTGCACTGCATCCTTGAATCGGTCCCCTGTGGGAGTATCGTGCTGGACAAAGACAGCAATGTTGTGCGAGTTGCTGACATTTCAAAACGGTGACGTCGACTGTATCAAAGATTTCATAATCTAATAGACGTGACATTCAACGTTTACATGAACTTATACATTCATTGCATCGCTGGCTACTCATAACTACTGTCACAACGTATTTTGTAACATCTAAATATTTTTACGCACTTAAATTAATATCCAATGACGTTATTATCCCAGGAGATACACATAATACACGTCACAAATCCAAGTCAACTTATCATGTAGCACATTTCACCTTTATTTCGTGCTCTACAACGTCCGTACTCTATGCGAAGGTAAGCACTAAGCAGTCATTCAGTTTTCGTCTCTTTCTACCCCCAGCCAACGCGATATAGCTTTCTTTTCGCTGCAACCCAGCCAGGTGAGGTTGCACAAGCGTGACGACAAAAGTTTGTAACAATAAAGACTTCGCGATGTAAACGGGTTATAGCAACGTGAAAATTGTACCTGAGGCGACTTGTCTTGCAACAAGCTCCTCAGTTGTACTTGTGATTCAGTCGATGTCGGGTCGATGATAAAATGCGCGTAGTCACCGGACCCGATACTTAAAAAAGTTGAATACAGACTGATGCAGTGATTTTTGTGATTTTAAGACTGTGTTCTGATCTCAGGAAGGTAGTGTTGTATTTCGGTCTGCAATCTGGCCGGTACATTTGACGCAAAGTTAAACGCGAAGCCGGTTTTTGAGTATTTTCTTTTTTTATGCACGCGCTTTCTGACGGTTCTCAGCCGGTGAAATATTTTTCTATTGTTTTAGTTAGTATACAAATTACTGTTAAACAATGTTCCGACTTTCTACAATATTACTTAAGTGTTTTTAAAGTGATATGCACTTTTTGTACATTTTTATTGGTATAATTGTGTTTAAAAATGCACAATTTTTCTTGACCGTAATAAAAATAACGTAAAATAACGAATATATTGTTTGCAGTCTGAGATAAAGATGCCGCTATTTTACTAACAAAACTAGTTAGGACCGTTCCAGCAACAATGGAACTAAACTCAAAATTCGATACATCGACTCAAAAACGTTTAAAAAGAATATCCACATAACATAACACCCACATAACATGTACGACCTTCTATACATTTAATTACATTTAACAGTTGCTGGATACGTTTTGTTGGTTATTTCACGGTATTTAAAACACGACGTTGTTATTACAAACATTAGTCATGTTGTGATTCCATGACAATTATCATGTGAAAAGATTGGCTGTAATCATTCTTCATATTATAAGTTTTTTGGTTTCTTATGTTTAACACTTTAAGCTATATTATAGAAGAGCTTTTACACGCGGCTCCACCCGCCTGCAATATTTTTCCAGGATAAAAAATTGCCTGTGTGATAATCCAGGATATGACCTACCCGTGTGCTATGTTTCATCGAAATCCGTTCAGTAATTTTCGACTTGTGCAGTAACAAACAAACAGACAGACAGAAAAAAATTACAAAAATCGCTGATTTGTGTTCGATTACTCTTTTTAGTCACCCCTTTTTTTTATAACATTTCTTTAAATGTACAGACACACCGCTTCTACTGCTTTGTTATATTATGTACAAATGAGAACATAAACTGTATGTACTGACGTGCAACACATTTTTTTGAGTTTTAAACAAAACTATGCATAATATCCAACATCAATACACACTTCCCATGAACACGCTTCATCTACAATTTTTTTGGCAGTTACAAGTCAAAATGTAAACAATAGAAGTAATCTCATGCGTAATTAGCCAGGTAAAGTTATGAAGTCAGGCGTTATCCAATAAAGACTCGGCCTACGATGCATTCAATGAACATTTTTTATGCCTACATCCGGCCTTCATGTGAAGCCGATAAGGATTTTATTGCTTTTTACACCTTCAAACAAAAGGTGGAACAAAAGTCAACTTCGGGAATTTGATAAGTTTTTTGAGAAACAGGTGTGTGCCTACTGATATAATTATGGTTTATTAGTGGCCTTCCCAACTTGACAGTTATGTTTCCTGACAAAATGTATAAAGATTATAGTTATCTGTAAATGCCAGTATTAACGCATATGAATACTCAATGGCAACACCAGTGTTGTACAAAATTATAGTATTCTATACACAAGAAAATTTAAGAACTTTAAAGCTGGCTGACTGGTGGTCGGTCCCGAAACGGACAGGTTTTTCGCATCATCAACCGGTTACTAGAATGAAGGTGATTGGACGTTACACTGCTGCCAATAACTTTAAGTAAACATCACTTGCAGATATTGAAAATCACAGTCAATTACATTCATTCATTACGGGTGACTCCTGATAAGATGCAATAAAAAGCTCGTGAAACTTAAATATAGTTCGATTAATCTATGATTAACCGAAAGACTTCTAGATACAAGATAAGGAAAGCCAGGGGAACATCAGACCGCATCGATAATTACATTAAGATGTCCATCAGCTTTGCAATTAAGATTGACGCGTGCTTTCCTAATGAATTTAATGAATTAACAATAGATTAGAAAGGCGCTGTAATGTAACTGGTTTCACCCGACGTGGAAAGTGCCAAGGACTACAGATTAGATCAGTTGGTTTTAAAATATTTTTAAATAGACAAGTGTTTATGTATAATCAGCAGCATAAGAATCTGTACAAATTCAAAATTTCAAATTGCCTACTTACTTTTGTGTTCTTACTAATCTTTTTTTTTCTCATCACAAAAATAAAATAAAAGAGATTTGCTTTTTTTTTACTGCCTCGGTGGCGTAGTTGTATTACAGTACGACTGCAAAGCTGAGGTCTCGGGTTCGATCCCCGGGTCGGGCAAAGTGATATTGAGTTTTCTATTCAGTATCAGCCCGGAGTCGGGAATTTGTGCCCGATATGGCGATATGCTCGCCCCCTATCACATCATGGGACGGAATGACGGCGAAAAGTGGGTGCACTAGTTGCGCCTCTGCCTACCCCTTCGGGGATAACAGGCGTGAGTGTATGTGTATGTGTGTGTGAGATTTGCTTTACTTCAAACGAAGAAAAAAGTGTTTCACTTTAACTTAACAACGTAATGAGCCACTAAACCAAAATACCCACAAGTATGAGTATTGTCTTAGTAGAAGCTAACACACGAGCTCCTTTAAATATCAACAAATAATCTCTATCGCTTATCAACACCAATAAAGCACAAAAGGCTTAAATACGTTTAGTAAAAGATAGAGGGATTACCTATTAAAAGGATCAGGAGGATTTTGTCACAGAAATCCCAGATTACTTGTGAATTACGATACTTTATGTAAATTTTTCTGCGAAATAGTACTGCCCTTGTTGATCACGGCGTAAGTACTATGCAAAAAATTTCACATTTTTCAGCAAAACATTCATCCAGTTCAATGATAACTATCTAAATTATATAATAAATACAAGTACCCGGTAGACTTCCTGCTAAATATAGTCTTCTACGTAGACCGCATTTTATGTGGACTACATTGCAAAATTTTGATCCCGATACCAACACCAGCTATAGGGTTCAAAACTATCCTTTCCTTAGCGTAAAACAAACAAACTCGTTGACGAAATTTCACAGAAATCTGTTAAGTTTCGGAGATTAGCAGGGATGACACGCGCACCAACGTAAATTAATTGTACAATGCCTATAATCGTCCCATAAACGCAAGTAATAAGTTGATGAAGTTTTCTGGCAAATCAACTACAACAATTATCATTGATTATAATATAATTATTAATAGACATAACATAAATCTCATTACCCTATAATAATCTCGGTCTATTGGTTCTAACTTCACGCTGAAACTAGATTGAATAAGACTTTAATACATCATGTCGCTATCATTGAGCTAAATAAAAGTGACAGTTGGAATTTTTGGCTCACAATGTAACTTAAACTCAACTCATGGGTGGCATAAGTTTCAGGCTATAAAATACCAAACTGCATCATGCAACTCAAGTTAAGGACCTAAGGTAATGTCCAGTGAGGCGTGACCTTACTTTTATTTCGCTCTACTTACGTTTATTTTAGAAACCAACAGTTTTTATTAAAAACCTAAACATCAGTAAAAGCTCAAACATCCTATGAAACCAGTTTTGCCTCTGATGAATTTGCAAAATATTGATACATTTGCTTTGGTGAGCACTAGTTTAGATCGTGTCTTGTGTGTCGATTCAGTCAATGCTCAGAATTTTACTTGAATACATTGATTGCTTTGTAGTAATACTATTTTTTACAGTATATTATAGATTTATTATCTTCATATATTAGTACGTATGACTAAAATATAGGCTGATCATCATAAGTCTATATTATAGTCCTATATCGCCTTTAGTTCTAAAAGTTTCTTTAGCAAAGGCGACAATCCCTTTTTAGCTTGTAGGCACATTCGAAAAAATAACTAATCTGCAACAAGCTGTCGTGATCGGACCGTTACCTGTCTGCTTCACTAAACGCTTGGGATTATTCACACACGTCACATGTAGCTGTATAATAAATCTGCATATTACTTTTTTTAGTTAGTACCCTGATATTTCAAACCAACCTAAGCTTATTTAAGCTTTAATTCATATTCTTGAATCGCGATCATGAAAACATTTTCAAAAATAAGATTGTATTATTCTATCGCTCTTTAAAGTTAATCCAAAGCCATTGTTAATGTTTTTAAATATCCTATCACAAATTGGTATAGCCAAATTGTCACTAGCATCTCGGAGAAAGACGATCGATTCGCCTTGAATGTAAGAATGGCCTACTTAATTATTTGTTGGCGTTAAATGACGAGACGAGCATGCCGCTCGTCTGATGGTAAGTGATAAGACCGCCCATAAACAGTAGCAACCACTCAGAACTCTGAATTACAAGGTACTTCGTGGCACTCCACTGCGCTTGTCACCCTGAGACATAAGATGTTAAGTCTGGGAGTTTTGGCGGGAATGTGGAAGTGTCATGAGGTGCTCTTGTTTTAATTCATTATTTTGGTGATACTTAGTGTTATATTGCATAATTATGGTGGTATATTATCCAATATAGTTCTATTAAAGTGCTCAAATGAAGTGAATTGAAATAACTGTGCCAATCAAGTGTTTTTTCGTTGCCGCCAAAACTCCTTGATAAAGTCTTGGTAAGGTAGCCACTGCTTTACTTCGACATATTAGTTAGGAGTTAGGACTGAGGATGAAAATATATGAAAGACGGGCTCAATGGACTAGTATCCAGAGCCGTAATAATTAAATTAAAAAAAAAAAAAAGATGTTAAGTCTCATAATGCCCAATTGTTACGCTGAGTACAATGTCCTTCAAACCAAACACAACAGTGCTTACACACTGCTGCTTAGCGATAGAAATTGACATTGCGGTAGTCCTTCCCCAGACGGTCCCTCGCATATGAGATACCTACCACCAGTAAATACTTCTTCGTCTTCAATCTGTTAGTAAAATACGTTTAGGCAAGAATCTATTATTGATGATTCGATTTGATTTTTACTAGATATCTGTATTATTGTAGTGCAAGCCCACAAGCAAATTTGTGGACTACCTCAGGGTTCGTGAACACCACCATTAACCTCACAATGCCCAGGAGATCATGGGTCGGCTGACCTTAGTAAAAGGACAGACAATTTTATTATTTTGGGAAGTCAAACGCTCATATCGAATATCTTTTTCTATCGCCCACGCGACATCTTTTACTTGTCACCAATTTTAATTAAAGTAATTCAAGAGTATAATATTTACGTGAGATTACTTTGTCAATTTATCAAGTAACAGAATCAAGTGGGCGCGCCGGCACCAAAACAGCAAAGACATTGACCCCTACATTGCCTTAAATTTTATAGCAATTTTAGCACAATGTAATAAAGAACTCACACTGTTGGGTCTTCGTGTTTTTTTTTTGCTTGTTACCTCAAGTGTATTGCCGTATAGCAGCCTTACAATACCGATAAATTTTGCCATTTCATTATGCACGCTGACTTGGTTAAATTCTCTAAGACGCTGACACGCAAACATTACTTTACGTGCGGATGATTTTGTAATAATATTTTTTTTTTTAATTTTCGGTGACATGTCAGGGGTAACGGGAATGATCAGCCCCATATTTTATCTTAAGGTCAAAGAAATGTAAATGAAATGCAAATTATTTCTAATCAAAACAACAGAAAAATACAAATTAATTTTATTCTAGAACTTTTATTATTCTAATAAAAGTTCTAGCAGATAATGAAATAAACTCCACTTATTTTATTTACAGACTTATTTTGTACATACTTGACTCTTTTAATTACGTAACATTTATTATTCTCAGAATCAAATATCGAAGATTAGTAATTAATTCACAGGTTTTGCAACAATGGGTTTTCAATAGGTAAAAAGATTAACGAATATGTTAAATTTTCATGGCACTCAAATAGTTATTTCGCACTAATACAACCTTCAAACAGCTTTTAGAATATACAAAACTGCATCAATAGAATAAATTATAAGAACCGAGAGGTCGCGGAAACGAATGCTGCGACTAATCAAATTTTTATCTTGTTTCCAATAAAGGAAAATGAGAAATCAATGAAAAAACATCAAATGAGTAGATAAATATGCATGTGCATACAAAACGATTTCTCGTCTCTCAAAATATTTAAACTGACAATCTCAATCATTCACATTGGCTTCATCATCATCAGCCACTTGAAGACCAATGCTAAACATAGGTGTTCCCATTAAAATCGCATTGAGACATCCGAATAATAATAGCAAATTCAATTTTTTATGTTAATTAATTTTAATAAAGTTCACATATACAGTACTAGCTTTCGCCTGCGGCTCCGCCCGCGTTAAAAACTTTTTCCAGGATAAAAGTCCCGTTTTATGTTTTCCCGGGATAAAAAGTATGTGTTAATCCAGGACATGATCTACCCGTGTGCCAAATTTCATCGAAATCCGTTCAGTAGTTTTTGCGTGAAAGAGGAACAAACATCCATACATCCAAACATCCAAACATCCATACATTCTTACAAACTTTCGCCTTTATAATATTAGTAGGATTTTGATGGTTAACGCGCACAAAACCAACCGTTCATGAACCAATAATCAATATAATCATAACATTTCGAATACCTAACTCATTAATTTTAAACTTCCAACACTTATGTTTTTAATAACAAGACAAGGTTCCACTTCTAAGTTTTAACATTTGGCAAAAGTAACTGTATTGGATAATTCTTGCATCGCGTTTTTATGCTGTAAACACTGCTCACCTACATTTGGCGTTCTTAATTTGATTCATATAAACGGGAAATATTTTCAAAGAATTCAAAGAGACCATAATGCGAGTTGAATTTTACAACCTATTTAAAAAGTATGTATTTGTATTGTATAATGTTATTCATTTACTTTGTTTAATGTTGCACTTCCACATTTTTACGCAAATCAGGTGACGATTGCCCTCAAATCTAACGGGATTCTTTGGCATTCCAGCTGATCCTACGTAAACGTATCACCAAGTTTGCTTAATCACTTATTTAGTTGGTGTATTTATTAATAATTATGTGTAGAATGGCGTATTAGTGAAAGTTGAAATACTCTGCATAGAGTGGTTGGTATTTAGATTCCGTGCATTGATTGATAATACTCTTCCTGTTTTAAAAATCACACAACTAATTTCGACTAGTTTCAGTTGATTTGAATAAATGACGAGTCTGTCACACGATAATTGAAAAAAAAATATTACTGAGAAGGACCAATTCATCGAATTAGGCCGACTTAAATATTTTTTAATCCACTCAAAAATATATATACACTCAAAAATATATGGCAAGGTACTCATTATATCTAAAAACTTATAATATAAATACATGATAGCCATAAACCATGATTGCATTTTGTCGACCTATTGGTACATTTTATACAAACAGATCAATACGAGCGATAAGCGTATTACTACGGCTGTCTAGATCAGGCGTTTGCCACAGCGAATGCGCCACAACAACTCTGTCAAAATTGGTAGAATCGCGTATCAACAACTAAAGTAATTAAAACTTAATTGATTCACTAAACCGATATGAGCTTACAAAATTAATCAAAATATTACGCCGGTTTATGCTATAAAACTGTGTCGCAAAGATGTAGGAAAATATTACCACACTTAAATCGGTTTCCACCGATACTTTGCGTTGTTTAACTACTATTTTTATATAATAGGATATTCTGCTTCCATTGATTTGAAGTAATTGCTCGGTGTTGGCGGCTTCAAACTGGAATGATTTGCCGGAATTACACGAGAATTATTAATTAGGTATTCGATTCATCCCTCGTTCCATCAAAAATGTAATAAAACTTAAAGAAATACAGCTGCAGTGGACATCAAAAATGCAAAATTGCGAAATTGCTGCAAAATTTCTAGTTTTGCAACAAGTAATTACAATAGCCCATTCAAATATAGCGCGATATGACTCGCGCTATTTTGCGTGCCGTTTCTTTGCATTGCTCCATCAAGACAGATAGTCTAAGAACTATGGTAATCTAACCACTTACCCATCAATAAAATATAAATAGCTTTCCCGATCCGCAGCCGCGATGAAGGGATTACTATCATCGCGAGCATCTTAATTAAAGGATTTCATAAGATTTTATGGATTCCTGTTTGTCGTTAGTATTTTAACATATAATACATATATACATATACACTAACGCCTGTTATCCCCGAAGGGGTAGGCAGAGGCGCAACTAGTGCACCCACTTTTCGCCATTATTCCGTCCCTTGATGTGATAGGGGGCGAGCCTATCGCCATATCGGGCACAAATTCCAGACTCCGAGCTGATACTGAATAGAAAAACTCAATATCACTTTGCCCGACCCGGGGATCGCACCCGAGACCTCAGCTTTGCAGTCGTACTGTAATACAACTACGCCACCGAGGCAGTCTAATATTATTAGTCGAGGTATTTTAAGTAAAATATTTAAAAAAGACAGCTTTTTACAGGTTCATCTGGAAACCTTTGGTGGAGGCCTATGTTTAGCAGTAGACGTCGTGTGGCTGATGATGATGATGATGATCATTTAAAAAAGAAAAAAATGGAAAATAAGGAATTTAGTTTGAACGCCAATTAGTTACCTACATTTAATGAAACGATAGAAAAAGTATGACATTCATAAAAGTAGGATAATTCTTACATCACTATTCAATCTAAGTTTCATTCTTAACCATTAATACCGTCTTTCCAAAACGCTATACTAAGCGATTCGATCGATCTCCAAATATTACGGCATACGATAAAAATTAGTTTTCATGCGTTCCCATCATAATAAACTTCAATATCCATCGTAATCATCCTAATTACACGCCATTTCAATACGTAACATGCAGTTACATCTGGGACAGATGAAAGGCAATCTCAGTGCGTCTGGTGTGGGAAGAAATCGCGAGCCTGCACGCGTTGTGTCATTGTTATCGGAATATTCAACTCACGACCTTTTAATATTCATCTGATGTGTACTGATATCGAATTCTTATCCTACCACATTACTTGTATGTTATAAATGCGAAACTTTGTGGGATGTTTGTATGTTTGTTAGACGTAAACGCAGGAACAATTGAACGGATTTGGATGAAATTTGTAACACGGGTACACCATGTATTGGATTAACATACTTAATGGATGACTCTCATTTGTAAGAGTCCGTCTGGGTGGGTACCACCCTAATGAAATCCAGATTTTTGAAATGTCAGTTTTAGGGAAAAAACTTAAAATAGAACCCAGGAAATCGGAACCATAACTCACACGCTGTACTAGAACAATGGGTATATGAAAAAAATGTTAATAGGTACTTTTGACTTTATCCCCCCACATATTTTTTCGTTTTCCTCTTCATCTCTTATCAACACAGAATTCATCAAATTCCATTCATTATAATTATCTCATTCGTTGCCATTAATGATATCATAAAATCGGAACAAAACCATTTTTATATGTATAACATTTTCTCCAAATCTTTTATCAACATGTTAACATTCCATTTACATTCTGTTACAAAACAGCTCTTTCCGACTTGAATATAAATTGTTCTATTCGATCATTCATTTGCGAAAAGTAAAAAGCAGTGCGTCACACCTTCAACGGTCAATAAAAATTCACGCTGCGTCCATGTAGCGTCCCATTCTGTATGGATAAAGAAAATTTAACATATTTTAGTTGCGATTAAAGTCATGGTTTATAGACCGTACAAACTAACTTGCCAACTATTCAAATGCGGCAGAACGTTCCGTTTCCAAAGCTATTTTCGGTTCTGTACAAAATAAAAGATATTGTTTGTACCGGAAATTAAATTTTACGGACTGTCTGTTATTGACGTTGGCCATGGTTTCATTGGGCGCCATCAACGATTCCTGCAGTCAACATGCTTACATATTGAAGTATATGTACATTTAAGAGTGCAAATTTTGACAATTCTACATGTACTCCTAACAAAAGCGTAGATTTGTAAAAATACAGACATTCAGGTCCTCAGTCGACCTATTTTTGTTAGTATAAGAAGTGAACGAATTTCATCAAGATTCACGTCTCGCCCAATTAAACTTAAAAAAAATGAAGTGTCATCCAAACGTCATCGTGCATAAAAAACAAATGTGTTTTTGTAATGCCGGTAAACCTGTTTATACCTGTCTTGTAAAAATGCGTTACTAGTCCTATAGAAGCATGCGCGCATACGAAAACCAGCCACGTCCGAAGGTACACAAAACTATTGCCGCCCTGGTCTTTACGCGTACTGATGAGCAAGACAAACACACATTAGTGGATGCCTATGCATAAATAGACAACGTGGGAAAATAACACAATGTAGACGTGGGTGCACGATTTAGGGAACACGGAAACATTCGGCTCCTTCAGTAGAAAATCTTAGGCACCGTTCGAAGGCTCTCGCTTGCATTTGGCACCAAACGACGAGAGACGGTATCTAACTCGATACTTAATACAAAATGCTTCCTAAAATAGCCTCAGCAAAGGATTTTTAAATTTAAACGACAATCTATAAAATCTAAACGTTAACCCGTCAAGCCCCGCTTATATATTATAGATGTATGGGGAAACCCACCGCCGTATACTCGGACGCCGGCGTCCGTAGCGGGGCTTGACGAGTCAAAAATAAATACTGCAGAAAATATTATTTTTCGAATATACGATTTAACTTATGGATTCTAAGAAGCAATCTATATAATAATATTTAAGTATAGCAGGATGCCAACTGAAAGTAGTCATACATTTAGTTATTAACATTTCACCGATTAATTGTATGCGTAATGTAGGATAAAAACAAGGCATACGAGTAGCAGAGTTAAAGGTTTTGTCGAATTGCCAATTTACCTTCCCTTTATAATATGTTCATCACCAAAACAACAACCAAACACACTTTCTTATAAACAATTTTAATGAGATTCGTCGAATAAGCGTCGAAGCCCCATCCATACATGTGCAGTGTCTTCATTCCGCGTGGTGAGACTTTAACGCCACCATACACGGCCGTGTAATTACCAACTCAAAGCATTAAGAACATTTTCTTCGCTGCGACCCGCTAGCATCGCCTTTGGCAACCTTTTCTAATGCTGTTGGTGAGCCGGTGCCTTCTTAAGTTCTAACTTAACATTAATGGCCACATTTACGGAATTAATTGCAATACTAGAAGAATTCGTTTCATCTTGTATATAATAATAATAATAATAATACCAGCCCTGTATTATATACTGTCCCACTGTTGGGCACGGGCCTCCTCTACTACTGAGAGGGTTTAGGCCTTAGTCCATCTTGTATATAAGAGATCTAAAATATGATGCTGCTATCACTTATTCAAGCAATCAAAAAGCATTACAATGTTAATGTATAGTCTCTTCTGCATTAATAAGCATATTATAAAGTGATGTTTTTATATCACTTTATAATATTATGTTTCTTCTGTTCATTGAAGACCTAGTTGGGAGCGGCGATAGCGAGCGATAGCCTAGTTGGGAGTGGAACGGACTGCCGAGACGAATGTCCGCAGGTTCAAAACCCAAGGGCACACACCTCTGACTTTTCTAAAAAATGATGTGTGTATTCTTTGTGAATCATCGCTCGCTTTAACGGTGAAGGAAAACATCGTGAGGAAACCTGCATACCTGAGAAGTTCTCTGAATTTCGAAGGTATGTGAAGTCTGCCAACCCGCACTAGGCTAGCGTGGTAGACTAAGGCCTTAATCCTCTCAGTTGTAGAGGCGGCCCGTGCTCAGCAGTGGGCAGTATTACAGGGCTGGTATAGTATGGTATGGTAAACTATCATTTGTCTCTAATGTGTGTGAAATTGTGTACCTACTTTACCTTGAGACAAAATACTGAACTATGATTGTGTAGGATGTCTCTTAATATACAGTTCTAAATTAATAAGTTATCAGGCCACTAACGATGTGTTCAACTCGATATAACTAAGACTCAAGTAGCACCACTGTGTGGGTAATAAAGCAACATCTAAATGCTTTAAAACTTATATGATTCATGTTTAATAACAAAAATTACATTCGTGAAAAACAAATCAAACTTTCCGAATACTTCAATTTACAAAGTTTTGTTACATGTTTCTCAAGTTTTCCTACTGGTGGTAGGTCTCTCATATGTAAGAGTCCATCTGGGTGGGTACCACCGCAATGTCTATTTCTACCGCCAAGCAGCAGTGTGCATGCACTGTTGTGTTTCGGTTTGAAGAACATTGTAGCCAGTGTAACTACTGGACATAATGAGACTTAACATCTTATGTCTCAGGATGACGAGCGCAGTGGAATGCCACACAGTACTTTGTAACTCACGGTGCTGGATGGTGTTGCTACTGTTTATGGGTGGTCGTATTGCTTATCATCAGGTGAACGGCATGCTCGTCTCGACATTACATGAAATAAAAAAAAAGTTTTTATCCTCACATAATTGAAGCAGATACAGTGGCAGTATGATATCAATTAAAATGTTTGCTTTTGTCGCTGTAAATAATTGGTATCGCCTTGTGCTAATTATTAGTGTGTTGTCTTATTTCTTACTCGTTAACCCTTCGACTCCTGTCGGTTTTACTTAAACGTGTCAAATTAGACTAATAAATTACACTAGTCATTTTGTTAATAAATGTAATGGCTTATTACTCAACTACCAAAGCTTAAAATATGTGGGTTAATACAATCAAAAGGTTGGTTTGTGTTACAAATTTGTGTCGAAAATATTACTCATTTTAATAACTTTGAAATTAAAAATTTATATAAATAAGAAGGTTGACTTACGTGATCTAAAAAATCGTAAATTGGGTCAAAATTTGCAAAAACGCTTCACCATTCATAGTCGGCAAAAGCAAGGAGTCCCATTCACGTTATCCTGAGCAACGGACCATTAAAAGAAAAGTTTCTTTAGCCACTTCAAGTTTCAACCACTTTTTAAAACGGGGACAACTTGAGCCAGTTATTATCGTTGTGCAAATTTCACTTTACTTCACGGGAATAGCAGTCAAACTGGTTTGCCATTGCATATACAGTAACATAAAGCTGCCCTATGATTACGGAATGACAGCGAATTCCTAAATGAAACATGTTGACTAAAGTAAAAAAAGTAACTTTTGAGAAATGAATCTTAAAATGTACTCAAAGAGTCGAAAGTACGATGAATTCGAATTGGGGAGGGTTGTTGTAAAATATTCATTTCACCGCGCGTTGGCCTTGAAAACTGTGCAAGGGTTAGTTCTCTTCATTGAATGACATTCAATAAAAAACAAGTGGTTGAAACTTTTTATTGTTTACTTTGATAATAAGATACAACATAAAGAGCTCTATTATGTTAAGAACAAGCTATATTTAAATAGAAATTATGGGTAAAGATTCAAGGCGGCAATATTCTAAATGAGACACAGACCAAGTCAACTGCCTGATGACGTCTTCCCGTAAAACAGTAGTATAATGACCTACAATTTCAATTACAGTGCTGACTGACAGTTTCTCTCTGGTCGACATTCTATGCACAATAGTCATGGCTTAGCTGAAATCGTAACCAGGGCATAATAGTTGCAATGACTTGATTCCAATGTTTGTATTGTAGTCAATTTTTGTACACGAATATTAAAAAAAAAATCATTTATTGGTCAAATAGGCTTATAAAAAAGCACTTATGACAGGTCATGACATGAAGGTAGACACAATAACAAAGGTACATAATAAACCAATGAAGTAATTTAAAGTTAAATATCGAACAACCAGCACGGGCTGATAGGTACAGAGGACACGGACATTAGGGACGGGAATAGGGCTAGGGAAAGGAGAAGTGGAGCTGATATAAAAGAAAGGGAAGGAGTATCTTTACATTACGAGGAAAGGAAACGCCACGGTCCTCGCCGTGACGAACAAGCCACTCGCCAAGTACAATGATTGCCCACACAGAATTCACAGTACTACGCACACTAGAAGCACAGTACCAATAGCAAAATGTTGAATTTCAAAGTATTACGTGGCACTCCGCACTACGCCGCTCACGTCTTCTTCTTCTTCTTCAGCTTTTAGAAGTCCACTGCTGAACATAGGCCTCCCCCAAAGATTTCCAGGGTCGTAAGGCACGGTGAACCCAACATAACCGCTCAGTCGTTCCCCTTGAACACTGGGCGGTAGTAATAAGTCACTTTCTCCGCGTCACCAAAAAAAAAAAACCTGTCAGATGAGGCCTGCATCCAGCGCGCTCGTCACACTGTTACATTAGAATTAGTCTCACTATTCCCAATAATTTTACATGCCGCAATATCCTTAAAACCGAATTTACATATTACGTACGCAGTTGCTTGGTACCTCTTGCTGAAGTACCCAAACGACCAACGAGACCTCGTGGAAGTTTCATAATAGTTAAAAACAAACTTTACAAAGATATCCGCTTTTTGTATGGATGGTGGGCCTCAAAATCGAACCTGGCTCAAACTTTACGGAAATTATAGAGGCAAAATATGAATTTAGGATCCAATAAAAAATATTTTTAGACCCCTCCATTTATAACTAACTTTTGAAAACGTTCATAATAAGTAATAAAATTACATAAATCTCAAAATCACAGGTCTTTATAATTAAACAATTTATCGTAAAAAGATAGTTTTAGGTGTTCCATCCAAATATATATAAACTGTCTTGGTTAGAATTCTAGGCCTGTTTTTGGACATGTCCTTTATCATCTATTCAGTTTTGACTCCAGGGATACTCTAAAACTCAAAATTATAGAATCTTAGTAAGGGTTCTTTTAAGAGAACCTAACAGTGAGGGAACCAACCCTTTAAAATCTATTATTTATATACTTGTGGTCACGGGAAATGCTTACGATAACAACGCAAGGTCTGTAATATAAAAGGCAACGGAGCGTGCATTTACATGCGGATTCCGTAGCATGATTAAGCGTTTACGAAACAATAATTATGTTATGCTTTTAACAAAATATTCGTTACACTGAACACTCTTCATAACAATACCAAACCTGTATTATATACTGTCCCGCTGCTGGGCACGGGCCTCCTTTACTACTAAGAGGGTTTTAGGCCTTGGTAGTTAGTACTTCGCTGACCTAGTGCGAATACTCCTCAAACAGTTTCTTTATTAAGAGTAGCAGTCACTGTTTCTTTTGTATAGTTACTGCTTTGTGGCAAATCTTGTTTTTACTTTGGTTTTAGCTACCCCTATGGCTTTTACTTTAGCTTTTACTTTTAGAGTTCATGGAGTAACTGGTTGTTATAGTATATTTTTTTAATTCTTCTTCTTCGTCTTCGATGCCCTTGGATACTTAGAAATTGTTTCGAAATCTTTACGCAGCTGTCTTATGTACCTACTTCATAATTCTGGACCCTTTATAAAATCCAGTTAATCATCAAAGGGACATCATCAGTATAACGTCATCATACTTTAATGCTTTCTCAAAGTATTATGTAAATTCGTTTGAATATAAATGACTTTGTCTGACAAAGATCTCGTATTCTAGATAAGTGTCTCTTTTCAAACTAGAAATAAGATTTTTTGTTATAAAAGGAGAACTAATTATAATATTATGTATTTTTGTATTCCATATACTGCTAATAACATGTTTTTCTTGTGGAATACGTAACTTATAATTGTATTTACTTCATTATGTCACATTTTTAATCTCCCAAATAAGGAAATATTACAATAATAATTTATGACAGATTAAGCGTTATATTACTATCGAAAGCAAAATTTGCTTGTAAGTTACTGCCTCTTAACCAAATTAATTCTATCACTTTATTGCTGTTCTATGTAATAAATAAAGAAATCTTGTATAACTATTATTTATCTATCCAATGTTAATGTTAGCCCTGAGTATCCTTTACATGCCGTTTGAGAAAGTGGGCGAACGCCAAAAGCGCCCTAAGCGAAATACAAGCGGAAGCAACAACTTAATCGCAGCTTAATCGTGGGCTATATTTGTAAGGAAAGTATATGGCAACGAATAAATTACTAAATACAACTTTATTTATTAATATATATTCCATCCTCTCTAAATTTACGATTTCTGGACAATGTTTTCAAGGAAATAACATATTGTTTTGTGTATGCAACTCACACAAAAGACGTTTAATTGCCCCTAAAGACGTTGAAAAATTTGGCCATAACGTTTGGAAGAGTTATACCGTAGACGTTTGCGTTAAGCAATACTGCTGCAATAAATCAAATTGTAGTTTCTTGCGCATCTATTTGGCAAATTCGGTAATTATATTTAGTTACCAACAAGTCGTTTGCGTCACTTACTATACTAATTAACGTAGAATGTTCACGCGATAAGAATATCGTTATTTTGGTTGCATTATACGATTTTATCAGTTACGTTCGGATGGTTTTACAAAACGTCTGTAAATAGTGCGTGGACCAAGGACGAGCGTGAATTTTGGCTAATAACGATACGATTTACACTTTCCTTTTTGTTTCAATGGCACAATAATCGTTTTGTTTAACTTAATTATCGGTGTAACTTGTCATACAATAATGTTCAAAATATTTTGTTGTATTTTTACAGCACAAACCCGGTGACTTATTCTAAATGAGAGATTCACCTAACATTAAGCAATGTAAAGTCAGCTACATAAGACACACTTTGTACTTCTTTTTAAACATATTGCGCATGGAGGAGTGTGAGATATGGTATAATTCAAGTTCATATAGAGATGTGCAGAATAAAAATATCGTATAATATGTGTTCTAAATATGCTCAATTATATGACAATGCATACAACAATTAAATTTCAAATATATGACCTTCGGTGGTGTAGTTGTGTTACGGTACGACTACAAAGTTGAGGTCTCGGGTTCGATCCCCGGGTCGAGCAAAGTGATTTTGGGTTTTTCTATTCAGTATCAGTCCGGAGCCTAGAATTTGTGCCTGATATGGCTATAGGCTCGCCTCCTATCACATCATGGGACGGGATACGCACGGCAAAAAGTGGGTGCACTAGTTACGCCTCTGCCTATTCCTTCGGGGATAAAGAACGTGTGTGTGTTTCAAATATATTATACGACTGTCGAATTTCGACCACTGGTTGACGACTAGTGAGAATAAACTTGCAATTGCTTGTAAGTTAGTTTTATAGTAGCCGCATCTTTAAAACGTTACGTAATTGAAATTGCTTCAAATACTTATTTCATTTTTGCCGGCTCACTGTCGCCTCCCAATGACTCATATTCGGGTCTTCTTTTCATAATAGACTGACAAAAACCGTCTGTTTAAAAATTGTCCTTAATTGAAGACTATGTAACGCAGTGTGCGAAATAATTCATAGGTTTTAATAACCGCGTAAACCATGGATGAATAGTAACATGATAATAAATATTAATAACAATTAACGTACTTATTACCGTATATATGAAACATAAATCTCGTACGTATCGGAAACCTACATACGGGTCAATCAATAACAAAGGCAGCTCATTAATTATCCATAAACTCTATTGTTATGTCCAAAGACAGTGTTCATTCGCATAGAACAAAACAGAAACAGTAAAAACAATCCCGGGAAGGCATCCCGTGGGGTAAACGACTCAATCACATAACGGTATATGGGATCACGATGGCAATCGTGAATTGAATTATGCCTAGTATGGACTCTACGGAGTGTACCGTTAGAAAATTCGCTGGACATTGTCGCGCGTTTATTGTTTTATTTTTTTTGTTGTCATGCGAAAATATTCTTTAAGATGTATGATAATTAATTTTAAAGTAAAATCTTTGAACAAATAATTACTCATGAATATTCATGCAATTTTAACTCGTATGTCTTTGGCCCTAGGGTAACAGTCGGGTGATATATAATTAAAAAGATGTACTTCTATTTTTAGTGCTTTACGCATCCCGTATTTACTAGTCAGTATAATCTTGACAACCGTTTAACCAAATTAATATAATTACGAGTTTAAAATAATGTCCGTAGTTACACATAATATTCAGTTATTTTTACACGGTAATATTTTTTAAATGACCGTCCGACGCGACTTTGACCAAACGATGGTGTAAGACTTCTCACTACGATACGAAGATGACAGTCTTTACTCAAATTACAAACAGTGAAATAATGGAGTGAGGCTATTAAAAGAACCTCAAATAACGGAAGTGTGCTTGGGAAAAACGGGTACTTTAATTTGCTTATATTTACCGATTTGATGAGGTTTTTTTTGTTAACAGTATCCGACGTTGCCATCTGAGTTATTACTTTAAACTGAAATATTATCTGATTAAGTTTTGAACCTTATGGGAAAAATTATTAAAATGTTTGTGAACATCAAGTGACTATAACAAATTGCTCTACAACTAAAAACGTGATAAGGCATATTTCAACCTCCAAGACCTAAAAATAGTCCAGGTCCAATAAATATTTTAAATAGTTTCCAACTGAACTGATATAAACGCGAGTGTAACGGAGTTCCCACAAAGCGATCGAAACAAAGGAAGTGACACTGTCACACTAGGAGACTAAATTTAACACTTTGTCTCGAACACATACCTGCCTGTGTTTGTCTTTTATTATGAATACGTAACCCGTCTTAGGGATTACTTCAAAAGCAAAGCAGATCATATTTTGAATATAGGAAATTTATAGTAAACTTACCAGTTGTCTTTGGAATTTACTAGTAACATTTTTGTCTAATGTTCATTATTCTGATAAGAAACTTTATGCCTAAGTATTTTTAGTATTATTCTGATTGGTACTTCAATTTTTTACACGTGGACGACGCCGAAACTTGGTGGAGTAGCGGCCATGGAGAGGTCACGACGCCCACTGTCTGTTTAGATCATCTTTTTAAAATATTGAACATGACTTAAATATTATATTTATATATACTACTAGCTGGCCCGGCGAACTTGATATCGCCTCAGAATCAATGAATGTTGTGTTAACTTATTAGATTTTTATTAACATTAAATGAATTATCGAAATAAATTCATTATCATCATCATCAGCCAAATGACGTCCACTACTGAATATAGGCCTCCCCCAAAGATTTCCAGATGGACCTTTCAAAAGCGGCCTGCATCCAGTGCGTTCCTGCGGGCTTTATCAAGTCGTCTGTCCACCTATTAGTGGACGGCCGACGCTGCATTTGCCAGTAGGTGACCTCCACTCGAGAACTTTTTTACCTTATCTGCCGTCAGTTCCTCGGACTATGTGCCCTGCCCGCTGCCACTTCAGCTTGCTAATCCGCTGGGCTATGTCAGTGACTTTCGTTCTTCTATGATCGTTAAAAGAAGTATGCTGAGATAATTAAAATGAATTACGCTCAACATGACATGTACAAAAATCTAAGTTAAAAAGTCATATAAGAGACCTAGGGGAAGGCCGAGGAAGAGATGGTGCGACTGCATCAATGAGGATCTCAAGGCTCTTAGAAATTTCACCAGATGTAGGAAGATAGCCAAAGATCGTCGCACATGGCAGACCATTGTAGAAGAGGCCAAGACCCACATAGGGTTGTAGCGCCGAAGAAAGTAAAGTAAGAGAAAAATCGAAACTTGGAAATTATAAACAGGGCGTATCACAATCAACTGAAGTATGTTAATAGACCCCTGTTTATGTACATATGCTTATTAAAAAATGTTTCAAGAGCATTTTTAAAACAGTCTAGTAAAATGTATTTCATACACAGAGAAAGAGAAATGCAGAGACTATTGAGCACAACATGCCACGATAATGATAATATACCTACCTCTTTCACCTCTTCCACATTCATACTTCTCATCATACATTTTCGCCGGTTATGGGCATCCCTTTCATTCGTACGTACTATCCACATTCGCTCTATAAATACCTTTCGGGACTCGTCACGACCATTCTCTCTACGTGCCCATATTATCTCAGCATACTTCTTTTAATTTTAGTAATCTCATCATCCTTCAATTGACAACTTTCTCGTATCATACTATCCCATACGATAAGAAATTGTGACTTCACATAATATACTTTGTAAGGAGTGCATTTTCACCGTATTTACTTGACTTTCGTGCGTCTTCTGCCACACCAGCACTCACTTCCATGCATAAGCATCGGCAACAGCACAGTATTGCGAATTCCTATTCTGCTCCCTTTACCCTGATAAAGGCTTTAGAGTTCTCATTACCGAGACTTCAATGCCCTCACCAGGCGGCCTTCTTTCCCATGCGATAATGAAACCGTTTATCACAGCTTATTCCTATCCCGGCACACGATTACAAGCCTTTTCCAAGTTTACGAAAGCACAAAAGACTGTTTTGATTTGGCCAAATGTTTCTCCGACATTGTACCTTATGCAAAAGACTTGGTAAATCAAACACACAATCCAAAATTATTTTCTGTGTATAATACTAAAATTATCGTTTTAACGATACAGCTAGTCCCAAGGAATTGAGAGTTAGAAATCAACTCTTTGAAATCACTTTTCACTAACGAATTCCGAAACAATCTTATGAAGAGAACTCATCAAAACGAATTAATACAAATACGGACGAAAGTTTAATAAAAAATTGTGAATTCTAAAAAAAGATGCTAACTCGCGCAACGGTATACAATGAACGGAGGTAACAATATGACATTATAATAAAATCTTTGCGATCGCCACAGGGATTGCGCAACTGTACCAACTGTCAAAAGATAGAATAAACAACGCTATATTTATTTTTTTAAATTATAAATAAAATGCATGAGAAAATGATTTCCCGATTAGATAGATAGATAATTACATAACAAGATCTCATACGTAAATATATAAAATGACCATGGAGTCACATACAAGGTATTTTCAATACGTTTTATTTATCTTTTTGGCTAATGATACGTAATTATATCAAACTACATACATACGTGTATAAGACAATGAATCACCTGATGAACTCATAATTTCTTACTAGTTACCTGTGCAACTGATCTTGGGCATTTAATTGTCAATTTCAACAATATTACCTATTGAGTGTTGTGGATTACCGTTTTAAAATAAATAAGGGGCAGAGTTGTTATTAAATCACTCGTTGGTAAGTGGCCACTGCTATCTATAATTAATCATTCAAATTGCCCGTAGAACTGTTTAAAAAAATCATGATCCATCACAAGACTCTTATGATTTTAAGATGATTATATGTAATAAGTTTTAGTCTAGTCTGTTGGTGTGCCATTTAATAAATAAATAACACTCTTCTATCAATGTTTTATGTAAATAATATTAGTGCTGAGATGTAATAACAATAAATTAAAATAAGCGATTTTGAAATCTTTCAATCTTACCAACAGAAAATAGAATAACAAAACGTTTTACATCCCATAAGACGGATTTTTTATTAAAGTTATAAAGAAGTTATAACCCGATTTTTTTACTGCTTCGAATGATGAGACAGGCCTGCCGTTCGCCTGATGGTAGACGATACGATCACCCATAAACAGTAACTCCATCAAGCACCTTGAGTTACAAAGTACTGTGTGGCATTCTATTGCGCTCATCATCCTGGAACATAAGATGTGGAGTCCCATTATGTTCAGTAGTTACACTGGCTACAATGTCCTTCAAACCGAAACACAACAGTGCACACTGCTGCTTGGCGGTAGAAATAGACATTGCAGTGGTACCTACCCAGACGGACTCTTACATAATATGAGAGACTTACCACCAGTAAACGACTAAATATAAATGTCAATATAAGTTTTTATTCATACATCAATAACTTTGATACATAATTGAAAAACACGTTTAGATGTATGTACAACCTACTTACCCGCAAATTACCGTATCGATGTGATTGCATTGTGCACATTTTCCCATACTGGTACTGTAGCGTTGAAACCGGTTGGGACTGAGACTGATCGTTGTTAGATTCTGCGAAGTGAGGAATAACCCCTGGGTCGCCGAGTAAAAGGTGCCACCGTACGGGATCTACTGGCTTGGCTTAGTTCTTAACGCGATTTGTATGGGGTTTGAGGAGTAAATTTAAACTCAAGTACAGTGTTTTCTGTGTTGCTCTTGAACAATAGGCTATTTTACTCATATTTTTTTTATGTTTATCACAAATCTACGTCATTTAAAATCGATCAGGAAAAGCACGATCAAAAAACAGTAAAAAATCAACAAGATATAAACCTTTCAAATCTGATGGAAGGGCTAAGGCTGTTGACGTCATCAGGTATAACGATGCGCGAGAGAGAAAGAGTTAGCGTGCAATCCCACTAAGTACGTGCACATTGCGATATGAATTTATAAAGTCAAAAGCACATGTCTCCTTTTTCAAATAACTCAGCCATAGCCGATGTGTATTTACATTAATAATAAGAAATAATACCAGCCCTGTATTATATACTGTCCCACTGCTGCGCACGGGCCTCCTCTACTACTGAGAGGGTTTAGGCCTTAGTCCACCACGCTGGCCTAGTGTGGGTTGGTAGACTTCACATATCTTCGAAATTCTTATAAAGAGCTTTTCAGGTATGTAGGTTTCCTCACGACGTTTTCCTTCACCGTTAAAGCGAAAGATAATTGATAAACAATACACACGTAACTTTGAAAAGTCAGAGGAGTGTGCCTTGGGTTTTGAACCTCCGGACATTGTCTCGGCAGACCGTTCCATTCCAACTAGGCTATCGTCCACTTACATTATGTATTTACATTATGTTTGCCAATATCAGTCATAACATGCCAATATCTGCCAAACAAGACATTAGGCAAATCTACGAAAATACAACCAGATGTTCATAGACTTTTCTTGTCAACAATTACTCAAATAAACCTCAAAATACTTGCTGCCGGGTATTTGACAGTGAATGACATTTTCATTCGCATATTAATTTTCCTTATTCTTTGGAAAATACGTAGATTGTAATGATCTCCGATTGTAAATGCAAAAACTAATTCAAAACTGAGTAATTTAATAATGGGTTATATTTATATTCACTTGAAAAAAATAATTGAGGTTATAAATATAATAAAATAATATGTAAATTATGGAAAATGTTTTATTTTATATACTTTCTATTTTGAATCTTATTGCTTATCGCATTTAAACCAATATGACGTGTCGAGGCTGGAGCTAAGCCCAGCTTTACACATTGAACTACGACCTTGCCGAGAGACACTTCGCGTTACAATTCATAAACGCACTGAGAAATTTAGCGTTTTTAAAAATAATAATTATTCTTGGTATTTGACGAAAATCTATACGCAGAAAATATTTTTAAAAAATTAAATGAGTTTCTTTCCTATATTATCTTTTACTTTCGTTATTATTTTAACTACAACAAAAACACAATTCTAGTGAAATGTATCATGTGCATAATAATTACAAATTAATGTCTAGTAATTAATTATTTAATACGCACACACACACACACACTCACTCACGCCTCTTATCTCCGAAGGGGTAGGCAGAGGCGCAACTAGTGCACCCACTTTTTGCCGTTATTCCGTCCCATGATGTAATAGGGGGCGAGCCTATCGCCATATCGGAGACAAATTCCAGACTCCGAGCTGGTACTGAATGGAAAAACTCAATATCACTTTGCCCGACCCGGCGACCGAACCCGAGATCTCAGCTTTGCAGTTGTACCGTAATACAACTACGCCACCGACGCAGTCAGTAATTATTAAATATGGCAATTAATTCAGATTGCTTCGACGCGGCCTCTTTTTAATGTAGTTGTTCCTTAATTCGATTGCATTAAAGTTATAAATGCAATAATTTAAAATTCATATTATGTAATTATTCTGCAATCACTTTAGTTTTATGATAGTTTTGCTTATATAAGTAATTAAATGATTCTTATCAAGCTTATTATAAAGAAAAGGTTTTTTTCATTGTCAGTTTTAAATGCTTCTAAATATTCTAGAATACGTAAATGATTGCGTTTATTGGTACGATTTAATATCATAAGCGTTACATAAAATCGCCTGGATCAATGGCGAAGCTAATATAAACATTTGATGTATTATTCGCTTATAACTTATGCTGCGGGCTACTTAAAGTACAGTCATGGCCGATCTCGTTAGGCCGCGACCAGCGACAGCGCGTGGTGCGAAGTCGTGACGCTTGTAGGAATCCTTTTTAATAATTTTACCTCTATTTTTCAGTATCGATTAGGTTTCATCGATTTATCTGTCTCCACAGCACTGATATTGGACTAAATACGGCCAACGTGGGCAACTAATGAGCTTTTATCGAGGAAAATAACCAGACATGGGTAGTTAATGAATATTTTTTTATGGCATCGAATGACGAGACTACCATGCCGTTCACTGATGGTAAGCGATACGACCACCCATAAACAGTAGAAATATCATCCAGCACCTTGAGTTACAAAGTACTGTATGGCATTCCACTGCGCTCGTCATCCTGAGACATAAGATGTTAAGACTCACTATGTCTTGTAGTTACACTGGCTACAATACCCTTCAAACTGAAACACAACAGTGCATGCACACTGCTGCTTGACGGTAGAAATAAACATTGCGGAGGTACCCACCCAGACGGAATCTTACATATGAGAATCCTACCACCAGTAATTACAATGTTAGTGTCCATTTCTATACAACAAAGTCAATGATGATTAGAATGACCACACCTAGTAAATAACATTAATATTACAAAAGAAAAGAAGTCGACTTTCGTTGATCCAGAGGCTAGATAGAGTTGAAATTGTTTATTATAATCTAAAAACAGTTATATTAAACTATCTTAGTACACACAATGTATTTATGTGCATTTGTTACACTAGGAAACAAAATAAAAACTTTATAATAAATAAATTAAACCGCCGAAAAAACTGAAAAGCAAAAAATAATAAACAGTTTTTGTTTAAACTTAATTACTAATTTAACTTTATGTTCGCTTAGTATACACTTATATTTGGAGTCGGTGCCCAAGTTAAATTTAAAGCTGTTTTCGTATATTTGCTCTACAATTTGCTTAGCTTAGCTGGCAACTTATTGATTCAATAACAAAAAGATTTTTTCAAAATGGGCTACTCTGTAAAAAGTTATGCGTGGTCGTACATTGAGAACCATCCTCCGTTTTTTTTTCGTCGTTAAAAAACTAACAACAAACACACAGCAATTGTAATTATTACCGTTTGTTAAATTGTAGTATTCATTTGCTAATTACATTGCTATCAATGTCACGATATCACATCCGATCAAATAGTAACTGCACTGTCTAGAAATACTAATGATTATTTACATTACTGCTTTTTATTCCTTTCGATGCACTTTTACTGAACTTATGCTACGATAGAGATGGCATCGTGAAAAAATCACCAAAAACTTATAAAATTTAAGATAAAAAAACATTATAGAATATCCGTCATTCATAACAATTGAACGCACAATGGTTTGTTCATTCGTTCGTTGGCGGACAATGAACATGAGTAATAATGAAGCTGTAATCTCGAGTTAGGTCGAGGCAATCTTGGAAACTAATCAGCCGATGTAAAAATTCTTTCACGGATGGATGAACGATGACTAACGCGAGCTTCCCACGGGGATCGCGACTCGTACATCCTCAGATGAATGCATCAAATTTATAAGTTATTAATATGGATCGCCAACGTGTTCGTTTATTTGTGGCTAACCGTATATTTAATGAGACATTTGTAGGAATTACAAAAGTCGTATATTATTAATTACTGGATCAAGACTAAATTGTGTTTTTGTTATAGGATATTTCCTATTAGATCTATAATAGGTTTGTTTTTTATTCGTCTAAACGTAACTTAAGGTATGACTTACTCAACCGGCCTGCGTCCGGTCTACATTTCAGACAGCCATTACAGAAAGAGGCTTGACCTTTCTGACCATTACAACACAATATATCCATCAAATCACTTTCACTTTGTACTGTACACGTACATTTTACAACACAAACACTGAAAAGGCAAAGAATTTAACCCATAAATCTGAAGATGCAATAAAACCCGGTAACTTGAGACCTCTATGGATAAGCAACAATAGATCGCCTTTTATTCTGTCCGACATGTGGACTCGGAAGATTTTATCTGCTTTTCAATATATTAATGTTATGTTGAATGTAAATCAGGACAGTAGAGTTTGATACTTTCTTGTGTTGAGTTGCAACTATGTAATACGTATAGGTGTGTGGAAGTACTGCCAATGTCCAATGGAAATCTAGTTTGTAATATAAAGAATTGAAACCTATTCTGTATTTGAATTTAGAATCGAAATTTTTTATTGTATTTGTTTTTTAATGTAAATACTTTTATCAAAACATTTTGTACAATTGGAAAAATGTACGCTCGAGCACCTTAAGGTTCTAAATAAGTCTCTTGCGCGTCGTCTGTCAGCAAAATGCAACTTACAACTACAGTAGACAATAAGAGTTATCTGCTGTTTCCTTTGTACATCACCGAATTGGTCGCACCTGTTTGGTAAAATATGAAAAATGGGCGTTTTACATTCAGAAAGCTTACTAGCACCATATCGGGTGATAGTACATATCTACTTCTTATATGTATCTAAAATCTACGTGCGTCATAGCCCTTAGATAACATAAAAAACACTAAGGCATGATATTTTTTATTTATAATTTTTTTGGTACATCATTATTTATTACACCTACGTATAATGTTTATCTCTGCATCACCCTAAGGTTTACTGGTAGAGAATGCCCTCGGCATTAAGTCCGCCTTTATACATTGTTGTATAAAAAGTAATACAAATAAATAAATAATTTTATAACACAAAAAAAAATATTATAATGTTAATTGTATCCATAAGTGCTAAGTTAGCATCTACCCGTGACCAGTGTCATTAGCAGTAAAAAAAACATAATGATCATGTTTACAATCTTTACATAATTGTTTTGCGAAAATTTTATACCTTGACATGTGAGAATCTTACAATTTAACACTAAATAAATTGATAAAAATTACATCATCGCTTAAAACATTAGCTTTTATGACGTCATGGCGGAAGCGTCCGGCTCGTCAGCTGCGTAAGAGTCGACAAAGACAGAAAGTATGACCTAACAATACGATTGGCTGATCACTATTCCATAAACGTTTTGGCATCGTGTGACAGCGGAAGGAAACCTACGATGTAAGGCGCGCCGAGATAAACGTCATAGTGACAGCAAGTGACAGTTGGCAACTTTTACGATAATGAGTAATAACTTTTATTCCACAACTAGCTTTTGCCCGCGGCTCCGCCCGCATTAAAGTTTTTCCGGGATAAAAGTCCCGGTTTATATTTCTTCGGGATAAAAAGCCTATGTGTTAATCCAAGACATGATCTATCCGTGTGCCAAATTTCATCGAAATCCGTTCAGTAGTTTTTGCGTGAAAGAGGAACAAACATCCAGACATCCAGACATCCATACATTCTTACAAACTTTCGCCTTTAAAATATTAGTAGGATAATCCCCTTTCACGCGGGCGACGCCGTGAGCAAAAGCTAGTAGTCAATAAGGAATCAGTGTTTGCAAAATTGTACCACACTGCGTCATTAATCCCGCAATGAACATGTGGGTTATTAACAAAAAAAAAACAATAAATAAATTAGTGCAAGAAGGAAATCGTTTGTATAAATTTTCTGTAGGTATAACAATGGTACATTTTATTTATAAATCACAAGTATTGTAGATATTTTAAGCGCCATGTTATTATATTAAGCGAAAAACCAGAACTATGAATTATAAATCTGAGCGTCGAAATGAACTGCATTCGTCATCCTGAGATAGGATATTTAAAAGTCTTATGAAACCCAGTAATTGTAAAGAGGTCTATTACGCCGAAACTATATAATTTTCGTTGTTAACTTCACAGCCTATCCACGTACTAACACGAGAAGAAATGTTAGAATGTAGCTCCTTTATTGAATTTTATGTGCATTTCTCTTTGAAAGTTAACATTTTATGCCGGTTAGGAAACATATTGCGTCCGCTAATAGAATGTGGAATAAAAACCTATTACGAAATCATTGTCATAAATTATACTTTGCGCAAAGAAACACACATTCCATTGAATGGGATTCACCTAGCTGTTGCGCCTACGTACACCACAAACGCAAAATTAATAAAAAATAAATAAAAACTTGCAAATAATTACTTCAAAAAATAGTATTACAGATGTAAACCGACAACAATAACAACACAACAATAATAAAAAAAAAAGTGTTCGTTTTTTAAAATAACTGATGTTAAAAGCGAATCAAAAGTCCAGTAAAGGAGATGTCCGCTTTTTGTATGGGTGCTGGGCCTCATATGGAACTTAGATCGATTAAAAAAATATTTTTAGATTCCTCCATTCCTAAAAAAAAATTAATTCACAGTGGGTCTATGTTCTTTATTTTGGATGACCAACATTATTTTTGTTTCTACTTTTAATTATTACTAGTTTGTTGTTGTATGCTATCGGCTATTTTATATTCTATTATTGTTGTTGTTCCATTACTTTAGATTTATAAATTTATTGTAAATAATTATGAGTTATGTAAGCCACTCATTGTATGCTGTAGTTGCCTGTTTACGGGGGAACATTGAACTTTATTTTTTTTATAGTTTGATATAATTATTATTTATAATGATTAATGTATCTCCTTTTGGTAACTCTAAAACTAAATAAATAAATTCCTAACAAACTTTTTTGATAACATTCATAATAAGTGTAATTTTCAAGCCAAACAAAAGTCCATGCATCTCAAAATCGGAAGTACTTAAAATTAAACGATTTATTGCAAAAGACTAGTTTGCAGGAGTTCTATCCAAATATACATAAATTGTCTTGTTTAGATTTTCAGGCGCATTTTTGGACATGTACTTTCAGTGAAATCAAATTTCAACTTAATTAATAAAATACGTGAGCAATATAATCAAAAAAAATTAAACAATAATATCTAACGATGCAAAAACAAAACGTGAAAGAATTTTACGCGCACACAAATTGTAGAGTACCGTAAGATGTTGAATAATGGACGTAATATTGTTCAATGTTCATACGATATGCACGTATAATATCGATGTAGCGATAGCGCGTGAGTTGACAATGGAATGGTGGTAAATAGTGCATACCTGAGTTATGCAACCGTGTTACAATTGTGTAGAGCCGTGCGATGTTAATGAGAGATTAGAGGAGAAACAAAACGCTTGCTTGTGTACAAACAGTCTTTCCGCATTTTGGATGTTCCCTATTCCATGTCTTTTTATTATGAGGATAAGTACTAAACTAAAATAAAAAATATTTACGATGGTCGCCATGTTCATACCGGACTAATTTTTTGTTCTCACATCTAAATTGACATAAATTTCTACTGTACCAGAATTATAGTCAGAATAATTGAATACTGAGCTAAATTAAATTTCTAATATTTTAGTGCACATTTCAAAGTGACTTCACATTATATGAGGAAACAAAACCTTCTCATAATCAAATTAGAACTATGAATATCTATTTTGTGACCTCTTACACACTATTATGTTGAAAGAATGAACTACTTTACCGCTGTTACCATCCACTAAATAAACATCTCGCGAAATGGACGTTGAAATTTCAAAGAAAACATTTTTATCTTGAGAATCTATTTCTACAATCCGATGAGTGAACGACCTGGATGCATTTCTGTACCTTTCGCTTTTCGTGTTGTGGTCAAGATGATACTTTTAACGCAATCTCCCCAACCTTGGTCTTCCCCGACCTCGATTTCCAGTCACGTTTGCATTAAATATGTTTTCTTGTAAGAATTGGAGTCGTATGCAGTCGCGTTTTTTTATTTCAAAACATGCCCTTGCTCAACAACTAAAACATATTTCAATTGGCTCAGAATCTGTCAATATTACAAACATATCCTGCGTTGTCTTAGAGAGAGGTATGCCATGTCATTTGTACTTTTGACACATAACAATTCAAATTGGCTTCAAAGTTTCTAATTAATATAAAAAATGTTACAACGTAGCTAATATGCCTGCACCTTTGACTATTATTTACTACTTGGTACTTTAAAAATGAACTTGCAAAACTTGAATCACACCACGATAAGGTTCAGCTCTTCAACAATTCATAGCAGTGGCATACCACATCTCTTCAATAGTTTTCATCCATCATCAGGAAAAGTATGAAAAGAAAACGCTCTTGAAATACAACCAACCAATTAGAGCTATATTGACGTAATTTCAGAACCAATTATAAAAAGACCATGTCATAAATGTGCTTACCACACAGCCTGCTATGACATGGATCTGTTGAATTTAAAGAATCTACGCAGTTCATCGACCTCACACGTTACCTGCCGCTTCACTACCATAATTATATGCATCCATTATGACATAACAAGCTTCTTTTCATGCAGAAACGAAGGTAATAAGTTATGCAGTAACATATTTTAACTATCTACCGATGTTTTTCGATTCGTTACGGTTTTTCATTTGCCATAATAACGCTGTAGAATGTATGTTAGTTTCATTTCTTTGTACAATTCAGATGAATCCATTCTTGTTATTACTTTTGTTAATTACAACGTAATCTGAAATGCTAGTTTTAAACGAGGTAATACTTTTTCGTTAATAGAAGTTCATTACGTAATTTAGCGTATGGGGTATCCTTTTAAGGTAAATTTTACTTATATTGTAGCCCACTGCCCAATTTCTTAACTTCTAATCAAATTCAGTTTTGGCCGTCAACCCAATGTTATCAGTAATACGTTTTCATGTTACTTTATACTCAACGGATTGTCTCGAAGACGGTAGGAGCGATTATCCTATTGTGTGAATTATATTCGTGGTCATAAGTTTTTCACGCTCTAATTAATATTATGTTGTTTGTAAGTGGCCATGTGGAATAAAATGATTTGCTTATTTGCTCCTATTGTTTAAAGTTGCTAAATTGTATTTGTAAATACAAATTACTCATTTATAAACAGGTTTTGAATTTAGAACCTTCATTTGAATAAGAAATATGTATTAAAATCGTACTTTGCTAACATTCCAAATTTGGGTTTCCAAATTATGTGCATATTGATTGCAAGTAACTTATAGTTACGGACACCTAAAACCAAACCAACGTGTACATAATTTGTCATTTTGTTTAGTGAAATAATTAGAATTTTTAATAAATTAATTGCCGAAACTAACGGCTCGATTGATATAAAATTCAATTTAACATTTAAAACATGTGATAGTAGGTCTCTCATACGTAAGATTTCGTCTGGGCGGTACCACTGCAGTGTCTATTTCTACCGCCACGCAACAGTGTGCATGCACTGTTGTATTTCGGTTTGAAGAACATTGTAGCCAGTGTAACTACAGGACATGATGAGACTTAAAACTTGTCTCAGGATGACGAGCGCAGTGGAATGCCACACAGTGCTTTGTAACTCAAGGTGCTGGATGGTGTTTCTACTGTTTATGGGTGGTCATATCGCTTACCACCGGGCGGACGGCATGCTCGTCATTCAATGCCAAAAAATAATAATACAATAAATTAATATTAGAATTAATATAAAATTATATAATATAAGACGTATATTCTTATTAACAACATTCTTTAAGAACGTGAGTTAAATTAACCAAATATATTTTAACTTTAAGGCGGAGATACATATGCCCGTAGCGGCACACTTGCCAGCTCATGTGTGTACGCATGCCTGTATCTGACATGGAAGTAGATATTTATTAAGTTTAGTCGTTATTTTAATCTTGTTAACTACTTACATGAAATAGCACTGTTTTTTTATTATATGCTATTCGTTTAAATGTCCACCACTATTTGTAAATCAGGCGTGATGCACGCACGCAAATTGCATGCAAGTAACTTGCAAGTGTACATGCACTGTGCAGGCTACTTGCACATGCCGCTTACATGCCTGCTACCACGTTTTACAAGCATGTGTATCAAGACCATTATAATCTAAATCTCACATATTCACAGGATGGAACTTGACATTTATATCTGCAAATCATAAATAACTTGAATTGTAATACATTATGATTGCCTTGAATTCATAATTTAACATATTCAAATTGGGTCTAGAGTTATATTTTAACCAGAGAGTCTTAAAATATTACTGAGTCTTAATTCTGAGATTTCTGAAATGAGTGTCATCAAATTGTTATTTATTTTAACACATACATACATACATACACTCACGCCTGTTATCCCCGAAGGGGTTGGCAGAGGTGCAACTAGTGCACCCACTTTTCGCTGTTATTCCGTCCCATGATGTCATAGGGGGCGAGCCTATCGCCATATCGGGCACAAATTCCAGACTCCGGGCTGATACTGAATAGAAAAACTCAATATCACTTTGCCCGACCCGGGGATCGAACCCGAGACCTCAGCTTTGAAGTCGTACTGTAATACAACTATAATGTAATACAACTATTTATTTTAACATCACGTTATTTCCAATTATAGATAACTTATAAAACATTAATGTGTGTTTGATGCGAATTCAATTGTAACTGTAACTAAATCATTAAAATATTTATGAAACGCACTTTATGTGGAAGCAATTTATGAATTGACTACCTAATTCCAGTACAGTTAGAATATACAAGGGTCATGCCTACGTATTCAAAGCAGAGCGCTAGATGCGAAGTGCGAACTAAACTTATTCATCGCTGGCTGATAAATGCTTATTGATACATAAATGCACAAGCCGAACAAATACGAATGACACACTACAATGAATACATCCTAATGTATGATAGTAAAAGGACTACAGTCTATAATATGTATAGGTGTTTAATATGATAACTGCCAAAAAACATTTTTACAAAAAGAATAAACCGCTGAAAACATGGAATAGCAAAAAATAAAAATTTTCTATTTAACCTTAATAACTAATTTATACGTATGTTTGCAGTTAATGTCTAATTTAAATTGAACATTGATATTTTCGTATATTTTTTCGTGTATTTGCTTAGCTGGCAATTTAAATTAGGCACCGACTCCAAATATACGTACATATTATACAGGTATAATAAAATTCTCGTGTCACAGTTTTCGTTGCCATACTCCTCCGAAACGGCTTGACCGATTTTTATGAAATTTTTTGTGCTTATCCGGTATCTATGAGAATCGGCCAACATCTATTTTTCATCCCCCCAAATGTTAAGGGTGGACCACCCCCAAATTTTTTTTTTTATTTTTCAGACAAAATTTTTTGTTTTAATTTTTTTATGATACAGCATACAAAAATACCTACAACCCTAAACTTTCACCCCTCTACGATCAACCCTTATTTTTTAATAGCCATTTTAGTTATTTAATATTTATATGGCAAAACAACGTTTGCCGGGGCCGCTAGTACAGGTATAAATATACGTATATATCAGTTATAAAGGTTGAATAGGAAATGTTTTTTTATTTTTTTTGCTTTTCAGTGTTTTCGGCCGCAATATCAGCCCGGAGTCTGGAATCGATAGACTCGCCCCCTATCACATCATGGTACGGACTACGCACGGTGAAAAGTGGGTGCATTAATTGTGCCTCTGTCTAGTGGTGTGTGTGTGTGTGTGTGTGTGTGTGTTTGTATATAAATATATAAACTACATACATACATACATACACATACATTCACGCCTGTTATCCCCGAAGGGGTAAGCAGTGGCGCCACTAGTGCACCCATTTTTAGCCATTATTCCGTCCCATGATGTGATAGGGGGCGAGCCTATCGCCATAAATATATAAACCACATGCTTACTAATATTACAACTCAGCATCAAAATCTGTGAGTAAACAATAAATCATCCCTTGTTTCCACCCTTAGGGTAGATATTTTTTTATTTATAGTAAATATTGACATACATACATTACATACATTATTATACATTACAATGTGATTTAGTTAGAAAACAACAAAATACTGCAATCTCATTTAGAACTTTTTATTATTGAATTGTATTTGGTCTTGAATGTGCTGTATCTTAAAATTCAATTAATCTTCAATTGTTTGAAAACTATTGTGTTTCAGATAGGGCTTCATGGAATAAAATCGATTGATTTTGACCCAATCTACATACTCTTAACGGGAATATATGATATTAACAGGCACCGTATATCTGTACTTGAGTCAACATTTTTGCATATTGCAAAACATTAGTTGGTCCCGATGCCCACGCGCATGTTACGTAAATGTTCCAAATTAGAATAGAATACAGTCTAATGACGGCTTTGCAGCGCTTGTCAAAATAATGAGACCTGTCAAATCGCCTGCCGAAACGTCAAAAGGAACGTTAACGTTTTATTGTTATCTATAAATTATTGCTATTAATGGATTTTATTGACAATGACTATTTAAATTATTTTCATCTACTTATTCACATAATTTACAACAGTATAACTGTATTTGACTGACTAACGGAAGCTGAGGGCTTATACATCTCAATACTTATTTTATTTATAAACTAGCTTTTGCCCGCGGCTCCGCCTGCATTAAAAAGTTTTTCCGGGATAAAAGTCCCGGTTTATATTTTCCCGGGATAAAAAATAGCTTATGTGTTAATCCAGGACATGATCTACCCTTGTGCCAAATTTCATCGAAATCCGTTCAGTAGTTTTTGCGTGAAAGAGGAACAAACATCCTTACATCCATACATCCAAACATTCTTACAAACTTTCGCCTTTATAATATTAGTAGGATTTACATGTTATTTATTTTGTTTATAGAGCTTTAATAGTTTATTTGCAACTGCGAAGTTAACTTTTAATATTACTTTCATTTAAACTTTTTAAAATTTTCAATTAACTTTTGATTTTTATCCTGCATCAGTGAATATAAACAGATTGAATCGCTCGTTAAGGACCCTAATCGACTTGTTTCGTTTAATTTGTCGATCGTGTTTCTCTCTATCTAGATGCATTTATATCTATACATTTTTTTTAATAATTTAAATTAATCCAACTCGGCCATGAAATGCAATTTCGCAATGTAGGTAATTGGAGAACCTATTTAAAAAAATATATACTAGCAACCTCGGCTTAGTAGAATCTAAAAGGACCTAAATGATCCGTATATTTTCAATTAGCTTCAATTTAATCACAATATGCATAACATACGATAATATGCAATAATCTTTATGCACAAAGATTTTATGCATAATTAATGAATGGATTGTAAAAATTCTCATGGTTAAAGTTTTAGCAATACTTTGACCTTAATTATATAAATACATTTTATTAGCATCTTCAGATTATAGATTCAAATAATCGGACAAAGTAGGATGCAAGATGTTCCAATAGTTTATTGCCTATTGCCTTAAATTTTCTTTAGTTATGTAATACGTAATTGTATTATGAAAAAATATCAACAACCAAAATAACTGGAATTCAAATAATCTTTCCTATTTTCTTAATAATATTATCAAAACTTGTGAAATGTTTGATTGTTTCAATTATATCTCCATCAATTTACTATTATTTATGTGATTTTATGCCGTCTTTATTTAATAACAAGCAAAAGTGTTGTAGCTGAAATTTCACATCACAGAAATAAAGCGTGGCGCATCATGTATTCTTCAAAGAATTACTTAGTGGTATTATTTTCATGTACGGTATAAATCACAGTCACATACATAACATAAAAAAAAATATTGCGCCTAATGCAATGAATTGCATGCTTAAATTGAGTCAGTCGGTCTTCAATAATTGTTTGGAGTAAGTCCAACGAAATGGACGCAACATTATTAAAAATATGACAACATTTTTAATTTATCGTTAACAGTTGAACTTAGTAATTAGTTATTATAATCTGCGCTGTGCTCATCCAAAGTGTTCCAGATTCCAAACTAGCAAATATTAAAAAGTTATCGCCAAAGCTGCAACATTATATCGTTAACAGTTGAGCTTACTAATTAGTTATTATAATCTGCGCTGGACTCATCCAAAGTGTTCCAGATTCAAAATTTGTGAGGATTAAAAAAGTTATCGCCAAAGCTGCAAGCGCCATACATACATTATTATCAATGTATACAATAGTCGTGACGAAGCCGGGACACGATTTAGTCGCGAAGTTCAACTCGCCAGGTCACAACGCTATCACGACCTTACAAATGGTCAAACATTCTCCGAATGTACATGGTAATTACCTTTGTGCACTGCGCTCGACCGTGCTTTTATTTAAAAACAATAAAAAGAGAAAGGTTTTACGACCTTCACCTCCTTGGATTCAAAATATTTGCTCGCGATATTGCCAGTTGTGTATTGTGTTTACAAAATTAACAAGTTGCTATTAAAGCAAATGTCACATAACCTTATCTAACCTAACTTAGCATCGATAATCCATTAGTATATATTTGCAATTTAATCCAAGATATTTTTAATTAAAGCTTTCGTCATGATTCATTATATTTTTAAACCCGGAGATTCGACTAAATCAATTGCCAGAACTGCAACAAAAACTCCGTAGAGATCGGGCGTGTTCAAGCAAGAAGGCTTGGATCGCTCATCGTGACGCAGTGGTATGAAAGACTGTTAACCTGCCGTTACGTTTTCATTTTAACTCCATTTATATACAGCTCGGAGTTGTAATCTTTACTAATCCTCTATACAAGAACGGGTAATACACTAATTCATTGGCTAACAAGACTCGAACAAGGCTTTTGCCGATACGTAGCGATCCACGCACGTTCTACAGTGTTCGCGAATAAATTCTCTAGTTAGTTATTTATTGCAAAATATTTTCAATTCTATTTACGTAGAAAATTATATGGTAAACAAAAGCGCGATGTCATTATCTTACAGTCCTTTCATCATCATCATCATCAGCCTTTATCAGTCCACTGCTGGACATAGGCCTCCCCTAATGAGCGCCATAGCGCCCTGTCTTCAGCTTGCCGCATCCAGCATCTACCTGCAGTCTTTCGCAGATCGTCATCCCACCTGGCTACAGTCCTTTAGTATAATAATTATTTGGTTCAGATCTATTACGAGGCACCACACTTGCTCAATATAGGCCAACAACCTTGTTCTATACATAAATGTATTTTATAGCCACATTGTTCGACATTCAGACTTCTCGCTATAGTAAAAAAGAAATTTTAAGAAACCTGATTGAAATATGGCCGGAATTAAGATGCAAATGATTCGTGTATTGTATGATTTATAACCGATACGGTGATAAATTTACCACGACTGAGAAAATAACCAAAGGAAAACGTGTCTTGTATCCTTCAAATTAAGGTGATATTTTTAACCTCAATAATAAAATCAATGAATAACGTTTAATGGTTCTAAAAGCATTGTTAAATACAAATCAAATTTAATATCTTCTTATTTATATTCTCGTAATGAATACCTACAGAGATGCACCGAGAAATCTTAAAGAATGATGGCAAGTTCCATACAACGCTTTACCTGATATCAATTTGGCGCGTCTCGGAATGAAAAAATGTTAGAACGATAGAATATACTTATCCTGAACCCAATCAAAAAGATTTTTTTTATTTGGAAGCCACAAAAAAAAGTTATGAGTTATTTAACATTTTCATAGAGAGTTTTGGCGGGAACTTTAAAGTGTCATGAGATGCTCTTGGTTGCTCTTGTTTAATTCATTATTTTGGTGAGACTTAGTGTTATATTGCATAATTATGGAGGTATATTATCCAATATAATTCTACTAAAGGGCTCAAATGAAATGAATTGAATTAACTGTGCCAATCAAGTGTATTTTCGTTGCTGCCAAAACTGCTCGATAAAGTCTTGGTAAGGTAGCCACTGCTTTACTACGACATAGTACATAGTAAAAAAAAAAGAAACGAAAATATCACATAAGACGAGGCTGTATGGGTTTGAACCTTTTCACCATCATCAGCCTGTTGCAGTCCACCGCTGGACATAGGCCTCTCCCAAGATACGCCACAGAGCCCGGTCTGCTGCTTTATGCATCCAGTTGCTTGAACTCTTTGCCTTCCCAATAAAAAGGGAAAATTAAAACAAAAGTCATAGTTAAAGGTTATCACTTATCTGTCAATGAGATATGATAGCAGACATAGGCTGTATTTATAGTGGTCTCGGACGAGAATATGTGAAATCGGTAGAGTTGCCAAGAAAAATCGGTATATTGGAGCAAAAATCGGTATATGCAAAATAACAAGCAATATTCAATGAAAACTCTCTTAATTTTAAAGTCTAGGGACTATTATTGTACCAAAAGAAGGTAAAGTAATCGCAAAATATGAAAGAAAAAGGGGATTTTTATCTTCGAATCGCTGAAAATCGGTAGAAAAATCGGGAGAATCTTCTAGCTTTCAAAAAATCGTTGAAAAATCATGTAATTTCGGTAGGACTGGCCCAAAATCGGTAGAAATACCGAAAAATCGGTAGGTTCGAGACCACTGGCACTGATGTAAATAAACCGAATTCAAAATGTCATAATAAGACGCTCACTGTCATCGGCTGGGTTGCTATTACTTCTTTTATAATTACTTTCTAGCGTGAGAAATGGAACAATCTTTTACGCCAACTTAACACTGAATGGCAAAAATCCATTCGGTGTTTATTTTAATACAGTATTAGTATTCAAGAATTATCGTTACATATTATTATCACTTCTTTGATATAAAAATATAATGTAAAATCTACCGTATTCTGCCACTTTTATTCTTAGGTGGCAACACTTTTTATATGTCACTACAGATCAGAAGTAACGAAACCGGAAGTAGAATTGATTTACTTTTAATTATAAACATAATTTTGTGGCTTTTAACAGTAAAACTAAAACTGTGGAAAATATTACATTTTTAAATTACATTTGTTTTTACATATCTTAGTCTTAGACGCTAGCTGAAACACTCAGGTAAAAACTTGCCATGATTCTTTTCAACTTTGCTACTGGCATCACATTTACCTCAATAATGAAACCAAAAACAATTCCTCAAAAAGCAACGCGATCCCCGAATGCACCCCAACAATAACACGTCTATGCTGCAAACGGCACGTGTGCTCTCTCCTGAAGAAGGCCACCGCGGGTTTTGGTTGGTACGCCGGTGTAGGGTGTACATAGTGTTAGGGACTCGGTCCAATGCTCGCTCGGATGAAGCTATACTCCCGAGTGTCGACATTGAACCGTAAGACTGTGTGAAACCAACATAACCGTTCCACTCACCCCCAGTGGTGGTACCGATAACGCGTTTTTTCCCGCGATAAAAAAAAGGTGTGCTCTCTCCCACACCTCGGCAACAACGTTGATCAATGGGTTACTTATGGTATGTAATGATGGGTATTAGCCAAGTTACCCGACGGAGCCATGCAAGAAAACTATGAAAGTCGGCGACTTACTGACATGAATTCCTGCTCTTCGATTGGAGATTGACAATTGACTTTATTGTCTGTAAATTTCTGACATACAATTCTTCATGAACTGTAGAATGAAAAGGACGAGCTAAAGTAAAAGCCGTATGAGTTGCCACACTACACGCCTTTATCCCAGAAGAGGTAGGCAGAGATGCAACCAGGACATCCACGTACTGTCAAGTGTGTACCCTCCCATGATATATTAGGGGCAAACCTATACCCATTTCGGGCACAACTACTTGTCACTGAAATCATACTGGACAGAAAAACCCAATATCACTTTGCCCTATCCGGAAATCGAACCAGGGTCCTCAGAACGGTGTTGTACTGCACACGGAATACAAGTACACCACCGAGTCAGTCACTTCAACTATAACATAGTTTGGCTAAAAGGAACAAGAAGTTATGTCTATGAAGAAATTAGATGATAGAAGTTGACACAACAGGTTTCTACAGGCAAAGATGTCCGCTTTTTTGTATGGGTTCTTGGCTACAAAATCTAACCAAGCTCAAACTTTTAATATTTTTAGACCCCTCCATTTATTACCAACTTTTTAAAAACCTTTATTACATAAAAAATACATAAATCTGAAAATCAAAGGTCTTTCAAATTGTCAAATTAAACGATTTGTTCTAAAAGGCTGGTTTTTAGGAATTCTATCCAAATATGTATAAAGAGTCTTGGTTAAAAATTCAGGCCTTTTCTTGGACATGACCTTTCTAATCATTTTAATGAAAGACGAACAAGCGCTTGTAAAGTTATATCTGAGTTGCTGATGTTCGAAGTGATACTAAAAGCGAACTGTGATTCGTGATTGTACTAGGTCTATAACGTATATTAGCGATCACATCCTTAGCAAGTTTGTATACCTCTGATACGCATCACTAACAAAATGTAACGTTAGGAGTCCTTGCGTACTAGGCCAGGACCGATCCAACAGATCGAGTTTATGTACGAATCATAGAAAAGAGAAAGATTACTTCGTGGTACGAATACTTATTAATACTTCTTTTTGATAAAAGTATGCATTCTACTGTGTATATGTCATTTTTCATACATATATATATATAATATTGTCAACAATTTGAAAAATGATACAAAGTAACATAACGTTATTTGGCACGAAAAACTAGATCAATGTCCACTTACCAATGTCAAAATTAATGAATGAAATAAACAATGTATTTAAAACGATTATAGTTAAACTCGATTATGAAAAACACGCACTAATGAGCACAACATATTTAAAATGAACATTTGATGCTAATAGATTCAAACGTGCTGTTCTGTAGAGACCATAATCTGGGGTAAAGAAATCTGCAATTGAATTTGTGTTTGAGAATTGTAGACTAACGCTTATTGCGCTAAACTTACACCATTTTTTGTTTATTTAATCATAGTCATTAATGTAGTATATTTAAGCTCTAAAACCGACGATCACTTGCAGTTGCAGCTCTCAGACGTGGTAGTAATCATTGTTCTTCGATATGAAAAAAAACGTACGCGAATTGCATGGAATCATAAATTCAATAAGTTTATATTGGAATTGTAGTAGCCAAACATGACAATGAGGTAGCTGATATAGCTCACACAGGGACAGAAAATAAATGAAACCACAGCTTCAAAAATATTTGGTTACATAACCTCCAAATTTATTACGAAGTATTCGGAACTGTGCTATTTAGTTTTTTTTTTCTATTGGGCGTCCCCAATCACGGCGTGATGAATTGTAGAAACAGAGCGGCGGCGCGTGCTCTCGGCGCGTTGACCCCGTCACAACCGACTTCCCGACCACAGACTTGGGACATCGGACTGTATTCTTAAAAAACACTAAATTTGCTTGCGATTCTCCGCGTATAAAATTTTGCCGGGATAAAAATACCGTTATATGTTTTACTGGGATAAAATGTAGCCTATGTGCTATTCCAGGCTATATTGTATTTTGTGCAGAATTTCATGCAGATTGGTTCAGCCGTTCTGGTGGGATTAAGTAATACAATTTCAATCCAATTCGCTTTTAATATAAGTGACAGTAGGTGTAATATTGGGCATTAGTCATTACTTAATATCTCGTATATCATTTCTCAGGGTAACGAGCGCGATGCAATTTTTTATTGTATTTTAGGCAGCCGAGGCTTCTTCGCCTCCTCATTGATTTTCATAAAAAATGTAAGAATCACCATTGTAAATGCATTTCTTTGTATACGAAAGTAATACCTATTGTTATTGGCAATGTGCATTAAATTCATGTAATAAAAATTTACTTTATTTTGAATATAGACCGCTATAGTTACGGAAGGTCATAAATATAGACACTGACACAGCATAAAGATATTGTGACATTTTTATTTTTTACAACATTCTAAACTTTCACTGATTTTCGCGATGGTATACCTCAATTCGTTGATACCTTTTCTTTGAATACTAGATAATAGTAGGCGAGTAATTTGGTCTTTTGGTGGTAAATGTTTAGTGTTGAGCGAAAATTTATCTTCAGGGTGTATCGGGCGATGTAAGATCCGTTTTTTTCTCTTCCTAACACAGAAAAATTACCTGCCAGACCCATTTAAATATATCAGTAGCCAGACCATAACGACGTCGTCACAATAATTATGACAACGTGTATTATTAGTCACATTATATCAATCGAATAATTATTTAGATATTAAGGATCTGAAACCAATCCATACTTAATGGAAACACTTATGTTACTTCATTCATAAGTGCATCTTTCTGCTCGACTAACAGAAATTCTATCACGTTTTGAACATTATTGGGCTTATAAAATATAAATCAGACCAAACTGTGGTTTTCTATTCCACTTCATTAATAAAACGGCTCGGAACACGTTTGCATCGTGATATTTTGCACTTTTAATAGCGAATATTGAAAGCACGCTTATGGTTGTTTCTAATGACCTCTCACTTTCTTTTTTTTCTAGCATAAATTAAACGTGAAATTGCATAAAGAACACATTTAAATGTTTAAAATTTAAATTAACATATTGTCTGTATACAAAACAGTTGTGTTTATGATAATTTTATTTACATGAAAATACTTGACTACACTATTGATTGCTATTATGTGTGAACGTGTATATTCCTTTTTGTAAACAACAAACGAACTCCTTCCACGCGACGATCGATTTCATAATTTATGCATAGAACTGTACTTACTGAAACATCGGTTAAGGCTAAAGTGACAGCAGTTAATCACCTATTGTCTATAAATTGTGTACTTCATACAGTCTTCGTATTTATTTATTTATTCAAGATCTCCAAAAAAGATTACACATAATATATAAAAGGTTCATTGGGTACAAGTAACTTATATATACAAAACTTGAGCATCTTTAATTCTAAGGAGACACATCATGCATTAGTATAATTATAATTGTATTACGAAGAATAATGAAATAATAATAAATCACGCACAAAAAAACAAAACAAATAATTTTTATAAATAATTAAAAATACAAATCGACAACTGAAAATATCATTAAAAATATCGTTAAGAAGTAATAACCTTTCTCATAAATAAAATACCATAAAATTTATCACAAAACATAACCTCAATTCTAGGACTATGAAAACAATTATTTGTAATCTATACGTAACAGAATTCGCACTTTTAGAACGAAAACGACACAATTCAAAAAATATAAAATTGGGCTGTCATTTTTAAATGACTAAAAACTAGTCCCTAATTTATAAAAATATAATAAAAAGGGACCGATATGACAGTTTTGTCCTTTTCCTGCTTGAATATGGCTGTGTTTGAACTATTATTGTTTTAAGTAATTTTATGACGATAACCCAATTTTCTATATTTTTGAATTGTGTCGTTTTCATCCTAAAGGTGCGAATTATATCTACACATATAAATAAAATTGGAGAGTATGTTTGTAATATTGAAATAACCGTATTTACTACATGTATATGAATATAAACTCATTTGCAAAAAAAACGGGCACCTAAGCAATGAACCATTTCAAATGTTACTATTGGTTTGTTTGATAATTATAGGTAGTTTTACTTTTACAATTTTGTAAATTAATAAGCAAATAATCGTTTTCGTCAGTATTATCATAAAATTTTGATAAAATTTATGGGTTTTAATGCTAAAGTTCACTAGTAGTGTATGCTCGCTAGTAGTGCATATGCTCGTGAAGTAAAAGTTAACAAAGATTTTTGTTTGTTTTTTCTTTAATAAAGTAAAAGCAGATAAATGTTTAGTATCGAGTGTGACCCCCTCTAGCTGAAATCACAGCTTGAATTCGTCTGGGTATGCTAGCGAGGATATCCCGGATACTTGCTTGCGGAATACGTTCCCACTCCGCGGTAATCACATTCTTCAGCTCTCTGATGGTTTGCGAAGCCGGTTGTACTGATCTCACGCGTCGTTTCAGAACGTCCCAGACATGCTCTATAGGGTTGAGGTCGGGACTTCGAGCTGGCCAATCCAAACGACGTATGCCGACCTCTTGCACATACGCTTCGACATCGCCAGACCGGTGGGCGCGAGCGTTGTCGTCCATAAAAATTGAGTCTTCGCCTAAAGCGGCCAATGCGGGTTGTGCATGAGGAATAAGAACTTCCGTTATGTATCGATGTCCAGTCAGTGAGCCGTTTTCAATGAAGACTAACTCTGTACGATCCATTGAATTTATTCCTGCCCAAAACATAACAGAGCCCCCACCATAAGGTGTGATTTCTTCAAAACAAGCCTCTGCAAAGCGTTCTCCTCGTCTTCGTAGCACTCGCCGACGTCGATCTTCACCGAACAGAGATATCCTGGCTTCATCGGAGAACAATACCCTATTCCAGTCTTCTTGAGTCCATGACTCACAATTTCGAGCAAACCTAAGCCTGGCAACTCTGTGCTCACGGAGTAACTTAGGGCCGCGGGCCGGGCGATGACTGCGTATATTGGCCGCGAGCAGCCTCCTCCTGACCGTCCATAGACTAATGCACATTTCTTACTTCTTCGAGGTTGTTCTTAAGGTCCACATACGAAGACTTGCGATTTCTCAATGCGCGACTCACAAGAAAACGATCATCCCGTGGTTGGGTACATGGTTTTCTTCCAGAACCAGGCCTTCTCTCGACGAAACCGGTGTCTTGATACCGCTGCCAGGTCCTTTGAACCGTCGAGCGACTCACACTTAGCCTCTGAGCCACGAAGCATTGGCTGCAGCCCTCTTCGAGCAGCGCAATCATTTTGGTAGCTTTTACCACTTTCTCTAACATTATTGAGACAGCTAAACAGCAATAAATGAAGCTTTGACAATTAAGAATATGAAATAAATTCATAAAAATTGACTAAAAGTTATGAAAACCGATATTATCTTTTGGAACTTCGCACCAAAAATGTAGGATAAAAAGTGGTTTTCTGTAAAAACGAGCATCAAACGAAAATTTTAATTTAGAACGTACTGTTTTAAACACCACGGCATTTTTAAAACCAGCCAGTATCATGTACAAATGATTGAAATCATTTTGGTACCGTATTTTTTTTAAAAAGAATTAAAATCCAAACCGCCCGTTTTTTTGCAAATGAGTGTATATACGGTACATACACCAAAATATTATTTAGTACAATTTTTGTCTGTCTGTCTGTTTGTTCCGGCTAATCTTTGAAATGGCTGGACCAATTTTGACGGGACTTTTATTGGCAGGTAGCTGATTTAATAAGGAGTAACTTAGGCTATGTTTTATCCCGTCAAATATAAAGCGGGACTTTTATCCGGGAAAAACTTTTTAACGCGGGTGGAGCCGCGGGCAACAGCTAGTTTATTATATAAATAAAACATTATTCGTATATATTCCAATTATCTAATAAATAAAAATTAAATTATAATATAATGAATGATATGAATTTATTTTTTCTTAATAATTAGTTTTAGATAGGAACAGTATATTTAGGTAAAAAGACTGCTCTAAATAGTGCCAGAACATGGCTAACTAGACTCTATCATGGCTAACGTTTATTTGATAATACCTATAACTACAAAAAGAATAACAATTATTCACTCTTTTACCTCTTTTACCAAAACACAAAGAAACGTAAACATATATTTACCTCTTTTACCAAAACACAAAGAAACGTAAACATATTATATACTAACTCCTTAAATCTATACTAATATTATAAAGCTGAAGAGTTTGTTTGTTTGAACGCCCTAATCTCAGGAACTACTGAACCGATTTTGAAAATTCTTTCACTAATAGGAAGCTACATAACTCCTAAGTGCTATAGGCTACTTTTTATCCCGGGAAAATGTTTTTGTCCCGGAAAAACTTTTTCACGCGGGCGGAGCCGCGAGCACTACTATAATTAATAAATCCTGAAGTAATTAACACATACCTTATTGCGTATGTTATTCATCAACGAAACCCTCGCGTTTCAAAATAACATCGCGAAGGAACGCGCAATTTGTTTTCGAAATACGTATCTAGTATTAACAAAACTGTTCTAGTTTAAACATGTAAACCTTCGTATTAATAATATAGGGCACATTCCTCGTGAATCACGCTCTTTGCACAAGAATTCGGATGTAAGGCCTCACGCACATAGTGTCAACTTTTTATACAATAATGAATCATACTTTCATATACTACTGAACATTTCACTAGTTACTCAAGACTAGTTGTCCTTCTGCTTACCACTTCGGAGATAAAAGCTTCAGTGTGTGTGACATATCTCAATTACATAAGACTTACTATTGCCTGTGTCGGAAAATAAAGTGTAATTTTTCCACATTAACCAATTACTAAAACTTGTCTCCTTACTAATATTATAATTGCGAAAATTTGTGAAAATATATAGATGCTTATAATATGTTTGAATGTGACTTCTCATTGCAGGGTAAGTCGGATTTCAGGATATCTTATTGTATAAACTATTAAGAAAATCATTGTATAAATTTAAGTCTAATATTTAAGTGTGTAATTCTGTACGACCACAAAATAATATGCTAGCTTATATGTTTGTATTTATTGTTCTGTTTTTCCTTTTTTTTTGTTTTTAAAGTCTTAATATCACGGTACATAGTAATACTTGTTTACTTGCTTTAATATTGTTCTAGTATAATTAGTTTCCGAATTACTGGTTGTCGAAATTTGTGTATTTTTTATTATATATTTTTGTATAAGTGTTGTATACACCTGTAAAGGTTTATCACCTTGTATTAGAATAACCATTGTATTTATAGCTATATTATTATAGTGGTAAGCCGATGGTGTAACTATTGAATAAATAAATAAATAAATAAGAAATTCGTTAAATATTCCACATCACATTTAGTATAAAAATAAAATTGTTAAAACGTATGACTCATACGCAGTTTATAGGTACTAAATATTACGTCAACAATGACGAAGATTATCACTTTGATACCAAATAATGTGATACTAGTTGATAAAAAAAACTTGTAATAGGTCATTGGTAATTAAAGAAATTGGATTACGAAACTGTGACAAATATTTATTTATTTATTTGCACTTCATACAAAATACGTTAAGGCGGACTTAATGCCGAAGGCATTCTCTACCAGCCAACCTGGAGTGATGCAGAGACAAAAAAACATAGTAGGTGCACGAAATTAATTTACATCATAGTGTTGCTACAATTGAATTCAAATCATTTATTCAGTAATTAGGCCCCTAAGGGCACTTTTACACGTCATTTTTCACAATGTTTTACTTAAAGATTCTACCAGTGCTTCGGAAAAGCCCACTGACCTGAGAAGAAGCACCAAGAAACTCAGCGTAGGTTTTTTGTCATTTTTTTTTTTTAAATATATATTTTACAATTTACAAATTACAATATTACTTCAATTTTAAAGATGGATATTAAGTGCGAAAATTAACGGAAAGTACCTAAGTGAAACAACTACCTACATGTTTAATTTTAAATAAAAACAAAAATAAAGTCAACCATCAAACAGAGCAGACTAGTCCACACAAGCAGCACCCGTTCACGAGTATGACGCATGTGCCAGCCATCGGCCTCCTCAACCATGTTAGTTAACTTAAATATTAGGTAAACACTATGTCAACAAATACACAAATAAATTTTTGGTAATACTTATAATAGTGAACATATAAACAAAACAATTATAGAAATCATCATCATCATCAGCCTTTATCAGTCCACTGCTGGACATAGGCCTCCCCTAATGAGCGCCATAGCACCCTGTCTTCAGCTTGCCGCATCCAGCATCTGCCTGCAGTCTTTCGCAGATCGTCATCCCACCTATAGAAATATGTCTAATCTGAATCTGAATATTAAATATTGTTTCTTTTCTATTTAGTGATCTCATTATAATTATTATTTATCTTCTTTTTCACTATTAGCCATTGCTTTTAATGTTTTTTTTCTTGTTTATTTTTTTCGTCGCGACTCTACGCTACTAGCTTCAAACCAAATTGACCATTGTGAACATAACACGGACGTTTACGTACATAAATGATGTAAAGATGTAAAGAGTGTTCACGGATGTATATAGGCCACTAAAATAGGCAATCGATTTGTTTATAGTAACAAATTACTGTGGACGTCAATATTCAATGAAAATAGGGTTAGGTGTAAGACTTACTTATGATCTAAAGAGGCATGTATATTACCTTGCTTCTTACCAATATTATAAATGCGAAATTTATGAAAACGTTTGGGTATTTCTTATAAGTATACGCAAAAACAGCTACGAAAGTGGATAATATTTTTCAATCGGGTAGGCCATGTCCTGTATTAACACATAGGATACTTGTATCTCAATAATTTGGTCCCTTGGGCAATAATGGATATTTTCGTCTAGTTCTTTAGGTAGATGGCGCTGACGACGTTCTGTGCTTTTGGAACTTTTGTAGCTGGAAAGGCTATTCACGCGGGTGAAGCCGCGATCAAAACCTATTTTATAGATGTATATTGGAAAAAATATTTTTTATAAGACATATGAAATGAAATGAATGAAATCCTCCTAGCCGGTTTCGGCCACGGCGGCTAATCTCAATAGAGATCAACCAGGTACGCAGGAGATATTATAGTGCCCAAGTGTGTGCGCAATACACAGGTGCACTCGCTATTCCTTCAACCTCATAGTCTGGTGAGAAGGCAATCCGACATGAGCGGAGAGAGATCAGGTGCAGCTCCAACCGCTTTACGTGCTTTCCGAGGCACGGGGCTGTCTCACCGCCAACTTCCTTATTCCGAGTTGCGGCTGAGTAATTTTTTTAAGAGGGAAAAACCCACTGACGACTGCCTCGGTGGCGTAGTTGTATTACAGTACGACTGCAAAGCTGAGGTCCCGGGTTCAATCCCCGGGTCGGGCAAAGTGATATTGAGTTTTTCTATTCAGTATCAGCTCGGAGTCTGGAATTTGTGCCCGATATGGCGATAGGCTCGCCCCCTATCACATCATGGGACGGAATAACGGCAAAAAGTGGGTGCACTAGTTGCGCCTCTGCCTACCCCTTCGACATTGACATCTGCACAATTCCTGCTGATGGTGTCCAAGTTACACTTAGCACACCCCATTAATGTAACAGCATAGGTTTTGCTAAAACTTTTATAGTACATACAACCCTTCATATCATTGCCAAGTCCGTGCAGTGAACACGTAAGAGCGATGATGTGGTGTTCTATTTTTCACCTCTCACCTTGCTACGTACAAACATCTGTTTTCCAAATTTATTATAAACTTTTTCGTACATAACCTAAATACCTTCAATTGGATGCGAACAAATGTTTACCTCGAAAGTAATTTGATTGAAGTTTCAGAGTAATTTGCGTCAGAAATCAGATTTACGTTAAAGCTACTGTACACAGTAGCTTTAACGTAAATCTTACGGATGGATACATATCCTATTAAGATTTTTATGTGTGTTCTATTTGCAGAATATCGATCATACGCTAAGAGTCATTGAAACCTTGAATTATAGAAAATTATTTAAATTATCATCTTATTATTATTCCGATTCATTTCGATGCCAATTTAAAATTAGTATTGAAACTGAAAACTACACAAATCAAACGCTTGGTTTATCAGCTTCAAGAACCAACTTAAAGAATTTTACGCGAGTTATAAGCTTTTGAGGAACTATCAAAATGAAAAACCTGTCTAACAGCAGACTACTGCCACATGACATACGCCGCAACCCCGCGTTCAACACCAGACGCTATCTATGAAAAACAATTCTGATAATACCATACCAACCCTGTATTATATAATGCCCATTGCTGAGCACGAGCCTCCTCTACAACTGAGAGAGTTAAGGCAGTCCACCATGCTGGCCTAGTGCGGTTTGGCAGACTTCACATACTTTTCAGGTATGCAGGTTTCCTCACAATGTTTTCTTTCACCGTTAAAGCGAGCGATAATTCACAAAGAGTACACACATAACTTTTTAGAAAAGGCAGAGGGTACACAGCCCTTGGATTTTGAACCTGCGGACATTCATCTTGGCAGTCTGTTCCACTCCCAAGCAAGCTACCGCCGATTCTGACAATGCCTACTTGGAATGTGTATCGTGTGAACTGTAAACAGAGATAACTCCTTTTAACATAGTTTCTAGTACTGTTAATGACGGCTATTTAACCGTACCATTGTCTCGGAGTGACGCACGATTCACAATATTATGTTGATGTTAAAAAAACATGTGTCATGCTGCGCTCCATTACTCGGTAGTCGTTGACAAAACTCTTACGAAATCGGGCTATTTAACACTTTCCCTGCGTTACGGGAACTATTTGGCCGTACTTGAGTCTTGTAATGTGCGGCAGCTGACTATCCTTGTTTTGCGCTCGGTGCGGGGGGTATTTTTCTAGGATCCCGTGAAGGTAGAAAAAAGATAATTATATATCCGTCATTCTCGCTTCGTTTAGTATCACTTAAAAAAGAAAAATAATACGGGAAGCATTTTGTCGTAACGCACAGAAGTTATTTTTTTTACGTTTGGTGCGGTACGGGAACTATTTTGTCGTAGCCGAAACCCCGTATAGCACCGAGGGGTGCGCGCGCGGTGCTTTAGTTTGCCATAGTGTTGTGCGCAGTTCACACATGTCGACCTTAGAATAAGTATTAACTCGTATTTATACAACGTTTAACCAAAGTCCTCAATAATATTTAAGAGCGTGTTTCATTCAACTCATCGATATCGATAAGAACAACTTTTACTATGGGATATATCGGACAACTTGTATGAAGAGGTCGAAATTTTTGTTGAAGTTTCAATGTTGGTCCCATAGAAAAAGTATTTTTTTGTATTGATGAATATAATCACAACCTTTAATATACTGGAGGCTTTTGTTATACGTAGTATATTATAATTTGTGGATCGTATAGTTAACATTTTTACAAGTAACTACTTATTATAAATTAATAAATCAATAATTAAAAGTTTTTCTAAGGTTTGTCGAAGTTCAATTTCACCCTATAGTTTTTAAATGAAATGAAATGAATGAATTTAAACAATGAAATTTTCTGAAGTTCCTTTTATTTTTGTCGATTATGCATGTTAGTCAAAAAATATAATTATTTAGGTATGTGTAAAAATAAAGACTTAAAGACTTTGTTTCATTGTTGTGATGTTTTTTTGAAAATTTGAGAAGTTCCTATTATTATTGTTGATTATGCCTGTTAGTAAAAAAAAATATTATTTAGGTATGTGTTTTTGTGATATTTTTTGGAAAGTAAATTCACATAGATAGGTACTACGTGTAAGAACGTGAGCTTAAGTTGCGCATGTAGCAATTTATAGGTCGACATAGTAACAAAGAAAGAAAAAGAAAGAAGTTGAAGTTGAAGAGTTGAGTTGAGAAGTTGAAGAAGAAGAGTTCCTTAGGGAATGTTGTTTAGTTTGAAAAATAATAGCTATATACCGGCAAAATATATTATAATGGTGTTATTATACCTACTTATCAATATAAACAACTTTTTCTAAGGGACGAACTTCGAAACCTCAGAAAGAATTGGAACAACTTATATGCAGAGGTACAAATGTTTTTTGAAATAGTTCGAAGTTGGTCCTATATAAAAAATAATTAAACGTTTCTGGGGACTTTTGTTACGCGATACTTGTTCAAAAAATGAAAATTCAATGAAAATTCAAAATATTCTTACAAACATTTTGAATTTTATATACCTACTTTACTATTTATACTAATATTATAAAGCTGAAGAGTTTGTTTGTTTGTTTGAACGCGCTAATCTCAGGAACTATTGGTTCGAATTGAAAAATTATTTTTGTATTGCATAGACCATTTATCGAGGAAGGCTTTAGGCTATATAACATCACGATGCAACTATTAGGAGCGAAGAAATAATGGGAAATGTGAAAAAAAAACGGGGAAAATTATTCATCCTTGAGGACTTCCATTGCGTGCGCTGCGAAAACGGTTCAAGATACCAAAAATATGAAAGAATTATTCCTCTTGAAATGATTTAAAAAAATGTCCGCGACAGTGTATGTCTATCTTTTAAGATTAACTCACTAGAACCGTTTTTATGGTAATCAAATTTGGTCGAAATTAATGCATTATTTGTTAAGAGTTGTATCAACGTCATAATATTAATCTTTATCCAAATAAATGTGTTGGATAGAGTGATTCAACGGGAAGGTTTTTATGTACTTTTAGCCCGGAAAAACTTATTAACGCGGGCGAAGCCGTGGGCAAAAACTAGTGGTTTATAAAGTAAAGATCTCATGTGAATTTTTAACTACTGATAAGGTAAGAAACGAAAATATTCGAAAAATACCTACCTAATTTGATCAATTTTTAATATTTTTGTAAAATCAAATATATATTTACCTCTTTTATTATTTTTGTTTGTAAGTGATATATGTAATTTATTACAAAAGTAATAAATAATAACAGTTTGTGCACAATGTGTATACTTGTTCAATTTCATTTACCTTTTGTTGATTATGATTATGCATGTTAATGAATCTGTTAATTTTTTATTATGTTTCGTATGGAAATCGATAGGGATACAATTTTTTATGCTCAATAAACAAAGTGCAATTCAAAAGTTGGTATTAATTATTAACTTTACCCTCATCCCTAGCATTTTATATGTTATATGCGGGACGGGAAATAATTACCCGTAAAAGGACCGATTTTGAAAAAAAAATATAACTCTTACTATATTACGTAGATCCCCGTGCTACGGCAGATGTATATACGCAGGGATATAGTCTATCGATTAGTATAAAAAATAAATAAAAATGGTAATATTCCACGCTTGTAAAGACATTAGAAATCAGGTCCTGATACGGGAAAATAAAGGTCGTACCGCAAGATTGGTATTCTTCATACGGGAAGTATATGACTCGTATAGCACTGGTAGTAAAACTAGGTTCAGGCGCCTACGCAGTGAAAGTGTTAAAGAGTATTATAACGTCCTTCCAGTTACTCAAAGATCATACGTGAAGTGCATCGGCTTGGGTGTTCTATATAGAATGATCACGAGCAACATCTAATCTGTAATGATGAGTTACAAAGTGTTTTGTGTGTCAATATTGATATGTCTTTAGGGGTGTAAATAATGGGTAATCTCTGTAAAGTATTCTCTCTTCGTAGGTGCCCACGAAGACTACTGGGACAATTGTGTAAAAATAACATGAGTGATAAATGTCTTTCTTGAATTGAATTGTATAAAGATAATAAAGTGAAAATAATCTTAAAAATAAAAATGCAGTTTATGTTAATAAATTTACCTTTATTTTATTATTATAATAGACTGACACGTAACAACTGTAATTGCGGAAGAATTGGTGTCCCAGCTCTACACAGGTGTCGCTGGTTACGCAGTGTTTCTAAATATAACATTACACCGTGATTCACTGGAACTAGTGCATCGGGATACGAGAATAGAATCTTCAAAACTGCACAATGTTAGATATGTGCCAAATATAACATTACAGAAATGAACAAATATCCTAGTACAGCTTGCGACTCCCTGCCACTTGTAATTTACTAGTTCAATTAAGGGTCCTAAAACAAATTTATTATGTCTAATTTGCAACGTTTATATGGAGTTGGACGAATATCAAAAAACTTATGTTATTATAGGACCTGAGTAATCCTGAGTTTATTTCGAGATCGTCGCGCATATTATATATTTTGTTATTTATTTTATAAGCTTCAACCTTAATCAGTAAGTTCCACCTGTACGAATTTCATACAAAAAGCCATGTTTAAAATCACGCCTGACCGTAATGTAACGGTACTCTTTACAATAAAATTCGATAATCAAATCGGGCTCGTTAGTGTTCGCAATTTAAGAAACCACATCCTTGCGATGCGTCCGATGTTAAAAAACCTAATCACAACATCTTGCACGCTTATCGAGGCACCACGACGGAACCGCTCGCCACCGCTAACCATGACGCACGCTTCAGTCGCCGCGCGGACTCTGGCCGAAAATGATTATAGCATAAAACCGTAAAAAAAACAACTCGAAAACCGGCTCTATCGCAACAAACACATTCAAACTTTTATTTCCATTTTTAGTGTAAAATGTGATCTTATTTATTGAACTGTGATTTGATAGTGTTTAGTTGATAAAAATGATCGAATTATTAAAAGTGAATGGAACAATGAGGGATATTGGGGCTGATTCGTTCGTGTGCCGGGTCCAGTACCTGAATGATCTGGACCCGTTCATGGAGTACAATGTGCGGGAGCCTCCGCGGCCTCTGTACCACACGTTTAACACCACAATTCCTCTGTCATATCAAATTGCCGCCGTGCATCGCTTGCTGCAAGCCCCCCATCGTGTGAGTATTTTTTTCCTTTAGTTTAATTTATATCATATTACATGTCTCATTCTGTTTTCTTTCTTAACTTGCGTAACAAGCACCTCTGCAGTATATACACCTAAGGCTTTATATCTAAAGGGAATTTAGTTAATGTTTTCTTACCCAGAAATGTGATTAACTTTGCCCGCTGCATACCAAACTATGTTTATGAAAACAACCTTATTGATATTCGTGCAAGATATAATTTAGAAGTGATTTCCCCAATGAACTTACATCCCACAATTTGAAAGTATTTAAGTAGAGAAATGTTCATTTAATCTAGAAATAGTTTGCTAAATGTTGACAATCGATCAGTCACTGATAAGAGAATGGCACTGTATCGCAGGCGTTATCAAAAAGCCGACAAGTAGGTTCTATTAAATATTGGGTAGAATGTCAGATTTTCACGTGTCAAAGTCATATGCGCGTAACGCGTGCAGCCTTGGCATTATTTTTTAGTAATAGCGTGAACCAGCATTTACCCTGCAATAGGGTAGTGGCCTATGCTTGATTTTGTACATTCTTTATATCTCACAGAAAATAACACGAAGATTTATTTCTGTGAAAACAGCAATTAAATTGGTTGAAAAATAAAGCGGCTATTCATATTTGAAATATTGTAAGCAAAAGTGGGGTCGTGGTGGGATATCGCGCCATCTCTTTCGCACGCATTCGGCGGTATGACCGGTGACACTCGGTGATGTCACAGTCAGTAATATGTCATTTGAAAACTACCCCTTCCAACAAATTTCAAAGCTTTATAACTTACTTATTATCTTGCCAATTTAGAAAAATCTTTTTCCGTTATATTTTGAATGACATGCATTTTTCATTTTATGCAAAAATTTTGCAAAAATCATAATATGTCCCTTAATTCAAACAAAATAATCTAATATAACTTGGAGCATATTCCAACTTCAGGAGTAATCAACCCATTTCCACCAGGTCGGTGAAGGTATTTAGTAACTAAATATCTATGATGGAATGATTGTGTTAATATAGACACATGTTTGTTACGAATAAGGTACTATTACATAACATATTATATTACAAACTAGCTTTTGCCCGCGGCTCCGCCCGCGTTAATGAGTTTTTCCGCGATAAAAGTCCCGCTTTATATTTTCCCGGGATTAAAATTAGCCTATGTGTTAATCCAGGACATGATCTACCCGTGTGCCAAATTTCATCGAAATCCTTTCAGTAGTTTTTGCGTGAAAGAGTAACAAACATCCATACATTCTTACAAACTTTCGCCTTTATAATATTTGTAGGCAAATATTTTTTAAAAGAAATTATTGATTGATTGTGAGTCTTTCACATGTTATAAACAAAAATCCTTTATAATAAACTAGAATTATTTGAGTGCCGTATTTCAATTAACATACATCGAAGACATCCAAACGGACACACTTCACAAATATTCTGAACTCACTCCTATTCATATAGATAATATTATTAGGATATGACAATTGATAACGGTTCCTTTATTTCATCGTGTCCAAATGACTCCTCTCTTTGTTCTTTTTGTATTGTTTTATCGTATCACGCGTGTAATAAAATATTATTTAAGATCTGTATTTGTTTGCCGGTGGTCATAATAAGTTCATGTAGGTGTACCGAAATGAACAAAAAAATAATTAGTTTATTAGATTATATTTTGTTGATGAGTATAAAAATATACGGTTATTTTTTTAATTGAAAAAAAATGTTTACAATCTGGGCTTTTTAATATGACATTATGTTATTGGAAACTTAGTTGTGTGCATTTACAATGATGCAATGAATACTAGTTTTACGAATACTAATTTCACATCTTCTATTTGGTCGATACGAATGGTTGCAAATTAAAAGTAATAAAAACACGAACCAAATATAAACAGAAATATTTTTAAACTGACATTTACGTAATATTTTAATGTACATGTACTATAATGCACAAGTTCTTTCAGCTACACATGATTCTTTATACATATTTATTTGATTCGGACTACTAAAAATAATTTGTCTACGATCGCAGTTAAATTATTTATATTACGTGGAAAATATCTAGGATATATGTTGCGTTAAAGAAATAAACTGGCATATCGTAGAATGTAAATAAAATAGAACCTTACTCGATTAATTGTTGTAACTATTTTATTACTATTTAACAGATGTTATTTTCTCATCCTGCCAATGTAAATATCGCCTTCAGTAATAACTATATGATATTAATATGGTACTGTGCAAATTAACTTATTAGGAGCAATTTTATGGTGTTATATTAAAGTTTTGATAATATTATATTATGATTTTTATACATGTCAATGGCCATGTAGTGCCTGGTTAATGATTTTATATTTTATAGAATCCTGAGCCGGAGGTCGTGGGTTCGAGTCCCGCCTTCGACTGTTTCTTTTTCAGGATTCTATAAAATATAAAACAGTTATGATAATAATTAATTGAAATGGATACCAAAATAGATTTAATCAATATTCGAAATAAGCTGACAGGGTGGTATTCGGAAGCGAATCTCAGTTACACTGGGGCACTGTCATAAATGTAATAGCAAATGCCAGGTTACTCATCGTGTTTAGCTAAAATTATACGTTCTGAATATTTCTAGTGGCACCTAGCTCAGGTGAGGATTATGACGAAACCGCGCAGTAATTCAATCATTAGCACAATGCCTTCACGTAAAAGCTAACTGTTCCATCCTTAATATGTTTGTCAAAAAGTTCAAGTCAATATTTCCAATAAAAAATACTCATACAAAGTTCACAATGTGACTACTAACATGGACTAATAAGAGTACTACTAAACATAATGTACATGATCACATATTTTGAATAAGTTAATGATTGATTGCCGTTACGTTTCGAAACAAATCAATTTCCAAATAAAACAGTTTCTTTTTATAAGATTTCCATTAAAAATAATCACTTGCACGGAAGGTTAATTTAAAATGAGATATTAGGGGTGCATTTGTATTCCGTCAACAGTACGACTATTGCGCTACGGTCTCCGGTTCGAATACCGATTCGAGCAAAGTGATATTGGATTTTCTTTCTCAGTATTAGGTCGAAGTCTGGAAATGCGCCGGGTAAATGGCAACAGGTCCGCCCTCTATTTCTTGGGACTTAACATAGTTGGCGAAAGGTGGGTGTGTTACACCTTCCCCTGAAAAAAGAAAAAGGCTTGATGCTATGTATGCATGTGTGTATAGTGCTGACCAAAGCACAGTTCGAAGAAACTTTAAGGTCACGCTACTGGTTAACCCTCCAACGAGTTATTCTTATTTCGTCCCTGCGGCTTTCACTTGTACCCGCTGAACATTATTATCACCGTTTTACACTCGAGAATGTAACTGAAGTAATATGCTAATTAAAATTTGAATGCCTAAATATTACATTTTTTTGAGTTTGTTTGACCATGTGCGGTATATAAGGGGGAGTTTGGGGAGCCAGACCCCCCACCCATAGATTACAACAAAAACAATCCAGGCCACAAAACATGTACACATTATAACATTATAATGCCTATTTGCACTTGTAACCAACATCCCAAAATTTACACAAATATTCGCATTTACCTATAATAAGATGAAATAGACCGAAGAAAACCCAACGCAAAAACATCACATACTTTGGTGACGAGGAGGATCCGCTCAGACAGTACGTTTTGATATCCTCGGACACCCCCCCCCCCCCACCACCACCTATGTGAAAGCTATAGCTACGCCCGTGTTTCTTTCTAAAAAAAACCTGTGAATAAACGGGTTTTAAGGATGTCAAAAAAAATAAACAACCAGTTTACAAAATAAAAATTAAATGTAAATTATGCATCTCATTGGACTTATTCGAGCGAAAATGCCAACAAAATAAAATTGATTATAGCTGTCAAGTTATAACAGTTAATTTAATGTATTTAAACAAAATCCCAGGCTCCAACGCATCAAATGAGTGGAGTGATGGTTGCGTGCGACCCTCTTGCGACCATAATGCGTTTCAAAATCAATGCTTTGCAACGGTACTATAATAATGCAATAAACTTTGTGTCATGCACATCACTGCTTCAGTGGCGTAGTTGTATTACAGTATGATTGCAATACTAAGGTATTGGGTTCGATTTCCCGGTCGGGCAAAGTGATGTTGGGTTGCCTATATGCCTATTGCCGATAGCCTCGCCCCCTGTTACATCATGGAATACAGCGGGTGCACTAATTGTGCCTCTGCCTACCCCTGCGGGGATAAAAGGCGTGAGTGTGTGTACGTCATGTAAATATTATGAACCGTACAATATTAATAAAAAAAACATTACAATTCTCTTTATCTTTACTTTGGCATCAATATTATCTTCGTGTTAATAAAGCTAAGCGGAACCAGCACATTTGTCGACAATTTCGCATTTGATTTATTAATTTCCACACTTTGTATTTTACAAATGTTTAATCCAAAACGATAATATCAATAAACATATTAAGAAGAAAACGTAAAACTAAAAAACACCTAACATACACATAATCACTGAGGTTATGCAATAAATTATTAACCCGTAGAAATAAAAAAAAGTCTTCAAAATAAATGCTTTTGCGGATATATACAAAATCCTAATGAAGATGATCAGGGATTGTCAATTCTGGCAGCGTCTGATACTGAGACACGACGGAGCAAGATAATAATTTTTATAGGAACTGGTGAAAATATAAACAATTTTGTGGTCTCTATAGATTCTAACTCCAGCACATTACCGTTCCGTGTGTAATACTTAACAAACTCAATTAGAAATGTTTGCTCATTATTCCTGTTTAATGCAGCGTTCTAACTTGCAACCGCATCGTGTCACGATTGAGACTATGTAAGTTGCTACATTACAGTAATGTTGCATATTATTATGAAATAGTATTGGGGGTAAGATTAAGATTATTGCTCCAGCATTTAAAATCCATTAAAATGAAATGAAGAAAAATTACCAAATATGTTGTTAAATGCTGCCTACGTACCAAGGAAACATAAATAAATTTTAGGTACATATCTATCTGCATCAATATGACACTGCTATGTACGTAGGTCAACAAAAGAACGGTTAAGGAAATGAAATATTTACACTTATCAAATAGTCAGTGCTTGAAGACGATTTGAATTTCACAATCTCTGCATTGACACGTAAGAAATCTTATAAGAGCTATTTTAGCGTCCACTATCCGTGTTAATAGCTGCAGATCAGAAATAAAACAAACAATACGGTCTTTATAGGTACGGATTTAGTTCCAGGAAGTTTTTGATCATACAATCTTATGAAGATTGTATTCAATAAGATGTCCTCTGCTACACACGCATGACATCAGCTTCGACACTTTAGAACATTTAGAGTTCACCACGGGAAAACGTTCCCAAAGAATATTTTGATTTAGAGATTCAAAGTATCATAAGTTAGAATGTAAGGTGCTTATTTCTGACAACGTCTTACCCTAAAACCAATATTAATTAACCTTGGTATTACATTAATAACTTTACTAAATAGTTTGACAAAATTACTTAACATTCCTAGTTCTATAGTTTTAGGAATTTAATTATTAATAGTCTACCATACACTACAGTCCTATTTCCACCTTCAACTATCCTGTACAGAACACTAAGACAACCCATGTTTCACCCTTGGCCAGTTTTTCAATAACAGTGACATCACATTATTACGTATTTAGTAAGTTGTATGTACCGCCCAATGGACTGCTAACGTCCTCTGCTAATATTTATGTAGTCAATCTACCAGCAAATAAATCCATATTAACTCATCTCTATGAAAACGGTGCATACAAACATTGGTAAGCAACAGAATTAAACGTATTTTTCAAGTTCTCTACATAATATATAATAATATTGTAAATAATTATTTATTTATATTCCCTAGTAAATAATAATAATATTCCGACGCATACATGAATTGTTCATAAATCTTTGAATAACTTAAAACGATCGTTGACTACTGCATAAACCTCTTCTCTTCTCATCTTCTATATGCCCTCAATGCACTGTTTTGTCTCTTTTGGAGGTCTAACCCTGATGAAATATGAAGACCCACACGGAGTGTAACTCAGAATCTGGAACCCAGGACTTTGGGAATAACGATAACTAAACTAATATCACTCAGACGAGCCTAACACAATTTGAAAGTCCTATCACTTGGATACGTTTAATATGTACAGTCAGCAGCATATATATCTGTACAAAATCAAAATTTCAAATTGCTTATATACACGCGTTAAGTTAAACTGAAAAAAGTTTCTTCACATGAAGTAAAGCAAATCTCATTTGTTTTATTTTTGTTAAGAGAAAAAAAATTTAGTAAGAACATAAAAGTATGTATGCAATTTGAAATTTTGAATTTGTTCTGCTACTTATACTGGTGACTGTTCATACAACTACGTGTTATTGTTTATTTATTCACAGGTATTAGATGATCTCATTTTGCGTAGACCTTACCTTGATACAGTGACCAAAATTACCATCTGCCCTAAATTATGCACTACTTAATCAAATGCAGGCCGTATACATACAAAATACTATCATTTATTATCAAAACAAATCACAGATTATTTTTATTAATGTTGGAGTTTTTGAACGTCAACAATGTTTGTTGTTACTTATCAATTATAATCGTTAATACAATCTTTATTCAATTCTCTTTTGTTTATCGCTATAAAAATAAACGGTTAATAAGTGAGTGAAGACTACTAAAATTAACTATAGATAATGTAATTTCCTTTGTTCTGCTCATTAATTATAATCAATTGTTTGCAATTCTAAGAAATGGTCGTAAGACGTCACGTCCTAATAAAAGTCGATAAGAGACACTTTGAAATTATCTTGCTTTACGAAACCTCAAATTGCGTCAATAGTATTTTTATGAAGTATACCAAAAAAGACTTTAACGTAGACTTGCCCGAAAAACTATCCCTAATTTTACTGTTTTAAAAAAAAACAATTTTTAACTTAAAATAAGTTGAAAACATAATATGTACAAGAATCAACACCGCGATTTACACGTGACTCGTACTCGACTAAGATAAGGTAGCTTTTTTAGAGTCGGTGGTGGAATACGCCAACATACTATACCTAGATACTTTGACCCAAAGCTAATTATCTATTCTGTGCCTGAACTTTGCCAGGTTTGCGTGACCCCTGGACGTTTTTAAGTGTAGATCAATTTTAAACTACTGTTCACTGTTTTAGCGAACGATAATTGATAAACAATACGCACGTGACTTCGAAAAGGCAGAGTAAATATTCATCTCGCAAACCGGTCCACTACCAACAAGCCTATTGTGCGCTTAATTATTTGTAATTACTAATAAGTACACGATAACTAAATTAAACAATATAAACAATTAATTATAATTAGTAAAACTATAGATGTTTATCTAAATGTCCAAAATAAGTTTAGTGGAACAAGTTACATGTTTAATAAAGTTGTGTTTCGACACTTGACCAGCAGCGTCATTTGTTTTAAGCCCGCGTAGGTGGTTTGTTACGATTGCGATGTTCAAATTCACCTGCCCCTAAACAATAAAGTAATATACAGTAAGTTTATTAATAGCTCTATTCTAAAGAGTATGAAAAACAATATGTTGTGTACAATTACTTTTAAAATAAGTTTTATTTGCATTAAAGTCTGGTTTTTTAAATGTTTCATTATAATCACTGGCGTGTTTAAGCTCTTATACTATTGATGTTCTACCTAAAGCGATACAATCAACTTACTGGCTCAGTCAATAAAAAAGTCATTTCCTCCAAGCATTGTATATGTGTAAAATTATCTGCACTATACTGTATATTTCATATAGAAATGTTACATCCGGGACCACCCGGCCACGCCGCTGTCTACCTGCATCCGCTGTAACGCGATAAGGACCACCCAAACCACTCAATTTGTGGTCTTCTGTATCAGTTTGAGGGGTCGCAAGAAAAGCGACTATTTTCATTCCCCGTTCCATTTTCCAGCAGGTACTTGATATAAAATATCTTGGCTGCGGGCCAAGATGACACGTGGATCTCGCGACCGATGCATGGTGATATTACACATTTAAACTTCGGACTAATCTTGTTGTTCAGAATTCTGAGAATCCATCACAAAATGTATGGATGTAATAACGCTGACCCGATCAGTCATACTTTTTTACACGTCTATCAAAACGTAAAAGTAGGTACCTACTGTTTCTTCTATTACTGCTGTGCATAATCTAATACCCCAGATATTTATATAAAAAAATATTTTAAATTATTCATAAATTGTCAGTACATTTTCTCTTGTCTTACTGGAAATAAGATACAATATTACAGACTACTTTTTTTTTGTTGAATGACGAGACGAACATGCCGTTCGCCTGATGATAAGCAATACGACTACCAATAGTAGCAACAACATCCAGCACTTTGAGTTACAGAGTACTGTGTGGCATTCCACTACGCTCGTCATCCTGAGACATAAGATGTTAAGTCTCATTATGTCCTGTAGTTACACTGGCTACAATGTCCTTCAAACCGAAACACAACAGTGCATACTGATGCTTGGCAGTAGAAATAGAAATGTGGTGATACCTACCCAGACGGACTCTTACATATGAGAGAACGACCACCTAAAATTATCACGGTAATTTGCTCCTGTGGTAAATATTTGAATTTTTAACGGATTTTCTAAGATGGCGCTGGCGTTGTACATATGCCGCGCCGCTATTGATCGCTGAACTCTTTTAGGGATTATTGTAGCGGAAAATACTTTTCTCGCAGGCGATGCCGTTAGCAACACCTAGTTATTTTATAAAAGTTTCAAGATTCTGTTATTTTGTGTGAGCATGACATCTCCGACTCATGCAACGCTACTGCGAAGCGTTAAAATCGAACTATGATTTGATCTTGTCAACGTTGCGTTTATTTATGTATATTTATTATCGCGGTCGATACCAATAAAAAAAATCATTTCTGAACAATGTTAGCTATGTTGCTATTTCAATCTTTTGCCTGTTTGTCACGTAATCTTAAATAATCCTAATTTCAAAAACAGGACTCTTGAATAAAACAGCTCCTAACTTCGCAGTACCAAAACGCAGTAGGTACAAGTGTAATTAAGCTTACCAATATCTATATATATAAAAGAAAGTGGTGTTAGTTACACCACTTATAACTCTAGAACGGCTGAGCGGATTTAGCTGAAAATTGGTGGAGAGGTAGCTTAGAACCAGGAGACGGACATAGGATACTTTTTATCCCGGGATAATATGAACCGGGACTTTTATCCTGGATAATCGTTTTCTGCCAGTGGAACAGCAAGAAAACAAGTATAGAGATATTTCGAGATCCAGTTGAGGACATAATTACTCTTATCCCGGAAAAAGATAAACCGGGAATTATATCCCGGATTTTAATTTCTCGCGAGTGGAGCCGCCACGACTAAACCACTGAACCGATAGCGATGCAATTTGGCAGGGAGATAGTTTTAAACCCTGGGAAGAATCTAGGCTACTTCATATCCCGGGAAAATATAAACCGGGACCTTAATCTCGGAAAATCGTTTTCTGCCAGTGCAACCGTATTAAAATAAGTATGGAGATAGTTTGTGATCCAAAGGAAGACATAGGCTACTATTATCCCGGAAAACAGACACCGGGAATTTTATTGCGGATTTTTTTCTCGCGGTTTATTTTTTATTTTTAGGGATATGACCCTACATCTCTATCCTACTATCCTACTCCTACTAATATTATAAAGGCGAAAGTTTGAAAGTATGTATGGATGTCTGGATGTATGGATGTTTGTTCTTCTTTCACGCGAAAACTACTGAACGGATTTCGATAAAATTTGGCACACGGGTAGATCATGTCCTGAATTAACACATAGGCTACTTCTTATCCCGGAAAAACATAAACCGGGACTTTTATCCCGGAAAAACTTTTTAAAGCGGGCGGAGCCGCGGGCAAAAGCTATTTATTATAAAACAAAGTCCCCTATCGCATCTGTCTGTCTCTTGAACGCGATAAACTCAAACACTGCTTAACGGATTTTAATAAGTTTTTCATCAATGGATGTTGTGATTCAAGAGGAATAATTCATAAATATTTTGTACGACAGAAAAATAAATGTAGGTATACAGTATTATGCTTTGCTACCTGTGCTAAGCCAGGGCGGGCCGCTAGTTATGTATAATTGCAAGTAGTACTGGCTTTAGGGGTAGGTGGTAATGAAGGGCGCAACATTTTTGGCTAAAAATTTATAGTTGTCTCAATGCTTTTGTCAAAAATGTGGTTTTAAACAGTATACTTACTTAATTTTTACTTAGTATTTATAAAAGCCGTTGTCCTATATAGTCAGCACAGAACAAAGATTTTACTCCGTGGTACTCATTTAGAATAATATTTTGCCTTGCAGCGCCATCTATGAGCAATATCTAAAACAACCACAGCTGTAACCAACATTTAATAATAATATTGTATTAGTGTTGAAAAGCCATCATAGATGGCACTAAAAATAAAACGCGCAACATCTGATAAAAGTATAGTAATCTAAAATGAATCTAATCGGCAAATTAATAAAAAAAACAGCAGCACTGATTGGAAATACGTTTCAAAGGAATTCACAAACCATTATGTAGATAATTCATAACGATCCTCTTCGGGTATGAAAAACCCGCCAGTTTTTGTTACCGATACTATCCAATTACTTGATTGGCTGTATTTAAGCATTTTTCACACAGTCTGGATGTTTTAATGAAATTTTTTGTTACAGTTGGATGATGCGACGCTGCAGGTGTTCAAAGACGGCGACTATGGGCCTTACCTCGACTTGGATTCTACGCTCGGTGAACAAGATGAAGAATTGGAAGGGCTCCAAGACAAGTTAGTAACATTTTACAGTTTCTTGACTAATTAATAAGATAATTTTCTTTAGAATCATGTTTTTTTACTACGTTTTGTCTGCCGTCGTATATTGTTATAATATTTATGATGTACCTAGAGTCAATAGAGAATAAAATAGAATATTATTATTTACATGCCACTTTGTCTTATGCGTTAACGACGCATAGGATACAGTGTTACTTATAGACCATAATATAAGAGTCAGTAGAGCGAGACATTCCGAACTTAATTTAAAATTCGGATATCACTTCGTATAACGTAATGTCGCATATCTCTTAAAAGAAACAGTGCAATAGGAATACTTAATTAAAAGAACCTTTGTAAAATTGAGAATACAGAAAACCAAATCAATTTCAAAGCAATAAAACAATTTTGGAACGCATAAACGTGTCATGTTTATACAAACAACGTAATCACATCCGCAAGGAACAGTGCAATCCAGTGGTCCCGGACGACAAAATGTGAAATCGGTAGAGTTGCCAAGAAAAATCGGTATATTTGGAGCAAAAATCGGTATATGCAAAAAAACAAGCAATATTCAATGAAAACCGCTTTAATTTTAAACTGTATGGACTATTATTGTACCAAAAAAGGTAATTTCAACAAAAATATAAAAAAATCTCGAATCGTAAAATATGAAAGAAAAAGGGGATTTTTGCATTGAATCGCTGAAAATCGGTAGAAAAATCGGGAGAATCTAGAAGCTTTCAAAAAATCGTTGAAAAATCATGTCATTTCGGTATTTCGGTAGGACAGGCCCAAAATCGGCAGAAATACCGAAAAATCGGTAGGTTCGAGACCACTGGTGCAATCATAACTGCAGGACGCAAATCATACTATGGAATAAATTGGACGAGTCTGGCGTCAGGGCGCAGGGTACCAGTGGGCGGTGGCCCCCTCCTTTGTAAATTGTTACACACTTCCCGTGCTTCCTACAATTTTTTATACGAATAAAAACAAGGATCAATATGGTGTGCCTGTTTTAAGTAACTTGGCTTAAAATAATTAAATAAAAACCAGAAAAGGAAGGTCGTAGGATGTTGCTGGCTTCAAGCCGCTTTCAAAAAGTCGGTATGGATATTATTTGGTAGAGGCCTATGTTTAGCAGTTCTCATCCTTCGACTGACGATGACGAATTAAAAAAACGCTTATTTTATGATAATTTGTCCAATAGATAAATCTTATATAGTAGGCGCACGTGTATACGAAAATGAATGCATCGGAAAAACAACATGAGCGCACTTCCCAATGAAGCGAATAAAATATTATATTTGAACTCATACCATCTGCTTTTTCTCTCAAAGATTTACAAACTAATCACATATTAAAGATAAGCATATTATAATCCAAAAACTGAAACACCACGAACTTCGAGTGGTGAAGATATTCCACGTATATTAAACAAATCGCGTATATCGAATACCGGCTTTTAATATGTGATCTTTTAATGTGTGAATTATACCCACTTATTTATTGGCTTTTTCTACTGTTTATCTAAGGAACTATTATTTTTCGGTATTCGGTAGATAAAGGAGTAAATTACTTACAGCTTGTTGAAAACACCTATGCATTAAATGTAAATAAGACGAATAATTTAATGTATATTTACTTTATATTCATAAAATTCTAATATTTAGACGGACTTATTGCCTTAAGTTTTAATCTACCAAAGTACCTGTAAGATACCTAGAGATCATACAAAATAGATGAATGTAGAGCTATTTTCGTACAATTAAAAAGGTATTGTAAAGTATTAATATTAGGTACTGTCCAGTTTTAGTACGTAATACTTCACATCACTTACTTCTAAACATAATATTATAGCAAATAAAGAAGGGGAACGAGGATCATTTTATTTTATGATGATTGACGCACCTACATTGCAGTTGTGAGGTAACGCTTGCAGCACAACCAAATATTCCAATAATACTATAATAATTTCTTGTAGAAATACAAGATTGTTTATAGAAGTGTTTTACGAGATTTTTCTAGATGTAGAATAATTTGATTATTTAAAATTATTGACCAAAATTTCACGTCGGATTTTTTTAATCGGCTTTAAATGGAAGTATTCTTAGGTCTCTATCTAATTTTTTAAAGCACTTGCACTTATTCATAAATACGCACATTTTACTATGGTATGATTAGTTTTTGACAATATACGATCATACGTGACCAAAAATATATAAAGACAAGAACTTAAATACTGCAAATATGTGTTGTATAAGTAGGTTACTAAATATTTTGCGTCATCAATAATTAGATTCCAGGAAACGGATGTTGTATTTATTTATTTGCCATGACTAGGGCTCGCCTGGCAGCTGGAATAAGGCTGGAAAGGTCGTCGCACCATTTTCCAACAGTTCAAAAATAGATCAGAGCCGAATTAGACTCATGTAAATTTATTTAGGTTACTGTTACACTGGTAAACGGGTAAAATATCTGGGCTCGCGGTTTTCGTGCGGTACCCTTTTAATCATTGGAATACGTGCCTGTTCTACGGTTTCGTAGAATTATGTGACTTATTTAAAAATATAGTATAGAAAGTATGAAAACCTATAAACTCGAGCGAAACCGTGAGTGTTCTGCGTAATAAGAGGTTTTGTGGTGCAAGTTACAATCGGTATGAAGACTAACTCGCGACAAAAAGTGAGGCCACACTTGAAACAATGAACTTATACCGCGCATTCGTTACACGGGCTGCTTGTTGTAGTATCTCGATTTTCCAAGTACGAATTTTTCTTTAGGTTCGATCGCTGCTTTTAGTAGTTTTGTGCGTAATTGTAATAAAACTCGTTCAATTGAGCTGATCGCCGACACAGTCTCTGACCGACTACGAAACGAAACACAGGCGCCATAGTAATCTCTAGTATTTATAGTTTAACATTTTATTATAAGCCGAACAGTGTATGTGAATAATTGTTTGAAAACTGGAAGTGTAAAAATTAACACAATTAAATCAAAAAATAAGGCAACATTCATTGAATTCAATCTGTTTGTATTTTATAAAATCAGTGTACATAAACGAAATCAATTACTCGCAACACCCTGTATATACACGGAGGGGAAAATGGATCGCAATGGGATGGGAGACGAAATTTTCACACGGTGTACCTCTAGTAGTGCGGTTGTGAGGGTCCCGCGCGAGCTGCTGCGCATTGCCTCCGTGGACTCCGGCATAGCTGACGACGAGGACGCCGAGCGTGTCGCAGACAGAACCCTGGATTCCGACGAGAGCTTGTCCGATGATGTGGAGTTCCATGATGCTGAGGAGTTGGAAGTGGATGAGTGAGTTAGGCAGCGGTTTAAATACGATAAGATGGTGCAGTTTTATGTAGAACATTTTGTAACTTATGATAAAGTGCATAGAGTGCTGATTGTATTATAATGACTGATAATATTATATGACTCTTTTCACAGGTTTATAGTAAATTTTATTATTGATAGTTATCGTATTAAACAGCTTATGTAGACAGTACTCAATTTAGATTTTGAGCATAGATTAGTGTGTGACTTTATATTTGGTCGGCTTATGCTTATGTGAGGAGTAGCATTTATCAGCAAGTGGCAAAATCGGACCTAATATAAGTAATTGTAGTATAATAATAATCCATAAATGTATGACAATGGTATAAAATATATAATTAATACCAATATTTTTGTCTGGAATATTACGTCTAAAAAAATCGTCGCAAAGACGTTATAAATGTATTAACTTATAATAAAAAACGACTTATAAAACATTTACATATTTCCCTACAAAAGAAGCTCTATAATAATTATCGATAAAACCAGTATATTGTATCACAGACATTTGGTAGACAAATCGATAAACTAAATACACCTACCCACGCCTTTATTTCTAGACGGGTTGGCGTGCTCAGTTCTATGATGTGGTGGGACGACCCTATCGCTATGACGCCCATATCCCCGACCCGGGATTCGAACCCAGCACCTCAAAACGGTGTTATATAGGGCAGCAATACAACTACGCCACCGAGGCAGTCAGTTAATTATAATTGTTTTAGTCAGAATTTCGTACGTTCCGTATTCTATTTTTGATAAAACCTTCATAATAAGTATTATAAATATTATATATGTGGAATTTGTTATTTACTAGCATGCATTTGATATCCATATTGTAATAAAACCAAAATATTTTATACCAGAGAATTTGTCGCATAAAAATTTATATATCTCAAGTCATGATGCTGAGGAGTTGAAGAGATCTCAAGTCACAAATCAATAGAAAACTATTCTGTACGCACTCATACATAATTTTGAGATTGAAGGATCATGTGAAAGAGATGACGTAAATAGAACCAGTACGGACGAAAAGACTGTCTTTACGTCATTTACGCGTAGTGTATTCAAACGTCCCAATCGGAACAATGTCAAGTCTTCAAATTGTTGTATTGGAATATCTACATCTTCCAATTTAAATTCAACACAACAGTTCGATAAACAGAATCCTTCGAATAAGTAATATTGAGTCATTAAAATGATTCGATCCTTGATGAAGGAATTTGCTTCTTATATTGGTCCCTTAAAATATTTATATGATTGTTTTTTAATATGAAATATTATTGATGAAGTAAGGTTGTATTTGTTAGCACAAAAACACGGTTAATATATTGTCTAATATATGCGTTTGTCGAAACTTAGTTCGCATTCCACTTGCTCCTGCATTCCGATGTCGTTGTCTTTGTCGTTACATCCATCTTACTCAAATAATGATGGCCATATTCTATGACAATTGGTGGATATGCTGTTATAGGTTATTCTAAAAAGCAAATACGCCTTCTAAAATTGGGTACCTATAACTAAATTGTAGATGTAGTTTTTTTTATTGCCAGTATAGGCAGACGAGTTAGCGGCCTGTCTGATGGTAAGCGGCCACCGCTACTCATGGACTCGGCAATGCCGGGGACACAGGCAAGCCGTTGCCTATATTATAAACTTAGCTCACCCTTCATCACTTTCTCCCATGGTATAATTTGTTTTTAATAAGTATTTTTTTAAATATTCTTATTGTTTTTGTGTTGTTGCAGTCGCAAAAATGCTCTCGTCCTTCGAACGCAGTTGTCCGTACGAGTACACGCCATCATCGGTAAGCTGTATTCTCCTTAAAATTAACATTATTTTGGTAAATTTTGTATAGTACCTCAATAACCAAAAATCCGTAATTAAGAGTAAATTATATTTTGTAATTGAAATGTTCCGATTCTCTTAAAATATACAATACCTAGTTTAGTTTCCTATGTTTAACTTTGTACATTATTTTATATGTAATAAAAAACAATATGGAAAAGAAATTATTCTGTGAAATCAGCGTCAACATATTTGGTTGAAAAATAAAACAAATATATTTGAAATATTGGTGTGAGCAAAAGTGGGAGCGTGACATCGCGCTATCTCTTTCTCACGTACGCAGCGCGGCTTTATGGCCGGTGACACTTGGTGACGACACAGTCTGATATTACTGTTATTTGAGAACTTCCCCTTCCACCAAATTTCAATGCTTTATAACTTACTTATGATTGCGTCAATTTCGAAAATTCTTTTTCCGTTAGGTTTTAGATGGCATACATTTTTGATAAATGTATTTAAAAAAGTAGTCTACTGCCTTATTGTAGGGTCACTACAATTACCGCTTAACAATAGTATTTACTTCATTACTTGACTTTATAGTATTTTATTTACCGCATATAACCTGATTTTCAGAACGGCTGTTACACTCCCAAGGTCGAGAACTCCGACGAGCTCTATTCTCCCTCAAGCAAATACTGCAATCTGACAAGGACTTGGTGCATGAGTTCGTGGCTAACAAGGGCCTGGACTGTCTCATGCAGGTCAGCAGCATGGCCGACCACAACTACTTGGACTACATACTCAGGGCCCTTGGACAGGTGAGAAAATAATAGAATGAGACTTTTAAAAATGTTACATTTCAGCACTATCGTAGACTAATGTAGTTTTTGCGCCAAATTGGACATTTCATTAGGGTAATATATAGTTAGCTGATTGAAAAAAATAAAGCATGATGAACAAGTTCCTATACACTATTGCTCAAGTGTATTTTAAAATTCATCATTAATATCTCCCTCTCTATTTCTGCAGATTCTTCTCTACGTGGACGGGATGCACGGCGTCATGGGCCACAAACGCTGCATCCAATGGCTGTATTCTCTAATCTCAAGCAAATTCAGACATGTCGTCAAAACCGCTCTCAAACTTCTCCTAGTTTTCGTCGAATACACTGAAAAGAACTGCCTTCTGCTCATAAATGCCATTGTCGCCGTAGACGGTGCTAACGGCCGACAATCATGGTACAATGTTATGAAGATACTACAAGACTTTGATGCGTCAGATACTGAACTCTTAATATACGCTACAACACTCATAAACAGATGTCTTAATAATGTGCCTGATAGGGACACGTATTACGACCAAGTAGATGCTCTGCAAGACCAGGGTATGGACGACATCATCCAGTTGTACATGTCGAAGCAAGGCACAGACTTGGACCTATTGCGACAGTTACAAATTTTCGAAGCCGTCTTATTGTATGAAGACGGTGATGAGAGCGGCACTGCGCTTAAGTAAGTAAAGCTACTTCAAAATTCGCGAAATTTATGAAAAATATTTCTGAATGACACTATCACGAGACTATCCTGCCCTCACACCCGCCACTGCAACTCCTGTAAGCCAGGATCGACAGTGGCACGCATTTTATGACACCGAGCGGTGAAGCTCGGCGAGTCTCTGGGAGCACTAATTAATTAGTCTTAACCCACAACAAAGTTAATCAAACAGAAGAATGGGAAGGAGTTAGAAATATATTTTCCACTTCCCTCCATAACATAGCGGGAGACAAAATAATGAACTAAAAAATGTATTTTAACCGAAATTATTTAGACTTTTACAACTGGAAAAGCCAGATGTAAAGCACCAAGGATAAAATTAAAGGGATCCTATTATTTGAGCTGTCCAACTTGATCCCAATAGTAGGTATAACAAAAACGCTGGAACGCACGGAAATTCTGCCTAGTCTCCACAAGGTCCATGTAGTAATACAACTCCAGATGTTATTCGCATACTATCTAACATAATAAATGACACTATCAAGTTAATTTAATGTAAACTATTTCAGACAATTGGATGAAGCTGTTGTTACATCAGTGCGTCGTAGAAGTCTGAATTTAAACACTTCCGAAAGAAGAAAATCAAAGAAACATCAAATAAAGGAGAAAGGTTAGTGGATGTCAATTAACCTTACCTTCGTTTGTTTGTTTTTGAGTGTTTAGATTTGTTTTATTTTTGCATGGTCACATCCCATAATCATATAATATTATTATACCTTCAGATTTGATGCTTCTGCCGATTTGTTTTTGACATAATTTATTAGTAAAACATTCAACGTTTTGAAATAATATCATGCTTTTTTCACTAACAACAGCAAAATCACCAGTTATCACTCATCCAGAACCTGAAACTAAAATCTCAAATAACCACCGATCTCAGTTCCTACCATCCATCATGGATAATAAAGAAAATAAAGAATTAAGCACAGCATTGCGAAGACGACGGGACAGATTTGCAAGGCAGGCACATCACATAATACAACAGCAGGAAATGATGAATAGCAACGGTAACTACAATGGAATGTTCTCTAATGGGACTTATACTACTACTAATGGAAATTACACCGGGTCTAACGGCAATTACACGAGCCCTAGTAGTAATTTTACTGCTACCAATGGCAACTGCAATGGAAATTACACACCTGTCAAAAGTTACACAAACGGTATTAGTAATCATAATGGCACCAACCACTACAGCATTGGAGTCAATGGTCATCAAGAAGAAGAAGATTCTTATTTAAACGGGAAGAAGAACCTGCATTTGGCTGATGTTTTAAAGAATGGTTTGTTAATTTACTAACACACTAATTACAAAGCTTACATTCACGCTCGTGTTTTTTTTAAATTGCTACTGATTCATTCATTATTGTTTTTTTGTTACGCTGCTTTAAAAATACTGTCTCTTCAGTCTAATAAAAATAACTATTAACAACTTTAACAGGAAATCAAAAATACACTGCCGGACTGAAACAAAGAATTCAAAATGGCACCCTTGGCCATAGCGTTAGTGCTGTGGATGCTTTAGCAGTTATACGACAGAAACAACTAGAAGCAACTCCAGAAACCAAAGACGATCGGGGTATTATAGCCAATAGAGAGCATAGTATCAAAGATCTAGCACAGAGGTTGACTAGTCCTGTAAGCCCTACCACGGAAGATAAACCGTTAAGGGTATCTGAGATGACTGGAATAGTGTCTAAAGCCAAAGAAGAATTAGCTAAATCTCAGTCAAAAGGTATGTTCTTCAAATCTAGTGAAAAAATCTATGAATCATTGTGATGCAGTTTTCCAAACATTGATCCTTAACGAAATATACCTTTATTTTACAGAAGTCATTAAAAATCCAGCTATTGAGAAATCACCAAAAGTGCACGAGATAAAAGTATCAGAAAATGACCTCCACTGGGAAGAGTTAAAGAAAGGATGCCTGCATAGAGAATTCCATTTATGTGATCTCGATTTTTCTGATCTTCGTTTCGATTCCGACGACGACGTGTCATCACCAACTGTCAATGCAGCTCTTGGTCCACCACCTCCGCCACCTGGATTATTTCCCCCAGTTACAGCGCCCCCTCCTCTGCCTGGTTGTTTCCCTACATTATCAAAAAATCCACCTGCACCCCCTCCAAACACTTTATCGTCTGAACTATCAAACGATTCTGACAGCTCTACCATAAAGAAAAACAAGAAAACAGTAAAACTGTTTTGGAAAGAAATACAGGAGAACCCAGTGCCGGCTCTGATCAGGCCTAAAGTCGGTGGTTTCATATGGGATGATCTGCCTAATGTTAGTTTGGATACAGCTATGTTGGAACACCTGTTTGAATCCAGGACTAACGACCTGATAATTAAGGTTTGTAAATTCTATTCCCAATGTCACATTTAAAATTATAATGGCACGTTAACATATTTTTTTTTCTTTTCATGTCTTCATCGCTGGCATCTACATGTCGCTGCTCGTCTACAGGAAGTGAGTATTATCTTATTATTTTTGCATGCACTAAAAACAATTTTACAATTCGCTAACCGTACAATATTTTACAGAAACTAATGGAACCTAAACGTAACTTGATTCTTGATACGAAGAGATCAAACGCTATAAACATTGCCATGAAGAAGCTACCGACCCCGCAGACCATTAAAGCCGCTATTATGAAAATGGACGCGACAGTTATCGGAAGAGATGTAGTTGAGAAACTTCTTACGATGCTTCCTACAGAGGAGGAAAAAATCAAAATTCAGGAAGCTCAGGTAAATCATTCTAGCTGAGTACTCCCAAAGCCATGAATGTCATGTAGGGTTAGGTTATGAATGAAAAGACGTTAAATAAACTTTACCACATATAGCACTGCTAAATCAGTAATATCCATTATTTCTACCTGTAGCTCCTACTATCATGTTTATTTATATTTATTGTTATGCTTGTTTTAGTATGCCAACCCAGATCTGCCACTTGGAAGCGCCGAACAATTCCTTTTAACACTGGCATCTATAAATGAATTGTCGTCGCGTCTGAAGCTTTGGGCCTTCAAGTTCGATTTTGATGCTTCAGAAGTAAGAATATTTATAACAAAATATAATATAAATCATACTTAATGCCAGATGGTCAAGCTACAACGAGTTCTATATGAATTGCATATTTCTAATATAATACTTAAAATAATGTTATGATATCTTTGCTACATTATTTGTATAAATATTATGTATTTTTTTTATTTAATAAATCATGAACTAAGTAATCTACAAACGAAATACAATTACAGAAAGACATAGCAGAACCGCTGATGGACTTAAAGCAAGGCATAGAGCTTTTAAAGGTGAACAGAACCTTCAAGGTGATCCTATCGACCCTGAGGTCTGTGGGCAGCTTCCTGAACGGTAGCCACGTCAAGGGTTTCAGGCTCGAATACCTCTCGAAGGTAATGGAAGTCAAGGACACAGTTCACAAGCACCCGCTCCTGTATCACATATGCGAAATGATTATAGAAAAATTCCCGGATAGCACCGACTTTTTCAGTGAAGTAAGTATTGATCGAAATACGAAACTACCTGATTTTTTGTTAACTCTGGATGTATCAAACCGTAATACAGAAGATATAAATAATGACATTTTTCATCTTATTCTGTATCTATATAGGTCGGTCCAGTAATCCGGGCATCAAAAGTTGACTTCGACGTATTGGGCACCAACCTCAACAAACTGGAAGCCGACTGCAAAGCGTCCTGGGATCACATGAAGAGGATCGCCAAACACGACGGCTCGCAAATATTCAAGACGAAAATAAACGATTTCGTCACCGACGCTGCTGAGAGAATTATATTACTGTCCGTTATTAAAAAGAGAGTGATGAGCAGGTAATGTATGTAAGATAGGTAATAGATTCAGAATGCCAAGTCCATACCAGTGCATCTTTTGAATCTGAAGCATGCATAATACGTAGTGTATTTATAAGGAATTAGTTATATCAAAATACTATAGACTATGACTGATAATGAAGTTTTATAATCTGATGACTGTTGAACGTGGTTCTCAATTCTCACGATTTAATTATCGGATAAATTATGCAGAAAAGAAATTATATATGATTTCAAATGTATTGATGTAGGTATTTTAATATTATTTGCGCTAAAATACAAATCACTACACTCACACGACACATTACACATCACATTTTCTCGAGCAATGCGAACTTTGTATTTATTGCAAATGCGAAAGCAGATAGCTTTATTTTTGTACTCATTACACATTAAAGATAGTAGAAGATGGCCATTTATTGTTGCAGATACCGCAAGTTCCTATTATACCTGGGGGTACCTCCCGCCGACATCTCAAAAAATAAACCTTCAGAGTTCCTGAAGGTGATCGCAGAATTCGCGCTGGAGTACCGCACCACGCGAGAGAGAGTTCTACAGCAATTAGAGAAGAGAGCTAACCACAGAGAAAGGAACAAGACTAGGGGCAAAATGATAATTGATGTGAGTTCGAAGGAGACTTCCTACACGGCAAATTATAAAAGACTGTCTTTTGGTCACGTTATTTTTTCTGAAATTGATGTAATTAAATCAAAAGACATAAGGGTGTAGGTAACATTCTTCTACCAAGAGTGGTGTCTGTTCGGTAGTTAGGTTACCCCTATAAATAGACTGACAAACTTTATCTGTTTTAAGGGTTCTTTACCTCAAGCGAAAAAAAGGAAACCTTATAGGATCACTTTTACTCCGTCTGTCTGTCTGTCAAGACCCTTTTTCTTAGGAACACGTGAAGATATTAAGTTGAAGTTTATGTCAAATACTCGGGTCTGTGATCCCTTTTAGCTGTGAAAAGATCAAACTTGTAAGTCAATACTGTTGTATACCGGTAGTTGTAATTAATAAAAGATATCAACAATATTACCGCGCAATTTCTTTATATGGGAAAAACCAGGAATGTCAAGATGACAGCTGCCATCCGAACATAGACAATTACATAGATAATGACATAGATAAAGTTTCTTGGATTATTACTCAACACTCCCCCACGTTACAGATTCAAACGTTCTGGGGCTCTTCTTATTCTTACGCTGCGCCTTGGAGTTGTTTCTGGCAAATTATGGTCTTCAGGAATAGTATCTGTAATTAAATCCTCTGGAGTAGTATTAGTCTCAGTTGGTGGCTCTTGGATTTCATCATTCAATGTATTTGGTAATATGGAATTTTCTTCTTCTATTGATGTTGGTGTACTACGAAAAGGATATGAGCTCAGATGTTTTTTTTCGCTAGGTATATATAAGGTTTTTCTTATTTGATCAACATGTCTGGTCCACATCTTTCCATCTACCATTACTTCATAATGTAATTTTCCTTTTTTATTTATTATCTCACCGAATCTCCATTTGTAGTTATCGTAACTTCTTACTTGCACTCTCTCTCCTACCTTATATTCTTTGTAATTTTTGTATTCTTCATTCTTATTGTTCATTTCAGTAGATATGTTTCTTTTGACCAAGTCTATTCTAGTTCTATATAATCTTTTGAACATCATTTCTGCAGGACTTAGTCCAGTTGCATTGTTTTGTGTTTTCCGGTAAGCCATTAAGAATCGTTGTAATTTATCTTCTAAGCAGCCTTTCTCGTGTGCCATTGCTTTTAATTTATTTTTGAATGTTTGAACATATCGTTCCGCTTGGCCGTTAGTAGACGGATGAAATGGTGCAGTATATTTTGCTGTGATTCCGTTTTCACGATAAAACTGTTGGATTTCCTCTGAACGGAATTGTCTACCGTTATCTGACACTATTGTGATCGGAAGACCAAATGTAGTAAATAATTTTTTTAAAATTTTTATTGTTGAAGAAGCCGTCATTGACTTTGTAGGTATTACTTCTAACCATTTTGTAAAAGCGTCTACAACTATTAGGAAGTAATGGTCCATAAATGGTCCAGCATAGTCAATATGAAGTCTGTTCCATGGTTCTTTGGGGTATTCCCAGTTGTGTACAGGAACCTTCGGTGAGTTCTTCTGTACTAAACAGCATGCTTTACATTCTTTTGCCATTTTTTCAATATCAGCATCAATATTCCTCCACCATACATAGCTCCGAGCTAATGCCTTCATTTTAACTATACCAGTATGTGCTGCATGTAATTCTTGTAATATTTCACCTTGTAACTGTTTAGGTATGACAACTCTTATACCATAGAAAATGCAATTATTCTGCAGAGAGAACTCATGAAGCTTCCCAAAGTCTTTGCCTGATTGGATTTCATGGTACATCTTCTGAAGTTCTGGGTCCTTTGCTGTAGCTTCTTTAATTGTTTGAAATGTAATTGGTAGTGCTTTAATCTGATTTATGTAAAATTTATCATCATTTGTTAGTTTGTCCTCATTTTCTATCTTATTGGTATTTACTATTCTTGAAAGGTAATCTGCATTTGAATGTTCTGTAGTTTTCCTTAATTTGAGTTCATAGTTGAAACCAGCTAAAAAATTTGCATAATGTATCAGTCTTATTGCTGTAGTAACTGGGGTAGCTTTATCTGGGTGCAAAATTCTAGATAAAGGCTGATTATCTACTATTAAAATGATCTTGCGTCCATAGCAGTATTGGAAAAATTTCTTGAGACCCCATATTAATGCTGCTGCTTCCTTATCTAGTTGACTATAATTTTTTTCAGCTTTTGTCAATGATCTTGATGCTATGCATCAAGCTATAGGCCTTTCTTCTTTATTTGGTAGAATGTGAGATAAAACTGCTCCAAACCCTGTAGGTGAAGCATCTGTAGCTAGCGTGACTGGCCAGTTATTGTGGAATGGAACTAACACTTTATCACTACATAATTCTTTTTTTAGTTTTATGAATATAGCTTCACATTCTTTATTCCATACAAAATTTGTGTTTTTCTGTAGTAATTTATACAGTGGATTAAGTTTTAGTGCAAGATTAGGAATAAATTGTTGATAATAATTTACCATTCCCAGAAATGTCCGTAATGATGATATATCAGTTGGTCGTTTACTGTTGACAATGTCGATTATCTTTTCTTTCATGGGATGTAAACCGTTTTCATCAATTCTATGCCCTAAGTAATCAATACTTATTTCGAAAAAATTGCACTTCTTCTTGTTAAGGTGCAATCCACAATCTTGCAATTTTTTTAATACTATCTGCAATCTTTTTATAAGCTCTGTACGTGTTCGTCCTTGGACTGCAATATCATCAAAAAAACAAGCTGTGCCTGATAAATCTTGAAGTGTCTGATCCATAAATTTTTGCCATATATTAGGTGCTGTTTTTACTCCAAACATTAAGCGGTTGACCTTGTATGTTCCTTTACATGTACTGACAGTTTGTAACATAGCTGTTTGTTCATCCACTGTCATATGTAAATAAGCTTTATTTATGTCAAGTTTACAGAAATATCTTCCTCCACTAAGTTTAGAGAATACTTCTTCTATCCTAGGGATTGGATAATTATCATCTAGTAAGTTTTTGTTTAATGTTGCTCTGTAGTCGGCACATAAGCGTATATTGCCATTTGGCTTGATGACTGGAACTATGGGTGTGCCCCATTGTGCATAAGTAGCTTTTTGAAAAATACCTTCTTGTTCCAATCTGTCAATTTCTTCTTCAACCTGTTTCCTTAATGCAAATGGTACTGGCCTTGGTTTACAAAAAATTGGACTTACTTTTTCTTTCAGCATAAAACTAGCTTGATATGTTTTAATTTTACCAACTTTTTCTGAAAATAATTCTTTGTATTCATCTAATAAATTTTGCAGCATCTGTTTAAAATCTCTTTCTGTAACATCACTTTCTTTGTCAATTTTATATAAATCAAATTGTAAGTTTAATTTTCTTATCCACTCTCTACCCACTACTGGATCAACTTCCTGATCTATAATTATCAATCTTCCATTTATTTCATTATCTTTATACTTTACTTTAATGTTGCACACTCCAATGGGCTCTATGATTTCACCTGTATATGTGCGTAATTTAATATTTGTTTTGCTTAATTTTAGAGAATTAAAATATTTTCTGTAATAACTAACGGAGCATGTTGTCAGTGCTGCACCGGTATCTAGTTCCCATGTATGTATCTTTCCATTTATCTGTAAGGAAATATTATATTTATCATTATTACTGTTTTCTAATGGTATTTTATTTATTTCATACATTGTATCATTTTCTTCAACTGACATGAAATCATCATCCTCGACCTCCAATTGCCTTTGTTCTTGGAAGCAAACGGTATGTATGTGTCCTTTTTTATTGCATTTCTTGCAGTACAGTTTGTTCTTCAACTTACAATCATATGCTTTATGGTTATCTTTTCCACATCTATAGCACTGTATTATATTTTCTTCTGAAGTCTCTTTATTAACAGTATTCTTGTTTTTCTTTAATATTTTTCTATTTAATGCCATTTTCTTTACAGAAATTTTATTTATATTTGATATGTCCTTGTCATGGTTAATTTCTTTAGATTCAGTTTTGGATGTTTCAATAGCCATAGCTATTTTAATTATCTCTGCAAATGTTGTATCAGGCGGTTCTTGTAATAACCTTTCTTTAATATCAATACTCCGAAGACCCCTTATAAATTGGACACGAAGGTGTGTGTCAAAAGTACTATGTTTGCAATGGGTACAAATAAAATTGCATTTGCTGCCGATTTCTTTTAACTCTGACACATAATTAGCAATAGTCTCATTTTCATGTTGGGCTCTCAGACAGAATTTATGTTGTTTAGCTACTTCACCCGGTTCTGGTGCTATATGATTTTTTAAGGTATTTATGAGTTGTTCAAATGTTTTGCATTCAGGTTGTACGGGGGCTGTGATATTTTTCAGTGTTTGATAGTGTTTCGGACCTATGCAGTTTAAAAATATTTGCACTTTCGTATCCGCATTCGTAACACCTTTAAGGTTTATATAATTTTGTAATCGCTGCAAGTAGCTGTCAAACGACTCATTATCTTCATCGTAGGGCTGAAGACTGATTCCGCTGATTGTCGACGTTGTAGATTTAGATTGGTTTTGTGCAAAAGCTTCTTGTAATTGAGCTTGTTGTAATTGCATACCTGTCATGGTCTCCATCATTTTCGCCAGTACTTGCGTTAGTTGTTGTTCCATTTTGTAGAACCAAAAGCGTATAATTTATGCAAATTTACATGTAACGGATTTGTTGTCTCCGCTATATCCCATCCTCGTCGCCAGTTTGTTGTATACCGGTAGTTGTAATTAATAAAAGATATCAACAATATTACCGCGCAATTTCTTTATATGGGAAAAACCAGGAATGTCAAGATGACAGCTGCCATCCGAACATAGACAATTACATAGATAATGACATAGATATTTTTTTTTTTTTTTTTTTTTTTAATAATTCTCCCTTACAGGGAAGGCAAAGGGTTCAAGCCCATACAGCCTCGTCTTAAGTGATACCTCTGGTTGTCTTTTTTTTTTTTCCTATGTACTATGTCGTAGTAAAGCAGTGGCTACCTTACCAAGACTTTATCAAGGTCTTTTGGCGGCAACGAAAAAACACTCGATTGGCACAGTTATTTCAATTCACTTCATTTGAGCACTTTAATCGAACTATATTGGATAATATACCACCATAATTATGCAATATAACACTAAGTATCACCAAAATAATGAATTAAAACAAGAGCACCTCATGACACTTCTACGTTCCCGCCAAAACTCATGACATAGATAAAGTTTCTTGGATTATTACTCAACAAATACGATCAAAAGATATGACCGTTTATATTTGGGATTTCGCAAGGGAATCAATACCTATAGGGTTCTTCCCGTTAACCTAGAATCATGAACTTGGCAAGGAGAATGGTCTTACAGCACATGTAATGGGAAAAGTCTAAAAACCGCAAATATATACTTCAATATTATAAAGTAGCGAATTTTACGAAGTTCTTAGATATTATTAATTTATTAATTAATTTTGGCGAACTACTGATAATACCCTGTCTACAAGTTTGTCGGTAGCCTCAGTACGCAAGTGCAACACGCACTTGTCGGGTTTTTTAAAATTGGAATATTAGGGTTGAGCGTTCTTTATTTTTTTCAGTTCATATTAGCAACTAATTATAATATGATTTATCTCCAGATGGGAAATTACTCAAACAAGAATGGGGACCACACAGCAGATAGTGCACTAAAGGAGCTTCTGAAGACAGACCCCGACACTGATAGCTTAACTGAAGGGAGACGCAAGTCACAAATATCTACTAACAAATTGCTTGTCAAGTACGTTCAATAACATTTACTATTATAATTCGATTAAATATGAGGTGTTTATTCATTTTATGAATACATGCCATAATTCAAATAAAAAATATATAAGATTTCCTTTGAATTCTTCTTCTTATATTTTCTCTCAATATCTTGCACCTACTTTCATTTGCGTCTTAACCAAATAAATAACTCAATTTAAAATATTATTTAACCCAAAACCAATTCTCAATGTACGTAATAAATCATTATTATGGTATATCGCAGTGGAGACCTGTCAGCCGATGACGAAATTATCGAAAGCCTGGTGAAATCAGCAATGTCTGCGAGACGGCCCATAACCCGGGAGCGAAGGAAGAACAGAATCTCCGACAAGAAAAGCTGTAAGCACTACACTTTTTCTTAAATTAAATGCTATTATTCTACAGGCAGTTTTAAATGGTCATAATTCAAATAATTTAAGATGATTTTTGCCATAATATTCAACTGTTCGTTTATAAAAAGCTCTACCCTCATTATTTGTAAGATACTACCAATATTAAACAACTTTTATCTATTATGATGAAAGACCACTCTTGATGATCTTTTTAGGTGTATAACTAAACTGTATTCTGTATTCATTGTTCTCTATCACTGACACAGCTCGCGCGTTAATATTAACAGATAAGAACTTTTCAAAAAACTTCTCATTGTATTTTTTTATTCCTGCTACAGCTCTATTGTTTTGCTCTGCTGAAATATACCAAGCTCAGCGAATCAACATTTTTTTTACATATAGGTATGAATAATTTTATTATAATACATGCAATTTGATTTACAGGGAACAGGACTCTCGACGGTCACCAGTCGTGGCCCGGCCGTGAGAACAATACAGGGTAAGTACAGGTTTGTTGAATGATTTACTTATTTGAGGGCGGTAGTGGCCCGACAAGACGAGCCAACCGAAGTGCAAGTGCACCACCTACCTTTTCTCGAAATACTTCGTCGTTTTTTGCACCCTCATAACTTGGGTTTGGATTATACCAGATAAAGAAAATTCTCGGGATATAATGTCAATAGTAGACTTATTAAACATAAAGTTTCAATTGCATGGCTCTTACACTTAAATTTTATTGATATCTAAAAAAATCCCGATTTCGTCACTGATTCACTGATGATTGTCAAAATTCTTAGAGTACTTCCTGAAGTCCTAGAAAACTGAAATATCGACGCTGGAAAGCAAACACGTAGTAACTGACATACATCATATGTGTCAGTTACTACGTGTTTGCTTTCCAGCGTCGATATGTAACCTGGTATTAGAACACAAACGACAAAAAAATCTAAAACTTAGAACTTTTACCCCTCAACCCCTTATACTATGAGACTTCCGCAAATTTAGATGCTAGAGGTCTGTAAATTGATATAGGGACTCCTTTTTACAAATAATAAAATACATATTTCAGGATTTTTAGTAAATCCCCCCCACCCTTTAAATTAGGACATGAAAGTTTGAGTGGGTCTCCCATACTTTAGACAGGATATAAAAAGTGGTTAGATACTCATGAATAATGTAATATTTGTCTATAATTAAGCATATTCTTTTTTTCAGATCTACTACCGAGATCCAGCATAGATAGTCGAAAATACTAAACATTATGACAATTATACTATTATGATCTAATTATGTGGTATCTATAGTTTAATATTTTTAATCACTCTCACATTATTAATAGCAGGTTGCTTATTTACTACTTTCTGCTGCCATTATTTATAATTTATACCGATTTAACTATTCTAATGTTGATATAGTTTCTAAGTTTCTTGCACTTTTATCATTTAGTAATAAAATGTGTAAGACAGTAAATTATTGATGCAAAGAAGTATAATTTGACAAAATTAGATACTAGTCACATAACCCTTTCTCGCATAATATGTAGGTACCCTCACTAATATAATTTGCAAAGTGAAAATATAAATAAAATTTCAACAGATTTAATAATTTCAATATACAACATCAATACATTAATTTAATTTTGTTAGTCATATCTATAATAGGTAATTGAAATTTGAGTTGCGTGTGTCGACTACCTCTTTTTTTGTTGTCGAAATACTCACTTCATATTATCGGTTATTTTTCTTGCTTCTATTTTTTTAAATATATATTTTACAGTATACTAAAGGTACTAAAATAACATTGTAAAATATTTCTTTAAATATTTTAATAAAGGTATCTACCTACAGACAGGAATAAAGTCAAAATAAGCCCATTGAATTTATTTATGATCATTATAACAGGAACGCATTTTCAGAAGTTGCATTTTTAATCCATGATGAGAGTGATAAATATTATTAAATTGAATTTTATCGGTTCCTTTTAAAATATTCATATTCCTTTGTCTGATTAGATAATGAAATGAAAAAAGTATTTGAAAGAAGAGAAAGAAAAAAAAGTATTCGCGAAAATTTTCCAGCCAGTTGCGACATAAGGCAGAATAGATGTATTTCTAAGCAAAATGTTTGGCATTGTGCAATAAAAATTTCCTAATAATCTGAGTCCTTATAAGTTAATGAATTACTATTATACTAAGGCAAATTTATCTCTACAAAGCATTTTGGACGACACCCTAAAATAATGTAAACATAGAGTAATAGGTACCGACTTACTACTGAACTACACCACTTTAATTTATGTCTCATTATGTTATTGTATTTTGTATTTATGTAAATAATTCGTGTAAATAACTCTTAATTGGATTTTTACATTATCGTATTTTGTATTTGATAAAATAGAGATCTTGAATCTAAGCGTGAAATAAATCTGGATAGGCATCGCCGCATGCAACCCATAGAATGTTGGAAAACTGTACTAGAATGTAGGTATTATTACCCCTGTGTTAGGCACTATTTTACATGCATTTTCGTGTAAACAATTAATAGTACGTGTACAAGAATATAACGTAACGCGAATTTAGATAATGTAGCAATCATTTATCACAATATTATGTGATGAGGCAACATTCACTATTATTAATAATGGATATACGTTGTACGTTGAAAATTGAATTAGGTAACTGCAGATCTAATAAAATAGATCTAAAATATGAACTCAAACTAAATATGGCCGTTGTCTTGACTTTAGAACAAGATGTTATTACATAATTAATTTATTTCATCGATGTTTAAGTTAGTAATCCATATGGAATCGATACGCTGTACGTACAGCGTATCGATTCCAGGATTCTAGAAGGTAGCAGGTGAAGAATACTACAAGAACAAACAGTACCTAAGTATAATTAATAGTTATTACTCCCTACTCATCGAATCATAAATTAATTGTCTCGTATTGTTATTGTAATGATTGCTGTAAGTGCTCACCTCCTTGTTGTAATAGAATTGACTATTAATTCCATATAATCAATTTAAATAAACATGTACTACCTTAAAATGCGTTTTATTTCTATTGTTCCTCTTTATGAAAAGAATCTATTCTTACATTATAGAGATGTCATCAGCAAATTGTATAATTTGTTATTCTACAAACTGCCTAGAAAAGTATTTAGAATAATAATAATTTAAGTAAAGCATTTATGTAATCCACAAATCGAATATAAAAATAGACACGTTCTACAATCATATGAGATTTATAAAAAAAAAATTTATAACATGTTGCGTAATACTGGTATTACTTACTTAAAATTTGCTTTCAACAGATATAGGTATTAGCTCGATGGGATATAATTACACAGTTATAAAACTGCCAAAGTAGGTACGTCGAAGCAGACTGCATGACCCATTTGAGAAGTATGCTTTCCGGCACTCGCTAAGTATTATTTAAGTGTATATAATCGCAGAAAAAATTCATTCATCAGTTACTTTTATTATGGCATCGAATGAAGAGACGAGCATTTTTTTTATTGCATTTAATGACGAGACGAGCATGCCGTTCGCCTGATGGTAAGTGATACGACCATAAACAGTAGAAATACCATCCAGAACCTTGATTTACAAAGTACTGTGTGGCATTCCACTGCACTCGTCATCCTGAGACATAAGATGTTAAGTCTCATTATGTCCTGTAGTTACACTGGCTACAATGCCCTTCAAACCGAAACACAACAGGGCATGCACCCTGCTGCTTGGCGGTAGAAATAGACATTGCGGTAGTAAATACAACACACCGGTATTACTAGTACCGCCCAGACTTAGGAACGACTGCCTATTCGTTTCCTGCTCTATTCTGCCAACCCAAGAAAATTTACTTATAATCCTACTAATATTATAAACGCGAAAGTTTGTAGGAATGTATGGATGTTTGTTACTCTTTCACGCAAAAGCTATTAAACGGGTTGCGATGAAATTTGGTACACGGGTACCTAGTTCGTGTCTTGGATTAACACATATGCTACTTTTTATCCCGGGAAAATATAAAGCGGGACTTTCCGGAAAAACTTTATATCGCGGGCGGTGCCACGGGCAAAAGCTAGTATTAATATAAATGGTACTAGGCTTTCCTAGGTAATTTTTTGTTACCAGATAAGCTGTGATTCCGCAGGACGTGACAGACGGCAGACGACAACGGCAAACGGCAGACGTCATGTGCCGCGACGGCAGACGACACTTCTATGGGTACTGGGCTTTAGTTATTGTTCTGAGACTATACAGTATTAAATTGTATGACCGATACCGCATACGACGGCAAATGACGCGCGGCAAGTGACGTCCTACTGCGCGCCATTTGCCGTGGTGTGCGGAATCGGTCCCATACAATTTAATAGTAGTGCCGTCTGCCGTCCCGGCACATGGTATGTACTAAAACCTTCGCTGAAAAATATACGTATTTGAATAAGGAAAACCCGCACCAGTAAAATATCAAATTATGAAGGATAAAATAATGGTTCCCTATCGAAATGCATAAATGTATTTGTAATAATATTGTTACGCATCTTAGCTTTAAGCCTAAATATCAATGTGCATAATAATCATTACGCATAATTGTTTTACATTTATAAAACAATAAAGCATAAATACAAAAAGCACAACCATCAGAGCGGCCAACTTCAGATAGTAGAGTGAAAAATAAAATAAAAAATTAATAATAAAAAGTGTTTTCATTTTAAATATTTCTACTTAATTTGCAACAAAAAAAAAACAAAAAATAAAAGAGAAACGAAAACGAGGTGGCTTAAAAGGCAGGTATTGAGAGCCTGAAGTTTTAGGCATAAAAAGAAAAAATTAAAAACAAAGCTGTCATGTTCTTTAGTCGAACCATAGAATAAAGTTTATAGATATTATATTATAATCTCCTTGATCATTCATGTTTGGTTTTGTCTGAGTTGGAATTTAACAATGGTCTCGAACCTACCGATTTTTCGGTATTTCTACCGATTTTGGGCCTGTCCTACGGAAATAACATGAATTTTCAACGATTTTTTGAAAGGTAGAAGATTCTCCCGAATTTTCTACCGATTTTCAGCGATTCGAAGCTAAAATCCCCTTTTTCTTTCATATTTTGCGATGCCTTCGTTAAATATGGTGCTGTTTGGGGCGGCGGGGAGGCAGTATTCTTAAAGGCGCGGCAAAATTTGTTCAAAATTTTTACCAGTGATGCCAGACGTACCAATTTCCTGGTACATGTACCATTTTTCAGGGTCTTGTACCATGTACTTACTAAAACCGGTGTTGGTACGCAAAAGTACCAAATTTCAACATCAATGACAAAATATTTTTTTTTCTTGTATCTAAGAATATATCAATTCTTCTTGCATAATTACATCATTTACTAATAATATATTTTTTTTGTTAATATCACTGAACACCATAGATTAGCAAGGACGTATAAGTGTATAAGTAGCTGTACTGGTTACAAATTCTCCTTTTGGGACCTAAAAAAAAAGTCGCCGGACAAATTTTATACTGAAATTATATATTTTATAGTGTGTACCATCTTTTTTGGTGAAATACCAACTTTCAGTGACCTCTGTACCAGTATTACTGAGAAACTATCTGGGAGGGGGGGGGGGGGGTGCGTGACTCTCGTTTGTTGAAATTACCTTCTTTTGGTACAATAATAGTCCCTAGAGTTTAATATTAAGGGGATTTTCATTGAATATTGCTTATTTTTTGCATATACTAATTTTTGCTCCAAATATACCGATTTTTCTTGGCAACCGATTTCACATTTTGTCGTCCGAGACCACTGGTTGGAAACGCCTTAAAGTCAGTTCTAGCATGGTGGTTCATGTGCACCTAACACGCTCCTCGCTAACCTAATTTATCTATACTAATATTATAAAGCTGAAGAGTTTGTTTGCTTGTTTGAACGCGCTAATCTTAGTAACTACTGAACCGATTTTTATTTATTTTATTTTATTTTACATCTTTATTGTACACCAACAGAAGTAACAAATAAATCAAAATATACACAAGTAATATTAATAATATAGGCAGCGGTGATACAATTGGCGGTCTTATCGCTCAAGGCAATCTCTTACAGACAACCATTGGATGGAGATAAGAGAAATGACGAAAAGGGCAGTCAGGGGCGTACATAAAGTTACTATAGAATACACTAAATGTAAATAAATAAATGCATACGAGAGCACAAAAATATTTACAGACAACATATTTATACATACATACATAGATACATACATACATACATACATAGTCATATGTACAAATACACATATAATATAATACATATATGCATATTATTACTATATAAAAGTATACATAATATATAATATTTACTACACAAAAGTAAATGGGTACTTATATATGCTAATCATTGACATACAGATCTGAGAGATTCTAGAGGTTGAGGAAATGTTCCTTTACCATTTTTTTAAAAACTGGTAGTGATTGCGCGCGTCTTATGGCTAATGGCAGAGCATTCCATAATCTGACAGCGACAACAGTGAAGGATTTCTCCATGAATGTAGTAGCATGCACAGGCATCTTCAATTTCAAGTTCTCCGATGATCTCAGAGACTTCTCATGCGTCTCACGAAGAAATAGGAATCTAGATTTAAGATAAGAGGGAGTTAGAGGATTAAACAGAATACTATAGAGAAGGGAAAGAATGTGGGCATTCCGGCGAAAGCGAATAGGTAACCACTTGAGCTTAGTGCGAAACTCAGACACATGATCATATTTGCGCAGTCCAAATATGAATCTTATGCAAAAATTCTGAAGGCGCTCAAGCTTATTAAGTTGTTCTTCAGTAAGGTTAATATAACTGGCATCAGCATAATCAAGGATGGGAAGGAGAAGGGACTGAACCAGTGAAATCTTGGTGGCAATGGGTAAAAAGTTGCGTAACCTTCGCAAGGACCCCGCCGCAGCATAAAGCCTACGACTAACGAATTGAAGCTGAGGTCCCCAGGTAAGTGATTTATCCAAGTACAGTCCAAGGTTTTTTACACTATCGCTGTACGGGATAATAGTACCGTCACAAGACACACAAGGAAGTTGCGACCAATCTACCCTTGATATCATCCTAGGGCTGCCGATGACAATTACTTGTGATTTCGATGGATTTACTAATAAGCCATGAGCCTTGCTCCATTCATAAATATGATTCAAGTCAGAGTTTACTTCCATAACTGCATCGGTCAGCTTATCCAAAGGTGCTTGAGTATAGATTTGCAAATCATCAGCATAGAGGTGGTAGGATGAACGAAGATGATTTGAGATGGAGTTGATGAAAATTGCGAAGAGAAGTGGAGATAGAACGCCGCCCTGTGGCACTCCGGCAACAGTGGAGCAATAAGAGGAATATGTATCCTCAATGCAAATACGCTGCTGGCGTCCAGACAGGTAACTGTGAAACCACACAATTGCTGTTGGAGATATGTTAAGGGAACGCAGCGTGTAAAGTAATACGTCAAAATCGACAGTATTGAAAGCGTTACTAAAGTCCAGTAAGGCCAACACAGTTAGCTTCCCTTCCTCCATGCCAGATCTGACGTCTTCCGTAACACGAATTAAGGAGGTAGTGGTGCTATGACCGCTACGGAACCCGGATTGAAAGGGATTGAGGAGTTGATTTGTGTAGAGGAAATCATTGAGTTGGGAATGAACCAAGCGTTCAAGAACTTTAGAGAGGAAAGGTAGGATGGATATAGGACGAAAGTCGGAATAGGTGGATGGATTAGATTTCTTAGGAAGTGGGATAATTTGGGCATCCTTCCAAGCAGTAGGAAAAATGCCGCTGGAGATGGAATAATTTAGGATATGACAAATAATGGGGAGGAGTTCGTCGAGGATAGGAAGGATCATGTTACGCCCGATACAGTCGCTTCCAGCAGCATTGGAAGTGATCGTCAGGATGTTCTTCTTAACATCACAAGCAGCAAATGGTTTGAAGACTAATGGGGTACAAGCGGGAGTTTTACGGGAAGAAAGAAGCTGAATTGTATTTCCTGATTTTGAAAATTCTTTCACTAATAGGAAGCTACTAACTCCTGGGTGCTATAGGCTACTTTTTATCCCGGGAAAATATTTTTGTCCAGGAAAAACATTTTCACGCGGGCGGAGCCGCGAGCACTACTAGTTCTAAATACATATTATGCGAAATGTATATTAGCCTAATACAAATAAGTCAAGCTAAAAATATTCCAATAGCTTATTATGACAAAAAAGTAGTAGGCCAAAATATTACTATGCAATAGTACTATTATGCCCAAGAAGATTATAATATTTCTAGCCAATACCTACATATTATGCAAAGTCAAATATGTGAAAAAATAATAGCTTAAAAAAGTAGACTAACCAAAGGGATCCCTAAAATAATAACTTCATGTAAAGCTATTCTACAATAAAACACTGCACTACTAAAAACATAATATTTATTTATTACATATTTGTAAATAAAAAAAAATGATATTGGACAATCCAATTCTACAAAGAAAACTTACCGAAAAGAAAGGTTACCGTACAAAAAACAGTCAGAAGAGAGGGACAGAGCTCCCTATAGAAGCTCTCTCGCTCGGAACGGAATTTCAACTACGTATAATGTAAGCAAATATAAACCTTAACGTTCGGAAAATAAGGTTGAATTTCTATTGTGTTGGAATCATGCGTAATCAATCCATTTTGGATTTAAGATCCTTGCTAGTAACATTTTAGAGGACAGCCTGATGATTCCGATAAGAAAGTCAGTTATAATTCATAAAATAATTGATTTTCTTTTCCCCATTGTAAAACAACCTAACATTTTTAAATGGAAGATATAAAAATGCAAGAAGAATATTGATACATGTTTCATAAGTGTAAGATGAAACCCAATTTCACCCATCTCTTTTCCTATAGGTGGCGTATGGAACATCGCTAGACTTGCGCTATATGTATAGTCTATAGACAAGTATCTACAGTTATTCTGCTTACCTGCTGCTTACGATCGGCGTAATAGGTAATGGGTATAAAATTCTTGGTAATAGGTGATACGCACGCCTATGTACAGTGCTGCCAGATTAGGCGACTTTTCGCCATTTTGGCTATCTTGAAGAGTGTCGGGGCGACCAAAAATTGCGAAAGGCGACTGGTCGCCGTTTAGGCTACGCGAATGGTGATTAGTCGCCAATTTAGGCTACTTCGGAAAGTTCGTGTTTTATGCATTATTGTTGTCGAATTTGTGGATATTTATAGCTTTGAGGGTACAAAACATGTACTCAGATCCCTCGTACACATAATTATTGAAAACTGGGGAAATTTTTTTTTTGCTGTTTGCATCTCCACACAAATGGGCGACTTTAGGCTACTTCGAATTTTCGCCGCGTTGGACCACTATGGATTATAAATTAAGGACGTTTTTGTTTTTTGCTCCTTCATCTCTCCATATACGAAGAGGCGACTTTAGGCTACTTCACAATGAATTTTCGGCGACTTTAACCGTCAAACATCTGGCAACACTGGTTACCAGTGTAATTTTTCAACTTTGTTAATTGTTTGTACCTAGAGTTTGTGGTTGATAAAACTTTTTTAGTATTTCTGAAAATAGATTTTTTGTATGAAAATATTTATTATTTACAAAATTAATCGCCAATAAGCCAATCGAGGTATAATATAAGTAAGTTATGCATATTTTTTTACTTCTGAATTCCGTGAATACACCACGCCCTAAATTCCGAAAAAGCCCAATTCCAACCACCAAACAAAACGATCATTGATGATTGACTAGACTTTTTTCTTTGGCAGGTTGGCAACAGTTAGTTGAACATTATGCAGGCATCTGAAATTAACCCTTACTTTACAGGGAATGGGACGTACAAGCCGATAAATCCTATATTGTCGAAAGTAGGTGATTTCACGCCATTTTACATTGCAATCGCGATCTGTTCGGTGATACTCGGTCTTCTTCTTATACTGAACATTGTTTGCTGTTGCTCAAGGTACTCGGATTACTGGCTGGACCGGCATACTGGTTAGTGGTTTATACCTTTTTTTTTGTTATTACCTTCATGTTCAATAACTTTTTGTAATTGAGAATACCTCAGGTATTTTCAATTTTGCGAACGCTATTGGCTGTTATTTCAAACTGCCATTTTGTTAAGAGTATCTGGTATCCACATGTACCTTCACAAAAATAAGCTTCAACCATTCACAGAGGTAAAATGTAATTCTAGTATTCTTTCTGATGTTTGATTGTGTTACGCGAAAATGTTACTGCTGTATTTCATCTATATTAATTTAATGTAAGATTATAATTTATTGATTGTCGTTATTGTAATTTGTATGTTACTTTTAATATGTAATTTAAAATGTAGGTATAAGTTACTTTTTGAGACGTTCATAACTCTGCATGCTGTGATCATCTATAATTTGTAATGACATTTAGCCTTAATAATAATATGTATCCTAATGTTTTATATTCTGTCAGTGTACATTATGTTGATGATTCTATAAATAAATATAATATGTAAGAAGCGGGTATGTTTCTGCTAAGAGATTCTAGTAAGAACCCATTAAGATTTCCATTAGTATCTCACCTTGTTTCATTACCATAACCCCTAAATATGTTACCCTAAAAGGTTAGCACAGGTGCAATATCACAACCACAATTTCCTTAACTTAGCAACTTCTTGGTTTGATAGCAGGTAGTTCTACATTGGGCAATCATTCAAATCCCATGGTTTGAAACAAAATAAAAAACATAGGAATCATGAAACAAATATTATTTTAAGATTTTTACCATATACTTTATTTGCTATGTAGTAATACTGTTACTGTTCCTGTGTTTTCCAACCTAAAGGTTACAGATCTTAGGCATCCCCTTTTGTAAAGAAAGAAACATAACTAATTATAACAATGTTATAATTTATTAAATACATTATTCATTTGCAGGTAATCGCTGGTTGGTCTCAATTTGGTCAGCTACGCCACACAAACAGCCACCACTTGACTTCACTGAGCTAAACATAAACGAATTACCCATACAGATTGTCTTCCCACAAGCCGTAGATGAATACTCAGATATTGGAAGACACGAATCTGAACTAACATCTATATCCCGTCAACCTCTTACTTCATCTCAAGAATATTTAGAGTTGCATAAAAGAGAAAGTGATATATAACCATGGCGTTCCTCTCGATGTACCCAGCTGTTGCTGTTCTTTCCCTGTTTGTATTAATGGTAATTATTCTAATGCTAAGATTTGGAAGTAAGTGGTGCAAATTACGTCACACTCCACAAGCTTATACCGAATATTGGAGTGAAGATGAAGCGTATGAGCAAAAAGTTTCTTATGCTTAGTCTTACGCACATTAATGTTAAGCTATTTGGCATACAAGAACCTACAATATCTTTTATGATTGTAATTGAATAGTAAATCAGATTTTAGTAAAATATGCTTGTGGATTTTTGTATGTCTTTAAATTTAGGCAGCCTAGGATATAAGTTTTAATTTTGCCTTACTTGTTAATGTTTAATTATCTTATTGTGCAATTGCTATCAGGTTATCTTTTTAAGAATTTCTTAAAAAGAGTAACCATAAAATCTATTTTATAATTTTTTTTATATTTATATATTTCTTGCATTGTAGTAACAATTCCATCCATTGAAGGTCTGACTATTATACTATAAGGAATATAATTATTTTTAATGTACTTTTCATATATTTTTTATAATGATATATGGAAAGTGTTTAATAATTTAAAAAAATAATGAAATACATATCATAGTTATACAATGAATGGAAAAACAATCATCTTTATTCTATTATGTTGTCCTTGTGTCTATATTGTTGATAGTGAACATAATGTTCTTTATTAAATCTTTTTAATTTACAATGATTACACAGTAATGAAATTAAACAAAATGTAATAGTAAAGATACAAACCAAACACTTCAGTACTTATTAAGTATGAGCGGCGCTCGTATGACGGAACGCAGCGCAAACCATTTTTCACTCAAACTATGATTACCGACATTGTCCTCATTGAAATTATGTCTAAAACCAATAAACTCCACAATTAATTCCTGAAGAGCATTGAAGTGACTTCATGCGAAAGATAGCGCGCGCCTTAATTTTCGGTCGCATGCCCGCCGAAGCGACGCTCGCGCGACAGGCCACAGCCGCCGCTGTCTTGTCATTTGTACCGTTCAGTACAAATTTCGTCAATCCAAAATCTTTCTCTAAAAATTCTTCTCTTTTTTTAATTCCTTGTAATGCAATCAACAGCATCTTTTTATTCTCGAATATACACATTTGGACTCGAAAAATTGCAAAACCAATGACAACGGTGCGTTCAACGTGCGCACTCTAGCGTATACTTGCGGGTTATCGCGCATTCTCGGGTAGACATTCGTCTGTGTCACGCGTTTAAAAAACTTCGCGGCATGTTCTGCGCTGCGCTCCGCCATATGTGCGCCGGCCCTATGTATGAATTACTAGAATAAAATAAAATGTATTTTCTACAAAATTGTTTTATTTGTAACTATAAATAACGGAAAAAACGAATGTACTGTTTGGAGATCATAAAGATAATAATTATTGAAGCTTTCACGCTCATTTGTATCATGAATCATTCAAATGAGAAGGTGATTCTATTAGGTAGTATAATGATCCCAGTCAGATAAAAGTCCCGCTTTATATTTTCCCAGGATAAAAGTCCCCCTTTATATGTACCCAGGATAAAAGTCCCGCTTTATATATTCCTAGGATGAAAAGTAGCATATGTGTTAATCCAGGACATGATCTACCCGTTTTTCAAATTTCATCGAAATCCGATCAGTAGTTTTTGCGTGAAAGAGGAACAAACATCCAGACATACTTACAACCTTTCGCGTTTATAATATAAGAGTATGTAATACATTCATAATATAGTAGAGAAACTGATAATTTTAGAGGTTTCTAATGTGATGTAAATAAACACTTTTGTGCGCTTAAATTGCAAACGCTGTCTAAACCCTGATCAAGATGGTGTACTACATTATTGTACACCTTAAAAAGGTCTACAGAAAAGTCCGTGATGGTATATGTCGTATCTCATACACACATACGTAATGTACTAATAATTTTTTAGTTACCATTTATTTGGGTACATGGATAAGACTGGATAAGGCTTTTGTATTTAGTCGGCTTATACATTAAAATGTATTGTGTATTGTTTATCAATAATTATTGTTCGCTTTAACGGCGAAGGAAAACATCGTGAGAAAACCTGTATACCTAAGGAGTTCTTTCTCTATAGGAATTTTGAAGGTATGTCAATGTGAAGTCTACCAACCCGCACTAAACCAGCGTGGTGGACTAAGGCCTAAACCCTCTCAGTAGTAGAGGAGGCCCGTGCCCAGCAGTGGGACAGTATTTAATACATGACTAGTATTATTTATTTTTTATACATTTATGTGACAAGCAGCATTTATTAGCATGCGACGAAATCGGCCCTTATTATACTCATATTTTAAAGTTACTTGACTGTAGTTATATAATAACGCCTTATCATGCAAAGTTTAAATTGGCTGCCGGCAATAACTGAAAGCGTGGTCAATAACTTGGCAACAGATATACCAACTTACCGTCCCAGAAAATCGAAAACTATACAGATTGATAAAAATTTGTATTAAGTATATTTTAGAACATTTCCGGAACAAGTGATTTTCATAGAATTCCGGTAACAAAAGAAATACTGCAAGTTTTTTTTCTGAAAATAATGTGTACCTACCTAATTTGCCTTACAATATTATGATAAAGTTTCCATGAACCAGGTGAAAAGGACTTAGAGCGGGATGTCGAAATAAAAAGATAAACGTTATAAAAACACTTGTTTTATTTATTATATTAATTAATCCACTCCGTAACCAATTAATAAAACTTATTTTATGGGATAATTAAATAATAGTATTTACATAAAAATAATCGTATTTGGAATCAATCGTCGAATTCGCATGATATGACGCTGCCTTTGACCGTAATAAGTTATTGCATGTTTTAAGTAAAAATCATAACTTGTACTCTCTTGGTATTGCTCATCAAATAATTCGTCAAACCAATATAGTTTGACACTTGTACCATCGTTTTGTATGACACAAATTTGAACTTGACGGCCTAAGTCTAAAATTTCCATTATCAATAAGTATACGAGTAACGAAACTTATCTAAGAAGTCACAACTAGGAATCTAGAGTTGGGCCACACGTCGACCGCCGGTAGTCCGACAGCGGACTATCTCTACAGTGGTCTCGGACGATAAAATGTGAAATCGGTAAAGTGGCCAAGAAAAATCGGTATATGCAAAAAAACAAGCAATATTCAATGAAAAACAAACAAGAGTCACGCATACACCCCCCCCCCCCGTTATGAAAGTTAAAGTTTTAAACAAATTTTACCGCCCCTTTAAAAATACTGCCCCCCGCCGCACGAAACAGCAACATATTTAACCAAGGAATCGCAAAATATGAAAAGGGGATTTTAGCTTCGAATCTGAAAATCGGTAGAAAAATCGGGAGAATCTTCTAGCTTTCAAAAAATCGTTGAAAAATCATGTCATTTTGGTAGGACAAGCCCAAAATCGGTAGAAATACCGAAAGATCGGTAGGTTCGAGACCACTGTATCTCTAATACGTGGGACGGCCATATCTACGGCCCAGAGCGCCCACTCGCATACAACGCATCATCCATAGAGAATTCCCTTTTCCTGTTACATTTTTTCGCGTTTCCCAATAAAGTCCTCCCAGTCGACTGTCTGGCCCAGCGCCACTCGTCAAACACCAAGTATCAAATCTATTCCTAATCCACTAATTGTTTTATATTTCCCGACATAGTGTAATGTTATTATTTTTCGTGAACTACTTTAGAAGACGCAGACCTTTAGATTTGTAGTGTACACAACTTATATTATTCAATGAAAACAACACGTGGTGACAGTTGATCAGATGGTAGGTATAAGGAACGTGCACGAACTATAGATGGCAGCACAAAATCGACACAAGAGCCACATGTGGATAAAAAAAAGTTACCAAACATATAATTTACTTATATATTCTTTTAATATAACAAAAATTATAAAATATGAGTTCCGGCCGAGTATTATTGATACCCAGCGTGGCCGAATATGCTTTTTTTAGATGGGAGCCTAGTTAATTTCCTTTTAATTACAGATATGTTTGTATTGAATTCTTCAAAACCTCTATTTTTATAAATTACGTAACGAGACATTTCTATACTTGTGGAACTCGTACATGTGTATGTTTTTTGTAGCTTTTATTATTTTTGTCGATTTTCACATAACCATGGAATATAAGTACTTAGGCACTATTTTTGTCAACGTACCTGATATAAAATTTTACACCATTTGATGTTTATTTTTATGTTTCGGAGCATCCAGATGCAGCAATACATTATCAAAAAATTAAATGTTATTTTTCATCCTTTTAATATGAATATTTTGCGTCAATGCCAAGTATCGATAGGGTGAAAGATTCAGATTGCGCCACCAGATTTCAGAGCTTACGACGTGCACGTTCCTTATCTGGCAATACATCGGGAGGTACACAATAAATACATATACATAAATTGACAATGTTACTAATCGTATCGCATAGTCCTTTACCATAACGAACTGTTTAAAACTTGTTTGAAGACGTCGACATTGGTATCTTTACATTCAATTCCGATAGACATCTATAATACGACATCAAGTACTGAAGTGTAGCTCGCAAGCCGAATTGTGGGAATAGGTTATTACAAAGCCTCTTTATCAACTGTTGCAATAATATATAAAGCAAAATAACAACACAATTTATCTACCGCGTATAAAGATTTTTACAACATAAAATTATTAGTAATTCAAAAATAAATGGTCTTCATACATGAATAGGTAATGCAATAAGACAAACAAAATTAGTACCTGCGGCCTGCGAGCAACACACATTGAAACTTAATTCTAACATTACATACAATAATAACACATACAACATCCATGTAGGTACGTTAAGTGACACATACATTAACAATTTATAATATAAAAACATATTTTTTACATCGTACGGTTTAGGTACTGAAGGCCGAAATGAACCGATTGGATTGACGAGGAAATTCTAAAGTACACATTAAGGAATACTACTTTAAGACGACCTGAGTGGGTGCATATTCGTATAAAATTAATTATGAATACATAAACGCATATCAATTATTTGACGTGTAAAAATTCGCCCACAAAAACATGGACAATAAAACACTTAAAAGGTCACTAAATTTTTAAATTTAAAACGGACGGCGCAAAGGAAATTAGATCTACGACATAATTGGGCAAACGTCGCGAAGAAACACGATAATAAATTTTATCTCATGGTGTTGCAAGCGTACTTCTTTAACGTTACGCACGGAAACCAGTAGGTATATGTAGCGAAGCCGCCATAATATTTTTGGAAAATTGTTTAAAAGCTGTTTCCGATTATGTTTATACCAGGATATCCAATTATAGATAAAGAAAGACTTTCCATTCACTAAAAGCCAAAAAGTTGCTGCCGTAACTGGTCTTTGGAAAAACACATTCCCTGAGTAATAATCTGGCGACGTGCCTTCACGATTGTTGTTGAAAATTTCTCGTCGCCTGAAAACTAGTGGGCCTTATGAGCGACGACAATACGAAATTCCTATCTAATACCCCTTATGCCATCCCCAGCGAATATAGCTCTTCTTAACTTCCATAGGTATTGTATCATGTTTAGCTAGCAACTACTCTTCCTCAATTTCGTTCACTCATAACAGTCTAAGGAAAAAAAATTTTTTTTTTTTTTTAATTGGCAATATTTGTTTTTTATTCCTACATTCGCCGACGATGATGTAAATCCGACAATTATGCCGAATGTTAAAACTGTACTTATTGTATTTATTTCACTAAAATCCCCTGGAACACAAAGTTCATTTTCACTGAATTCATTCACATCATTCGTAGACGCAATTGCTGCTTCGATTTTTAAAAAAGGAACGCCAATGTGGCCGTACAATCAGATATTAGAACATTTCATGTTCGTGTCACTAGCTCAGTAACTTATTGTTTAAAAAAAAAACACCAAACGTCGAATAGTGTCCATTGCATCACTTAAACGAGTTAATGTATCCATATTCCGAACGCGAATTGAAGAGAAGAGGTATTAAGATGTAAAAAAAAAAACGATGCGTCTCCGTTTCGTTTTATTGTGATTGGTTGAGCGACTGACGTATCGGTATTTTGATTTTTGCGATTGATCGAGAGACCGATACGTCAGTCTCTCCACCAATCACAATAAAACGAAGTGGAGACGCATCGTGTTTTTTTTTTACATCCAAGCCCCCAGGATCGTGACGCCATTAATGTACGTTATGGTTGCTATAAGGCGCATCACACACGACAGCGATCACAGACAGACATTGCTATAAAAGCGCAATTCAACTCGAAACTGAAAATGTTGACATTGGTCAGCGATAATTAGCAAATTAACGCTTCTCGTCACTTATAGGTCCATTAGCATTATATAAGTAAAGAATATAATAGTTACATTCAGTCTATACATTTCACTGTCGACGAACTTTATTATCTGATATTTGACTGTTACATATATTTACAAGACGTATTATTTTTTAATATTACCAATAATAACTAAAACTGAAAAATTATAGTACAGAATTGAACATTAATTATACCAATCTATAAACTTATCTATTTACCATTATTATATGTTAAAACAATCCCAATTTTGTACGTAATATTATAAGTGCCTGTTCGAAAATCGTATGTATTTATATGTAAAATAATAGAATAAACAAATTTGAATGACGACGCTCTCGAACGAGTGAGTTCAGTTTTAAGATTCAGAAACCAGAATTGTGTTTTTATTTCCAAAAAAAAAGTAGCTAAAAGATACTACTGTATTAGTTTTGAAGTTAAATTTTACACGTTCAGCGCCAGACTTACTTTTAAATTATGACACAAGATTTATTCCAAAAAGACTAATTATAAGTAGCGCGTGGCGATATCGGAAAAATGGACTCAGTGTTATCGAACGACGCCATTCATATAAAACTCTACTAATTGAATTACACAAACGTACGAAATCTATGTGCTTAAAGAACCTCTTAGGTGTAGAATGTAATGTTCAAAGGACTAATTTACCACTTTATATACAACTTCCAAATATCTTATCGTTCAAAGATTCCAGGAAAGGAATAAGTATGAAAATATGTGTATTTTATCAATGTACATTTATATTTCACTCTCATCAAATACGACCACGCACGGCGTGCGTCTTTTTACTTCGTCATAAATATCACTCGCATTATAAAACGTCGCGGGGCACACTTAGTGTCAAATGATATATATGAGGACAAATTATAATTGGCAATAAAAATTTCAACATAAAACCTCGAAGCGTCTTAAACGGATAATTATTTAATAAACAAGTCAAAGGTACAGAAACGCGCGTTGTAAGACCGCGTGCGTTACTTGCGTGTTGTGTTGCGACGTCCACCGTGCAACATGGCGCAACGTTGCGCAACACATTGCACGACGCATGCATGCACACCGACATCCACATAACGTATCAATAGATTTGGTATATTACAAGATGAAAACAAGCAAACACAAACCACGTGGTAAAATGTACATATGCACTCGTTGTCCTCACGCTCGGAACAACAACACTACTTCAATGAACAAACACAATTAACATAAAACTTATAATAGCTGCGACTTCGATTTATATCACAGAAAAAAATAATTTACAAAAATAAAGTAAAAAAGAAGTTGTTCTGCTCTTACATAATTATTACGCAAAATAAACGGAATAAAAACCTTAACAAAAAGTTAAAACTTACGTACTTGGTAACGAAAAACTATCACTACATCTTCAAGTCAATTATAACATATTAGTATAATAAATGCTCCTTTCTGATATTGACTATAATCTAAGAGGTAGGTTCAGGAGACTTGCTCAGTGGCTTGTGAACCGGATAGCCGTGCCAAGCTGGGAACCAACGCGCGATCATAGTCCAGAATAATCGAAACCTACACACATTCTTAGCCACAGAGGATCCATTCTAGGAAACAAATTATTTTCAGTTCGTATTAAATTTTTGGCGAATAAATATTGAATGTTTCCAAATTCGAAACCATGCTTAATACTAAAATCTGGCAAATGTGATGTGCCAGCTTAGCATCGAAGCTGCCATGAAGGGGCAAGCTCATCGGACCCGAGGTGCATACTTACCAATAAATCCCCTATTTCATCCAACTCTATGAGAAATTTATAATTGAACTTTATAACTGCTGTACATTGATCGAAAAAAAATTCTTAATTTCAACTGTTTACTTTAATTGTATATTGTAAAGTTTAAAAAAATATATCATATAGTAGGAAGAAATAGGGGCGAGTGAACATGTTAAAAACGCTATACGATTGTAGTCGAACTTGCAGCGCTTGACCTTGACACGGAAACCGACTCGGACCACTCGGACCGGTGAATGACTGATTGCTTCCAAACTATTCACTCGTATTAATAAATGAGCAGAGTGGCTAAGACTCGATTCCAATATTCCTTGTATCGCAGTCAAGCATAAACGTATAAAAAATAATTGAGACCAGGACATGAAGACCGGAAAATAAATATTAAATCCCAAAATGCAAACGGCAATTGTTTATTTCCGGAATGAAACGTAGTATAAGTTGAAATAGATTCCAGACTTGAAATAGGTTCGGTGGTAAGAAATATAGAAAAAATCTTAAAATACCCTCCGTTCCGTACTCACTTTCGAACATTAACCACTACGCTAAATTTCCAAATGAAATAATAAACTGGCAACTCTCACAAATCGTGTGTAATTACGCGATATGTTTAATAGGGACTTATGATTACAATAAAATTGTTAAAAATATCATTCACTTAGCGAGATTGATAAAAATCCATTATGAAGTATCTATTATTAATTATATATCAAATATGTTTGACATGGTGTAGCGGTTGCCGAAATCGTTTTTCATCCGGTCTTATGTCCCAGGCAAAGGAACCTCAACCTTGCTGGTCGCCCATTACAGCTTGATGCAGTCAGCGGTGCCGATGTTTGCGAGGGTTTTCTTTATGCGTAGTGCGGTGAGCCGCGCCGCCGGATTCTGGTACCAACACTCCTTCATAACCTTCGAAATGGCTGACAGTACCTGCATATATAAAAATAAATAATGTACTAATAATACCAGCCCTGTATGATATACTGCCCAGTGCTGAGCACGGGCCTCCTCTACAACAGAGAGGGTTTTAGGCCTTAGTCTACCACGTTGGCCTAGTGCGGAATGGTAGACTTTACATACCCTCGAAATTCTTATGGAGAATTCTCAGGCATGTAGGTTTCCTCACGATGTTTTCCTTCACCGTTAAAGCGAATGATAATTGATAAACAATACACACACAACTTCAAATAGTGAGTGCCTTAGGGTTTGAACCCCCGGACATTGTCTCGGCAGACCGTCACATTCCCAACTAGGCTATCGTCCACTTGTAAGGTACTAATGGAAACCTTTAATTTGAAATGCGCATACGTGGTGGGTTGTAAGGCCTAATTCCTTTTATTTTGCTCGCGGAGCAACGATTTTTCTAGTAATTCCATTGCTGACTTTAAGGCCCTTAAAATATTTGTGACTCCATTCCTATCTAAGCAAAATATACATAACGTGTGAACAAGTATAATTTTAATTGGTCTTAGTCCGCACCTTCTGGAATTAACCCATAAGGGAACATATTTTGGAATGCAATCTAGTTTTAATGTAAGCCTGTATCTATACTAATATTATAAAGAGGAAAGATTTGTTTGCTTGTATCTTGTTCAGAAAACACAGTTCTTAAATAAATCAATAAGGAACAAAGCTAGAGTCTGCGGATATATATATACTTAATTCAATCATTACTTATTGGCTGTTTTGTCACTTATTCCATTACGATGTAAGATAATTTATAAATATAGGGATATTTGAAAAACAATGTTTAGAAATCTATAGTCCTTTCATATTATAAAACAAGGTTCCGTGCTGCGTATGTCTGACTGAACGCAATAAACTCAAAAAATAGGTACCGAACGGATTTCGATCAAATTTGGAATGGATATAGTTGCAAATCCGGGGGAGGATATAGGCTTTTTATCCCGGGAAAACTCTTTCAAGTGGACGAAGCCGCGAACAAAAGCGAGTTAGCTAATAAAGAAGTCTATGATAGATGTAATATTAATAACTAGCTTTTTTCCGGGGCTCCACCCGCGTTAAAAAGTTTTTCCGGGATCAAAGTCCCGCTTTATATTGTCCCGGGATAGAATGTAGGATATGTGTTAATCCAGGACATGATCTACCCCTGTGCCAAATTTCATTTAAATCCGTTCAGTAGTTTTTGCGTGAAAGAGGAACAAACATCCATACATACTTACAAACTTTCGCGTTTACAATATTAGTAGGATTTACATTCATTTCATTTCAGTATCAGGCAGTTCAAAATAAGTAACATGTCCCTCTTATACAAAATTTCATCATAATGTGTTCAAGTTTAACCGCGAAAATCTAAATATACGGGCAGACTCCATTGTGCACTTGTAACATTAGTATGGATTTATGGATTTATGAAACGGGCACTTGGGATTATAGATTCAAAACGAAAAGGTCGGTGAATTATGCATAACGAACTGTAAGTCTGAACTGGGAACAAAAGTTCTGCATCGAAATTTATTTGGAAACATTTATAAAATAAGTTTGAAACAAAGTCGTACAATAGTTTTTCATAATATTCCTTATTATTCTGGAAACAAAAAGGAAAACGTGTGTAATACACACAACTTGCGTGTACTAATTCTATTTCCTAAACAAGATGGTATTTATGTAATAAGATGAAGGAAATACATTATACATAATCGGTAAAACAAGTATTTTGCGTCGTATTACGCGGCTCAGCCACACTCCCGCGCTTACGGCGGCCTTGACCGATTCGCGTCCATTTTGTTCAAACTTGAACATCTATAATTCTTTAGCTTAGTAACTGGACCGCCCTGTGGATTGGGGGCGTTTGGAGGATTCCACCACGGTATCCCCTGCCTGTCGTAAAAGGCGACTAATAGGGGCCTCCGGGGGTCGCGGGTGGGCGGAAGGGGCCGTTCACCTATTAGTCTAGCCAACTTTTGTGACCCCCGTGATGAAAAACACTCTAATAAATCGCACTCTTCTAACATCAGTGTTGGATCTCAGACGAGTCTATACCATTACCATTCCCAATACATAAGAAATCACGCCAAGCAGCAGTATGCATGCACTGTTGTGTTTCGGTTTGAAGGGCATTGTAGCCAGTGTAACTACAGCACATAGTGAGACTTAACATCTTATGTCTGAGGTTGACGAGCGCAGTGGAATGCCATACAGTACTTTGTAACTCAAGGTACTGGATGGTATTTCTACACGCTCGTCTCGTCTTTCGAAGCCATAAAAAAAATCAATCTTACCGGATCAGAGTGCCATCTGTTGGGCACGTTGGGCCGTCGTTTCTCAGTACAAACGACACGTCTCATGTCCTCGAGCGCCGGGTCTGGCGGCACACAGTCGTAGTACGGAGGCTGGTACTCGTCCGGCATCACGCCGCACCGACGAGCTATCTCCCACAGTACCAGCCCGAAGGAGTACACGTCAGAACGCTTGTAGGGGTCGAACTGCCGCGTGTCCATTGACTCGTCGAGCACCTGATGGGAAATGGTTGCGCGTTGTTGTAAACAGCTGGTAGCAGAATAAGAGCTCTCGTCAAGTAAGAGCGAATATTAAGTTGAAATAAATATTGAAACGTTGTTCAATTTTTATCAGAGAAAAATTGCATAATTCCTGCGTCAAAACTTGTCAGTGGGGCTAGGACGTGAAAAAAAAACACGATGCGTCTCCGCTTCGTTTTATTGTGATTGGTTGAGAGACTGACGTATCGGTATTTTGAGTTTTGTGATTGATCGAGAGACCGATACGTCAGTGTCTCAACCAATCACAATAAAACGAAGCGGAGACGCATCGTGTTTCTTTTTCACGTCCTAGCCCCACAGGCCTGGTACTGATATTTTTCTCATTTTACAAGGTATCCTACTAGCGATGGCGATTCTAGATTCTCTAACACACCTCAGCGCTCTACAAACCGATTTCTGTTAAAAAAATAAACAAACTTTTGTCAAACAGCTTTCGAAACTTATGCTTGAATAAAGTTTGACATACTGCCATGTTTCTAGAATAAACATTGTATTGGAACTAGAAATGGCAACCATATTCATCAAGTTAGTGTCGGTAGGCGGGGCGTACATTGCAGAGTCCACGACCATTGGCCGTTGGGTTAATAAATGAGTCAAGAAATGGACTAGAAACGAACAGATTCATATGCTAAATGTTGGGAATCATGAACATAATCAGAGACCTATCACGTACTGACCACTTGGCTCTTGTGTTGTTAATTCAAGCCCCATGTGGGTTTCAGCCACATTTGGTGCCGCAAATCTTATGAATACTAGTTTATTTATGGGTAGCTGTTATTATGTGAGACTCGCCGAGCTTCACTGTTTGGCGTCATAAAAAACGTGCCACTGTCGATCTTAGCTAACAGGAGTTACCGCGGTGGGTGTGAGGGCAGGATATTTTTAAAATAGCTTTCATGTTTAGTTATAATACTGTTAGTGTAAGAGAATATTTAATTATAAATAAATTATCGTAGCTGTTATATGGTGGAAAATATATTTGTAACTGTTCTCCATCCTTCTACTTAATTAACTTCGTCGCGGGTTAAGGCTAATGAGTGCTCCCAGACTCCCCGAGTTTCATCGCTTGGTGTAATAAAATGCGCGCCACTGTTGTTCCTGACTTACAGGTGTCGCAATATTCACTCATGCCTGCTTTGCAGTTGGATTCTGCCCACAACGGCTATTAGTGCAAAGTATATTAGATCTCGTTCACGTTGCAATATTTAATTTCATAGGCCTTGTGTGTTTGCTAGTGATTTTTTTAAATAGATTATATTACGTACTAATGTCGAAAATAAAGTGATTGTATGATTATATTATTATTTGAACACACGTCGGTTCCACACTTTTTTTATTACCCGTTAAAGTAATAACATCAAAATGCTTTGCCAAACGCTTCAATCAATGAAACTAATGGGGGCCAGCACGTCCATAAAACTCCAAATCAAACACGAAAAGAGACAAGCCAAAGTCAAGAGCGCCGACATTCACGAAGCCATTTAACATATACCCGTACACGCAATGGCTCGAGTCGATATGCAGTAATATAAACACTAACTATAATATAAACACGACACCGCACCGCTCATGTGACAGCCGACACGAGATTGCAATTTGTTTCGATTATGCCAAAGGTTGGCGTGAAAGGGTCTAGGGAACGAATGCATCTGGTATGCGATATCATACGCGATAATATTGTATTTATAAGATGCGTCGCGTAGGACGTAACCCGTTTAACGTTGAATGTTCATCGTGCCGATCAGCTGGCACGGTTCATTTGATTTTCCAATATCCAACAGCGTTTTAAACCCGGAACGTCGGAGGGTTGTGGACTCATTGAGTTTCGTACACACCACCACTCCCCACGTTAACTTTTTACACTTGTTTCACATGGCGATAAATAATGACCCTCGTTCACAACGCTTCAGAAAAGATACAGCTTTTACTTGAACGCTCACAGACTATATCCTATAATAAAGAGCGGAAACGAGCGACTGCGATACATTAATTGCCAACTACAAACTTACTCAACTATAAGAAATTCTCGCACTCGTACATACCTTTGGACGTAAACTTCGATTGCATACAATGCAAACTCAACAACGAACTTTACTTTGGAGAGTATCATATTATATCGTGCAAATTTATTTCTAAACTACTCTACTAATGTTATAAAGGCGAACTGCGTTATAATTGAATCTTTGCAGTTCGACCAAGCATAATCCGTTTGAATAAGTAGATTATTGAAAATTTTAATTCAATGACACTGTTACTCGGATAAAAACACACAGTCATTACAGATATTTTCCAAAGCGACAATGTGGGGTAACTATTATTAGGTAATATAAAATTAAATAAAAGTCTGATAAAAACAAATTAAACCGTGCAGTAACAAAGACTCGTGACCGAGCTACAGTCCAAACTTCGAAGGCATGTCTTACCTCCGGCGCCATGTACCGCTTGGTGCCCACCCTGTTGGTGGTGGGAACGTCGACCGAGTCGCTGCACACGTTGTGCCGGACCGCCAGCCCCAGGTCCCCAATCACACACGTCAGGTTGCTCTTCACCAATATGTTCTTCGACTTGAGATCCCTGTGAGCTATTGCCGGTTTTCCTACACGCAACAAAATCACCTGTAGTAACAATATAGTTCAACAACTTAGGGAACTCTAGAGTTGTTTGCTTACCTTTAGTGCCGACGATGTCCATGTGCAAGTGTGCGAGTCCCGTTGCTATGGAGAGAGCCATCTTGACGAGGGTGAGGGAGTCGATCGTCCGGGCCGTCAGGAAGTCAAACAGCGAGCCGTTCTCGTGGTAATCCGTAATCAGCCACAACTGCGTCCAAGTGCCGTTGTCTAGGAAAACAATTCCAATTTGATCTTATCCATAATGTAAATGTTCTTTACAGGACTGTGTAGTGTTCATGTTTGTGGTGAAATGAAACACAATTCGCACATAGCATAAGGATACATTCGCAAGAGCATTCTCATCAAATCCTACCTTTGTTATCTGCAGCGATAAACCCAAGGATGTTCTCGTGACGCAACATCACTGTCTGGTAAATCTCTGCTTCGCGGAACCATGAGCTCTCCTCTCTGGAGGAGAAGATCTTGACTGCAACGTTTTCGCCCCTCCAGCGTCCGCGCCACACCTCTCCGAAACGACCCTTGCCAATTATATCCACTAATTGGATCTGGCGTGCTATTGAACGCTGTACCAGTAGGGGTAAGCCTGAGGGAAAATAGGAATAGAAATAACACAGACACCTAAGGAAAAAGCTATTTAGACGTTACACAAACTTCGCAGTCGGCATTAAGCACTAAGATTACCTATTGGATTAAACCCTTTCAATTTTATTAAAAAAATCCTGCGATATCTTGGTACATTGTTTTTATTTGTCTGGATAAAAATATTTCGCGCAATTAATTAATAGATCTATAAAATCAAGAACACTTACCAGAACCAGATCCTGAGTTGCTTGATTCCAATAAGACCTGTAAGGAGGTCTTGGAGTTGAGAATGTGCTTGGTCTCATCCTCGTCAGGGTACGGTCTGGGCGGTCTCTTACCCTCAGCACGCCAGCGCTTCGCCCACCAGACGCTTATGGCGGCGCATATCCCAAATACCATCAGCGCCATCACCCACGGCACCACTTGCCATGCCGTCGCCGACGGGCTCGTCTCTTTAGTTCAGAATAATACGTATTATTTACGGTACAATAAAAGAAGCCAAATATATTATGCATTTACTTTTATACAAAATTGACATTATCCAAAAAGTGTGTAATTTTAAATATATGACTTCATCAAATTCTACCAAAACAACCAAGATGTTTCCATCTATGTGTTCCATCTTACAAATAAAACAAAATTTTACCTGATTTCACCTAAAAGAGAATCAAAGTTATTAAGTATAGTCAGTACATATTTGCAGTAACTACCGCTGTGAAATGTTATTTGTTTGTAAAATTGGGTTAAAATAAAGTAAGCAGCGATTTACAAAACTTGCTAAAATGATATTCTCCGAGTATACATGCATGAAAGCTACTACTGCGCAAATTTACAGTATTATGAACATGTAAATTCGTATCAACGCTCAGCAGGCAAGAATATGAATATAATATAAATCGTAAGGCATTCAGTTTGTGCAACAACAAGAATCTCTTTGTATAGTTTGTCCTTGAAAAGTAGATTCGAAATATGCCTTATCGAAGATTTTTTACTGTCGCCATTCATACAAACGTGGCTCGAGTAAAATTCCGTGGTGCCGGTCTTTCCGCGACCCCAAGGCATTCAACGATTACTTTTATATAAAGTGGAATCACCAGCATGTTCTAGAAACGCTCACGAAAACATAAATATTTTAAGCATTCAATTTATTCTAGCATCCTAAACAAGATTTCTTTGGGTGTATAATATTATACTATATTATTTACCATCAAATTTATGGTTGTGAGTTAATCACACCGTGGAATAAATGAATTGAAAATAGGTAAAAGTCTTGTGGAATATCATTATTACTATGTAAGGAAATCCTCATGCCACTCACTTTTTTTGTTTGGACTTTTCTTCCCTTTTATTGCTTAATCTGTAGAAATTGCAATTAGTATGCAAATTGCAAAATCGTTCCTACGAGTAAATATTATGCATAATAAAAATCTCATAAATCATAATCTAGTGATTAATTATTGAACATCATATCGTGCCTCTAAATATCATGCATTTTTCCATTCATTAGTCAAAAACCTTATGTTAAAATATATATGTAATTTATTTGGGTATATATACCAACTAATATTAGAATGTTGTACTTTTGAGTGTTTGAATGAGCTCTCCGAACTCTGGCACTACTACTATGATTTAAAAATATATACTAATAGCAAATTACACTATCCCTATTACTACAACTATGTTTTGCCCATTGTGGTTCGCTGGGCGATGTCATAATGGTCACCTATCTCCGAACCAAGGAACTGGCGTGCAACGTGATGAAACCTACCACGCATTTTAGCAGCCCGGCGTTCGCGGCCCTTACCGGCGCGGCGCACAATTACAATTTTACAAAAAATTTACCCGTCAAAACCCCGCTTATATATAGATGTATGGGGAAACCCTATATAGTCGAACGCCGGCGTCCGTAGCGGGGCTCGACGAGTCAAACGATGAAACTAATAAACTTGTCTTTGAGCTTTAAAATAACATTTTAAATAGATATCTTGAACTAATAATATTGTGACCAAGTTTTGAATTAAATCAATTACTTATACAATACCATACCACTTTTATTAAATTCCACTTATATTATGCATTTCATTGGTTGCCTCGTGAGATTGGAAATGCCTTGGCTTATTTATCCATCAGTACGATTATAATTCCAAAAGCGATTAATCCTTGTTTGGCAGTCAAAATTTCATTTAATGGATCTTTGTCCGTCTGCTTTTAAGCTATATTTGGTTCGCGCGGCAACATTCAATCCGTGCGCATTTAAGAGTAGACGAGGTCCTCTTTTTTTAAAGGAACGAGCCGTCGTCGTATACACAAAACTGAGCACTAATAAACGTTGATACATAGTTTAAATACCTTAAGCAGGTTTAAATTGCCTTTCACCTTATAATATTGGTCATGTTGTAGCCTCCTGTTATATGTAGTTAGATATTGCATGCATTCGCATCTTGATTTAGCTGACTAAATTAACAATACAAACAAAAATATTTTTCCAGTACCAATATCTCCACATACATACCAATATCTAGATAAAATATAGCTCGACGAGACAAAAAAATAGCAGTGAGGTACCAATCTTTTTATGAATAATACTTTTAGTATGTATATGTACTTAAAATAATAAAAGGGAATTCTGCCATGTGACAATGCACAAATCTATAGGTATAAATACATACTAATATTATAAAGAGGAAAGATTTGTAATTTTGTAAGTTTGTAACGAATACACTCAAAAACTACTGGACCGATTTTAAAAATTCTTTCACCAATATAAAGCTACATTATCAACGAGTAACATAGAATACCCATTATCCCGGGAAAATATAAAGCGGGACTTTTATCCCGGAAAAATACATTCGCGCGGGCGGAGCCACGAGCATAACTCTAGTATTTAATATTACTTACTAACCCCGCGAATGCCATGCTGTTCCAGAATCCATAAAATAATATGAACTAAATTCAGTTTATTATTAAAATAAAATTAATACATGCTCAAAATGAATTAAGTTTATTAAATGTACAAAAATTTAAATGAAACAATCATATACAATAACACCCGTATCCTATAGGGGTGAGCAGGCACTATTGAGCGCCATATACTACGATCTTGAAACATCTCTTTCGCCTCTCGCACATTTATAGTTCTAACAACGATCTCTTGTAAGTTTTATTTCCCTTACGAAATCACAAAATTTGCAACATGAACTGTCATATCTTTTGATCGTGTAGACTTACAAGTTTGATTTTTTCACAGCTAAAAAGGACCGTAGACTACAGTATTTGATATAAAATTCAACTTGGTATCTCTACGCGTTTCTGAGAAAACAGCTCTTGACAGCCAGACAGACAGACGGACAACAAAATGATCCTATTACCTATAAGGGTTCCTTTTTTTCTTTTGAGGTACGGAACCCTAAAGATCAATGAATATAAAAATCGGTCCAGCCGTTCTTCAGTTATAAATGGTATAACTAACCCTACTTTGTTTTAGCTAGCTTTTGCCCGCGTCTCCGCCCGCGTTTAAAAGTTTTTCCAGGATAAAAGTTCCGCTTTATATTTTCCCGGGATAAAAAGTAGACTGTGTCCTTTTTCAGGCTCTAGACTATCTGTGTACCAAATTTCATTTAAATCGGTTCAATAGTTTTGGGGTGAAAGCGCGACAGCCTGACAGACAGAGTTACTTTTGCAATATTAGTAAGGATAGGTAGATAGGCGATTGAAAGAAATTGTCACATGCAATAAACCAAACCAAACAAATGCCAGCTAAATATAGTATAGCATGCGCTGAAAAATCACATTCCCATAGGAAGCTGTTTGTCTTGTTAGTGCCAGTAGCTTAGTCTTGATATACATATTTCGAGATATATATATATACATGTGCAAACACTTTTTATTTCAATTAATAATAGTGCAAGAAAGCCAGTGCTTGAAGTTTAATTTAAATGTACACCCATAACCACGTGAACATCAACTATATTATAATTAATTGAAATCTTATGACTTAAATAATTTTTTATCAATATTATAGGCATCATCGCAAGTAGCAAAGGATTTTTGTTATTAAAACATGCGATTAGTGTCAAAATAAAAAACACATGCTAAAGTAAGTGAAAAAAATAGCCGGCTTATGATCACTTACGCAAATATTTATCCCTGTAGTGAAATGAGTATACACATTCCTTGCTACGTTCCTATGAAGTCGGGACATTCAACTTGTCGCAGTATGCCGTCGACTGACAACGCCCCATCATGCCCTCGCTATAAATGCAATTGTACCCGATGTTCGTATGAAAAACTCCATTTCCATTCGCCATATAAATCAAATATTGCCAACAAAACAGCGCTCAGTCCCGATACATAATCAAGACACATGTCGCTTTAGTTTCAATACGAAATAACTTGATTTATAAATCTAGAAGCTATCACCGCTTGGAACTTCAAGGGAACAATCCGTGAAATAGGGGATTTGATACATGGAATGACCCACGGAGTAGATATTATAATATGAATAACTGTATGTCTCAACATTCACATGCATAATTGGCAATTTTGTGACATTTCATCAGACAAACAATTTTAATGACGGTACCATGATAGTGAGGAGCAAGGAGGGACAACACGATACGTATTGATGGACATCACAATATGTAAGCTCCCAGACAGCGCGCCCTGACGACACATTCCGAACTCTTACCGTACCTGCGAAGAGGTCGCGGTTACAGTAGTCCGTGGAGCAGCAAGATATTACATCGGAGTGTTCATCTTCGCGACACCACACCGGTTTGTCGCCCGGTGGGAAAATATGGTTTTGGTCCCAACATCTAAGTCGACAAATCGATAAATTAGTCACACATTGTATTGATTCATTTGCCCTAATGGTGATCAAGCCCGGGCTACGGAAAGAAATCTTAGTCATATTAGAACAAAACAAAAAGGAAATCGAGTAGCCATGCATTCTCGCACCGAGCACCAAGCCTCTACCGGATCTGCCGCTGGAGGTATCGTACAGCAGCCTCGGGCGACTCGCGCGCGCGTCTCGGGCATCGGCATGAGGCACGAGGCGAAAGGTGTCGGACGAGAGCGACTAGTGGCGGGGTGGCAGAAGCGGTGCAATAGTTAGCGGGCACATCGAGGGCACTACCTCCACGTCACTCCTACCTTGCAGCTTCTTTTGCAGCTCCAAGCGCAGCTCTCGATTGCACATGTCATGTGAATTACAACATTTTATCACCACCGAATCATTTTTAGTTTTCGTCGAGGCGCAACTGAAGGGATGCTCGATGGGTATCAGTGATTCGCGCTCGATACAGCTGCGCCGCAAGTGGAACCACCATATATTATGTTTAGTAGGTTAAAGCAAAACCAACGCACACTCGGAAAATAGAGTTTGTTAAAAATACGGCACATCATTCAAAACATACTAATCATATGCCAGCCTAGATTCGGCGGCGCGTTCTCTTCGCTTAGTAGGTACATATTCAAATCACTAATTCAGAAGCGATTTGTTAGAGTATTGGCATCTCAACACAAAACTTATCGGGAATGGCAATGCAATTATTTGATTCTAAAATAGTACATCAAACAAACTCAAAATCTGCATCGTCAGGTAGGTATCACACGGCCACAAGTGCGCAGAATGGCTTACCCATGGCTGAGTCGTGAAGCACTTTGGATAATTTTTCCCGGGCTACCTCATCAGAATTGCAGAAATCTTTTTGACAGCAATATGCTGTCGGCTTTTGGCATGTCAGTGGATAGTCAGGAGGAAACTCTCTACTCAAGTTCAAACAGCGAATGTTCACCTCTCTACAGACAGGTCAATCATTCCATAGAAATTAGTTTATGAGCCAGGATATTGTTTATTACATATACATGATTTGTGTTGATTTGAGTTTGCCAATGTTTAAAAAAAAATACCTTTTTGAATAATAGAGAGTCAAAATATGTACCTCCAATGTTGTTGTATATGTGTCAAAAAAATAATTTTGATTGGTTTTGATTAAGAAAAATATAATAATTTCGTTTGCAATATAGGTAATTTTAATAATAAAATATAATATTTCATAATACTCACTGGTAAGTAAATTTTTGCTTGCCATTATCTAGACTAGTTGATGCATAACAAAATCCATTTGTGATACAGGTTGAGTTTGGGCACATTTCGCTGTTGCAGTAACATTTTAAGCCTGTGAGAAAATTTTCCACAATTAGAGTATAAAAGGAAAAAATTGAAAATGGAAATATTTCAAATGAATATATTAATCTGTCAAGCCCCGCGACGGACACCGGTGTTCATATATATAGGGTTTTTCCATACATCTATATATATAAGCGGGGCTTGACGGGTTAAAGGACATGTCCGAAAATGGGTTTAAATTTCTAACCAAGATACTTTGAAATTATATATAATATGGAATATGGATAGTACTCCCAAAAACCAGGCCTTTGCAATATGGCATTGGCATTGCCATATCGTATAATTTTAAAGTCCTCCGACTTTGAGATTTATGTTTTTTTTTCTTAAAAACTAAACATAAAAAGAACTATTAAAAAAAAATTAGTTATAAATGGATGTGCCTAAAAAATTCTTTTTTATGGATCCAAGATCCATATTTTTTCTTTTTAATACCCATCAAGTTTGAGCCTGGTTAGATTTTGAGGCCCAACACCCATAAAAAGTGGACATCTTTGTTAATGATTTATCATTTATATTATTGAAGTCATATTAAAAAGATATCGTATATATAACAATATAGTTACCAAGGAACATGGTAGTTGATAGAACTCTTAGAGATCATCCTTAAATACTTTTTTTATTCATAAAGAATGTGACATACTGATTGGATATAAATTACTTTGTTGAACAAGTTGCAAAAATAATTTGGAAACTTGCTCTGCACACAACAGGTATTAAAAATTCACCAGATAAACCTTGAGAGATAGCATGAACCATACATAGCCGACATAAATACAATAACACAGTTGAACATATTGTAGTATATTATTTGATACTAAACTAAAGCAGCTAATGTGCATAGTTTAAAAATATTGCATCTCTATATACCACTCTTACATTAATTACCACCATAATATTTTCAATAAGAGAATAAATTATTCAACATTTATTTAAATGCTATTTTATCCTACTATGCTATATTTAAAATGGGATATTTTTATTTCTTGTTATAAATCTGGTCATTTGAAATAATTTTGTAAATTTTTTTTAATATTATGTAAAAACATTTCTGCGAATAAGATAAGTAATTTTTCCAGGTGTAATATTATGCAATCAAATACTGTTATTAAATTTCATAATTACAACCTACATAAAATGCATTTTATTTTTTATCAGCATACTATAGTACTATGAGACAAAAGTAATGAGATTCCTAAATAAACATCTAAAATTATTATTAGTAGCTTACACAATTTACTATATTAGGTCAAATACATATCACACCAATAAACTAGTATTAATATGAGACATACTGTAGTAATAATTGTGCTTTTTACAATCAAATAAACTATAATGTATTAATATAGAGACCAGGTTTTATGCATTGGCACATTATGTCTATTTTCGTCAGTTTTTACTCATGGAATGGTGCATATTTCAGTTATTATTAAATTATAAATGGTGAATTATTGAGACAGGGCAGTACTGTAGGCAGCTACCGTAACCGCAGCAGCTATAGTCCGCGCTAGATAACATGGCAATAAAGCACATTGACCTTTATTTGTTTAGCCACGTATGACAAACCTTTGGCACAGGGTAGAAAATAATCATTATGTTTATTTATGTGTATTCTGTTTTGTGTGTAATAAATAAAATAAAAATCACAAGCTGATACATATGTCACTTACAGATCTATTGTATAAAATAATTTTGTCCCCCCCCCCCCCCTCAGTCACATATCACTGGTGAACTATTGTTTTGTAGAAAAAAAATACATAAATAAAAAATACTAAATACTCGACAGAGTCAATATCTACCATCTTTAATGAATTAATTGAAAAGATAGAAACAAGATTTTAATTTGAATATTTTATTGTGGTTTTGAATAATCTTAGTTAACAGTGTTTACAAACACCCTGAACTTTTAACCCTTAACAGGAATATGTCATATTACCAGTCATCCTGTATCTTCGTCATATACACACACTCGGTGTCACAAAAATCGCACCTTCTAAAAATTCAAATTTAAAGTAATTTTTCTCAAACTTTGTCAATAGTGAGAATATGATTGTAGGATATCATTGGAAAGGTTATTAAATTGCCTTTTAGAAATTATAAAGCGCGAGTGGTTATTTTTATCTTTTAATAAAAAAAAATCGCAAAGATAGAAAAGTATAACACTAATAAAAAAAAAACAAATAAAAAAAAATACAATTTCGTCCTTAAAATCTAGTATTTCCGCCCCTAGCCTTAATGACAGCTTTCATCCTATCCTTCATAGACCTCACGAGAGTTACTACTGTCTCTTGAGGTATGTTCTCCCTTTCTTCGATCATGACATCCTGGAACTCTTGGAAAGTTGTGGGAGCAGGATTTCGTGCTCGTACATGCTTCTTTACATCGTCCCATAGGTGCTCTATAGAGTTAAGGTCCGGGCTTCATGCTGGCCACTGCATAACAGAAATCTCGACTTCTTCCAAGTAATCATGCACACTGGCCGCGGCGTAGCAACGGGCATTATCATGCATTAGTATGAACCCACCGCCAACAACACCAGCATACGAGACCACATGGTCTTGCAAGTTCTCCGTTATGTACCCAGCAGCATCCAGCGACCCTTACCCTCGACCACCGCCAGCCCGAGAGACGCATATAAGTTCCGTTTTCCCGTCGACGGATATCGCACCCCAGAACATACAGGAACCACCCCCTGTATTCTGTTGTTTCTTTGATGCAAGCCTGAGCAAAGCGTTCTCCTTTTCTTCTGTAAATTCTTCTGCGTCTGTCAATACAGAAAAGACAAACTCTTGTCTCATCGGTAAACAGAACGCTCTCCACTAGTCAAGCATTCAAGTGAAGTGCTCCTGAGCAAATTATAGATGGTCTCTTCTGTGCTGCATGGTCAATTTGGGACCTTTCGCGGGTCTGTGGGCAGTAATTTCTATTCTTTAAGTCTTCTTCTAATCGTAGAGACACTCACTGCCGTTGTACGAACTAATCGGAGCTGCTATTGCACCACAACAGAATTACTGAAGCGGTTGCGCAACAATGTGGAGATAACAAAGCAGTTGTCTCTCTCTGATGTACAGTGTTTTCTTCGTGATCCACGTCTTTGGATAAAGCCACCAGTCTCTTGGAACCGTTGATACACTCATCGAACAGAGATACGACTCAGATTAAATTTTCGAGCAACATCAACCTGACGTACTCCTTCTTACAATAGTGCAATGTTCCGATGTGTAAAATCTGAGCAATGATTCACCCATTTTTTACCTGCACATGACTTTTTATACCCTTTTCAAGTATTTCAAGTAGCGCTCTAATGGATGAGCATTTTTTCAGCATTTTTATGTTAAATGCTCCCTAATAATAAATTTTATTTTGGTTTTTAATTCTACCGACTAATAATGTAAAGGTATTGAAATACTCTTAAAAATTATATATTATTTATCCAGTAGAATCAATGCGCAAAATTTTGGGAGGTATTTATAGAAAAAAACAAAAAGGTGCAATTTTTGTGATGCCGAGTGTATATATTACCATTAAAATTTTGTTATACTACACTCGATGTATTTTGATAGCATTATTTTTTTGAGAGACCCTTTTCTGCGAAAAACCTTAATTTTGTTTTTTTTTTTTTATTTTGATGTGCCCAGTGTCCCTCTCACCACTAACACAAATCCATTGACACTACTCACATAAAAATACGACAAGCCGTTTAGACTCTAGAGTGTGCCAAAGAAATATTCATACATACACTTGAAAAACATAACGCTCCTTCTTTCGCAGTTGGGTAAAAAGAACCTAATGTTTTTTATTATTAATATTGCATATTTTCATGTTTTTTATGGATACTTTAAGCATTTTGATGTTATGATCAAGTCTCTAGTGTCACAATGAAAAAAAAATTACAAATATTTTCTAAACAATGTAAAACTCAATAACCTAATTACTAGCCTAATTAATAAATCTGCTTCAAATATCAATATTTTTTATCTTTAGTATTATGTATTGTTATATTAAAACCTTTTGCTGGCTTATAGCTTCATATTTTATATTATGGACCTTGTAACTTGTAATGATGGAAAGGGTAAGTAGATGAATGTATACGAATTATTTCAAGAAAGCTATAACTCAAAATCTTATTACCAACTTCTTTTCACTGGAGTCCAGTGACTGGACCATGCCTACTATTAGGTAGCTCAATTTATAATCTTTCCATTATTTGCGCATGAAGACCGCGTAACCCTTTCCTAGCATCCAAACTAAATACACCAATTTTCTATTTTTAAATCAATAACATTTCTAGCGTGTTCTATTTATTATACATGGACGCCTATTTCTTTATCATTGCGCGCCGATAAGTGATTGCTGACGGGTGAAATGAAAACTCTATCCTATTTACACTTTTATTTATGAGCTAGTAAATAAGAAAATAACGAAACACTTACTGTCCACCACGATAATTTTCTGGTACACGGCGAATATCAACAACAACACCCATTTTCGCCATTGGAAAGTGTTCATGACAACATTCTTTGAGAGAAACATTGCAATCTATAATTCCGTAAAACACTTATTGACACTCGCGCGACACGGCCATTGATGTATTCTAACACTTCTAGGAACATATGACATTTTCAATATACGTATAGTAGTTATTAGGACTATTTTTCTAAGAAGTTATAGTTTCATTATAAACACTATTTATTATAAAATATTTATACGCCGTACAAAATCAACTGAATTATAATATAAAATATATTTATTACAATTCTCCGGAAAGTAAATAGCCTCGCGGAAGTGAACTTTGGAGCAGAGACATTTTTTTTTTTTTTTTTTTTTTTTTTTCCCTTTGTTTTGGGAAGGCAAAGGGCTCAAGCCCATACAGCCTCGTCATAAGTAATATTCATATTTGAAATTCCGTGTATTAAGGCCTAAGCCAAGTCTTCATAATATTATTTCCATACTTTTAGTCTTATATTTAGGCCTAAGCCAAGTCTTCATTATATTATTTCCATATTTGGAGCAGAGACAAATAAACATTTGGAGTTTCCGTAGTATTATAATGCTCTTTGATTTGGAGTAAACATATGAATGAACCACAGAATACTTAGAGAAGCTACCAGAGACAAATAAACTAGGAAGCGTAGATAGGGGAAGTATAGATTGCTGCATAGCTCAAGAATTTTATACCCACATGGATCCTGCATTCCGTTTAACAAACTGAAGAATAAAATGTGACGTCAAAGTTATCTGCTGTCTCTCTCTTTAGAGTGATAAAGGTTTATTTTCAAAACCAGGACATAACATAATTAAGTAGCTATTTTAGTGCGGTTTATATTGCTTTAGTTATTATTCTGAGCACAGCACAACTAAATTTCTTGATGTCTATAGCGCCCATTAGACAGTAGGTTTTGCTGTCCGTTTTACCACAGTCACGTCCGTGAGTGACGAATAACCTATCGTCTAATGTGGTGATTGACGGTTGAGTGACGAATATCTGATTTTTTTGATATGCGCGTCGCGCAACCATCAATCATGACTTTTGCGCGATCGTCTAATGGCATTTCGTCCCGCAAACGTCAGTCAGAGCGCGGACAGCGGTGGAGTGGGACATATTCTGTTGAGTCGGAGAGGCGCTGGCGCACCCGCTAGGGTATATGAAAGTGATTTAAATTAAGTTGATTATTTTATCCCTGATACTTTGTGGTCCCAATGTTACACTTATACCATTATTTTCTTATTTAGTTTGTATTTAAACGCATAAAACTTTATTCAAAAAGCGTAAATTATGCGCGCGTAATTTAAATTCACGAAACGCATCACTATTGGTCGAAACGATATGTGACGTCACAGAGCGCGTTATGGGATTGATTTTCATACTTTGCTAGTCGTATTTGAGAGACAATTTGTTTTACTTAGGTGTATTCATGTAGTGTTTTCTATTATGTAGTGCGATTTTAATACATAGTGATATTAAGTAATTGATAGTAAGTAAAAAATAGTAAGTAAGTATGTAATTATTGAGAACAGTGACAGAATGTGATTTTGTCAAAGCACAACACACACTCATATTATTATTATGCTGTTTTATTTCATTCAGAAGGATTTATTAATACATATTAATGGTGTATACATAGGTATATACTACTAATGAATATGTTATTTACAGTAAATAAATTTGTAATAATCACAAACCGTAGAAAAATAGCTATTGTAATGTTGGTTTAATAAACGAATAATAATAATGAAATCGAATGAAATCCAATGCGATATATCATGTACATTATACATATTTGTATTTATAGAATTTAATTATTTCTTCAAATATATTTTCATACATACATACACTCACGCCTTTTACCCCCAAAGGGATAGGCACAGGCGCAATGCACCCACTTTTAGTCGTGCGTATTCCGTCCCATGATGAGATAGGGGGCGAGCCTATCGCCATATTGGTCACAAATTCCAGCCTTCGGGCTGATACTGAAAAGAAAAAACCAATATCATTTTGCGCGACCCGGGGATCGAACCCGAGACCCCAGCATTGTAGTCGTACCGTAATAAAATTACGCCACCGAGGCAGTCAAAGCTGTTAAAGCACAACCGGTTAATCTACCAAAATATATCCTTTTATAATGACAGCATACATACATACATAATATACACTCACACCTTTTATAAGCTATTACACCCACTTTTCGCCATGCATATTCCGTCCTATGCTGTGACAGGGGGCGAGCCTAAGTATTAAAGTATTTGATGGAGAAATAGATTCCTTACGAAGTAGATGACAAATCAAATCTTTTTAGGAAGATACATTATTCGTCAGTACTATAGCCTACTTTTTCTATATTATCTTATGAGATAATTATATCCAATAAGATAATGAAAAAAATTGTTGTCATACTTTTGTATCTCGTATTTCTAACTAAATTTATCTACAGGTACTAATATAATAATTGCGAAAACATTGATGCTTTTTTTTCTCAATCACACCAGAACGGTTAAACATCCAGATCGAATGAAATTTGGCACAAAGATAGATTATAGTATAGAATAACACATAGGCTACCTTTATCCCTGGAAAATATATATAACTTTTATTCCGGATAAAAAAATCAAACGGGCGTGGCCGCTAATAAAAGGTGGGTAAAACAAAAGTATGGCTATAAAACTATCTTTTTCAGTCAATATTTTACCCAACGCCTTCTTGTTACACTTTTTAATCTAAATTCCTTTTTATTTTACAAGTATTCATACCAAAACGAATGAAAACGTGTGTTCTCCGCAAAATCTTGCGTGATGACTGAAGAGAATTTTGAGTGATACTGTAATGTCACTTTGTTTTCATAAATCATCCGTCAGTCATGAGTAATGGAATTTAATGCCGTTTGTATGAGCGTATAAAGCGCGCATATGACTGAAGAGAATTTTGAGTGATACTGTAATGTCACTTTGTTTTCATAAATCATCCGTCAGTCATGAGTAATGGAATTGAATGCCGTTTGTATGAGCGTTTAAAGCGCGCATATGGCTGAAGGTGATTTTGAGTGATTGTGTAATGTCATTTGGTTTTCATTATTCGCGAGTCAATCATGAGTAATGGAATTGAATGCCGATTGTGTGAGCGTGTAATGTGCGCTTTAGTCGTGCACGATGCAAAATTTGCATCATGTATAGGGCTGCCATCATCTAAATTGCCGACGCCGGATAAACACGGGATTTGCATCGTGTATAGGGCTGCCATCATCTAAATTGCCGACGCCGGATAAACACGGCAAAAATCCCGGACATTTGGGCGAAATATAGGTATTTCCCCGGACACTTCTGAAAATATATTTTGCCGTTCCTTCTTGAATGCGGGGAAATGCATGAAGTTTTAACTAAGATTTATTTAAATTTATCGCTCATCTATAAAAAATGGATTTCCCCTGACAACAAAAGTGTCCGGGTTTTGCCCGGACAATTTTTAAAACCCCGGCCGGACGGCCCCCGGACGCCCTTCAAACTAGGACAAATTCGGGGAAATCCAGACGGATGGCAGCCCTAATCGTGTATGACCTTGGTTGGATGCTCAACTCAGACTGGAGCAGGCTTCGACACTGCACCAGTGTGAGTTAAGCATTGTTTGAAGTCGTATTGCAAGAAGAATAATCGAATACCTACTGATAATTATAAAAGTAAGATAAAATGTACGGTAATATGTGCCATATGTCGCGAACAATTTTATAGAGGCTTGAGCCCATGATTTCCTCTCATGCGCAAGGTGATATAAAAAAAACAACTATTTTGCTATCTTTACTCATTATTTATCTTAACTCATTATTTTGCTATCTTGAGTGGCATATTTGGCATTGAGTGACGAGACGAGCATGCCATTCGCCTTATGGTAAGCGAACTACCCATAAACAGTACAAATACCATCCAGCACCTTGAGTTACAAAGTAGGTAGTGTGTGGCATTCCACTGCGCTCGTTTTCCTGACACAAGATGTTAAGTCTCATTATATTCTGTAGTTACACTGGCACAATGTCCTTCAAACCGAAAGACTACAGTGTATGCACACTGCTGCTTGGCGGTAGAAATAGACATTGCAGTGGTACCCATACAGACGAACTCTTACATATGAGAGTCCTACTGCCAGTTAGATTGACTAATAAAATAAAACAAACTATTGAATATATTTTTATTTTATTCATTGTCGAACAATTTCAACATCATACGTAAAATTGATTTTATCTGCTACGATGAGACATATTATAAGACATCTATGAAAATAGGCTTTCATAATACAACAAAGACTACCTACAACGGTAATAATAGATCTATTATTGTAATTTAATCGTGGGACTTGTGAGAAATTTGTTTGTGGTCGTGACTCGTGAATAAAAACGGGATTTATATATTGATCTAGTCTACTTACAAAGAGAATGTCACCACTACCTACGTCGATCGTACGCAGATGAAACATAAACAGCAATATTGATTTACTTACTTGATTAATTGTGTATATTTGAGTACCGCCAAAAGTGAATACATCACAGAATTATAAAATATTATTAATTACGTAATATTATTATAACAAAAAGTTAATTGTAGAATCTGTTGTAGAACGCCAAATCAAATGGAGTTTTATGTAGATATAAAAGTAAGGTTCTTATAAGTATTATTTTTTTATAGCAACATATCGTTATATTTATCAGAAAGATACTTTCTAAATCAGAGTTTATTCCTATGGGGAACGTCACAAACTATAGGGGGCAGTACAAAATCGACACAAGAGCCACATGTGGATAAAATATTAGCTTCATACGTGTGTATGTAACGAAAACTTTGAACACGATTTTGACCCCCCTCAAAACGTCGGATTAAATCGAAACTTGGCATACTTATCAAGGACCGATGACGATTTAATATTTTAGACTACAAACACGCTTTCATAGAAAATCCGACTATAGTCCGTCCAACCATTTATTTAACTTTGGACATATGCACGCCTATGAAATTTTATAATTACTGACGAGGAATAGAAAACAAAATAATTGACTACTTTATGGACGTCATTTTTTGTTTTACATAGTGAAGCGACTTGCACTTCAGCTCCGATATTGATTATCGATCGATATTAGTTAAGCCCACCGATGTGTAACAAAGATAATTCAAAACTTTTTTATTGAAAAATAAAATTTGGCAGTGTAAATTAAATATTTTCTTTTTATATATGAGTAAATATATGATAACCAATAAAATAAACTGTTAAAGTTAAATATTGACAAAAGTTATATTGGATATAGAATATATACCTACAGAATAATTTAATAAACAGAACATATACACATTTAAACGCTTAGGCATGTTTATAAAACAATACAAAATGTTGTGCAAAATTAACATTTCAATGTGTTTAATCGAACAAAACTTCTTCATAAATTAAATCGACTGTTACAAGAAATCGAATCGGTAACGCATTAGTACAGCCCCAATTGATTAGAAACCGACTGTCAAAAGTTTAATAAATGGTTGGACGGACTATAAAAGGCCTTATGCACGTTCAATCTTGACATACAGCATGCTGTATGTCACGGCGCTGGACGCAGCATACGCACTATCGTGCGTGCTAGACAGTGCTGCCAGGTATTCAGCTATCTACATTTATCTTTACTATCTTGTCAATGGTATTTATACAGATTTTTAACACATCATACAGATATGAAATAAAAGCAGATGTTTGCAATTAGAATAGAAAATAAATTTTAATAGATTTAAATTAAGAATATTGTAAATAGGAAAAAAAATAATTAAGAAAAGTGCGGTACTTTTTGAGATATTATCAAAATTATAATTTAATCCTACTAATAGGTATATTCTGCCAATAAAATATGAATATTTTACGTCAATGCTAAGTATCGATGGGCTGAAAAAGAGTCAGATTGCGCCACCAGATGGCAGAGCTTACGACGTGCACGTTCCCTATATTATTTGCTTTGCCCTAGATTTGGTTTTAAAAAAAAAATCACATCATAGTTGAATATAAACACTGACTTCTATTATACTGCGTACTAGTATAATAGACGTCAGTGAATATAAATTACAAACCTACAACGAATCAGTATACATTATACTGCGTACTAGTCTATTAGACGTCAGTGAATATATATTTCAAACCTACAACGAATCAGTATACATTATACTGCGTACTAGTATAATAGACGTCAGTGAATATATCGCACCTTTAGAACGAAAACGTCACAATTCAAAAAATTTAAAATTGAGTTATCATTTTTAAATGACTAGAAACTACTCCTTTATTTATAAAAATATAGTGAAAAAGGGACCGATATAATAGTTTGGTCCTTTTCCTGCTTGAATATGGCTGTGTTTGAACTATTATTGTATTGAGAACTTAGTTTTAAGTAATTTTATGACGATAACTCAATTTTCTATCTTTTTGAATTGTGTCGGTTTCATCCTAAAGGTGCGATATATTACAAACCTACAACGAATCAGTATATACTCTGCATAAGTTTGCATACTGAAATTGACCATACCTACGATAAATGGAAAGGTATGCAGATCCATTTAATTATAACATATCATTGTAGCTTATGATGAAATGGTTACTAGTGGCCCATTATCGTATGGCTTCATGAACCTCCTGCAGATATTTAGGTACACTAGAACTTTTCTCATAAATATTAGGTTTTTTGTACATAATATATCTAACTGATATTTTGCGTTGTTTAGTTATTTGATTTTTATTTTACTTAGTTCACATGTAACTTTCCCATCAATTTACAAAGTCCAAAAGCCACGACAGATAAGTACATATGGAAATTATGGCGTTCTTTGGGCAGATTGCACTACATGCTTATAAAGTCCATGATAGGCTATTCGGAACTTATGCGCCATATAAACTACAGCTTTTGGTTTACAAGTCTTAAACAGAAATGTCTAGCAGAAAAACTCACCAGTAATGTGTCAGATTTATTTCTTAGGTAGCGTTATGTGTCACATGGTTATGTGGAACTTGTGAAAATGGACTTGTAAAATTTATTGTGCTGACGAAAATATTAAATTGGAATCGTTCTGAATACTGCCGAGACAAAGTGATTTACATTTTGCAGTAGTTACCAATAACGTAATTATTACATATTCCATTACAACATTCACATATCTACATACGATTATTGGTTCGTAACAGTGTTCTAGTTAAGACAAAGTATGTTATAAAACTCGAGGCTATAATATTATTGTAAAACATTGTGATAACTAAAAAAAATATTACAATTTACAACACATACTTTGTTATAACAAGTCCTGTTCGAAGAATAAAATTGTAATAAGCATACCCTTATAACTTATATTTATTTATGCAACTACCCACTTAATAATACATAATTATACAACTTCATAAATTTTATTTTATATTTTTCTTTTACAGATAGTTCATTTCTGTCATAACAGTGTCGAAAAAGCTAATATATTTGTTACCGTATCCAGATCTCCCTTTAAAGAATGTTAGAATTTAAGGGTTGGGAGGTTGTCTAAAACCACAGCTTAGTGGTCTGTTCCATCCCGGCTCGAACCAAAAGGTTCAGTAATTCATATTTCTGCCGCACCATTAAGTTGTGGAACAGTTTGCCAGCGTACGTGTTCCCTCCTTCCTACGACTTAGGGTCCTTCAAGCGGCGCGTGAAGAAGCAATTAAGCAGGCCGGCATAACTGTGCCGAACGACCAGGGATGTTTATCTCTTGCCGGTCGACATAACTTTTTGTTCACTACATTTACCATCAGATGCAGTGAAGCCACTTTGTCAGCCATCGATAAAAAAAAACCTCACCATATCTATCGGGAGTAGTGGTCGAGGGAAGGGGGGGCAAAATGTTGCAAAAAAACCACAGGTGATTAATGGCGACCTCTACCATGCGGGCGATAGCCTACTTGCGAGTGGAACGGATTGCCGAGACGAATGGCGGTAGGTTCAAAACCCAAGGGCACGCACCTCTTTTTCACGACTTTTTAAAAAAGTTATACGTGTATACTTTGTGAATTATCGTTCGTTTTAACGGTGATGGAAAACATCGCGAGGGAACCTGCATACCTGAGAAGTTCTCTACAATAATTTCGAAGGTATGTGGGTTGGCACCACACCAGGCCAGCGTGGTGGATTAAGGCCTATAACCCTCTCAGCTGTAGGGTAGCTAGTGCTCAGCAGTGGGCAATATATGATACAGGGCTGGTTATGGATATGGTAATATTATATGGAAGTAAATAATATCATATTTTGGTGACGTCGATATCGATTCATTAACTTACACGATTAGGATCAGAGTAATTATACCAAGAGGACTTCGACACAAGCACACAGGTGAGACAGAACGATTCTGAGTTATGTCTTTTACACCCGAGCGCATCCTACCATAGTTACAAGTACCAGTCACGGAATTCTCTTAAAAACAATAATTATTAACACTACTTATCCCTCAGAAACACCAGGGGGCTTAGAATGTGAAAAAAAACCACGATGCGTCTCCGCTTCGTTTTATTGTGATTGGTTGAGAGACTGACGTATCGGTACTATTTTGATGTTTGTGATTGATCGAGAGACCGATACATCAGTCTCTCAACCAACCACATTAAAACGAAGCGGAGACGCATCGTGCTTTTTTATTCACACTATAAGCCCTCAGGGATCCTTAAATCATATATATTTAGCACACCTTAAGGTTTGCCGCCTGAACAAAAAACACGCAACGCTGAAATAAAAGCAAGGCGTCAATCATCTCTATCTAACACACGTGTTGTATAATCTTGAGTTTCATCTTTCAAAACTGTCATTCCATGATGGACCAATTTGTGGTAAATAGTAATCTTTGAGATTAGGGTACTTATATAAAAAAATCAGCTTAAAATAAGGATCATACTCAACCAATTGTCCGATGTTATGCAAGTAGGAATACAACATAAAGTTGGCAAGGTACAAAGAGATTCAATAGTGGGATAAAATTGAAATATCCACATTACCATATTTTCAATTCTATTTTTGTTTATAAACAATGTTTTTTTATTTTACTGGCTTATTTAAAAGAGATGATATTATTTCCCAACTATCTTCAAAAGAAAGAGGATCATAATTTCTTGGTATGTTTTTACTCGACTACGACGAAGCAAGAATATTATTTTATTTGCTAAAACGAATACCATTGCAATAAACAAAAATATTGTGCGATCCTTATAGCATAAAGTGGACTATTTATATCAGAAAACCACCATTAACAATTATTGTGAGCTTATTTTTTTTTAAAGATAATAAAAAATATGTTGTGACATTCTTAAAAGGTATCCAAAACCTTACACTAATATACTAATACGCACAAATATATATTGCTTACTATATTTAAGATAATCATATGAGATAATTGCTAAGAGACAAAACCTAGATAAATAACGTCACTGTATAAGGCGAGCTACCGAGGAATAGATATAGCTGAAAATTCTCACTACAAGTTTAGTTTTCTTCAAGGCGATAATTAATATTGCTGCCAAACACCATCAAAATACACAAATATTATTACATAGAAATGATAACTTTTCATACGTACAAAGCTTACACGTCCTGATCTAAGATGGTCATAGATAAACAAGTAAAATGTTTTTTTTTACATAGGGACTCCATCGCCATCAGACGATGATTAAACGTATAGCTTTATACAGTTTTCATTAAAATTCCCCTGTTATAAGTAATTTTTAAAAAAACATTCAGAGAACAGGGTAAGTTTAATACCTACTAAGGTATGTTTTACAATAATGCCTAACGTTTTGTGCGTTTTATTTTTACCTTATTATAACTTACTCTTATTTGACGTTATTTATTCGCAACTAGTTGTTGTTCGCAGCTTCGACCGCGTGAATAATCTTTCCCGCTACAAAAGGTTAAAACACGAAACGACGCGAGCGCCATCTACATAAAAAATCAGATTAAAAATATATCCCATAGGAGCAAATTACCGGGATAAAAAGCGGCCTATGTGTTAATCCGAGACATGGTCTACCCGTGTTCCAAATTTCATTTAAATTCGTTTAATTGTCCCTGCGTGTTACTTCTAACAAACATCCAAAAATTTTCACGAACTTTCGCATTTACAATACTACTAAGATAAAATGCTGATTTTAATGACGCAATATTAAAAAATAACAGAAATATCAAGTTAGAGAGGAATAATGAGATGACAATTTTCCTATTAACATTAGTAAAACTTTCGTCCTCGGACTACGGCGAAGCCTGGAAGGGTAATGATTACGAGTCAATAATATTTACCCACTTACACATTTGTGTTGTTACAATAGTTTTTAAATTTCTTTTTAATTTTCAATCAATACCCACTGAGCCGAATAAGGCGAATTGCTAAAATATTTAAAGAACCTACGTTATTGTAGGACCCTAATTTTATTTTAACCCGTCAAGCCCCGCTTATATATAGATGTATGGGGAAACCGTATATATATGGACGCCGGCATCCGTCGCGGGGCCTGACGAGTCAAATATTTATTTTCAACAAAGAAAGACGACATGTCGTCAACCATTTTTAGGGGATATTATATATTCCTTTTGTGTTTAATTTTTGATACTTACGATACGATGTCGAAAGTTTCACTTTGACACAATGGTTAAAATATTTAATTCACTAATAAGACTGTTTTCTATATAGTGATTCTAAATATTCGATTATGTTGTAGACAGACGCCTGAAACTTGCATAAAGGCGATTTAATAATTCGACAAAATTGACTCACAGTATAAGGCTCATGAAGGCGGTTATATTAAATATAGCTCTATGCGATCAAAATATATCATTGTCATCCCATGGCAATTCTTAAAAGTGTTTGTACTTACAGAAAATAAAAATAATAACTTCTCTTCAGCTATTTCACCAAAGGATTAATATTTAAATCGCATTAAACAATATTATATGATTTAGTTATAGTACTGACAGCTGATGTAGATGATATGGCGGCACCACACTTCGCTATGTGTTATTTGTTATGCGCGTTATTCCCCCGCATATGACGAAGTGTGGAAGGCTCATTCGTCTATATTTGCTTTATTCGCACGCATAACGCATAAACGCGAATAGCAAATAAGCTTATCCGTTCACTAGTCGGTTTTTTGACACACTTCACACTGCCCACACTTCGTTCACTCATTCAGTTTTGTTCACAAGGTACATACGAATATATTTGGCATGTTTGGCACGCTGGCACCAAGTGTGGATGGCATGTTTGTTGTTCACTCACATAAACAATATTTGGGCGAATATAGCGTAGCCGCTTTTCAAATAACACATAACCAAGTGTGGTGCGGCCATTAGATATGTTTTGTTTACAGTCTCAAAAAATGTTGTAAGCCATTATTTATCGACAGTACTTAGCGTACTGTATATGTGATGAAGATTTCCTTTCTAATCTTTCTAATATAAATCATACTACTAATATTAAAAAAAGGTTTAAGAATTTGGTTATATTTAAATATGGCCACATATTTGTTCTAAATTTAAATATATTATGGACATATACACGAAATTTTCTATTCAACATGTACAGGTGATGTAGATACTTTACTGGAAATCTTCATTTAATGATACTAATAGTTGGTTTGAGAGTTTTAGCGTAGTTAACACATAATATAAATGCAAATAGCAATGTCACGTCAACAAATGTAACCTAAATTATCTAACTTAACATACATATACTATGTATTGTAAATATACACATATTTATTATAACAATTAAATTATTATGCTTAGATATTTTAATATAATTCGAGAATACAATCATTTCATATCAGTACATATTACCTTATTTTAAATAAGTAGATTCTAACCTTTTTCATAAACAGTTTAGAGACCTATTATAGTCTTGTATCCTTCCTTCAAATTCAATAAGAGGCCGCGTCTAAAATTCCAACCATTTCTGTCAACTTTTCATCATGATTATTTAAAGAATAAACTGATCAGTGGGCTTAGAATGTGAAAAAAAAAACACGACGCATCTCCGTTTCGTTTAATTGTGATTGGGTGAGAGCCTGACGTATCGGTCTCTCGATCAATCACAAACATCAAAACACCGATACGTAAGTCTCTCAACCAATTACAATAAAACGAAGCGGAGACGCATCATGCTTTTTTTCCCATTCTAAGCCCCCTGATTAATTTATAATACATCATCGGAAAGACTGGAAGGTAGCTATTTCGCGCACTAGCCCGCGAAGTGCGCCTCCTAATATATCGCACGATTTGCGTATTTTTACGACTTCTGTTTAGTTATTTATTTGTAAATATATTAATATAACTTTATGCACACTAATAGTATAAGATGTATAGTTTTAGTGGTATTTTTATTTTTAGAAATAAACATTGAGTTTACTTACGTTCGGCATTCGTTTTGGACGTAGTATACCTATTCTCGAACATTTCACTACGTTAACAATTTAATGTTGTATGATTTTATTAAAAAAAAAATTGTCGCGTTTATTCTTTAGGCGACTTTTAAACAAAAAAAATAGTAATTTTTGTTAGTTAGCTTTAAGCACGATTTTGATTGAAAACGACAACAAGTTTCAGTCTCCGTACAACAAAATTTCTGAAACAAACGTTGGAACTTGTTGGATAGATTGAAATTAAAGAAAGCTATGAAATGTCTGACTCGTTTATTCCATTAGTGTTGAAACAGTCTTTCCGATGATGTATTATAAATTAATCAGATCAGTTTATATTTTTAAAAATCAGGATGAAAAGTTGATTGAAATAGTCGTAATTTTAGACGCGGCCTCTTAAGAAATCGTACGAAGAAGACAAAACATTCGATATCTAAAAAAGGTTATTAAACTGTTTATGACTAAGTTCGCAAATGTGTACAGTACTTAATTATGCCATCATCGGTCAGCCGTTTTCAAAATCACGCGCGATCAGAATGCGATGCGACTTTTTGGAACGATACCGCGGGGTAAGATAGCGTCGGCAAACTCGCGCTGATGCTCATGAGATACAATTAAATAAATGCGAAAAGTTTTTTTGAGTTCGTGTATAACTATAATTACTTAAATATCCGTATTTTGTACAAACGTAAAAAGTATAGGAGGAGAAAATCTACTGATATCACTATTTCTTTGGTTTAAAAAAAAATTTAAAAAAATCATGAATTTAAATTCAGAAGTTTACGAACGCTACTTCGCTCGGGAATTGTCATTTTTGATTTTTTTCCATCACATTCCGATCGCCAGCAGGTTATAAGTTACCTTTGTGTAAATTCTGTTAGAATAAGACAATAACATAATATTGTTCTAGTATAAAAATGTTTATACCATTATTATGTCTATAGAATTAAAAAGTATATTATTTTTTTATTGGAAGAATCTTGTAAAACTATTATCAATATTGTGATATATAAACATTCAAGTTCAAATAAAAATTTAAACAATTATAGCAACCCATATGTGTGTAATAAAAAAAAAAGAACAATAGAATGAAGCCTAACAACTGGCATTACATGACATAATAACGTAACCCTGAAAGTATTTAGACGCTATAAAAACTTTCACTTCAAAAGAAATCTATGTTGTACCTAGTCAAAATAAAACAACACACATGTTGTTTAAATAAGAACAATTATAAAACAAACAAAGTATTTTTATTTACATTCATGTTGCTTTCCATTGCTTTCTAGATACGTCGATATCTTTATACGTATACTTATAGGAATATATTATAGCCTGATTCATTTTTTGGTTATCGTATTACACGCATGTCCCTGACATACATTATTACAGGTATTATACATTATATAGTATTTTAGGCAAAACTACTATAATATAAATTAATCTAGTAATAAAGAAAAATAACTCAATATATTTACGATTGTATAACATAGTTAATTTATTAAAAATGCTCATTTTAATACTTCTACATAATAATTTTACCAATTCTTGGGGTATTTGTATAGCCATTTCAAATGCAGTAAAATAACAGCATTCATTCATTTAAATGTTCTGCCTCGTCGCCGATGCATTGCGAACGAAATATTAAATCCTTTTGTCAAGATATGATAGACCTTCTCATTATATTTTGGAAGAAACTTTGTTAATTTACTTTATACTTGTGATGACAAGTTTAGTGTAGAAGTGTGACAAATTATTTTTTATAACTACACATTACGTGTAGAACCAAAGAAATACAACTCGTTTTTAGATAAATCACAGATTGAAACATATTTAAATATCTGTTTGTAATATTGCATCTAACGCTTGAGCAAGACAAATTGATTTGTACACCAGGGGGCTCAGAATGTGAAAAAAAAAACACGATGCGTCTCCGCTTCGTTTTATTGTGATTGGTTGAGAGACTGACGTATCGGTATTTCGATGTTTGTGATTAATCGAGAGACCGATACGTCAGTCTCTCAACCAATCACAATAAAACGAAGCGGAGACGCATCGTGTTTTTTTTTCACATTCTTAGCCCCCAGCGCTTCTAGTAACAGAAAAATGTTGCCAAAAACAATCTGTAAAAAGGCATGATAGGCCGACGGCGACATTAGCACAGACTATCTGTACTGGAAATATTATATTTTATATATTACGCATTATTACGTAGATCTCCATAAATTAACCATCTATTGAATATACCTCGCTTAGTGGTTGTATATCATCGATAAATGTACAAGGAGTGATGACAGCTCCAGTTCTTCTGAGAATCCGTTAGCGAGAGGCACGCTTCGGTAGCCGGTACGCAGGCATTTTAGAGGGAAGGTAGCCTGACCTATGAAGTTCGGCTCGCCAAACATATCCTCGTCTTGCACGAGAAAGCGTATCAGGGCTAAATCAGGATTCGCCACTTCAAACTCGCATATGTCATTCCACAGCGGACTGAGACCGTTGTCGGCTGAAATTGGGAAAGTTTTATTTAAATTGTACTATGAATAATACAATATGTTTCGTAGGGTGTTTCCGAAATTGCTTATTTGAAGTAGTGAGTGGTCCAAATAAGTGTGATTTGATTGGGTATATTTTGAAGTGTGTGTATTCTATACTACAAACACGACACAAAACGTTTTACTTTTATGTGGATATTTAATATCTATGCTATTATTAGAAAGAGGAAAGATTTAACCTCGGATAAAAACTACGCACAAGCCGCATCGATAGGGGACATTTGACATAGAATTTGTCATTACAAATTTAGGGTCTGTACAAAAATCCAGCTTGTTGGGAATTAATGCGTACTCCTATGTTTATCCTGACCGGACTATAGACCGATTTCAAAAATTCTTTCACTATGAGAATGCTACACTATCCCTAAGTAATATAGGCTACTTTATATCTTCGAAAAATATAAACCGGGACTTGATCTTCGAAAATAGTTTTTCGCGAGAAAAAAGTATGGAGATAGTTTGAGAGCCAGAGTAGGATAAGCTACTTTTTGTCTTTTTATTGTTAAGAATATTTTCTTTATAATGCATTACTAAATATTATAAAACGAAGACACCCCACCGCATCTATTTGTTTCATGAACGCGATAAACTCAAAATCACTTACCGACCGGATTTTCGTACTTTTTCATCAATGGACGAAGTGATTCAAAATGAAGGTTTATGTGTATAATGCATAAATATTTTCTACAACAGAAAACTAAATATAAGTATATATTATGTTTTGCTACCCGTGCGAAGCTAGGGCGTGCCGCTAGTTCATTATATTAAGATAAAAACTGCGGAATTACAGAGAGAAGGAGTATAGTGTGATAATGATTAACATTTCGCTTATTTATATTTAAAGATATCGATGATTGATTCGATCCCCGGGTCGGGAAAAGTGATATTGAGCTTTTCTATTCAGTATCAGCTCGGAGTCTGGAATTTGTGCCCGATATGGCGATAGGCTCGCCCCCTATCACATCATGGGACGGAATAACGGCGAAAAGTGGGTGCACTAGTTGCGCCTCTGCCTACCCCTTCGGGGATAACAGGCGTGAGTGTGTGTGTGTGTGTGTGAGATATTGATGAATAAAAAAGTACATACCAACAGTCTTGGTGACTAGCTTGGTGCCGCTGTCGTACTCGGCGCCGATGATCTCCACCTCGACGAAGGGGCTGGCGGTGCCGCGGCCCGACTTGCACAGGTGACGCGCGCCAATCACGCGCAACATCACCGTCACCGGCTTCACCTTACTCTCTACACTCTTCTTGTCGTACGGGTTGTACGACTCATCGAACATGTACTCCGGCTTCAAAATGAACCCACAGTTACCGTTCTCCTTAAACTTCCCCATGTTTACTTGCATCGGCTTGTCTGGCGTCTGGTAATTGAGCGCCACCATCTGCGACCCCGAGTTCCAGAAGGGTACCGGGTTGTAGTTCGACGAGTCGATCCTCTGGCCCTTAGGGTAGATACGGCTCAACTGAATGGTGTGGTACTTGAGGAAGAACGCATTCTCTTGGAGACACATGAGTTTCTCCGCTTTAGTTTCTGGGAAAGATGACATCTCGTTGAATATGAATCCTTTGGTGCGGAGCCGTTCCTGGTTGAACGCTACTGATCGGCAGTAGACGATCAGGTCAGACATTTCTTTGGCGATTCTCCAGGTGCGTTCCATTTTGCGGTGTTGCAAGGACCTGGCGCTGGCACTGTGGGCGGCTTCTTTGATGGCAGAGAGCCACTCGAGGGCGATCTCCCTGGTGGGCGCCGCCATGTCAAATGGAGCAACCATTGATGGGCTTTGAATCCGAACGAGCCACCTGGCCGAGCCACTCTCCTCGCCCACGACCAATTCCACGACAGCTCCTAAGACGTCGACTACTCCCTTCTGGAGCGAGCCGAGGGCCGCAGAGTCGCTTTCCTGTAACAAGTGCAGCGTGGGACTCTGACACGGCGATGATAAATTAATTTTAATTCTAAATGTTTTCTTTTTACAGTATTCGTGTTTGTTTATAAAATACAGTATTTATAAAATCAATCAATCATAGATATATAATATTACGTCCTTACATATAAAATTGGCGTTTTATCGTTTGGTTATTTATTTCAAATTAAAATCTATAAATGCATTTAACCGGTACATTTTAGTTTTGAAAACAATCATTTGTTTTTTTTCTTATCAATTATTTCTTTGGCGTCTTTCATATCGCACAATGGAAAACGTGAAATATCGCTAGGTATATTTACGAGTATGAGTTCCACCGTGGCACCATGCTGGAGAAACAGCTCGAAGTATTATCGATGTGCGTGGCGCTGGTGTCACAAAAGAAAACACGGTACGTTTTTGGTTCCAACGTTAATTCTGGAAATTTCGACCTTCAAGAAAAAGCCACGTGGAGGCCGGAGGCTATTGTGGAAACGTATCCATCGCAAACCACTTTACGGGTTAGCTGCATGCTTCGGTGTGAGCGTTAAAACTGTTTTCATCAACTTTAAGCAAAATCCGGAAAGTAAAAAAGCTTGAAACAACACACACGCTGCACAACAGACGGGTGCTAAACTAGAGGAGTTTTAATTGGAATGTCTGCGATATCCATCGTACACCCCGGACCTTGCTCGAACAGATTACCATTTTTTCCGTAATTTGGATAACTTTCTAAAACGAAAACAAAATCAACTCCGATGTGACAGTCCAAGCCGCCTTCAGACAGTTTATTGATTCTCGCCCCCATCATTTTTTAGTAAAGCGATCAATGAACTCCCTATGAAATGGCAAAGTGCATAGATAACAAAAAAAAAAAAAGAAATCGACTTTATATTCCTCCCATACAAAACGCCAATTTCATATGCAAGGATAGGTCCTAGGTATTAGGAATATATTAACCTATCAAAGGTTTTAATAATAAAAGAACATGTTGCTTTATTTCAATGCTATATCTTTCAAAATTTCATTAAATGTGTACCTAATGTAATACTAATTTCAAAACTTAACTGAAACTTAAGTAGCAAAAATATAAAAAGCACGTCAAAACAGCTATGTCAGAAACACTCAACATCTAATAATAAACATCTATTCACACATAAGTGCAGCTCTAAAAATACCCTCGCTAACAAAGCTATACTAGTGTCAGCAAAACAAGTATTTATAAACAAAATAATTTTCGTTATTCGCATCAGACTTAGCCTGCCACGTTATAAAGAACTCTATACTCTCTAAAACTGATGAATACTAGACAATGGCTTTTCGTACACCGAAAAAGCCGCTGACCTTAATCGCGATCATGCCTGCGGAAGTATAGCCAGCCGTCATTGTATCATGTTTTACTCCATTTGTCTTTATTAGTCACAGTCGCTAAGCGTAACAAATACCATACATTACCCTAATAGCTTTAAGCAACACCAATGGCTGTATACTCCTATTAGCTAAATGTAGCTGCTGACTGTGCGTAGTAATATGCACTATTATTTTGGGCAACAGTACTGCGGCCAAAAACCTTCGAAATATAGTCTTCGCGAACAACATGATATCTATATATAAAGTAATGATGCAGCTAATGATTTTCAATAGTCACCAAAAAGTTTTTTAGTGAAAGTAGAATACAGTGACAGTAAACGTAAAACGAAAATCCAGAGGTTTATGACCGTCGCGTTGCGTACCTTTTTCGCCTTGCCGCTGAAAATATAAAAAAGCAAATACTAACAGTGATATCAGGCATATGCGGCACCTCAATCTCCTGCACGTAGTTTGCCGGGAACCAATGGTGTTTCTTGCCGCCGTAGTCGCCGCGCCACCAGCCGTCGTCCGGCTTGTCCACGTTTGTGATGATGGCGTGCTTGCAGAACGATAACTCGTCTTCTTGACGCGCGCGGTAATCATACAACGCCTTCACCGTCACCTGACGAGTGAGAAATTACGTCACGATTGTATCGAACGAATCGACTTTGCCTGCGTTCGTTGCAAGGACTCGGCATAAAGCCGTTTCTATTTTGCTACAATTCGTCATAGCATCTTTAGTTTTTTAATTACAACCATACGATTATTTCTACCTTATATTTCTTAAATTAGCGTCTATGTTGTATCATATTGATTCATAAAAAAAATAAAAGCTACTCCATATGATAAGCATTAATGAATTCTAGTTTAGTGGCTATTTAAAGAACCTCTAAAAGCAAAATTTTTATTTTGGCGAAAAAGGCGATGCGATATATGATGTAATCATATAGATCAGGGTTACTCTAATTGGGGTTTGCGACAAAACTTACCACATTGTATGTATATGAATCAGTTGAAAGGGGTTCGCGGTTAGTTGGTAAATTTGTAAAGAGATTCGTAAAACTGTAACTTTGTATAACCCTGATATAGATAAATCGTAACTCTTGTGTGCCAAATCTGAACCACTTACTGGAGTATAGGGAACGTGCACGTTATAAGATATACCATCTAGTGGCGTAATCTGAATCTTTCACCCTATCGATAATTGGCATTGACGCAAAATATTCATATTAAAAGGATGAAAAATAACATTTAATTTGTTGATAATGTATTGGTGTATCTGGATGCTCCAAAACATAAAAATAAACAAATCAAATGGTGTAAAATTCTATTACGTTCCCAAAAATAGTACCTAAGTACTTTCATTCCATGGTTATATAAAATCGGCAAAAAATAGTAAAATCTATATAAAACATACACGAGTATGAGTTCCAAAAGCATACATTAGTAATGTCATATGATGTAATTTATAAAAAATAAAGAAGGTTTGAAGATACTGATTTGTTCTATGCAAACAAATCTGTAATTAAGGGAACATAACCTCCTAATTTTGCTTCAACAAAATCAAAATATCTTGCTTCCACCTTAAAAAAAAGCGTATTCTGGCTACGCTGGGAATCAACAATAATCGGCCCGAACCCATATTTTATGATATTAGCATATTAAAAATATAGGCATAAATAATTATTACAGGTCTGAAAAGTTTCTTTTTACAATACATTATTTCTTATTTACACTATTCTTAATCAAAATTAATTAAATTTTTTTTACTATTTTTCTGTTAGATTTTCTATACAGCTTTTTTTTACTATTATTTATATTATCCACATGTGCCTCTTGTGTCTATTTTGTAGTGTTCGTGCACGTTCTCTATAAGTATATTGTAAGTGTCATTGAAAGGAGCTGATTCAAACCGATAACCTTTCAAATCTGAACTATAACAAAGACCAGCAATTTTCAGATGTGTTACTGTAGCGTGCATAATATATTTATTTAGAATCTTCTAAAATGTAAATAGTTTTATGAAAACTCAACATAACTACAGAACTATGGTACATTTTAAATGCCCTATTTCAATTGAAGCTACAATAAATGATACTTTTATTTGTACTGAAGTGTCTCACCCATTATTTTATATTCTCCATCCACACTTCTATATCCTTCTGAAACTTTGTAAAAATATGTACATATATATACATACATATACACACACGCCTGTTATCCCCGTAGGGGTAGGCAGAGGCGCAACTAGTGCACCCACTTTTCGCCGTTATTCCGTCCCATGAGGGGGCGAGCCTATCGCCATATCGGGCACAAATTCCAGACTCCGAGCTGATACTGAATAGAAGAACTCAATATCACTTTGCCCGACCCGGGGATCGAACCCGAGACCTCAGCTTTGCAGTCGTACCATAATACAACTACGCCACCGAGGCAGTCAGTAAAAATATGTATTCGAGTAATATTATTCTTAAATTATAATTTATCAATGTTTATATTGCATGATTACCTACCGACAGCACTTTGGCTTTAGAATTATAATAAACTAGGTGATGTTCGTGTCTCCGCCAGTGTGAAATTTTTTTTACGAGTTATAAATATTTTTCTTGGATAAAAAGAAGCCTATAGAACTAAGGAGTAATGTAGCTTCCTGTTAGTGAAAGAATTTTCAAAATCGGTTCAGTTGTTCTTGAGATTAGCGCGTTCAACCAAACAACCAAACAAACTCTTTAGCTTTATAATATTAGTACAATAAAAAAAAAGTAAAATGTACATAACATACATACACTCACGCCTGTTATCCCCGTAGGGGTAGGCAGAGGCGCAACTAGTACACCCACTTTTCGCCGTTATTCCGTCCCATGATGTGAGAGGGGGCGAGCCTATCGCCATATCGGGCACAAATTCCAGACTCCGGGCTGATACTGAATAGAAAAACTCAATATCACTTTGCCCGACCCGGGGATCGAACCCGAGACCTTAGATTTGCAGTCGTACTGTAATACAACTACGCTACCGAGGCAGTCAAAAGTAAAATGTACATATTTGAGCTATCTTAACTCTTCTAAACATATTCTGTGTTCCTTACCTTTGATTTGAATGAAGTTGGATCCATGTAGCCTGGCGTGCCGTAAACTGAACTATCATCAGGCTCCTATAAAAAATACTAATTGTAACGCGATAGACTTGAACATAAATTGTGTACAACATTCATATAAGCATGGATAGTGGAAACTTCTATCAAGCTACAGTGTGACATGCTTTAAATAAAATAACCACCCGCTAAGATCATTTAAAATGGTATCAATTATGTCTAGCGTCTGCGTGGATGTAATTGAAAACAACACATTCTTGACTACTTGTAATTAATTACTAGAGCGCTAATATTGAAAGCTTTAGCATTGTTTATTAAATCATTTGGGTTTTTAGATATCGTTACAATTTTTCTTTCAAAAATGTGAATCAATAACTTTCATACAAAAACTACATGTATGTTACATTTTGTTTTGAGTTATGACTTATGAGGGTTAGAAAAACGTAACGATATAAATTACATAGATGGAACCAAGGCTGGCTTCGCTTAAAATAACTAACATTGTACTAGACACATAAACCTCCCTCGTGTAGTTCTTTGATTGGATTACATTTTTTTCATTAAAATAATTTATAACTGTCTTCGCAGCAAGTAGTGTTCCAAGGGAAAAAAATACACATAAAGGAGTTAACACTTTACAGGGACAAACAACACTCGATCAATATGTAAGAATAGTACGTATCACACCAATATTACATTCAGTTGATATCTGACCTGGCCATACTTAGACCCGCAGCACATATTGGAAATAGGCTTGTAACAAATTAAAACTAATATGTGATACAGCTCGTACACCTATTCGTTTCTTTTGAAATATTTTATGTCACGGAGATGGAGTGAAAAAAAGAAATAAACATTTTTGATGTAATACTTCTTTAGGCGCGTTATGAAAAAATTATGAGAGTGAAACTTTAAGATGCGCGCGCATACTGTAACACAAGTCACAGATTGTGCGTGCGCTTCACTGTAATTTAGTTTCAATACTAGTAACCGACTTCAATAAAGGAGGTCGGTTAATAGTAAAGCGGGTGTGAGGCTGTGACACCTCCTTGGCCCCCCAATCCAAATTTGACCCCCTTGACCTCAAACCCATTTTCATTGATATAAATTAAAATATTATTTAACATAATTAATACTAAGTATTATTAACTTATTTAATGACGTCAAAGAAGTATAACTTCTCACGCGCTTACATAAGTATACGCACCCACTTTTTTATCTTAATAACTATTACTCGTTGGATATAGGCACACGTCAAAATGGAGTTAATTTTTAATAATTATTTTATAATCCTTCAAATATACCATAATTGGCCACTTTGGTTACAACAGAGAAATAAGCCACGTATGAATTGAACTTTTAAATCTGCGAATATTCATGTGGGGCTCCGATTAGTTTACACGACTGCGATGTTTTGATAGATTGGACAAGAATTTGGCCTACATCTGAGTGTATAAAAGATAAGAATAGCTATTTGCGGACAATATCTGCTTTTTTATAATGCTACCAAACAAACTAAACTTACCGCTATTATTCTGCTAACAATGTCGTCACTGATCGGGAACCACAACTTGACTTTCTTATACAGCGGATGTTTTTCGTAATAGGACACCAGCTCCACCAGGCTCTCGAACTTGACAGTTCCGATGGTATACAACCTACCTTCTTGCTTGATCCTGCAGTGTTTTATTTCTCTTTCCGTTCTATAAAAAAATTATATTAAAGCATCCTGACATAGCTATTGCGAAGAGAAGTCAATTACTCACATGACATAATGTCATTAAACACTATGTAAAAGTAAAATGAATATTGAAAGGTATTCTAATGAGGCAATCTTAAAAGCTAAATTACACCCATACCTAAAGCTAATAGCAAAAGATCCTTGTTCTTTTTCACTGGGTCTGACGAGGAATGCTCCATCGGTGTTGGTCTTCCGCAGCAGTTCCTCGGCCTGTGTACGGGTGCAGTGCGGGTGGAACCACTCCTTGCCCTCATGCTTGTTCGGTTGCGGCACGGGCTCTTTCAGGGTTATCAGAAACTCCTGCAAAGGAGCATTGGAACTGTGACTATTGCACTAAACAAAGCAATGATGTCTGAGTAGTTTTAATGAGTATTTAATGAAAATTCTGGGACATATTTTAGAACCTAAACGGCTACTGCGAAAAACGAAATCCTAAACGTCGGTCCGAAACGAAGAAACGACGAACTTCGGATTTAACCTTACTACGAAGAAACGACGTATTTTATGTCAAATTGGTTTTCAAAGTAGGGCCAACGAAAGTAAAAATGTCATTAGTGTCAAAATCGGAACATCAGATCCGTCTTCGAATCCGTCATCGGATCCGTTACACTTCGTAGTAAGAAAACGTACGATCCGTCACCCGAAACTACGGATATCGTTTTTCGCAGTAGCCTCTCTGATTGTATGATAAACGAGTGCATAATATTATGGGGTCAATTAATAATGGTATTGTCATAAGTGTAATGAGTAGACATCGGATTATATGATTTTTCAATTGCATAAAACCGCTATTTATATACCGTTATTGTATATTTAAATACTTTTCCATTGACAGTGCATATTTCGGTAATTAAATTCCGTTATACTTATAAGAATAATATTAAACAGACTTACGCACTCCCCACTTCACTATAGGAAAAGAGTAAATGACAAAGTAAATGGCAAATTAAACGTTGGTTTATACAAAAACCAGGATCTTGAGGAAATGTACCTGTTAAAACCTTCCCTGGGTCATAAATTATTTCTAAATAAATTTTCAAAAAACCGGTCGGTGGTTTATAAAGTTCGAGTTCAGACAGACAGACACGGCGGCCGAATTAAATTTATAATTAGTAAGGATATTTTTAATGCATTTATGAATGGCACCGGCCATACTCTGCCTGAAGTGTCTTTCTGCAGAAGTGGCGCCATATTTCAAGTCCTGCCCAGTCAGTTGACGTAGAGAGGTCATTTTCAGCCTACAAAATTATATTAAGTGACAAACTGGACTAATTTAATTTAGATATTTTTACTGTCATAAAAATTATAATAAATTAAAAATAAACGTAAATTCGGATAGTATTTTAATTGCGCATGTTTATGTATATTTTTCCCCTTTTATAGTAGTTATACCGTAGTAGTAGTAGGTAATGACTGCAGTGTGTAGTTACCGGTTGGACACGACTCCAGATTCATAACGTCCTCACGACAGAGTTTTGATTTCATATATGCTAAAGAATCCATCATTACATATTTAATAAATACATAGTCATCAATATCTTCAAACAAATCCAGGCATTATTCTTCGCAAAATACAGAAAATTGAGGTGATTCGATAAGTATATCATTTGTGTATACCAAAGCCTATAAATGTTGCTAACATTGTGTTAAAATATGCATTTACTGTCAAAACACATCAAGTACCGTAAAGACAAAGGACAACTTTATATTCAGGACCTCATTTACTTGCAAACCAACAATTTAAATTTTTGTGATAGAAGAAAGCGGCATGACTCGGCTGCGACATAAAAAGGGTACACTACTTATATATCGCACACCCAAATCAACACTGAATTATATCGAAAAAATCTGTGAATCGTGTTTTTTTGACAACACACAAAACAACATTCACAAAATCTGGGCGTGCGATATGTAAGAAAACTTATTCAACTTACCTGACTCCTCAAGGGATGCTGCCGGTAATGGGTGATCAGGCTGTATAGGCTATCGAAGCATATGGAGTCGATCAAGTAATACTTCGTAACACCCCTGTCTTGTTTCAGCTTAATGCGACAATGATTCACTTTACCCTGCCGCCAGAAAGATAAGCAATAGTCTCCGACGAATGTGACACTCTCCCTCACGAGGAAGGTGCCGTCACCGAGATGAGCGTGCGCTCGCAGCAAATCTTCAGCTTCCTGCCTGTTGCCTGCCAGCTTGCCGTGGAACCAGCGCTCTCCGAAATGTAACTCGTCCTGCGGAACACTGGCCACGTCATGCTCAGGTTCGCCATCACTATCTGCGTCAGTTTCTCCCTGTCTATTGTAACTCTCGGTGTAGTACAATTTATTCTCAGTAAGCACAAAGGCGTGTGGGTTCCATTCCTTATCCACCGGATCTTCCAGCAGAAGTATTCCATTCTTGATAGAATTTCGCAGATCTAAATCTTTCCCTTCCTCTTGGCGAACTGCAAAAGAATTCTCCTCAGCACCTTCGGGTAGTTTCTTGTGTTTCAAAAGAATTTTCCGGCGTAAATCGTGTGGTGATGGTAGAGAAGTTTCGTTCTTTTCAATGGGTTGGACCATGAGAAGGTCACCGAAAACGTCCTGGAAGGCGCTCGCCATGCGCCGCTGTTGTGGTAACGAACAATTGTCTTCTATTGAAAGGATCAATGGGTAATCTGATGTGACGAAAGCGTGTTCTTTAACTGTTCGCAATACATCCATGAATCGAATTTTGGTGGTGAGCGTGTGGCCGTGGTATATGAATGGTGTACCGTCGGGACCGTCCCAGCAGTCAAGTTCGATGCAGCGACAGCCTGAGCGCAGACACCTGACATAGGCCTCCAAAGACGATTCACTCGAGAACTGGTCACCTGTGAGGTACCTAAAAAAGACTAATTAGACACCTTGCCAAGACCTTAAATCTTAAACTACGTAATAAAATAACTTACGTATTGTGGGAAGACGAGATCCAGTAATGCGACAAGGGTCTGCACATGTCCTGCGTGACATTGTCGTGTTTGCTATCCCAGATGGAATTTTGTTTGGAAAATAGCATTTCAATGAACTGCAACATAAACAAACACCATGTTTATTCAAAACATTAGGTCTCTATGCAAATTTTCCTTATTAAAGCAATTCAGACTCTAATCATGTGCGCATCTCATGGTTTTGGTGTCAAGTAAAACACTATACATTCTGCACAGATAACTCGATTGACAAATATGTTTCAAGCATTAAGTTTTGCTTTAAATTGCAAGTACCATATATTTTAAAAATAAGTTTTACTTCTATACTAAAGACCATGTTAAGATATTTTTGGTTATTTTCAAACACCATTGAAGATTCACTCACCTCATACAATAATAAATGTGGTTCATATATATCTCTCTGGGGATCCCTTAGGTAATCCCTAATGAACTGTGACACCTGGGATTCATCATCACCAAGTCTATCATGTTGCTCAACTAACAAGAAACTTTGGAATTCACGAAGAGTTACTGTTGTACCATTCACACAATATAAGGAATGTTTATCAAATATTTCTTGTACATTCTGCAATGTAAAATTATATTCGAAAATTGATCAAATCAATGTGATAGATAGACTTTGAATTATGTTTCTTTGTCACCTTTGCTTACTCAGCAAAATTGACAAAGAAACATAATCTAGACATATTATGCAATGAACATAGAAAATAAGTTTACAGCTTTATTAAAAGATAAAAAGAATAATAGTTGAGCACAAAAAATTAAGAAATCAGAAGAATTTGGTTGTATATCCACCTCACTTGACATTGGCTAAATTGCCCCAAACGCCAGAGATATTAGATAGTTGAGAAAAAATACAAAAAACTAAAATTTGTATGTTTGTGTAGACAAGAATGTTTTTTTTTATTTACTAAATAATTTTGATAGTATTGACTATAAAATTCTTACAAAAACAATGTTTTTCTTAATATATTTACGTACAATGTTTTTATGATGATGGTGTCATTGATAGAGCAAAATGAAAGAGAAAGGTCAAGAAGGCTGACTCTGCCATCATGTGGGATAAATAGTCAAGAAGAGAGAGAGCGAGACAAAAATAATATACTTACATTTTCATCAAAAATCAACTTCTGGTAAAGCAGAGCAAAGTCATCAAAACCTATTTCACCCCGTTTGCCAGTGTCCACCTCTTGAAATATGTCCCTTAGCTTACTAGTTGATATTTTGCAGTTAATCTTGGGCAAAAATGCTTTGACCTCTTTCAGAGTGATTCTAAAATCAGTAGTGCTTTTATGTTTTGTTTTTCTATGTAATTATTTACAGGAATATTGTATGGTTTCAATTTCCTAATTGATATCAATGGAGTACAATGAAATGAAAAAAAATACTATTATAACAAAAAAAAATACAGCAACAGAAAGTAATACAAAGAGGCAATACATTTTATTCTTATTTTATTATTCAATATGTAGGTCTAGTCTGGTGTCAAGTGAAGGTTAGAGAATATTTAAATATTTGCCACACAGAACATTATTTATAAAGGATTACTTACTTCTCATGGATATTCTCTATGGCATAGAACTCTTTTCTCAACCACCTTTCAATTTGAAGAGGATAAGAGGCATTTGTAGCTTCTTCTATGAGAAAACAAACACCTTTTACCCAAGTGTCACATTCTTTATCCGTTTGAGCTATAATAAAGTAAATTTAATGCATAGTCATGAGTCAGCTTCTCTCAAATGCTTTTAAAGAATCAATAATAATACAGTATTGAGTAATTGTACACAATTAGACATGTTATTTATGAATCAGTTTGAGTGGTAGGTACAGATTTAGATAATGTTTACAAACATTACCTGCAAACGATACAGCGCGCAGTTTGAACTCTGAGCCGTAGTAAATGGTGAAGCACTTGGAGTTCTCTAGCCTCTTTGTTTCTTCGGGCCATCTCTCAAAGTCTTTGGACGCCTTTCCAACTCTAACTTCTTTTACATCTCGAATGTCTAGAGCTCCCTCGAAAGCTTGCCTTTGAACGGCATTCAATCGTGACCACAGCACTTGGTGAGTCTCACGACGCACCGAGAGTAGGCGGCGCTCGGGTCTCTTTCGGGGATATAGCTTGAGCACTGTGGACCCACGCTCTATATAAGAAATTAGCTGATCGGCCTCTTGTATTAGCCTTCCGCTTGCTCCATTGTAGCATACGGATTTCATTGCACTTCCGTTGTAGCGGCCGGATGTAACTAAAATGCGACAAAGGTACACGACGCATGGAATAAAAGCCCCAATGCAGATATGCCTACGTATAAATAAAATTCCGTCAGTGAATAAAATACATTCCTACCCGTATACAGACATTACACACACTCTGCGCTATTTTGTTTGTTTGACATTTCCAAACCAAATGAGATGGGCAAGATTACGTTCCGTACCACTACGCTATGACGTCTGTTACAACACCCACGCAAACGTTCAGCTATGTTTTGCACACTAATTTAAAGATTTTGTTAGTTATTGATTAATTATTGAGTATTGACTATTGACCGATATTTAATTAAACTCAATTTTTTTAATGTTTAATATGTGTTCATTTTCTTCATACAACATTAATTATTAGTCTTGACATAATGCTTACGCAGCATTTGTTTAGTACGTCGAGAGTGTCACGCAATTTGGCGCCTTATTTTGAAATTATTATATTTTATATTTATTTTTCCAGTCGCGGACTAAGGTAAGTAGCATTTCTGGTAAATTCTAATCAATTGGATCATCTTATTCATCAGTAATTCCTTAGAATAAGGACTATAAGTCTTTATTCTATGAGTAATTCCATATTATATTGACACGTTTGATGTACCGGAAATGATACGCGTTACATACTTAAGGGATAGTACATTAACCACGTGATGTTTTTAGCAGCTTTACCCCTCTTACCCGTTTTCCTTACTCCTAGGTGAGCGACGGGACGCGCCACGTAGCGACACGACGTAATGCGACCAATACTTCACTGGCGACAACGCAAGCCACAAGTACATACAAAGACTATTTGATACTTTCGCGTCACATTACCGCGTTTATCGTTCACCTAGGACAACGGGTGATTCCTTATCCTTGGTGATATGTGGTGATATTTTAGACTCCCCCCCCCACCTCCTACTCAAGATCACATGTATTTTTTTACAAAGTATCTTAAAAATGTTTGTGAATCATCTTCAAATACATGTACATATAATTATCTAATTTAATCGCGCGTTGACCGAAAAAATAAATACACGTGAAATATAAAAAAAATTATCTAGTTTCGTGCAGTCGTTCTAGAGTTATGTATTTAACATTTCCACGATTCATTTTTAACCCCCGATGGAGTCGTAGCTCTCATACAAATGGACCGATTTTGACCCGTTTTTATGATTTTTGTTTGAAAGCTGATGTGATCGAGATGGTTCTCAGTTATAATAATGTATAATGATCTGTTCAGGCGTTTGAAGATTATCAGTTTATTTCCAACGATCACAACTCTGATTGAGATATAAGTTTCTATACTTTGACTTCGGGCTATGTTTTAGGGCGGTATTAATAAATCTATCTCAAGTTTGAGTTGCATCTCAACTCTCAAGTCGACATAATGTATTGAACTATTCATACATATCTACTTGAGACGTAACTCAAACTTGAGATGAATTTATTTTCATAAGAATACCGCCCTTAGACATGTTAACCTTAAGCTGATGCTGCAAGATCAAGTTGTCTGCGGGATACCCAACTCTTTAGCAACTTATAGCAGATATAGCGTGTGAATTCTTCCTCCGTAGTGTGAATGGTCTCAATGGTAGTAGGTCTCGGTGGTAGATAGTTGATTAACAAGGCCCTATGATGCAAAATATTGTAATTTAAAAAGTTTGAAACAAAAATTAAATAACCCCCGACACAAAAACCTCTAAAAAGTTAAAAAATAAAATAAATAAAAGTCGTTTAAGTTTAAGTAAAATTTTGACCCAAGTGTCGCGTCGTCGTATCGGGGGACCGCTAAAGTATTTTCATCTCCCTGGCCCTGAGTTCGGTCCCCGACGCGAGGACGTTTGGGTCAAAATATTACACACACACACACACACACACTCACGCCTTGTATCTCCGAAAGGGTAGGCAGTGGAGCAACTAATGCACCCACTTTTCGACATGAGAATATTAGAAGAGTTATACAATATTGTAACTAGACTTCTGCTCGCGGTTCCGCCCGTGTGAAAACTATTTTCCGAGGTAGAAATATTTTCCCGGGATATAAAGTAGCCTAACACTCAGGAGTAATGTAGCTTCCTATTAGTGGAAGAATTTTCTAAAAAGTTTCAGCAGATCCTCATATTAGCGCGTTCAACCAAACAGACTCTTCAGCTTTATAATATTAGTATAGATATGGGTGGTAAATATTATTCGGCGTCGTCGTCGTCGTGGTAAATATTATTATATTTATGGGTGGTAAATAACAGTCACGTGGGCGTGGCCTCGGTCACCGTGCGCGCGGTGGAACGACGTGGCTGCGCAATGAAATCAGAACAGCACTTTTCAATGTCTATACCTTTCGAAACGTCGAGAGTAAAAATTAAAAAAAATCCTTAAATAGCTTTATTTCAATTTTGAACAATTGCGTAAACCTAAGAAATTTCATTTTACTATTCATTTTACTATGATAATAAAAACCCAAAATTGCCTCTTTTAGCATTCACTAATTGTACTGCATTTCTATTTACTACACAATTCACATCAATCAAATTCGAATGATGTAAAGAAAAACTCAAAAGTAATTCATAAACTTAGCGTCTATCTGCCTTCGAACTGGTTTTGCATACTAATAGATACCTACTAATGCAGCAATCAATATTAACATTTAAGTAGAAAGGAGTTCGTCGTCGCAGTTATCGGAAACAAAGGGATAAGAGGGAATACAGACCTGCGCCCTAACGGTCGAAGGTTCTAGGATTTAGATCTAATTTGATAAAAGCTGTTGTGGTACATATTACAGCCTATTTTTAGAATGTATGTATAGTAAAATACCTAAGTACGTAAAAAGCGATTTTGGGTAGTTAAGATCGCATAATATTAATACGGTTGCCTTTCAATTTTTGTGACAAAATCTTTTTTTGTATTCTCCGCGCAATGGCGTGATTCAGACGCCATCGAGTACGAAGAAAGTCTGTCTATTGGCTTATATCTGTTCACTCCTGTATGTAGGTCTTACCAATTTAACGCCAACAATTTCAGTATTGAATAGCCCTTATCCGGTCGCAGATGGTAGCCTACGGGCGTAGCTATAGCTTTCACATAGGGCGGAGGGGGGCTAGGATACCAAAATGTCAAGCATACAAACCACCGTCATCAAAATTACAAAGTTTTATTTTATGGGTCTATTTCATCTTATTATAGGTAATGCTCAAGTTTGCAAAAATATTTCTTAGGTGTGCACATAGGTATTATAATATGTATATGTTTTGTGGCACGGATATTTATTTTTGTAAGCTAAGGGAGAAACCGAAACCCTCCCCTTATATACGCCTATGTGGTTTAAAATGAATATTCCACGATATTCATTTTAGCTCGGTTAGCGACTACGGCACATGTGAGTCGCTTTCCAGTTTCCGGGATTAGCCCGTGTATGATGTATCTACTCTCAAACAGACTAACAAAATTTTTCCGACTGGCGAGGGATAACCAATTCCATCCGTTTTTATCCTTGGTCATTGGCGAGTTGCAAGCACATTCACAGCGAGACGAAGCCGTTGCGCGTTCTTCCAATGTAATAAGACCGTTATCTTTGCTTGACCATGAATGAAACAACGGTTCCTAACTAGACCCAACTCCATTTACATTTTACCATCAGTAGTAGTACAGTCACTTTGCCGTGCCCCTATAAAAAAAAGTCCGGATAAGTTTTGGCTTCGACCTGTGTGTGGGCTGTAGTTCTACACGATGAGCCCAGATTCTTAGGGTTCACAAATATGTTTTATGATATTGATGAATATGTTGGTATACCATTGGAATAATACAGCAGACATAGTAAGATTTGAAAGATTTATTTAAAAAAAAAATATACACTTACAATAATATCTCAAAATATTCCATTCATGGATTAATCAAGAGTCCATCTAAACATAGATCGGAATTTGTAACATCATTAACGGAATATCTCCGTTTATCTCCTTTAAAAATAACAATAAATATATGGATAAATCAGGTTTACATGATTATTTCATTTAAAAAAAACTGCATTTCGTGTAAGGGTAACTCAAAGAATCATTGGTCGCAGTTGCTTACGGTAAGATAATGATACCAGAAATATAGGTTACATTATAGTAAATTCGTTAATCGGTATACCAGAAGTAAACTGTAGGTATTGCCATAAATTTTTTTTGCACATTATAAGGACTAGTGCGAATTGTCATGTACAAAAAAATGTACAAAAATCTATTTTCAAATAGTATAATAGTATTGAAACAATAACATGCAAACTATTATTGCCATTTGTCAATAAAATTCTATTAATTAAATTAATTAAAAAAAATACTCAAAATACAATTAAAGTGAAGACAGGTTGTGGCAAGAAAACTGACCAAAAAACTAAATTGGAACGACAACAGATTTAGTAGGTGTGCTGCGCGGCTATCGTGATTTCATAGCCAGGGCTCCTCAGAGACCAGGACGGACTTGGACCAGCCGTATGGGACCCACACACATGCTATACAAATTCAGATCTACGTGATGCAAAATAGGCCAGCAATTTGACAGGTACCCACGAACTCACGAGGAAGGGCTTACTGTCATATAAATTACGATCCAATGTCCTCACATGGGACTATCCGCAATAGTCAAGTGCTAGCTCCTTCATCACGCTCGCTCACTTTAATCGCTCTGGTACGCAAAAAGTTATCGACGCACAAATGCCGGCGGCCGCATACACTGTTGTTGCCCTCGCTCCAATTTTTCAGTTTGGAACTCACGGTAATTGTTTGATCGCAATTAATACTTGTGGTTAGTGTGGAATGTTTGAGGCGTTTGTTCTGGCGGATGTTCGACAATTATTTGTTTCTTTTTTTAAATCAAGACAATAATCGACGTAGATTGTTGTATTGAAATAAATAAAAAAATATTGATGAAGTACTTTATATTTTGGCGAGGTGCTCCTACTTCTTGCTCGCCATCGACGGCCCGGCGGCCCAGCTGGTTGTATCCCGCTGATCTTGGCGGGAGGCAGTTCAGTGTTCGCAACTTGTTCACCTCCTTCGCTAAGGGACGAGTGAACAGCGCTATCCACGTAAACTTATGCTCGACGTCGTTGAAGCGTCCACGTACGTGAGGCACCACAGCAGCACGCCGAACTTCAGCGAGTCTCTAACCATTTGAATGGACGTCCGTTGTTAAATTCCTGTACAGCACGTTCTAGTATATGCGGAAGGCGACGGCAGCGGAGAGGACCAAAACCGACAACATTGAGCGCTGCTACCAACTGTATATCAGCGCGTCACCGCCTCGATGACGTGCGCGTTCCTACTCCGTTCGGTCTTGGCTGAAGAGTAGTGCCTACATCCAGTATCTATTGTAATCTTTGTTCGAAATGGTACTTCATTGAAACGCTTTTTTAAAACTACAATTGGACACTTAAAGCTTTAATTGGGTGATAGTTAATTCATTGATGAATGTTACCCAATTTTTTTGTAAATAAATTATTTAGTAAAATAGAACTATTTGTAACGTGGCGCCGGCGGATCGTCACCGGCTGCTATATTAATTGAGATCGCGTTACAATTAAGTTTCGTGTACTAACCCTTAGCGTCTAGCGCGTAGCTTCTGCTCCAGGCCGCGTCAAATGTTGTAGATTGACGCGGGCACTCGGTATAAATGAAGCGCGCGAGATAGCCAATGACATCCTTATGAATAAACGTCATCATAAAACAGGGTTGTGCATAAAATGTAGGACGTCCGATCGCCGTTCGTGCCATACCTTTACGTACACAATAACGGTGCACCTATAAAATAGTTCATCTCGATAGATAACGATTGAACACATGCCGGCGCGGCATCTACATCACAATTGACAATCATTCGCAACTGCAATACTAACTACGATTACGAGTGTACGTACGCACAAAACCCACAGGGAAGGCATTCACATCACTAAAACACTTCGAATGTTGAACGCGCACTACGATAAGCTTAGACAAGCACTTTGTTTCAAAGGTGTTTAGATTTTCGTTGCGTGTTGTGCGGCGTGGTTCACTGCGGGGTGTAGCCGTACGCCTCGTGGTACTCCCCGTCGGAGCGCTATGCTGGCGGGCCGGCGGCCTGCATCACCTCGTCGAACGCCTGCTCGAGGCAATGCTTCAACTCGGCATACGACACCACCAGCACGCTCTGCTCGTCGCGCGACATCAGCTCCACCTGGACATAACACAGAATTTTCCACAATATTATTAGCCAGGATATTTTGAAAGTGCATTTATAAAGCAATCTATGATAGGCAGCGGTAATTGCAGACAGAAGGCATTACAAGAACCACGCGTGCTGGCTTGCGTAACTACAGCTTAGTGATCTCTTCCATCTCGGCTCGAACCAAAAGGTTTGGTAATTCATATTTCTGCCACACCATTAAGCTGTGGAACAGTTTGCCAGCGTACATGTTCCTCCTTTCTACGACTTAGGGTCCTTCAAGTGGAGCGTGAAGAAGCAAATATGCAGGCCAGCATAACTATGCCGACTGACCAGGGATTTTTATCTCTTGCCGGTCGACATTATTTTGGGATTTACTTTATTCACCATCAGGTGCAGTGAAGCCACTTTGTCAAGCCATCGAAATAAATAACCACTTAAAAATGACTTATTACCTTATTACAGCTGCCGCCGTCAAGCTGATTTAGGCAATAGGTGAGATGCGCTTGGTCGACCCATGGCCTGCCGTCCTCCGTCACCGAATGGAACAGATAGTCGCGGAACAACTTCAGCATGTAGCGGTCCCCGGTCTCCGACCACGATGCGTCCATATTCAACCTTCAAAAGAAACCAAAACGTATAAAATATTTCAAATAAATAATATTATTCTAATTCATAGGCACCATAAGTGAGGCCTAAGCATTAACAATACATTGTGAAAGTTCAATATTTGGAATTTTCTAAATGTGAATTAAACATGGACATGACATTTTATTCAATGAGATAAGATGACTTCCTCGGTGGGGTAGTTGTCTTACGGTACGACTGCAATGCTGAGGTCTTGGGTTCGATTCCCGAGTATGCTAAGTGACTTTGAAATTTAACATCAGCCCGGAGTCTGGAATTTGTGCCCGATATGGCGATAGGCCCACCTCCTACCACATCGTGGGACAGAATAGTAGGTGCACTAGCTGCGCTTCTGCCTAAACCTTCGGGGACAAAAGGTGCGCGCGCGCGCGTGCGTGTGTGATAGGTATATATAAGATCCTTTCATTCTCTTTAAAAATGTTTTTTTTTTATTTTATTGAATGACGAGACGAGCATGCCGTTCGGCCGATGGTAAGCGATACGACCACCCATAAACAGTAGCAACACCATCCAGCACCTTGAGTTACAAAGTACGGTGTGGTATTCCACTGTGCTCGACGTCCTGAGACATAAGATGTTAAGTCTCAGTATGTCCTGTAGTTACACTGGCTACAAAGTCCTTCAAACTGAAACACAACAATACATGCACACTGGTACTTGGCGGTGGTGATAGACCTTGCGGTGGTACCTACCCAGACGTACTCTTACATATGAGAGACCTACCACCAGTAAAAGCATTAAGTGTTTCGATTGATTTTTTTCTTGTATATTTATTTGCAGTAGTATGTAATCTATTGTAATAGGCTTTAAGCCACTTCTGGGTTTTTCATATTACTGTATTTAATAATCTTGATTTGCGTAATTTCAGTCCTATTTAGAAGAGTCAATCGCTGCTGTGCCGAGTAGTACGTATCCTTTTTGGGAGGTCTAACAAAAATTGCATGATTAATGAAAATCTATGAAACATTTGCGCAAAGACAAATAGAGCAGGGTGCTTAGGATGTGAAAAAAAAAACGATGCATCTCAGCTTCGTTTTATTGTGATTGGTTGAGACTGACGTATCGGTATTTTGATGTTTGTGATTGATAGAGACCGATACGTCAGTCTCTCAACCAATCACAATAAAACGAAGCGGAGACGCATCGTGTTTTTTTTTTCACATCCTAAGCCCCCAGTAAACAGTGAACTCACTCGGGACGTTCGTTGACAACACCCAGCTTTATGAGTACGCGCAACAGACGTCCGTTGTCGATCTCCTGCGCGAGCTGATCCTCGAAAGCGTCCGCGCGCCTCTCCAGCGCCTCCACCTGTCACGTTACAACATTATCGTCATTGACGTCAAATTAGCGGCAAAATTACAATTATAGACTTCTTTGTGCTTACAACCTACAAGTGCTAGATAATAATATTATGTCCTCGATGAAGATGTTTGAGTGGGTCTAAACTTCGTAATTATGACACTCGACGGTATTCATGTTTGCATTAAAGGATTACTTTTCGCCAGGACGAATAAACCGTCAAACTGCTCTGCACTCGTGTACACGACGGTAAGTGGAATACTGTGTAGATAAAACACTATTCCACTTACCATCCCTTGAACACTTATAATAGGCCGACAAGGCTTTTAATGAACGGGAGTGACAATTGCGGGAGAGCGCTACTGAATGCTTAGTGTTACAAAAATTAAGACATGTGCAGAATCATCGCTGATGCTCTTAATTAACATATATATTATATAACCCAGTTTTTAACGGAAATTACATCACATGGTAAAAAAAAACATATAGGTCATTATTTTCAAAATTCCTAAATTTACTTGGATATGACTTAGATATTATATTAGGAGAGGCCTATGTTCAGCAGTGGACTGTAGCTGATAATAAAAATAATGATAATAACCCTACAAAAATCACTTTTCAAGCCGATATTAATCCTACCACCATATTATGATCTTGCTTGTTATAGTTACATGTATATATTACCTGGGTGTAAAACCTGGCCCCTATCATTGGCATGAGATCCGTAACGGAACGACGTCCACCCGACGACGACAACAGATACCTGACACAAACATACCAGTAAAATGCCAGTCATTCACCGTCCCCTAATATTAGTAGGCCCCATACTGTGCCTTGTCTGTCTTTAAAGTGGGCACATACGATGCGATTTGGTACAGCCGAACCATTAAAATGGTATGCCATCGAACCATATCGCATCGTGTGGGGCACGGTTCGATGGACATTATTATTATTATTGTTGGTACGGCTGGTTCGATGGCTTGTCCATCAAACTTTGTATCCATACAACTGGACATCGTATGGTACGGTTCGATCGTGTGGCGTGAAGACTGTACCGCGTGACGAATTGGTCGCATGATACCAAATCTAACCGTCTGTTAGTAGTATTACTTTTACCATGTAGCACAGCTAGGAATCCTCTTAATTTAAAGAAACACAAAACCAGCGACTATATGGCCTCTAGACACTTAACGCTCAATATTTTTCTTAAAATGAATTGTCAACTACTTGAGGTTTGAGGAAGTGGAGTACCTGCGTTACGATTGGGCCTGCCAACATCATTACGTTATACGTAGCCATAAAAACATTATTTTTATTGGGTGAATCACTTGTCATGTAATACTAAACGACTAGCATTAGAGTAACGTAAAATGCACTTAACTCGGAAAGAAATGCAAATATAATTTGACTGTACCGTTCCTCGATGCAAAAATTTTAAATGCATAATGGCTGGTATAAGATGAATTTCGATAATTATTTAAAATAAATTGATTAAGTCGAATTATTGACATAAATATGAAAAGTAATGCTATTTTTCTGAAGACCCGACTGATGTATTAGTCAGATGTGTTACCCCAAAACCGATCGCCTGTTATTCGAAGTCTAGAGGCTATATGGTCGCTGGACAAAACAGGCATTAGAATTGTATAACTTGAGTAACTTTCTACATTTATGATAAATTTCTTAATGGGTTATATTATTTTAAGATAAATATCTCAATTTCTAAATTATCAATATAAGATATTGAATTATCAACAACAAGAGGCAAACTGGTGACTTAACAGTAACTTACAAACTTAACAGTGTGGCAGGATTTATAATAAAAAAAAAACATACAGTATGAGGTTCTTAAGGTCTGCGGAGTAGGACCTGGAGACGAGGTCCATTGAGGCGGCCAAGTTATCGCAGTGAATAGTGCGGCACGCGAGCGCCAGGGCCAGCCGGCCCAGCGCCGTCAGATCGTCTTGCTGCGCCTACATAAACAGGAAAATAACAAATATTTTTCTGAGATTATCTATACTAATATTATAAAAGGAAATATTTGATTGTTTGTTTGCACTGAATAGGCTCCGAACCTACTGGCCCGAACTGAAAAAATCTTTCACCAATACAAAGCTACATTAGTAACATAGGTTACTTTTTATACCAGGAAAATATAAAGCGGAACTTTTATCCCGGAAAGGCTCATATACGTGCGGACCCGCGTGAAGAAGTCTAGTAATAAGTATAATAATAATAATAACAGCCCTTTCATATATGTCAGTTGTAAAACTGTTGGGCACGGGCCTCTACTATTTAAAGTCCTTAGCTTTTGTCCACCATGATGGCCTAGTGTGCGTTGGCAGACTTGACATACCATCAGAATTCTAATATTGAATTCGTATGTATGTAGGTTTCTTCACAATGTTTATCTTCATCGTCATAAACATCAGCATTTCTCAGTAATCTTCAATACGATTATGAATCACCTGTCACCTGCACCTACGTGAGCAGCTGCTGCATCACATTTTTAGAGTTCAAACTTGCTTTCAAGTAATTTGCACCAAAGTATAGTCAATGAATATATTTTTGATTTGAATGAATATGGTATCATTGTAGTAGAAAATTGCTTATCATGACCATACCAAAACTAGAAAATAACCGCATAATAGTATGATAGCGCCTACCTGCGTCACATCCACAGCGTTCGGGTGCAACGCATCGATAGCGCCGCACCACGATATACGCACGCGGCATCCATTCATCACCACCTTAGTGGGATCCAGGCTCCTACATGCATACAGACGTCAGATATAATCATATTAGCATTTTGTTACTTAATGAACTGAAGAAGTATCCCAAAGGTTTATTTTGTGCTGTTTTGTTTATTTCCTACAATTCTCTACTTTTAACATGCTCAGTAGGTAGATAGTAGATACCACAATATACAATATAATACACGCATTGACATGGTGGATCCTATTATCGGACAGCCTGAGTTTGGAGGGAGGCGACAGGGGGATGCCGGCTCGAAATTCGGCCGGTCCATCACTCCATTCGCAACTGCGGCCGATACCACTCTCCTGCCCCAACCAAATGAATCCTGAAAATCCTTTGTCTGCCCTAAAGCAATTACGCTCGCTAAACTTATAACATGTTGCCGACAGACATGTCTGTATTCCGGAAGGTAATTTTAAAGCGTTGAGCACTTATATTTGTTTTAATTATCTCGTGTGTGTGTTTGTATTATTATTTTGGTTATATTTAAGGCACTCAAGGACTTTTTACTTAGGATCGAAATTTATACATGCTGATTATGGCTCGACTGATTTCTTTCATTTATTTAAATGGGTATATTCAAATAAACATTGCTGCACATATTCTGATACTACCATAATATTTAATTAAACACCAATAAAACATATGTATATACAGTAATAAGGGGCGGTTGCGGACGACAACTTAGACGTGAGTCGGAGGAAGCCCGCAACCGTCCCTAATGCGCCGAAGATGGCCACCGCGGAGTTTTAGTTGGTATGCCGTGCGGTGTACATAGGGTAGGGACTTGGCCCGGCGGTCGCCCGACGTTTTCCATCTCTCCGGGCGGCTCAACGTCGGGGCGTAAGGCACGGTGAACCCAACATAACCGCTCAGTCGTTCCCCTTGAACACTGGGCGGTAGTAATAAGTCACTTTCTCCGCGTAAACAAAAAAAAATATAATATACAGTAATAACAATGTAATGTTTCAGAAGCTTTACCTGCAAGCTAGTCCAGCGGAATGTATGGAGCGGAGTGCGGCGGTGAGCTGCACCAGGATGCTCCACAGCACCGCCTCGGGCAACAGCGCGCCGCACGCCACCGCGCGGAGCATCGCGTTTTTCTAACCAACACACATATCTCACATGTGCTAAAGTGTCGGAACACACTATCCATAGGACCCTATCATTACAAATTCAAACACCCCTCGAAACATTAATAGTGATCACAGTTAATTTAATTTTTAATAAGCAATAAATCGACAAATACACTCAAAAACAAACAATGTAATAAGCTAACATCGAAGCTTGCTAATGCCAAGGATTTTCGTAAAAAAAGATACCAAGTTATTTTTTTTCTTTCGAGATACACATTCGCGTCCTGAAGTGTTCTCATAGGGTAGATAGAGGTTGGAATAAATAAAATTTTCGGTAACCTGGTGAGTGTAAGGACGGGGTGCGTCAGGGTCCGACGAGAATGGGTCGTGGAAGGCGCTGTTAGCCTCGGAGACCGTGTTGGCGGCCCCGCCCGACAAAAACTTGTTCATCAGGGTCACTGACGCCGGGTGGTATTGGTATACGAGTACCATGGCTGTCGCACAAAATAAATGTAACATTGTCAATACAAAACCAAAAGTAAAATAAAAAGCGGCCGGCTGTGGAAGGGTGAGGTACGGTTTTCATTTAACTATTCGGTTATATCTATACTAATATTATAAAGCTGAAGAGTTTGTTTGTTTGAACGCGTTCATCTCAGGAACTACTGAACCGATTTTGAAAATTCTTTCTCTAATAGGAAGCTACATAACTCCTGAGTGCTATAGGCTACTTTTTATCCGGGGAAAATATTTTTGTCCCGGAAAAACTTTTTCACGCGGGCGGAGCCGCGAGCACTACTAGTTAATACATAGAAGGAGAACAATATTATACGTGATTATTTGATTACAGAACTCGGCAATAAATACATCTAACATATTACGCTAAAGAAACAGAATAGGCAAATCAACGACAAAACGTCGTCGCAGGGTGGCAAGATGAGCAAAATGCCACAGGCCTCCAGCTTAAGGGAACCCCAGGGCGCAGAGGGACTACGCACCTCAACCCTCAACGAAATAGTCACACCCGGGTAGCTGACACTTGGTCTTGTAAGCAACGCCTTACGACGTCCAAGTTAACCTAATTGCTCTTAAGAAGCAAGGCACTGCGTACCGTGGTTTTTGATGAGACGAGGCTCCCTTTCATAGGAAATGTCTTTTTATATTGTATTTTTTTTAATTAATGTGTATCAGGTATCCCATCGTCGTGATCGAGTGGTAAAGCCGATTTCCGGTATTCACTGCATACTCTTCAGTGTGTAGTACAATGCGCGAACGCAATAAACAACTGAATAAACGAAAGAAGCGTGAACATGATATTATCAAGAAAAAAGAGATTTACCTAGGATCATCACCGGCTTTATGTACTTAACTGTTTATAGTTATTGCCTATGAAATGTGAGCATCAGAGTAGAAAGTTAAAATTTTATCTTCTTCTTCTTATGTACAATCGCAGATTATACGTAGGATGATTATGATTACTGACGGGTATATAAAACTGGACGTATAAACTGGGACGATTAGTCAAATATGGTGGAAGACACGGACTGCTTATTACATATCTTGCAGAAGCGTTCAATGGTGTGATGAACTCGATGTTGGAAGTTGGAACCTATACATACTTGCACACCGACAATCTACAAAAATATATGGAATATAATGAACCTTGATAAAGCAGATGAAAATGTGTAAATATAAACGTAATATGAAGGAAGAGGGTAGATGCGTCGAGCATACTGAAAAAAAGATGTATTACGCGTGTATTATGTAACGAGAGATGTAAGCAGGTTACGGTCACTGACAAGATATAGACACTGAAATCAACAAAGGATCAACACACACACATCATAACTTACAGATGCAATGCAATAATTTCAAAGTAATGGTACGAGGTACATTTTGAAAACTAATATTATCGTAGCAAATTTTTAGTTTCAGTACTTATTTTATTATATGTAATATGCTTAGTATAAAACATTAATATTAATGTTTGACTTTAAATTGCACGATTAAAGAAAAAACGTTCCATTAAACCTAAAGAGCTGGATTAAAGCGGTTCGCAACAATTACATTACAAAAAAGATGCAACACATTGAATTTTTGGTTAACCTTCAAATATTGATGAGACGATTGGATAAGCGAGCTGGATTTAAAAATATAATAATTTGGAAATGGGTCATTAGGATTTAAAACGCTATCATTAGGGTATAAAAAGTTTTGTCTTACAAAAATCATGGGGAGAAATTATGGATGTACGTATGCATTGAGTAGTTGCCAATCAGTGGATACATTACTCGTATTATTCAGGGCTATTCAGGCTGCTCCATAAAATGATGAACCCTGAACCAAGATATATTGAAATGGGACCACTTCGCGACCCTTATTTACCTAATAAAGAAGGAATCAAGGAAATACGCTCACAATTTTCAGAGAAATCAGTGTACATACATAAAAAAAAATACAAACACACGAATTGAGAACCTCCTCCTTTTTTGAAAGTCGGTTAAAAATATATACATACAATATATACAACGTCGTCACGTTGTATATATTTTTAACCGACTTTCAAAAAAGGAGGAGGTTCTCAATTCGACGATATGTTTTTTTTGTGTATGTTACGCGATTACTCCGCCAATTGTGGACGATTTTCAAAACCATTATTATAAAACTTTGAAACTTTATTATTTTAAAATCATAACCAGCAATAAAAACTTTTTCTGAGAATCCCACACTGCTTCTATAGATAATGCAATGCAGGACGACGCCCCTCATTAATTTTCCTATAAGTCGGACAATCTTAGTTGGCCGATATGACAATTCAAATTTTCGCGCCGCAACTTTGTGAGAACCTCACCCCAAAAGTTCAAAACTCGACTGCATAATTACAAATACTTATAATGTTCTCCATACATTATCACAAAGAGTATCCTACTTATATTACATAGTTGAATTAATATTGTAAAACCATACTGAAATAAAGAGTATATTCTTGAGTCATATCAATGCGACGCTTTTACAATGTTGTATATTGTAGTTAATGAACGTAGTGACTAGTGTTAGGAAAGTCACTTTGCAACCAAACGTAACTGATTACTGAGAAAGTGGAAACTTTGGATGTAAATAAAAACACTGCTGCTAGTTTAAAAATTATGTGCAAAGTACATTTTACAAACAGATTTTAACAATGCGTTAAATATTTTTAAAAAATTTCACATTTCATACTCGAAGAAAGAAAATGAAGATCTTCAAAGTAAATAATAAAACCGTAGCACTATATTTATTTTATTTTCAGTATACACTAGTATGGCGTCTCAGGCTGGAGGCCCCGTCGTGGGGGCACAGGGTCGTAGAGGCAGTGCGTCCTGTCTTTGCCGAATGGCTGGACAGGCGCCACGGAGTGGCAACATACCGCCTGACGCAGGTGCTCACCGGGCATGGCTGCTTCGGTGAGTTCCTGTTTCGGGTGGTAGGGATAGAGGAGTCGGCCGTGTGTCACTATTGTGACAACTGCCCAATGGACACGGCCCAACATACGTTGGAGTGTTGTCCAGCCTGGGACGAAGAACGCAGCGCTCTCAGAACAGTCGTCGGAGAAGACCTCTCGCTGCCGGCCGTGGTCGCTTCCATGGTCGGCGGCCGGGAGGCCTGGCAGGCGGTGGCCCACTTCTGCGAGGCGGTCCTCTCGCGGAAGGAGAGTGCCGAGAGGGATCGCCAGCGCAGTGGTGATCCCTCCCGCCGCCAGACGAGACGTAGGAGGCGTCGGGTGGACGACTGACCGACGTCTCCCGCCCTGTGGATTGGGGGCGTTTGGAGAATTCCACCACGGTATCCCCTGCCTGTCGTAAAAGGCGACTAATAGGGGCCTCCGGGGATCACGGGTGGGCGGGAGGTGCCGCCCACCCATTAGTCTAGCCAACTTCTGTGACCCCCGTGATGGACGGCAGCGTGTCTCACGCTGCCTCGGACACCAAAAGGTGGACACGGTACGGTGTTTCGGGGGCTTCTGAGCCCCCGCAACAGGGAAAAGGACCGCAACAGCGGTACGCGCAGGGGCGGTTGCGGACGACAACTTAGACGTGAGTCGGAGGAAGCCCGCAGCCGTCCCTAATGCGCCGAAGATGGCCATTTAAAAGAAAAAAAAAAAAAAGTATACACTAGTAAATATTTCTTTGTAATGACTACTGACTAATAACCAATACAAGAATTGTGAAAGGATAATAGTGAAATTTAATCGGAAAATCAAAATGAATGAACGACTAACATTAACTAACTGTTCTAATAAAAACACTGCTAATTCTAACTCTATATACATACGATAATAATCTCCTTATATAAAAAATCGATTGCATTCAAGAATCGGTTATTTGGAGCAACCGATTTTTTGTTCTCTTCCCTAGACATAGTATTCCGTGAAGTGTCAATAAATTGTCATACTGGCCAGCTAAGATTGTCCGACCTAGCGCTAGCTCTCATAGTTCAAGTGTGCAACCTTCCGCTTGTGGTTTAGTTCTGTAGAGTGTAAATACACACATATTACCTATGCGTGCACTACGATGTACATAGTCATCTAAACCCGCAACATGGCTATGAAAAATGTTGATGGCGTGGGCGATAAAAGGTGTGTACTGTGTTTGCGTTAAATATTTCATTGTGCAAACGGAACCCTTTTTATCACATCGTTTTCGCTTTTGTTCGTTCCAAACGCGTGTGCGCGGAGGAAATTAAGTATTGCTTTAATTAATACAATTATGAAACAATCAATCTATCCTCTATTTTACTAACCATAGACGTGAACGTGATGTTTTCAAAATTTTATGTTATATCAGTCAGAATTATAACGGAAAGTATTCCCACCGACGACGATAGTACCGGCACGATATGGTGACCGTTTTAACGTTTGCCCGCTCTAAGGTCCTCCGATTTTGAGATTTATGTAGTTTAATTTTGCTTAAAAATTACACTTAAAATTAACGTTTTTTAAAAGTTACTTATAAATCGAGGGATCTAAAAATATTTTTTTAATAGATCCAAGATCCATATTTTTGGTCCTTTAATATCCATTAAGTTTGAGCCTAGTTAGATTTTGAGGCCCAGCACCCATACAAAAAGCGGACATCGTCTTTCGTTTTAATATTCATAACTACGTTAAAAGAGCTATTATATTATTGTCAATAGTGAAGTGCAGTAAAATTAATTGGAATGTATAATTTTACGACAGTACTCAAAATTTGTTTTACGAAATGCGAAATTAAAAAAAAAAATCTAGTACCATTGTCACTTATAGGATCGCTTGCTAGTATATTTTACGATAATTAATTAAGATTTCACCGCACTATTGTAATCTGTCAAAACTGCCAATATAGCGTGCCGGTACAAGACATGTTGAAAAATTTTATATCAGTAAGAATAGTACACCGACCACATTCTATTGATTTATACATACGCAAACGTGAATACAAGATATATAAATGTTCTGTAAACTGCAGTGCACTCACAGTGATCATTGAAAGCCTTAGTGGTGAAGTGATCCTCGAGGCGCACTACGTTGGGGTGGTCGATCTGCTTCCAGGCGTCGAGCCGCTTGGTGTTGTGTGTGGTGTATCCGTGCAGGCGGCGCAGCGCGTAGTTATCGCCTGTGTCGCGGTGCGCCGCGCGGTACGCAGTGGCGATCGCGTGCGGCACCGGACTCTCCAGCGGTATCAGTTCAGAGTACATATTCTCCACGTTATCTGGTAGATCTAAAGGAGGCATCCATATGATATTATGCTCTGCAATACGCGGCTGATTTCAACAAACGTTCCAATGCCGAACATCGAATCAACGGCAAGAATAATCCAATCAAAATAAGTAATCTATAATCATAAAAAAATACCTTTATTGTGATTGGAACATTTTCGCTACCGATAAGAATGTAATGATTGGAAACGTTGTGTGAAATCTGCTGATTGTGAGAACCTGTACATTACACTTGGAACTAGCCATTGCCAATAGAGTAACTTTGATGTCTTGCGACTGTATTTGATCAAGAAGGTCCCGTTCAGAGTGTAGACGGCTGGGTGAACTCCGCGTTACCACAAATGGTCAAACAACGCATTGACATGTAAATAGTGTAGCGTTTTAAAGGAAAATGAGTAACAGGTAAGAAGGTCTGTTATCTGAACGGTTCCTAATGCATTCATTGCTCTTAGTTGTTTTTGACTGCATCGACCTTATCAGGTTACAGTCAGTCTTTTTGTAGAGTTAGTATAAAATAAATGGGCTTACAAGATTTTCTTAACAATTACAACTTTACTAATAATCGTTGTATAGTGCTTATCTGTGATTATACAGTGTATTTATACTAACATATTTATTCAAGAAACACAACATTGAATGCTATGACATGGATACAACGGTAATTACTAGTAAGGCCCTTAGTGTTCCGTACTCTTATAGACTTATTAATCAGTTACACTATACATATATATTAATATCTGATTCTATGTATGTTTATGTTTCGTTAAGTAAAATATGGTGAGCTTTTACATCCAACATAAAATTGTAAAAATATACACCTAATTCATCTTTAAACACATGCACATTTTCAAATGCAACCTCGTGTAGGTACAAATTTCAATGTATGAAAAACATTTCAGTGTTTTATAAATTTCAACAGAGGATACACCTTAACATTTTCATTTATATTGTGTAGGTAAATAATTTTTTAAACCGAATGAGGAAACAATTTTATAAAAATATATACAGAATGCCCTGTAAATAAGGGTCCAAAGAAAGTAAATTATATGTTGATTATATTATTTATTACCTAAGGGAACGTACCCATACTACGTGACCTATTTTTGTAATTTTTTCCGCCTCCTTCCCCCTGGTGACCATGCGTGACCCCACTGCCTCTAGTTTTGACATAGTAATTATTAATTAAATGTGCTTATTTAGTCGTATCTAATATACAATTGTTTGTTTTTCTTTAATAATTAATAAATATGACTCGATCATTTTAGCAAACAGAAAGGTTTAAAAATATGACTCATTATTATGTGCGTCAGTGTTACCACCTGTGAGTTTTAAAAGTGCTGATCGCTGCGCGCCAAATCAGAATATAGCTAACAAAAAGCGCCAGATTTTCTTTGGAGGATATTGACTAATTTCATCGAAATCTGTTCAGTAGTTTTTGCGTGAAAGATTAACAAACATCCATACATTCTAACAAACTTTCGCGTTTATATTAGTAGGATATTTTTTTTCAACAAACCAAAACTGATTTTGCAGCATCTGAATAACCTCAAACGCTATTTCAAACTTTATATTTTTATACTATATTCTATAAACTGCATATTATAATACAACTATGTCGAATTTCATTGTGCCTTTGAGAAAAACGACGGTGAAACAACAGACACCGAGGTGATTCCAAGTGATCCGCTTTAAGTACGGAACACTAAATATCACGTGACTGACACCGGCGGAAGTTTAGTGCAGTCAAAAACATACTCCTACCATTGTACTGAATGCAAGCCGCTACGGGATCATTAGGATAGAAACAATAATAAGCACAAATATAAAATAGATGTTCTGTCGGAATCGCCAACGCAACACAGCTTTATATTTTGCATCGCTCTTCGATATCAATGTTGATTCCGATTTGGAGTCCATGCAAGTGAATATAATGATTCCGTTCAACATTTGATAGCCACGCCATACTGAAGGGCGGGTGTCTATCCAGAGATAATAATTTAACATGTACCTGAGGGACGAGGCTCTAATTGATTTGTATTTTGGTTTTCTGACGTTCCTTCTTGTAATTCTGGTGCTTGCGTGAAACATTGAAGTTTTACATATTTATTAACTACCTGTTTTCCTAGAGAATATTTATGCGTGTTTCTATTGTTGGCCTTGTAAAGTTAAAATACATACAATCACAAACATAACATCACATTTTTTTCCCTTTTCAAGGGTAGACAGAGGTATTACCACATACACATTCCTCCAGCTATGTTAGATATCGTGTAATAGGGGGAAAGCCTCAATAGGCCATTTACCGGGGCACAATTCAGGCTTCGTTTACATGGAACAATTTGCTGCTGTGCACATGCAATTCTTGAATCGACATAATACTCATTCCGCCTGAACATGCGCAGTGGTGTAGAAATTCTCGCTCGGAATAACAGGCAATACTTGTAATATTCTTGATGAGTCTTGACTCTTGACAAATATATAAAGAAACCTATACTATATTTTTTTTTTAGTTCACCATAAAACAAGTAGGATTTTTAAAAATACGAACTTATATAGTTTCGCTTGCTTGTAAACCGTAGCGTGATCTAATTCTATGCTAGCGTCATCTATTGAAGTACAAGGAAAATTTAAGTATTATTTATTTAGTTGGATTTCTATAAAAATGTACTTTTTAGTTTAAAATATTGTATTGCCATCCGTCCTTGATAAGTATGCTGATTTTCGATTTAATCCGACGTTTTGAAGTTGGTCAAAATCATGTTCAAAGTGTAAGTTACATACATACAGATATACATACATACGTACGTCTGAAGCTAATAAAATCGTGTTAAAAAAAGAAGTCGAGTTTTCATATAAAACGCGAAAAAACTTTTCCCCCAACATAATACTATAATTTGAGATACAACATATTACTGTTCAAACATTGCTACCTTTTCCTGATTTCAAAAACTGATAGCCAATTCACATTAGTTTAATAAAACATACTATGCCAATATTTTTTCATTGCTAAAAATGAAGTTGCGTCGCAAATTGCATCTTGCATGTGTCCTTTTTGGGGTGATCAAATTCAAGCAACCTTCGTACTTGTACAACAAGCTTCAGTGGTTATCAGGTGACAGACATGGCTCACGTAGGCAATGTTCACTTCAGATCTGTATTCCGCAACACAAAACTGCAGCTTTTAGAGGTACTTTTCGCTACGCCGCGGCCAAAATTTGGAACAATATACCTCCGCCAATTAGACAATCTTGCAGCCTCTATACATTTAGGACTCATCTGCGTAGGCATCTCCTGGAATCTCAACAAGAACTGGGAGATATTAACCTTGATTTATCGTTAATATTATAGCTTTATTTAAGAATATAGTACACATGACACTTTCGCCCATTTCGCCTACGTGGTAATATGATATAACCTATCACAACTGTTTGACATGTGATTCATATTGCTTCGTGGCAAGCTTCGTGGCATATTTTATATATTTTTTTTTTTTGTTTTTTGGGTAGGCAAAGGTTTATATGTTGTAAAGCCTTGTCATATATATATATATATATTTTTTTTTTCCTTCCAATTATTCTTGGAAGGAAACTGTTTATTCATTTCCTAGTAGTTGTATGTTGTTATTTATTTATTTATTTTTATTTTAAATGCCGACACACGCACACACACACATATTCTTATAATTACACATAATGCGCATGTTGTATGTTTCTTATTTGTTTTATTATTTTTTTGGTTGACGTTCCTCTGGGCCAGGTTCTAGATGAAAATCAGCGCCAAACAATAATTCACTGTTTGGCATTATGCTGATCTAGAACCTTTTGGCACTGTTGTGGTGGGACAAATACCATCCACACGTGGTGGTTCATTGTTTTTTATTTTTATATATTTTTATTTTTTTTTTTTTTTATTTAAATTTGTTGTATTAAGTTGTCTCTTTTTTGTAGTTTTTTTTCCTATACTTTCACCACATTGTCATCGTCACCACCCAACTTTGTTGCCAATAAATGTTTTTTCTTTCTTTCTTTCTTCTTTCTATTTTTTTTAATTTAATATATCTTAATTTATAACAAATTAAATCCTGATATCCGATTCCTGAATTAATTGGACAGAATGACAAAAATAAACCATACAATTATATTTAAACTCAGTCAGTTGGTTCAGGATGTTTATAAATAAGGAACTGAGATCTTCTGGACTATTGTCTATGAGAATAGTTACAATTAATATTATATATTTTTTTGGTTGTGTTTTTAAAATTGTGCCAACAATAAATTTTCTTCCTTTCTAATGTCTCATGACAATAATTTATTTTATAATAAAAGTTTAAGGGTATGAGTTGGATCCTTTAAACAGAGTCTATTAAATGATATCCCTGGCACATAACAGTAACCATTCTATTAACGTCTGTAGCACAGCTCCTAAACATAAAAGTTTGTCTTGTTTTTTTGTTAATGCCCCAATTGCCCGTAGCCTGACGCCAGTCGGCTTGTCTGGCCACACCGGTCTTTAGGGAGAACGCAGAAGGCGCTCGCAACCCTTTGAATTAAGTGACCATGCTGAGGGCAACCCACTAACGGGTTACGAACCTCGGCTCAGGACGGCCACTGAGAGAGGATGAGACATCAACGATTAGATAAAGTTTGTCATAAAGTTACCTGGATATTGATGCAGATCAGCCTGTAAGAATACATCTTCATTCCTTTGATAGATCTCGGACCTTATGGTATCTGGCATGTAGAACGTGGCAGCCAGACCTTCGAGCAAAATAACCGTAAATTAATAGTTAAAACATTACACCATACATTAACAAACTTGTCTTCAAAAACATATTCACACAGCAGGCTTTACCAAATTTTATTTTCATACATGACAGGTAAAAAAATGGCACAATTATAATACAAAATATTCCAAATAATATTACAATCTTTCATGTCCTCTTCTATGATACGCAAAAGCACAAACTGTAGTCTTTGGGAGACGAATCTATACAGGGACGTGTTGTTACATGTTCAAGTTATTTTAAGACCCATTATCTGATTATCTACACTCTGAGTGGTCAGAATCCATCCCACCTGGCTTGCTGGTCGCTTGGCAGGAAAGAGAACTTTACGAAGGGGTGAAAACAAGTTTTTTTTAAAAGAAAAATGATCAAGTAATCCTATACAAAATCTATAAGCCATTATTCGAGACATCTTTGTTGTGTCCCACGGGATGTCTGGTTCACGCTAAATATTTAGTTATAATATAATAATGTACTTGGACATCTGCTTGAACTTAAATAAGTGCGTTTATTGACTCGTTTTTTTATGTACATAATATAGGAAAAAAATTCTATTTATAATCGCTGCCCGTTTATCATTTTCATATAAATTTTTAAACGTAAAAAAACGTAGCCTTCCTAGCCAGTTTCGGCCACGACGGTCAATCTCAACGGATATCAGCCAGGTACGCAGGAGACATTATAGTGTACAAGTGTGTGCGCAATACACAGGTGCACTCGCTATTTCTACACTCTTAGTCCGGTGAGACGACAATCCGACACGACCAGAGCGATATCAGGCGCAGGACCAACGGGTTTAGGTGCTTTCCGCGGCACGGGGGTATCACACCGCCAACTTCCTGACTCCGAGCTGCGACTGAGTAATTTTTAAGATGGATAAATGCAGTCACAATGTTTTTTGGCTCGACCCGGGATTCGAACCCAGGACTTCCGCGTGCTAATCCTGCTCATAACGCGTACGCAATACAGCTACGCCACCGATGCAGTCGTTATCAGTCAGTCATACATTTTAAAGTAGGTATACAAAGTGTACAGACTACAGGTTTTATACATTCGCATTGCTTCACATTCGCTGCGACCCTTCTCAACATGAGTCATGAAACAGATCGTCGCTCGTGGCACTGCATTGATTTCTAATTATCCGCTATCGCACGTGTTTGGCTTGCCATACACACAATACAGATACTTTGCATATCGCATCAGCTCTTGAATACCATTACTTTCTATTCTATTAATTAACCATATACACCTACGCCTTTTATCCTCGAAGGGGTAGGCAGAGGCGCAACTAATGCACCCACTTTTCGCCGTTATTCCGTCCCATGATGTGATAGGGGGCGAGCCTATCGTCATATCGGGCACAATTTCCAGACTCCGGGCTGATACTGAATAGAAAAACCGAATATCACTGCCCGACCCGGGGATCGAACCCGAGCCCTCAGCATTGCAATCGTACCGTAATACAACTACGTCACCGAAGCACTGTATTAATTATAATTGTAGAATTTGTACCTATGGAACTCTTTAAAAGTAGTAGGAATAACCGAAAGAGTTATTTTATTGACATATATATAAAAAAAATAAGTACCTACTTTTAAACAACTAATAAGTATTTTTATTGCGAATACGCATTTAAGCGAATTCAATGTAAAATGAGAATTTAATAAAAGTAATGCAAGAGGTGTAAATATATAATAAACTCAAAGATCGCTGGCCATACAAGTGTAAGTGTACATTAGGTCAGTGTGGTGACGTCACGCCCATGCGTGTGTAGTGAAAGTAAGATAACGTTACATCTTACACCAAATTCAAACCTGCTTACTGTAAATACACTGTTATAATTTGGTTCCTATCATTTAATAATACTCTTAACACTGACTAACTCACAACGCACAGCTGGACGAGGCGGCTGGGCTATAGAGCCCAGTGTGCCAGCCCAGTGTGCAAAATGTCCAACTCCTAGGAGTAGGACATTTTGCACACGAGTTAATGAATGCATTACATATCATAGTCTGATAAAAAAAAAAATTGCACATTGCATACTTTGTATATAAAATACATTCCTTTATCTATAAAATAAAATAATCATTCGCGCATTGTATTTTTATAAACATCGCAGGAGTTTTTTTATGCAAATGGGTTTCACAGCTCGATATAATGAGAGCAACTAGAGATAAATTTATCATGTTTTTATTGAAAATTATTGTTTTCTATTAGTGAAATGCGTAGTCATAAAAGTTAAATTTTTGAGTTATAAGCAATGTTTCAATAAACAATGGTTTATAAACATATAGTCAGCAACAAAATATTGCCCTGCAACATCGCAGATATGACATGAAATATTCGTAATTTGCATCAGCAAAAGCCAATCTTGCAAATATGTAATTTTAATGACAATGTAAAATAAGAGAAAGCCGTTTCAACTCGGCGTTAAAACCAACATTTTGTATTTATTTATTCAGCTGTATGAAGATATTGCACACACCTCTACATATAACATTTTATGCTATGACATTCGCTTATGCCTGAAAATTTATTTTAACACATCATTTTATGTTATATCTTTACTAATGTTATTTATGCTTTTCTATGTAAAGTAAATTTAATCTACAGACTAATACGCGCATACTCACGCCTTTTATCCTCTAAGGGGCAGTCAGACGCGCAACTAGTGCACCCACTTTTCGCTGTGCGTATTCCGTCCTATGATGTGATAGGGGGCGAGCCTATCGCCATATTGGCCACAAATTCCAGACTCCGGGCTGATATTGAATAGAAAAATCCAATATCATTTTTCCGAACCGGGGATCGAACCCGATAACTCAGCATTGCAGTCGTACCGTAATACAACTATGCCACTGAGGCAGTCTGCATATTACCACTAAGATCTAAGGATAGCAATAGACAAAAAGACATTCAACAGTATAGCTAGTTACAGACCGGACATCAGGCCCAAATTGTTCGACCAAAAGTTATTACCAATTGGTAATAAGTCGCTGTCTTATCTGACACAACGTCACACATGTAACAAGACGTCTCAGTATGCGCAAATTTTGTAAAGACAGCAATATTTAGGAACAAAACATGCCAATTTGCGCATAACGATTATGTTCTAATGCATTTTCCATAGGTTTTGTTATTTTACGGTAGATTGAGTTACTGACGACCAAGTTCAAAAATTTTGTATGAAAACTTCCCAATGTCCTCTCTAGGTATATAATCTTAGAACTCTGAATACACACAAGTAAATTATAAACTCACAATTTACAAGAACACGTCATTTTCCTTGTACGAATACGTGGTATTATACTATTGAGTATGCTGTGGTATTCGCACAAACGTGTAATTTTAGTAGAGCATTTACAAACCTGGTTTGGAGCTCATAGGTCCCATGTGCACGGGGGCGCACGCGTACATCTGTGTCGCGTATGGGGACACCCCAGGTGGACCGAGGCACGCCTCTGGTCCTGGTGGCAGGAAAACTACATTGATACCATTAATTCTAAGTTGTTAGTAAAACACTATAGTAAGGTTAGATGTTAAGCGATAAAACCGTCTATTATAAAATAAATTACGTTTTTATGATGGCCGATTACGATAAATAAATGAGAATGACTTAGTATGCGTAACATTATAAGAGCTAATGCCTGAATTATGTTATTTTGATTATATTCTTAACTTTATTGTGTTTGTGTAAGGTGAGACAATGAGTTCCGTACATTTTCAGATGCCTAGAATTATAGCTCCTCGCATACAAACCCAAGAATACGCCTACATTCCCGAGGGCTGAATCATTGCTCATCCACTCGGAAATACAGGCGTAAGCAGATCGCAATCAACTGTAGGGCGACACGTAGCTCCGTGCCATGCCAAAAATAGGCAATGGAAAAAACAAGGGATCAACTCGAAAAGTGATCCGAACACGGCAGGCATATTGACCTGCTGTTGATCCTTCGCATGGGTAATGTGCGCAGTTTCCGTGCCTGCATATGAAATGCTGGAATTACCTACTCTGGTGCTACTAATGTATCCTCGGTTTAGCGACCTCATTCATTTTCAATGGGATCCCTGGCAATCCTATCAAATGCAAAATGCCGCCTCGTACGGAATTATAAAAAGGAGATACTCGAAAGTATCTAAGTAATCAAGCCTTACTACTACTTAGTTTCGTTTAGAAGTATACATTTTGCAACAAGACTGACCGAGCCATGTTACACTATTTGCAAAAAATAAATTTCTAGTTTCAGGCTGCTCAAGAATGGGATGGTAGGCGCTCACTTGGAAAGGCTTACGTCCAGCAGTGGACGGCGATAGATTGATTGAGTGATTAAACATAATATATTATATAAAGTTACTATATCAGTTCAGCAATTGCCTTTACGATCCTTGAAGATTATGTTGGCAAGCATGGGCGTATAGGCGTATATAAGAGGGTGCTTTGGGGTCCGGACCCCCCTTAGCTTACAACAAAAATAATCCGGGTCACAAAACATGTACTACACATTATAATGCCTGTGAATATCTAAGAAACACCCAAACATTTTCACAAAGTTTTGCATATATAAACTGAAAATACTTCAAATTGGCTTGGTGCTAAAACTGATTTTGGTGACCGGGGGAGGGGGGGGGGGGGGTATACGTAACGGAACGTAATTGTTTAAAGGTATTTGTTGAAAGGAGGTTTTTTTTTTGTCAAGAACCCACTCTACGGCACTGACATTTTGGTATGCCAAGACCCCTGGCCCTATGTGAAAGCTATAGCTCCGCCCGTGTTGGCAAGCATTTGAATAAACCGATCTGGCGTCAGGTGCATTATAATTAATAATATTATAGGTTAAGAAGATTCAGATCCATTCAGCCGGTTGTTAATGCTTTACAATCTTTTATCGCATCAATACTGAAAATTTTATTCCCAATGTAACTACATATTTACAATAGACGGCAATATAACGGCAGGTTACATACGAAGCTATGGTTACTAAAAGCTGTTTAAACTTAAAGGCATGGGGTAATTTTATTTTGGACGCAACAGTGATTAATACAAATACGTAAGCTATAAAAACTGCATTATAATATTGATGGCAAAACGAGACAGCAATATAGTATTGCAAGTTAGTACGTAATTTTGTACATGGAACATCTCCCTGTCTCCCGCGCACGTTCGTATCTAATGGCGATGACGTCAACATAGAGCAACGGCCAGTTTTTTCATTGAAATTCGAATATAGCTACGTATTTTTTTTTATTTCCACCACGGGTCACCACACTATAGTTTGACGTTTGAAAATATGAAATTTTATGAGGGTAGGAGTAACATTTTTCGTAGTAGGAGTAAAATTCGAGTGACTGACGTATCGGTATTTTGATGTTTGTGATTGATCGAGAGACCGATACGTCAGTCTCTGAACCAATCACAATAAAACGAAGCGGAGACGCATCGTGTTTTATTTTCACATCCTAGCCCCACTGATTTGTCATAGCGCAATCACGCTCGCAGGTTTTTGTTCAACTTTGTGCGTAAAAGTGCGACAAACATAATTAAAACAATACTAAACTATTTTTAAACATCTGCGTTATATTATTATTTTATCGTAAAGTACATAAATTTGTCGGAAATCAGTGTTGTTAAACAACCAATGGACAATGGGTGTTCAAAAATATTACTCCTACCCTCATAAGATTTCATATTTTCAAACGTCAAACTATAGTGTGACCCGTGGTGGAAATAAAAAAAAATACATACTGAAACTTAGAATGAGTTCCAAGAAAAAACCATTCAAACAATACAAACAAGAAAAATGCATCAAGTGCTGTAAAAGACTAAATGAGAAGAAATGTAATGTAACGTGTGATTGTTGTAAAATATAGATATGTGGAGATTGTCATAGTGTGTCGCCCATTGTGATTCGCGTCTCTGAGGTCGGGTTTTGACTTTTCCTTGCCACGAACGTAGGCAGTGTTGGCCAAAATTATTATGACTAATGATTGAATACGTCAATCATGACGGCTGATTTTGCCTGTCAGATCGTGGTGTAATTGTTGATAAGTTTCATTCAATCTTAAACAAATAATCATGATTCATTGTGTATGACTGAAATTATTCTTAATAATATTGTACTTGGAGCAAAAAAAAATTTCATGGTGTCAAATTAATAAAAAGAACTTTACTATTCTTGTTGCAGTCCATAACAAAAACATGTAATATAGGTATGTCATGTAGATATTATAATAGTACAATATTTATTAACAAAAAAAATGTATTCTCTTTACTATTTTTTTTAGAAAAATATTGTTATTCGCAAATACAACAATTGCGTTTAGTTTTTAAACCGGCGATTTTTAAAGGAAATGACTGTTGCCTTGATGTCTCACTGGATAGCCGTAGAAAGTATAAGATTTATGGTCAATTGTTATTGCATATAATATAATATATAAATAAAAATAGATAAGTTACGAATAATTTAAATGATTAAAGAATAAAGTGTCGATCACTATGTGCTTCCTAACATCGGTGCCAACACGAATAACAAATTTAGTCATAAAGTTATGATTGAACTAACGATTGACTAATTAGTTTAGGCATTATCATAAATAACATTTTCAAACGTGTCGAAATCAGTCATAACTAAATTGGTCATGATTAAATTAGTCATAATTGACCAATTGATTGAAAAAGTCCGTTGATTTGCTTGGGAAAATATTATGGAGGAAATTCGACAATCACGAATGCGTCAAAACTATTAGCAACAGAATTCTTGGTCTTCGTCGTTTTTAGATCTTATTTTGACAAATGATGATGCACTTATAGCCACAGACAGCGTTAGTGAACACTGTCACCTAAGATTATTCAAAAACAATTCAAAATAAAATCTTGTTTCTATCTTTACAATTCTTCAATGAATTTATTAAAATTGGCAGATATTGACGCAGTCGGGTTTTTTTTGTTTTCTTTTAAATATTTTTTTTTATTTCCATCTATTCTTCAATCACCTTTATTAGCATTTCCTATTCCAAACTCCAATAAAACATATAAGTTATATATATCCGTAATCACCGTCAAAATTCTTTTATTTTGATACCACACCCGATGTACTTTGAAAACATTAATTTTTTTGGAACACTTTTTGCGCCAAAAATCCTAAATTCTTTTTTTATAATTTTGATGTATCCAGTGTCACTCTCACGACTAAGACGAATCTATTGATACCACTCACATAAAAATACGACAAGCCGTTTAAGCTCTAGGGTGTGTCAAAGAAATATACATAAATACATATCTACATACATACATACATACACTTGAAAAACATAACCCTTCTTTTTTTCGCAGTCGGGTAAAAAAACATCGAAATTTCCTTTGATTTTGAGGAGTTCACCTCCAATTTCCGAAGCTATACGAAATCAAAAATACATAAATACAATAAGAAAAAATACATAGGTGTAACAATTATAAAGTTAATTATGTATTATATCATGTTCAACAGAGTAACACTTACCTAAGGCTGGTGGCGGAGCAGCAAGAGCAGAGGCGTTCAGGCTGTCTGCATTGGTGGAATAGAAGTATGTTGTGCCCCCGACATTTTCCTGAATAGCAAAACAGTGGGTCAGAATTGAAACTACAAGCCTGATATAAAACGATGTTATCTATAATTTACTACTATTGTGGCATTGTAACTGAATATTATGTTAAATTATACTTGAAAGTGAAGTGTTCAATTGCCTAGTTGAGGTGGAAAGGTCTGTCAAGACGTATATCTACAGGTTCAAAATACAAGGCACACACCTCCTATTTATCGAAGTTATGTGGATTTTAATGGTCAAGGAAAATGTACAAGGCCAGCGTGGTGGAATAGCAGTTCTAGATGAGGACAATACTTGGCAGTGGCAGTATTGTTACATTGTATATATTATATTTAAAAATAATTTCTTGAATTTGGTGAAATCAGAGCTAAATTATAATTACCCTTAAGACCTTTTTTTCGAAACAGACTTCAGTAACACTTTTTGATGTCAATATTTTGTCTTACTAAATCTGGAGATTGCCATCCTACTTTTTAAGCTTTATGGACTTTATATGATGGAACTACAGTTGATTGCCAGCATTTCAATAAAAATTCTAATACAACGTACCCCAAGATTGAGTGCTTAGAAACCTTATTATTATGAACTAGTAGTGCTCGCGGCTCTGCCCGCGTGAAAAAGTTTTTCCGGGATAAAAAATATTTTCCCGGGATAAAAAGTAGCCTATAGCACTCAGGAGCAAAGTAGCTTCCTATTAGTGAACGAATTTTCAAAATCGGTTCAATAGTTCCTGAGATTACCGCGTTCAAACAAACAAACTCGTCAGCTTTATAATCTTCTTCTTCTTCTTTTTAAAAATGGCTCCACCGTTTCATCGGTGATTTTGCCTCTATTAGTGAACGAATTTTCAAAATCGGTTCAATAGTTCCTGAGATTACCGCGTTCAAACAAACAAACTCGTCAGCTTTATAATCTTCTTCTTCTTCTTTTTAAAAATGGCTCCACCGTTTCATCGGTGATTTTGCCTATGTCAAGTGGGTAGATGTTAAAATAATATCGTAACTTTTTTAGAATAACTTTTGACCCGAGGATAACCAAGAAATAATGGTAGCAAAGAGCAATGTAGCTAAAACATTTGACATTAGTAATGGCTGATGGCAAAGGGAATGTAACCACTACACAAATTTAAAATCAAGCAGATACGGCAGGAGCATAGAGCCTAGATAGCAAAACGAATATAGAGGCATATAAATTAGAATAAAATTGTAGAAATTAAAGATAAAGATCATTATTTTTAATAAATTTAGAAAGAAATCTGAAATGTTGGGGAAATCACTAATTAGTAGACAATTAATGTTTATAGGGCGGGGAAATTCAGCAGGAAGAATGTCATAAATAGGAAAACAAATTATTGGACAATTAAAGAAGATGTGTTCTAGGGTACCTTCATCCAATCCACATTCACAGAGGGAGTGGTCACGGACGCGAATTTTAGCGAGAAAAACAGGAGAACATATGTGTCGTAAGCGTAGGCAGATAATGGCCAAAGTAACTTTTTTGCTGAAGTTACGAAATTTAAAGAACCAAGGTTTCGTAGGAAGTGAAGGTTGTATAGAGCCATAATTGATTCCTTTAATTAACCTAGAAGACTGCCAGAGAATATTCCAAGACTTTATTAGGTCTGGTTTAGTGTTACTTTTAAGATCCTGAGTGAAACAGTGCCTGTATATAACATTCCCAGAAGAGATTGCATTACAAGCGCATAAGTCGATGGTTTCATTACCAGAAATGCCACAATGGCCTGGAATCCAAGCTAGAACTACCTCTATACCAGCAAAAAAACATTGCCTTAGTGCCTCTTTCATTTTGACAGTGAGATAAAAAGAACCACTGTGAAAGGGAGATTTAATGAAGCTTTATAATATTAGTATAGATTACACCTAATATGGATGGAAAAATTATATCTACAATTATTGTTTACAACATAAAACACTGACCTGATGAACTTGTGAGGTATTGGACAATGTTGCTATTGTTGATGGAGAAGGGCTGTCTGGGGATTCTGGCATCATTGCTGGTGCTCCATAGTAGTTCATTGGGACAAACTCGCTGATCAATACCTGGTTATAGAACATAGGAAACTATTTTGACATGATTAGTCTTTGTGTTCAAACTTTTATAACAAATTGTGTCCTCATTCAATAAATACAAGCAAAACTTTAATGCACATAAGTGGCTATTCAATCTGATTATGCGAATTAAAAACTTATACAAAGTATTATAGCTACGTACTACACAATTACCAATTATACACTTTATTCATTGCATGTACAAAAGCTACTTTAATGTTGTCTAAAGTAAATTATAAGATGAAGCATTTACATTGATCAGTCCGTCGAGTAACAATAGATAAAAACTGTATCACAACAATAAATACTGTTTAAGGTCCAGGGAGCATGCAGTCCATCATACCAGCAGCAGTCCAGCTTGCATCATTATTATTTTCTTAATTGGCTGCTATGCATCTAACTTAATAGTACAAAACAAACCCACCTTTTTGATAGCTGGTGGAGAAGAATCTAAGCTGAGCTTCCCAAGGGCTTGGGTCAGAGATCGGGTTGGGGTTGATGTCGATCGATTCTGGAACAAAATCAGTGAAAAGAGCGCAAATTTCAAAATACCAGCAATTCTCATTCAAAAATCATCTTACCATATACGTGACCAGTTTCGACTCCTGGGGCAGTCCATTTGGCGGAGTGAACGGCAAAAAGATTGAGGGATCCATCTCTTATAGTGTGCGATATAGCCGGCTATCGAGGGTAACAATAAAATAGTAAACTTAATATGAATATAGGTACGTAGCCAAAGCTACACAGTGGACTTACGCCAGTACTTACGCTTTTAAACTTGCATTCCATAAATTTACTTAACAGGCCATATCCTGCGGTAGCTTCTATATAAACACCAGTTTATACATCGAATCAGATAAATGAAGAATAGACCGACATTTTCCTTTTCTTCGTGTGAACTACATATATAGCTGTGACAGATCAAGCCTATCACATAAGGATTTTACCAGCTCTTCATCGTAAGAAACGAATGTTAACCGTACACATATCAAAAACTAGATTCTTGTGAAATGGGTCACAACTGTCTCGAATGAGAAATAAAACGAATATCTAAATAAATAACCGGGATGAGGACACGAAGACAAACACAGGTCACAACTCACAGTAGGTGCAATTATTGGTAGGTACCTATTGTTCTAGCTTTATTATCTATGTGTAGGTAGTGGGCCGTACTCTGTAGCCTGCAAGTGTTTAATAATTCTGTAGCATGTACATACTCGCCGAAACAAGACGCACACTTATCCGAGCCGAACGCGTCGAACGAGTCGAACGAAACGGACTTTAGAATTCTGTATAATATGAAATCTCATGAAACCTCGCACACTTCTCCGCGTCGAATCGTCCGAATCGAAGTGTGCGAGGTTTCATGAGATTTCACAATATTCAAAATTAAGAATCTTATAATATTTAGTACAAATTACGTCATACATATTTATTATTCTCTAAATTATATTTTAAATAATTATTATTGATTATTTAATATTTTAAAAGTAAATTAATAAATTTTAAAATTGAATTTGTTTATTCATTATTGTTTTCGTATTTACTTTTTATTTTTATCAAAGAGTTTTCATTAAACAGCTTCAACCTTTTTCGTGAGATTTTTGTGTGACACATACGCGTGCATCGAAAAATTTATTATATTAATTATACATAATTAATATTTCAATTTTAAACAGACTTTATTGCCTGTGTTGACTATCCTTATCCAGTGCTTTTATCATTTTATGGTAATTAATTATTTGAATGCAATCAAAAAATATTTTTTAATGATGCCAAAGAAGTATAACTTCTCACGCGCGTACACGCACCGATATTCTTTTTAACATAAATCGCTCCCGTACGTCGATTAAAAAGTTTCATTTCAATAATATTTGACCGTATTCATGTAATATAAAAATTATTTTAAGAACAGTGAAAAAAAAAGTGATTAAAGAGGTTTCACTTCATACGTGTGTACAATAATAAATACACACACACCTTTTATATGAAATACATCTCAGAAAACTATTAGCATCACCATTCACAACGCGTCACAACCTCAAATCAATGTCTCGTGAACAATAATTTTTATAATACTCTGTGATTTTCGCTTAAAGACTCAATTCAAATATTTTATTTTACAAACATTTTGGGATTTCCATTAAAAGATAAAATTGTAAGAGGTATGAATTATGAAACAAACATGTATAATTTGTAAACACTTTGCTGAAAACTATCAAGTCATCGAAATTGTGCGATGGATATAGCGGCGAGTGTGTACATCGCACAACAACCATAGACTACGGACATCAGATATTTTTAATTGCGATTTATACATAAAACAAACCGATAATATAATAATATCATAACAAACTATCAAGAAAAAATATAGATACCTAAGCAAAGTCTACATTATTAATAATTATTAAAAATATTTGTCTTTTTAGGCTCAGAATAAAGCCGGTATGACAATTTTTTGACAGACAGAATACTGTTTGTAGGGAAGAGAACATAAATCGGTTGCCCCTAACTACCGATTAGTGTTAGCAAAGAGCATTATAATAAACTCATTTGCAAAAAAAACGGGCACCTAAGCAATGAACCATTTCAAATGTTACTATTGGTTTGTTTGATAATTATAGGTAGTTTTACTTTCACAATTTTGTAAATTAATAAGCAAATAATCGTTTTCGTCAGTATTATCATAAAATTTTGATAAAATTTATGGGTTTTAATGCTAAAGTTCACTAGTAGTGTATGCTCGCTAGTAGTGCATATGCTCGTGAAGTAAAAGTTAACAAAGATTTTTGTTTGTTTTTTCTTTAATAAAGTAAAAGCAGATAAATGTTTAGTATCAAGTGTGATCCCCTCTAGCTGAAATCACAGCTTGAATTCGTCTGGGTATGCTAGCGAGGATATCCCGAATACTTGCTTGCGGAATACGTTCCCACTCGGCGGTAATCACATTCTTCAGCTCTCTGATGGTTTGCGGAGCCGGTTGTACTGATCTCACGCGTCGTTTCAGAACGTCCCAGACATACTCTATAGGATTGAGGTCGGGACTTCAAGCTGGCCAATCCAAACGACGAATGCCGACCTCTTGCACATACGCTTCCACATCGCCAGACAGGTGGGCGCGAGCGTTGTCGTCCATAAAAATTGAGTCTTCGCCTAAAGCGGCCAATGCGGGTTGTGCATGAGGAATAAGAACTTCCGTTATGTATCGATGTCCAGTCAGTGAGCCGTTTTCAATGAAGACTAACTCTGTACGATCCATTGAATTTATTCCTGCCCAAAACATAATAGAGCCCCCACCATAAGGTGTGATTTCTTCAAAACAAGCCTCTGCAAAGCGTTCTCCTCTTCTTCGTAGCACTCGCCGACGTCGATCTTCACCGAACAGAGATATCCTGGCTTCATCGGAGAACAATACCCTATTCCAGTCTTCTTGAGTCCATGACTCACAATTTCGAGCAAACCTAAGCCTGGCAACTCTGTGCTCACGGAGTAACTTAGGGCCGCGGGCCGGGCGATGACTGCGTATATTGGCCGCGAGCAGCCTCCTCCTGACCGTCCATAGACTAATATGCACATTTCTTACTTCTTCGAGGTTGTTCTTAAGGTCCACATACGAAGACTTGCGATTTCTCAATGCGCGACTCACAAGAAAACGATCATCCCGTGGTTGGGTACATGGTTTTCTTCCAGAACCAGGCCTTCTCTCGACGGAACCGGTGTCTTGATACCGGTGCCAGGTCCTTTGAACCGTCGAGCGACTCACACTTAGCCTCTGAGCCACGAAGCATTGGCTGCAGCCCTCTTCGAGCAGCACAATAATTTTTGTAGCTTTTACCACTTTCTCTAACATTATTGAGACAGCTAAACAGCAATAAATGAAGCTTTGACAATTAAGAATATGAAATAAATTCATAAAAATTGACTAAAAGTTATGAAAACCGATATTATCTTTTGGAACTTCGCACCAAAAATGTAGGATAAAAAGTGGTTTTCTGTAAAAACGAGCATCAAACGAAAATTTTAATTTAGAACGTACTGTTTTAAACACCACGGCATTTTTAAAACCGGCCAGTAACATGTACAAATGATTGAAATCATTTTGGTACCGTATTTTTTTTAAAAAGAATTAAAATCCAAACCGCCCGTTTTTTTTGCAAATGAGTGTACTACGGAAAAGTGTTAGTATACTGCGTGATAGCGTAACATGTATGATAGTAAATTCGAGTCATTTTAGAATATAATGCATAAAGGGACCAATTATGGTTCAACATCATGGGCGTAACAAGGTGGGGCAAGGGGACAAAGCCCACTTCGAAGAAAGCTATGTCTTGCCAGGGTTCACCGATGTATATCAGCAGATATATATCATGATATATATCACGATATATATCAATTGATTTTAAAATGGGGATTCCCTGGTGCTCCTAGCGTTAATAATTTTCACTTTCTAGGGAATCCACGCAAGCGTGACAATCGAAAGATTTGATGAACGTTGATTCATTATTGTTTTTTAAATTATTATATCATCAAAATTAGTTGATTTATCCCACAAACAAAATAAAATTATTAAAAGAAAAGGTACTTGATTTTTTAAGTGTCCATTAAAATTTTTTTCCAAATAAACACCAATTCTTTTATTACTATTTTTAATTAAACATATGGTAATTTGACACTTACTTAAGTCATTTTTTAAATGGACGATAGCCTAGTTGGGAATGGAACGGTCTGGCGAGACAATTTCCCAATGTATATAATACTCTTTGGAGACAATGTTCGGAGGTTCGAAACCCAAGGCCACTGACTTCTATATAATAGACGTCAGTGCCCAAGGCACACACCTATGACATTTTCAAAAAGTTATGTGTGTATTGTTTATTAATTATCGTTCACTTTAACGGTGAAGAAAAACATCGTGAGGAAACCTACATACCTGAGTATTCTCCATAAGAATTTCGAGGGTGTGTGAAGTCTGCCAACCCACACTAGGCTAGCGTGGTGGACTAAGGCCTTAAACCCTCTCAGTAGTAGAGGAGACCCGTGCTCAGCAGTGAGCAGTATATAATACAGGGCTGGTATTATTTATTTTAAAAATTCCTCTCACATTTTTAAGCGATTAATCACGTTTAATTATAGAATGAAATCAGAATCTTTTTCTTAGCGTGGACATATATCCGATATATATCTGTCGGAGCGGCGGGTATTTTGAAACAATAATCGTGCAAAAAACAGTCGAGATGTCAAATCGTTGGTACAAATAGGGCGTCTCGCATTTGAAATGGGCAATCTGTTGTGAGCCTTTCAACTGTGCGGAGCTCCGGAAATAAGTTTGGAGCATTCAGAAATTAAAGATGAAGGACAAGTTGGAGTTTTACTTTCACATCCTGGATGATGATGATGATGAGGTGGAACCCTATGACGTCGGCAGAGCTGACGTCACCTCTTTTTAAAGAGTTCTAGACCTTCTCCTCCGTCATATCTAATATATATGTCGAGTCATGACCTACGGAACCGAGACATGGACACTCACAGTAGGGTTGGTCCACCAGTTTAAAGTTGCTCAGCGGACTATGGAGAGAGCTATACTCGGAGTTTCTCTGAAGGATAAGATTCGTAACTAATACATCCGACAGAGAACCCAAGTTATCGACATAGCTCAAAGAATTAGCAAGCTGAAGTGGCAGTGGGCTGGCCATATCTCGCGAAGAACCGACAACTGCTGGGGTAAACGTGTTCTTGAGTGGAGACCGCGACTGGGCCAACGTAGTGTAGGACGCCCTCCAGCCAGGTGGATCTGCGAAAGGCTGCAGGCAGATGCTGGATGCGGCAAGCTGAAGTCAGGGCGCAATGGCGCTCATTAGGGGAGGCCTATGTCTAGCAGTGGACTGATAAAGGCTGATGATGATGATGATAAAAGAATTTTATGACCTTAATTTTCAATAAACCGTGGTTTATTGATGTTTTTTTTATGAAATATTTAATCGATCTGTAATGACCGTTGTATAAAATCGCTTTAATTATTTTGACATCCCTACTTTACTTGACAGTTGAGTTGAGTGTTGACAGTTGATCATACTTGATAGATCCTCATTCCTCATTTTGTATGAGTAATTTTTTGTTGGCGTTATCAGACTCAATATACGTACTGGCAAATAGCAATGAGAATGAATTAAAATAGGTAAAAGACCGCTTTTTCTATTTTGCTTCTCTGTGATTTTTGTGGATGTGAAGCGTTTTCATGTTAATAATCGTTATTGTTTTAGAAACCGTGTGAACGTCTTTGGAAATCCCTGAAAACATTAAAACAAAGAGCTGATAAATTTAGCGCTGCATATTAGTGTGCGTCATATTAAAGTAATTTTTTAGTCGCATAACTTGATTACAGGTATGTACGTTTGTGGTTTCGTATTTTAAGCCTAATAAGTAGTATGGAGTATCCTAAGTATTTCGTTATAATTAGGTGTTTTAATTAGCAGGATGGAGACTTCGTACCAAGGAGGCGTTACTTATGAAGACACGGGAGACAATTTTCAACGTCTTTCGCAGACCATAGCCAGCAATATCAAGAAAATATCCCAAAATGGTAAGTTGCAAAATATCTAAAGAAAAATATCGAAAGTAACCTGTGACTATTATTCGTAGTATTTTTTGGGTGTGATATAATTACCAATCAATGAGGAATGCGGTGATTATTACACACAAATAAATTACATCAAGAAGAAAAAACTTGCATCACTGGTTTTTATTGAATTATTATTAAAACACACTTTTCTATATTTCGTGTAGATAGTAATAACAAAGCTTGTAATGTATCTATGAGACATGATTGTCTAAAATGTGTGAAAAATTTATAAATCTATCAGCAAGGATCCTGACAGCTTTGCATTAAATATGAATATAAGTGTTGTAACACCTCATACATTTTCTGGGTTGTGGTTGCATTAAAGTTACTTAAACCAACAAATTCTCTATGTACACAAAAACTAAAAGTAATATTAAATATACTGTTGGCAACAGATTGATGATTTGCTCAATATGCAATAAAGGATAAGTGGTGGTAAAGTTCACATCAACAATGGCAATTTCCAATGTCACAAGGTACAATAGTTGACTTTAAAGAAGAATTAATTAACAAAATTTAAGGATCACAATTTTTCATCCTTTTCCCTAATAAAAATATTTTCTAGACAGATACTTTTAAATTCACATAATATTATGTTACATAGAATAAAGTTGTAAAGTTTGAATGTAAAACTTAACCTACATGAATAAAAATGTTTTAACTTTGTCATTGCCAATGGTATAAAAACACATGCACAGCTGAATGAGTTTTACAACACTTGACATTTCCACAATTATCACTAATACAACATTCCTATCTTAGTTTTACCACAAATTACATAGAGTGAAAAGAAAACTATATTTACAAAACTTCAATTTTCTCGAAAGTGGCGTTTCTTGACTTAGTGCTTTTGCGCTTAGTATAGCAGACTAGAATGTATAAAAATTCTGTTGATGGGCTCCAGGCAATTCTGGAGTAGGTATGGACCACCTGGCTCCCCCCCCCCCCTATATTCGCCTTGAGGAGCACACTAATATGCAATATGATATAAAAAATGTAAGCTATTTTATATCACAAGCTAACATTTTGAAGCCCTTTCTTTTTTTTAGATTTTACTTAAAATTTAATTGTATGCCTTTGCAACAAATATTTAATATTTATCAAATAAGGGGGGGGGGGGGCTTGAAGATTGCCGGCGCCGATATATATATAGGGTTTCCCCGAAACCCTATATATATGGACACATGATGATGAATGAAAATGAAATGATGACAATTTTTTACATTGTTTGTGTATGCTTTGATTTTTTTAATGTTTAAATTTTTGCTTTAATTTTTTTTAATTTGAATATGTTGTCTGTGGTGAATGCTGCGTACACCTATAAGTAGCATACATATCAGATGTTGTACCTTATTGTTTTAGCGTATTTTAATGTTATAATATGTGGTGCTGCTGGTGTACCTTGTAACAATAAATAAATATGCTAAGCGAATACAAAATGTAACTACAATGCCTTATTTACAGACAATTTATCATTATGGGAGTAACATTGTTATTGTATTATTTTATTTAACAAAAGAAAAACATGAATGTACAAAACAAAATATTAAGTACATCATGATGGCATGTTGTATTTAACAATGTCTTTACGGTTTTTATGTTTCATTTCACTCTTGATATGTCAAAGACTTTGTCTTCATTTGGTCCTTCCTGCAACCGTGATTATGCCTGAGTAGTCTGGATATTATGAAATCTCAATTGCATTGAACACTTTCAGCCTTATGAGAAGAAAAATTGCCATACTAATAAATGTTATGTAGCTGAAGCATTTCACTGTAGGTATCTGGGCTGGAGCTTAAACTAAAAGGCATAATAGTTTATCTAAAAGCAACTCGTTAGAACTTCTCTTTATTAAGATTCCCGCTATTTTATATTAATTTAAAAAATTTATTAGAAAATACAGATAAATTAATGCTTCTAGTGTTTTTCTTGGTGTAAAATCTATTGATATTTTTTTATCTCCTATGTACATTTGAATTATGTGAATTGCGCCTCCGTTTGTAAAAGAGTTCCACACAATTATAATATTTTTACTAGACTTCTGTTCATGGCTCCGCTCGCATATAAAAGGTTTTCAGGCATAAAAATATTTTTCTGGCATAATATGCTTATTATCCCTGATATACTTATTATATATCCTAATAAGTAATGTAGCTTCCTATTAATGAAAGAATTTTCAAAATCGGTACACTGGTTTTTGAGTTTATCCATTACAAAAAATCTAATATTTTCTCATCATAATATTACTGTAGATATATTATTCATATGTTTAAGTTTGTTCACGTGACTAAATTCACGGCGTCATACTAGTCAATATAATATATTTTTATTTGACTTCAAGGTCCTTTTCCATATGTTTCAACATCATCAGTGGACAGGAAGTGCGCTTAGTGTTGTGATTGTTTATTCAACAGAATTCAAAGCATCTTAATACTGAATCACACTGGTTAACGAGCTTTTACTTGAGAATTTAATGTTCATTTCTACATAAAAATAGGGTTTATTTTCTGAGAAACAGTTACATGTCAAGTAAACAAAGAGATGCCTAACAATGCAATTTATAGGGCTTCGTTTTAGATTAAAACTGAGTTATAAACCCCTTTTTAACAAAGAAAGTTTGGTCAACATGAGAAATTATTTGACATGACAAAAAAAAACGTTGCCAAGCATTTGATATATAAAAATCCATGTCAAGGGAAAATATCGTAATATGAAATTCGTCTAATATTTTTCGCGACTGTCTCTGGTGTTGATAATGACAGTGGTAATATAAGGTATTCTTATAACAAAACAAATTATGCTTATAATTCTGACAAACTTAGTCGGCCCGTATGGCAATTCAAATTTTTCGCGACGCGATAACTTTTTGAGAACGTCTACCTAAAGAATTCAAAAGTCAACTACATAATTACATATACTTATCATGTTCTCCATACATTATTACAAATAGTATCATACTTACGTAACATTATTATTTGAATTAATATTGTAAAAAAAATATATAAAACAAAATTGCTCCAATTTAAGCATTGCTAATCGACTTTCTTAAGGGCACTTCTAAGTCGTCAAATGAAATTACTCGTATTATTCAGTGCTATTTAGGCTGTTCCATAAAATAATTAACCCTAAACCAAGATATATTTAAATCGGACCACTTCGCGACCCTTATTTTCTAAATAAAGAAGAAATCAAGGAAATACGCTCAAAATTTTCAAAGAAATCAGTGTACATACATTAAAAAAAAAACACACGAATTGAGAACCCGCTCCTTTTTTGAAAGTCGGTTAAAAAAACCCTGACTGCGTTATCATCTGCCATCTTTATTAAATTCATTGAGGAACTGAAATAATACAAACAAGATTATAATTTGAATAATTTATTTTGATTTTGAATTATCTTAGGTGAGTGTTCACAAACGCAGTTGAAGGCATCTGCTCACTCCGGGATTTTATTGCTCTATCTGTATCACCAACCAAATTATGAGAAGTGAGCGTGTTATGCCTCCGACAGCGTGTGAACACTGTCAAGTGTCAACTAAGATGATTCAAAACCAAAATAAAATATTCAAATTAAATTCTTGTTTCTATCTTTTCAGTTCTTCAATGAATTTAATCATTAATAAAGATGGCAGATGTAGTCGCAGTCGAGGTTTTTTGTTTTTTTTTCCCAAGATACAGGCCTTGCCAAGTTTGGGAACCCCTGGTAATCTTTGTATTTAAGAACTGATTCTTGTAATATTTATGTATTTTTTGTATAATTTTTAAGTCTTTGTAAGGCTAAAATTTTATATAAACATTTTTTTGAATTCATTGTTCCACTAATAGAAAACTACATTACTCTCGAGTGCTATAGGTTAATTTTTATTGGAACAATGTAAAGCGGGACTTTTATCCCAGATGAACTTTGTCACGCGGGCGGAGCCAAAAGGCAAAAGCTGGAAATTTATAAAATTTAGTAAATACGGTAGTATCACTATCAAAGCGGCGATAGCCTAGTTGGGAGTGGAACGGACTGCCGAGACGAATGTCCGCAGGTTCAAAACCAAGGGCACACACCTCTGACTTTTCTAAAAAATGATCTGTGTATTCCTTGTGAATTATCGCTGAATATGACATACGGAGAAGGAAAACATTGTGACGATACCTGCAGATCTGAGAAGTTCTTTGAATTTCGAAGGTATGTGAAGTCTGTGAACTCGCACTAGGCCAGCGTGGTGGACTAACGCCTTAACCCTCTCAGTTTTAGAGGAGGCCCGTGCTTAGCAGTGGGCAGTATATAATACAGGAATAGTATGGTATGGATGGTAAGGGATGTTATGGTATGATAGGTACCGGCGACAGGTCCATCTGGAAATCTTTAGAGTAGGCCTTTGTGTGGCAGTGGATTTCATGTGGCTGGTGATGAACAGGTAATAGTATGTACCTTTAAATAATAATTAATTTACAGTGTCGTCCATGTCGAAGATGGTCAACCAACTTCAGACGCCGCAAGATTCCCAAGAGCTCAGGACACAACTGTAAGTAATGAAAACCCAAAGATATATAATTCAATAGAAACATAATTAGATTACCCTATTTTTTTCTGTTTTTTTTAATAACTGATTTATCACTAAGGCCGGGTTGATTCATCCGTAATCAAGTAGAGTTAAGGCTATGATCACACTGACTAATTGCAGACGAATTCGACCGTTAACTTACTTAACCACGGAGTAAACAACACAGGGCTAGTAATAAAAATATATCTAGAACTTTTCCACCAGCCGCCAGATTCAGAATTACACTCAGAAGCTGGCGAAAGACACTTCGTCCATGATAATGGAGCTGATGAAGTTGCCGGCGGAGAACTCGGCCAGCAGGCTGACTCGCGACCGGCTCAGCGACGAGTACATGGCCACCTTGAACAGCTTCCAGGTAATACTACTAGTGTTATATTAAACTCTAAATAATAGTGCAATGTCTTGACATAGTCAAGGATAGATATTTAAAAAATTACACCATAATTGGTAGAAATAGTTTTGATGAACAAATTAAGGGCGCCATGTTGATGATAGTAAATGATAGTAACATTGGAAATGTCAAGGTAAATGCAGTTGTTTATAAAATATTTTTAATACGTAAGGATCTACACGTGGATGCATTGGAGTGAATTCATTATAAAATTTTTATTCACAACAATTTTTATCTAAAATGTTAATGTCGTTATGGAATTCATAAATAATTTAAAACATAACGGGTTTCGGAGCAATAATAATAGGATCAGACAGCATATAACAAAAAAAAACTGCCAACTGGTATGTGTGACTGTGGCATATTCTTACTATATTGTGCTTAAAGTTGATTCTCGCAAGATGGCTAATAGCCTGTAATAACAGGTGTCGGTAATAGCTAATAACCGTTATATTTTGTACTATAGTAAGTGATTATTTCGGAGGCCAATTAATAACTTCCTGGTAAAACTAATATCCAAATAAGTTATCCTTACTTATTATAAAACAAAGGCCCTGGATGAAATTTGATATGGAGACAGTTTGAGACCCAGGGCTACATTTTATCCCAGTTAAATATAAAGCGCGTGTCTTATACCCGAGAGAAAATAACCGCGGGCGAAGCCGCGAGTAAAAGCTAGTTAAAATTAAAATGGATTGAAAACCTAAGCGGTCATGTTTAATGAGCATTGATTGTTGTTACGGTTGAAAAAATGATTTATATTAATAATGCGTGCGATAAAATTTGTTAGATAAACATTTCAACATGTATGGGTACAATATTTTTGTTGCAATGAGCTATCAGATTTTCCTCATTGTTTGATGTTTTCAGTGTGTCCTTTTCGAATTCAGCACTTCAGCAATTAATAAGTATTAAAAATTAAAACGCCGAATCGTTACTTCCAAATTCGTTAGAGTTCACATTTGTAGTAGGTATAGCAGTTAATTTAATTCAAATGTGTTATGCTACAACTCCATAATTCCATGTCTATTTAGTATTTACTTGATGGTAATTCACACAGACAAGCAGAACTAGCCATATAGACAGCTTTATCAAGGTAAAACTATCTAAAAGTTTGAGTTGAGTTTGAGTGGTCAATAGTAGTCCCATAGTGTACTCCTATAACAAATTTCACACGATACGTAACGCTTCAGATATTACTTTCTAGTATTGTTTTATTACGAGATTGGAAATTCGAATTCATCATTAAAATTGTCACGTCACTTCGTATGTCATGGTTGTTCTAAATACTAATAAAACAGCATTCTGACCAGAGTCGTGGTTGATTTCGGAGTTGGCAGGAACAAGCACTGCTGAGAAAGCACATTGCATACGAGACTGATATTCCATCAGAACTGTATTTACTCCCATGTCTGATCGCCTTCGTGTGATGTATATTTTAATCTATCGATCTATTTTTTATTCCCCTTGAGCACACTTATCCACCTACGGCGTGATTGTGCGGCTTCAGGTACCATAAATTCTATTCTCGTGAGCGTAGATACTCATATTGAAAGAGGGTTGTACACCACAGACTAAAAAAGGTTTTCCATGTCTATGTTTTGGAGTGGGCACCACTCAAACCCTTTTTTTTCGAGCGGAATAAACGTCATATCGCTACCACCACTGAATGGAACGGTTATGTTGGTTTCACCGGTCTTACGGCCCAATGTCGACACTCGGGAGTCCCTATGGGACACCCTACACCGGCGTACATTACTGGAAAATATATTTCTACATCCTCCTCCTTATTCTCCTCCCTATTCTTCTGATTAACTTCGTTGCGCGTTATGACTAATTAGGGCTGCCAGAGACTCGCCGAGCTTCACCGCTCGGTGTCTAAAGTGCATGTCGCTATTGATTCTGGCTTACACGAGATGCAGTGGCGGGAGTGATGGTGGGGTAGTCTACATTGTCATACCAACCATAAGCCACAGTGGCCTTTGGCGCATACGAGTTCATACTGTAAATGTACTTCACATAACGTAATTCAATGTCTGCAGACAACGCAAAGACTGGCCGCCCAGAAATCCAAAGAAGATGTGAAGAAGGTGAAGGCGCAGTCCATAAACATCGGCGATCCGTTTGGAATGAGTGGTGAGTATATCATGTTGTAGTACAAAACTACAACCAACAACATACTTATAATTATGAAGGTATCAAAAATATATTTCCTAAAACATATTTAATGATTATGAATTTGTACTGAAGATTCACCTGAAATCTATCGCATTCTGTTGTTTCGTATGTATGCGTAACGTATTCCTTTATTAAACTCTATTTTCTAATTAAATCCTTTTCGAATTTCACCTTGAGGCATAGTTGTTGTAAGTAATTAATAAGACTGCCTCGGTGGCGTAGTTGTATTATGGTACGACTGCAATGCTGAAGTCTCGGGTTCGATCCCCGGGTCGGGCAAAGTGATATTGAGTTTTTCTATTCAGTATCAGCTCGGAGTCTGGAATTTGTGCCCGATATGGCGATAGGCTCGCCCCCTATCACATCATGAGACGGAATAACGGCGAAAAGTGGGTACACTAGTTGCGCCTCTGCCTACCCCTTCGGGGATAAATGGCGTGAGCGTATATATGTATATATATGTACGTATGTAATTAATAAAGTTGAGTATAAACTAAAAAGATGTTTTACTGACACGAGTGTTTATTTCGAAGTGAGGTAACTACGCAGGAAAACAAATAGAACACTTAAAAATTACACAGCCACAAAATAGTTACATTCTACAACAATAATTTAATTGAAATAATATCCAGTAGAAAGTTTATTCATAGTACTATTAGTAAGTGAGTTCTTGTGCTAGGTCACAACAAAGATTTGCTGGAGATGGGTGACACGACGCAGAGTCAGGAACAAATCAACATGCAGACGGAGAGGAACCTGCTCGAGCTTGAGGAACGCGAGAGAGATATCAGGCAGCTGGAGGTGCGGCTTCATATAATATTTTTCCCTTTACTTCAAAAATTATTATATTTCCATACATACCTATGCATGAAGTTTTAAAAATAACGTGATTGACAAATTCCGCAACAAATTACTGGTGATTTTGAGACTTAACATGTTATATGGCGAGCGATTGCTTGTTTAATCAATGCCATATTAAAAAGTAATTCTACTTCAAACTTGATGCGACTCAAATACGAGGCATTCGTTTCCAGAACGATATAATGGACGTGAACCAGATATTCAAGCAGCTGGGCACGATGATACACGCGCAGGGCGAGGTGGTGGACTCGATCGAGTCCAACGTGGAGTACACAGCGCAGAACGTTGAGGCCGGCAACCAACAACTCCGGGAGGCGGCTAATTACAAGGTACGAATTCATGGTTAGCAATCATCGTACATCATGTACAGGAAACATCCTGAACACACGTACGCCAAGTATGCGATGCAACGAGGGAGCGTTGTGCATACTTGTCCCATGTGTGCATCGTACATTCACATCAGACGCTGATGACATTACACAAGCGTACTAGTGTACAGTGTTCTGTGAGGCTAGGACGTGAAACGAAAAACACGATGCGTATCCGCTTTGTTTTATTGTGATTGGTTGAGTGACTGACGTATCGGTATTTTCATGTTTGTGATTGATCGAGAGACCGATACGTCAGTCTCTCAACCAATCACAATAAAACGAAACGGAGACGCATCGTGGTTTTTTTTTATGTCCTAGCTCCACTGGTCTGGTCATAAGCGCATGGTACCCTCCTGCACCTTACTCTTCCTCCTCGACACATAAGTATGTTGTTAAGTCATCTCATTCCCTAAAAATTCAAATCATAATATCATAATGCCTTGCATACGTGACCTACGTAGATGCAGTCTTGTATCTTTAAACTCATTCTCGGTAGGGAAGGGTCATCATCATCAAAACGAAAACTCAGACATTTGATTCATACTATCTATTAAACTAGTTGTCTAAAATCGAGAAATATTTTTAGTAATATTTCTAATAATCAAAGTATTTTTGAAACATTTCAGAACAAGCTGCGAAAGAAGAAGGTGTACATTGGGCTCGTCCTGCTCATTATAGTTCTGATAATCATCATCGTAGCAGTGAACAATTAAGGTCGCCCCGGCTGTACATATTACCGTCATGTAACCGTATGTAATCGCGTTGGCAATGATCCGGATATTAATGTACCACATACCCGTGTATAATAGTCTTAATATATGTTATTACAAAGAGCGAAAATTACGCTTTGTGCGACAAATATTGAATTGGACCACGTGAAAAAACTAATAAAATAAATTTCCTATGTGGAATAATTATATTCAAAAATATTACCAAAAGTGTTGTCTTCTGCTAGAAGGCTGTAAAAGTTATGCGATTGTATCGTAAACTTAATCGTATATGCGTATTACGATACCGATACTTAAAAACGACTTATTTTGCAAAAGTATCTTTTAATGTCCTTATAATTCTTGTCAGACTGCCCCACATAGCCTGTAGGTGCAGACATATTTGGTAAATTGTATTACAATGTTTTGTGCGCGTCTGTCTAGTTATATTGTTCGTAAGAACATGCTAGCATTACCTTTTTGTAACCTGTATAGTACATCAATATTGTGTATATTTTGTGCCTTAGTTGCCATTTGTATTGGTGTACAATCCAAGAATTATATTACCTAAAACCAGTAACAAGTTATGCATTCCTGATTATTTTTGAAGTTATAATAAAGGTTTCGATATATCGATTCAATTTAGAGTGGGAAATCCACTGACATAAAATTACACTAATCTTCTAATCATTGCCAAATATAGATAGATTAGGTAAGGGATATATAATACCATATAGAGGGTCATTATGTCATTTACTTTAGGTAAAAACATTGGCGGCGGAGCTTTCGTATTATTTTTATATCATTTAGGTTGCTTTTATAAGAGTTCTTCCACAGTGAAAGAAGCGCAGGATAGTTTCAGACCGAATGTAGAACGAACGTTATTAATCGGCCACAAAATGCAGCTAATATAGAACATAATATGTGGTTAAATAACTTACGCAGATAGCAGTAAAATACTCTGCCTTTATGAGGCACACGTAAGGAACGTCGAAGTACTGACGAGGCGTCATAATACGGGAAGCGACAGTTTCAGTTGTTTTTTTTATGGCATCGAATGACGAAACGAGCATACCGTTCGCTAGATGGTAAGCGATACGACCACCCATAAACAGTAGCAACACCACCCACACCTTGACTTACAAAGTACTTTGTGGCATTCCACTGCGCTCGTCATCCTGAGACATAAGATGTTAAGTCTCATTAAGTCCAGTAGTTACACTGGCTACAATGTCCTTCAAACCGAAACACAACAGTGCATGCACACTGCTGCTTGGCTGTGTAGTGCTTGCTTCCCTTAAAGTCAGCTGGTAAATAGCGAGCTGATGCATATTATGTCAATGTCATTTCTTAAGCAAACAATTTTACAAATTGCACACGATATTGTGTAAATGACGACCACTATGAGTATCGAACATGGAAAATATTACAACACACATAGTATCACACATCAGTGTGCTTAGAAAGTGGCGAAAAAGCAGGACACGATTCCGTTCCGTTTTATTGGGATCAGCTGAGAGACTAACACGTGACTGACATATTGGACTCTCGATCAATCACAAAAATCAAAATTAAACGACATCGTCTTACGAGTTGCGTCTTCTTGTCACATTCGAAGCCCACAGATACTGGAGGCTTAGAGCGGTATTAATAATGCAATCTCAAGTTTAAGTTACATCTCAAGTAGACATAATGTATGAATAGTTCAATACATTATGTCTACTAGAGATGTAACTCAAACTTGAGATTGCTCTATTAATACCGCCATTATAATGTAAAAACAAAAACACGATGCGTCTCCGGTTCGTTTTATTGTGATTGCGGAGACGCATCGTGTTTTTTTTCACATTCTAAGCCTCCTGATCGCGTCGGTATGACAATATTATACAATCACGTGGTGCCAACTTGCATTTTTCTAGAGAAGCATTTACTGTGGATGCAAAGGGCGATGTTAGATATAAATATCTTCTTATTGTGGACAAGCAAGCGGTTTTACATTGCAATTTCCGCCGATAATGATAAAACGCAATAAAGTGGAAATATTTATGTGAACGCTAAAAGAGTAATAGTTTCTATTAATATTTTTTCGTATATTTAAATGTTCCTTATTATAGTGAGTTAACAATGTGCAATGACTTACCAATCGGGAAGTAATTTATGCCACATAGTAATGTTGAAGGATTCAATCATGCGTCTCCCATTGTAGGTATCGCATCGTCATCAAAACTTTTCTTACTGAAACATCAGGAACTTTGTCCTTGTTTCGACTATTGTCGTTTATGTCGCAAATGAGATGTCCGCTTTTTTATGGGTGCTGGACCTCAAAATCTAACCAGACTCAAATTTTAGGGATATGAGAGGGGCAAATTACTGATCTCGGATCCATAAAAAAAAAAAATCTTTGCATGTACGCGCGTGAGAAGTTATACTTCTTTGGCATCATTAAAAATAGTTTTTCCATGCAAATAATTAATTGCAATAAAATGATAAAAGGACTGGAAAGGCATAGTCAACACAGTCAATAAAGATCAGTTTAAATTTGAATAAATATATAAAAATGTAATTTAGTGAATTATAAATATATATGACATAATTTATAATGAATATTACGGGATTTTTAATGTTAAATATTTATTATTGATTATTTAATATTTTAAAAGTAAATAAATCAATTTAATGATGAATTCAAAAATTGAATTTGAGTTAATTAAATTTTTAAATATTTATTATTTTCTCAGTGTAATATTAATTTTTCAGTTTTATCAAAAAATCTTCATTGAGCTTCAACCTTTTTCGTTACAGTGATGCGCGCGCATCTTAAATTTCACTCTCATCGTTTTTTCATAACGCGCCTAAAGAAGTATAACTTCAAAAATTCTTAGACCCCTCCATTTATAACTAACTTTTATAAAAACGTTCATATTAGGTGTCGTTTATAAGCAAAATAAAATTACAAAAAACCCAAAATTCGAGGTCATTAAAATTAAATAATTTATTGTAAAAGGCTAGTTTTTTAGGAGTTCTATCTAAATATATATAAAATGAATTCGGGCCTGTGTTTGGACATGTTTTTTATTAGTCTTAAAATTGTACCATTTATGAATTCGCGTAATATCGAGATATTAATTCTCCCGTTGATAGAGAATTGGCACACCGTTTTTTATTAAAGTATTATTTGATGGTCAGTATTTTTAAACAAAATTGGTATTCAAAATATCCAGTACTTATTGTATTTTCCTTATACAATCTTATATTAAAACAAATATGAAATAAAATTATGCATGAAACGCATATATAATTAATTTATCAGAATTATAGAGTGCGAAATTTTGTAAAGTGATTTGCAAACAACACTTAAACATTATACAAAACATGCATTTTTGACAAACATAACATATAAAACAAACATCCATGACTCTAATAAGAACTAAAATGTCAACTAATATAGGGAGAGTGCACAATGTAAGCCCATATTAGTATCTAGTTGTTCAAAACATTGTAGAGATGTCAATATGCCCAGGGATGAGGTTCTTAAGTTTTAAAGTCTAATGACCCTTTGTATATGTACCTGGTAACATATTTATGTAGCCCGTAGATTAATATATTAATTATGCTAAGTCAACTCATACTTTAATGTATTCTTCCATGTATCTCATATTTTCTCTCTTTCTATGGCACTTGAAATCACGTCGTTTTCATAACATACACAATAATAATCGTGTAATGCAGTCGGATTAGTAATTTTTTTACATGCTTAAAGTTTGGACACGACGTCACAATATTATATTGTCATTTTTATACCTAGTGTTCGCAATAATAAGAATAATGAATACTATGATATTTTAAGCCTAGAAAGTATCGGTACCTCGGTTTCGAAGTATAATTTAGGAGTGTCGCACACAAAGCAGATATATTTGATAGATTAAACATTTGCTAGCCTGTACTTTTGATTATAATATTTGGAATTTAAAAAAATATGAGTATGTCGATTGTCGCCGTGTGGTATGTTTTCCTTTATTACCCATAATAAATATTTTTTAATTGAAATATTTGAAACCGAGTTATTGTTCTTTACATAGTGCCTATAACATATTCAACGAAATTAAGCATTCCTGTAACTACTTTGATGTGTCTAGGATATTTAGTGGATTATGACCAACGGAAGGTGCAGTTATACAACTGCCGAGCATATATACTATGGAATAGATAATATACTAGGTCACTAAAGCAATACTATTACATAGTATTTTTTTTTCAAGCAATGGGAATATAAATGATCAAAGATTCCAAATTGTCTGAAAGACCATGTAGGTGCCATGTGCCTTCCGTAACTATGAACCAATGAATAAAATCACCATGCAATAATGTTTAGCATCTTTTACCAGATTTTTTATAATGAAATATGGTAAATTATAGAATTTATTAGACGCATATACGTAAGTGTATTGTATATTTAAATTTGCAGTTTTGAATATGTAACTGATCAGTGGGCTTAGAAAAGAAAAACACGATGTGTCTTCGTTTTGTTGTGATTGGTTGAGAGACTGACGTATCGGTATTTTGATGTTTGTGATTGATCGAGAGACCGATACGTCAGTCTCTCAACCAATCACAATAAAATGAAGCGGAGACGCCTCGTGTTTTCTTTTAACATTCTAACCCCCCTGAACTATTGAAGTGTGCGGCTATAGCTGCTAGTATGTAATGCTAATAAAAACATTTGCAGAACATATTTTGTAGTTCCAATACTGAGATACAGTATAAATGTATATCGCTTCGCATGTTTACAGCTTACAGATACAGTTCTTAGTAGTTTTGACTGGTAATAGAGTAGATTCTCACTAGACTCATTTCATTATAATATTTAATTGTAACAGTATTTATTTATATAAAACGTATATTATTGTGATTTTGCTTTTCATCATTGCACTTATTAATTCGAATTACTTCTTAAGATTTCAATCATAATGTTTTTTTAGATATTATTATTATTATAAGTGAATGGAAGGAGTATGGTAAATTATCGGTTTTAATTGGTCAAAGTTTTGCTGTAACGTAACTCGAGTGAAATACACATAGGAACAAAAAGCTCGGGAGGCCAAACACAGTCATTTTGGAGATTGTAATATACTTTAGTATGATATTTTTATATAAATTTTTGATAGAAAGAAAATGAGTAGTAGTAGGGACTTGAAGTTTGGGATTGAGAACTTGGTAAGCCGATAATTTATTGGACGCCTTTTTAAAGTTATTTTGCAATGAGATTGTTGTAAATATATGTTTTAATAATCATCCACGTATTTGTTGACTTCAAAATATATAAATTAGATCACGACACATTTGTTGTTTTTTTTTTACTTCTCAATATATTTTATTGTTGCCACTGAGATTTAGAAGACTGAAGTGGATTTCTAATGTCTCTTCAGTGATTATAATCTATCTATATTCTATACATAGACTGCCTTGGTGGCGTAGTTGTATTACGGTTCAACTACAAAGCTGAGGTCTCAGGTTCGATCTCTGGGTCGGGTAAATTGATACTGGGTTTTCTATTCAGTATTAGCGTAGTCTGGAATTGGTGCACGATATGGCGATATGCTCGCCCCCTATCACATCATGGGACGGAATATGCACGGCGAAAAGTGGGTGCACTAGCTGCGCCTCTGCCTACCCCTTCGGGAATAAGCGACGTGAGTGTTTGTGTATATTCTATACTAATATCAAGAGGAAATGTTTATTTATGGGTTTGTAGGGGATAATCTCTGGAACTGCTCAATTTACTTACTCCTGATTGCTATAGGCTACTTTTCATCTCAGGGAAAATATAAAACTGAACTTTGATCCCGGAATAACTAACTCACGCGGGCGGAGCCGCGGGTAACACATGTGCTATAGTAACTTGCTTCTTGCCAAATTTCATGATTCTAGGTCAACAGAAAGTACCCTACAGGTTTTGATTTTCTTGCGAAATCGCAAAATATGCGACATAAAGGGTCAAATCTTTTGATCGCGTTGACTAATAAGTTTGATTTGAAGCTGAAAGAGATCGTAGACTTGAGTATTTCTATAAGGGTTCCTTTTGATGTCCGGAATCCTAAAAAAGCTAAAATTGTCTAATTTAAAAAGGGGTAAAAGTTGAAATTGGAAATTTTGATATATGGGTGGTAATGATAATCCAACGAAAAGTTACCTCGCTCGTCTCTTGCTGTGCTGCAGTTAAATTTATCACATATAGGTATTTATGACTAATGTTGATATACCATCCTGATACCTATTTATACCTATCGCTTCCGAACATAAACCAATAAAAATAAAAATGTAGGTGACTTAAGGTTTTGTCGGTCCGATGGAAGATTATATTTTCTAGCGAAAATGGTGGTCAATTTCTATAATTCAAAGATACTGTGTTCAAGATAGCTGTAATTAGTACTTCATTAATTATGGATGACAGGGGTAAGTACTAAAAATATATTACTAATAGGTACATTCAAGATTTAAAATGAGGATGTATAATAAATAAAACAACATAATATTTAGAAAATCACTTTTTAATAGACCCAATAATATTCTCACACAAATTTAGAAACTCAAGACATGATCTACATATTATTTTGTTCTCTACACAATATCAGCGCGAATAGAACTTGATTACTATTTAGTTGTACTTCTACGAAGCATTGAACATTGACGCAGACGCAGTCCGCGGCAGCGCATACACTATGGGATATAAAATGGATTCTACTTAGATCTACCTACAGATCTTATCTACAGTGAAGTCCAATATCTTAGCCAGCGATGACAGAAAACTATATACGATTATTCCAAATTACTAACTGCTCACTTTTCTTATATAACATGATATTTTGAAGTTAGTTACAGTGCGTAGCAATCAGTCAAACTACGTGATAACTTCCATCACGATTGTTAATTTCTCCGCTGTCAGACGAACCTCTCCATAATACAAAATAGAAAATTAACATCTTACATTAAGCAAACGCGCGATTATATTAAGTATATATACCTACGATGACTATAAGCGGTGACTGGTAATTATTATCAAACACAAAAATTCAACACATTACAATGGAAATAACTTAAAGCAACGGTCAATACTGATAAAATAAATTTGTACAAATATCTTACTAAATTAAATGAATAAATTAATCAGATCACATGTAAACATTAGGCCTTTAATAATAATCAACGAAACACGATCATCACATAAAATGCAAAATATGCCACAAAATCCTTTTAAATCGTCTCCAAAAACTATCTTGGTCTTAGTATAGCACCCAATGACTTCCTAATGTGCGCACAATACAGTGACGCTTTTAGCTCAGGACGGCGCACACTTGGTGTAAAATATTAACGCATGGGTTTGGGAACCATGCGACCCCATCTAACCACACTTAACAATCTGATATGAACTCAAGCCCGATATTGTGTTCGAAAACCATACCTCAACTACAGCGGGTTGTGTATCGTGTATGAGGCGTACGCCGTCCCCACTGTCCGCACACCGCTCTCCCCTCGTGTTATTTTTATTACTAAATTACAAAACAATGCTAACTTGCTTACATATTTGCATAAATAAATATTTAAACATACGATATTAGCCTAACGGAATAGTGTATAACGTCCAATAGTGTAATATTTAGTACATTAAAATGAGTGGATTCTAATAAAATTACCCTTAAATTATACAATGATAGAAGTATAATCAGATTCAACAGTGCGACTCATAGAGTGGTAAACTTAACTAGATGTTGCTTCACCCGACCGGCTCGCATGCCTCATTATTTCGCTTTGGTTCTGTGTGAAATTGTTTTCTAGACTAAAATCATTACATGTTAAATTTAAATCGTTTCACACCATTATCCATTTCCGATATGTACACGAACAGTATCGGCACGCGTGCGACACTTGAATTCCCATTCAGACAATATTTGAGTTGCATTGATGTTTGCGGATTATTTTACTTCAAAACAGTACAAATGGATAAAATACCTCAATATTAAACAGCGACTGCATGCAGTCGTTATTCTGTTTTTCTGTTCTTCCACCGAATTCGTGTTCACAGTGAGCTATTAATAACGTTTCTGTTTACATCTACGTTGGAACGCTACGGTAAATATATTTTTGGTTACAATAGTGATCCGCACCCGTGGTGAGACGGCGAGCCCGGCCGTGGTGGTGGTGGGGTGGTGTTTAACACACGACCGCCTCCGAGATGGGGTTCTCCGTGATGCGGATGACGGAGGAGTGGCGGCACGGGCGGCGCCGCTCCGCGTCCGACAGCCGCCGGAACGCGACTATCTTGGTCGGCGACAGTGGCGCCACTGTTAACATAAACCACCGTCAACCGTTATTGCACTCTGCACGATTCAGTTAAGGCGCTATTCCATTAGACAAGTTACTTGTATGCAAGTTGCAAATTGCATACAACTCGAACAAACCTGCATACAAGCTACAACTTGCATGTGAGTAGTTTGAACTTGTAGATTTTCATTCAACTGACGCACAAATTGAACGGGCATAGGTAAGTTGCGTCTTCCACACATCATTTCCTACTTAATTTTGAACGTCTCCACTTGTATTGAAGTAAAACTTGTATACAATTTCCACACTCTCCAGAACATGTTTCCAATGTAAGTAACTTGTACGCAAATGTGACGTCATACTTGCATACAAGACTTGCCTAATGGAATAGCGCCTTTACGGTCATGTGCATATTTGTAGACAAACCCGCCCCCTTAGAATGTGACATAAAACAAGACACGAAGATCCATTTCGTTTTATCGTGATTGGTCACATTTGGTTAGTCTTTCGACCAATCACACATCAAATGTGTCGTGTTCTGTGACACATTCTAAAAGAGCTGATCGGAAATATAAATTTGAACTTGCACCGTACCATGGACAGTAATGTGGGGCTAGGATGTGAAAAAAAAACACGATGCGTCTCCGCTTCGTTTTATTGTGATTGGTTGAGTGACTGACGTATCGGTATTTTGATCTTTGTGATTGATCGAGAGACCGATACGTCAGTCTCTCAACCAATCACAATAAAACGAAGCGGAGACGCATCGTGTTTTTTTTCACGTCCTAGCCCCACTGATATTTTTTATGGGATCCAATCTAGACCACGATAAATTATAATTATAAACTAATGAGTACATAAGAAAGGTACAATTTGAAGTTAAAGCCTCAATTAATGTACGCATGATTATAAATTTCTCAATGTGTCTTTCGATATGTTAGAATACAAGTAGCAAAACTTTAGAACCTAAGTCTGTTTTAAATTATAAAATGTTATGAAAAAATTACAGAATATTAATCGTAGGTGAGCAGATAATTACAATACATTCAACAGGCATAAGCTTGGAATAATAATAATAGCGTTACTTGTATAAAATTTACTAATAATTATAATAAAGCAATACACTTAATAAATATGTGATAATGCTTCAGAGAATATAAATTACTTGCTGAATTATTGCTATTGTAGATTCAAAAACAACCTAAATAAAAATTCCCTCTGCCAAAAAAAGGAAGGAACTTGCCTGCTCAGATTAGACTTCAAGAAATCTAATAATAAATTTGAATATATCTACCACCAACTTTTATTGGTGGTAGATATATATAAATTTATTTTATAATACGAATTTGTTATGTGTAGAAAGTATTTTGAGATTAATAAAACGTTGTTTGGCCAAGTAAAAAAAAAAATGAAAGTAAGCTTTAATTCACGCGGTGGGTAGTCCCACAAAACGCTACTACATATTTAAATAAAGGTATAACGAAAATGTTGTAATATTAAAATAAGAAACGTATAATCCAGATTAATAATATCTATCTATACTCATTACCCAATATTAAAATAATTATGCGAACAAAAAGTTGAAGCGTCATTAATTGTATGCTTCGCACTGAGATAATTTAAAGCATGCGTGTAGCGATGGAATATAAAATTACAAAGCGATTATAGGTATTGCGGTTGATTTTAAATCTACTGATATCAATTTACACGAATAATTGTTTATTGAAATGATAAATTTTAGTTGATGAATAATCAAACTTAGAAAACAGACAAACAATTTAACCAAATTGGTAAGAAACATTAGCATAAAGAGTGGATACAATAACATACATTATGAAATATATCAAACACATTACGCAATGTACCCAGCATTTTCCTTTAAAACACAGAGCACAAGCAAAGATTACCAAAAATTATAAACACTTACGTTTATTCTAAATTAACGTCGAAACAGCTTGACTAGATGGCGTTCGGGGTGAGCGGCGTAACAGTGCTACTAGGACGGGTGATGTATTTCTGTATTGCTAACACGGCTACAGGTGGCGGGGAAACGAAACAAAATAAAATCAAAATAAAATCAAAATAATTCTCATATTGGTACCGACCACATTTGAGTGCACCATTTTAAAAAATAAAAAGTTTAAAAAGGAAGCTTTTTTTGTATTATCATAAAATGATGAACCCTAGACCAAGATATATTGAAATGGGACCACTTCGAGACTCTTATTTAACAAAAGAAGAAAGAATCAAGGAAATAGGCTCACAATTTTCGGAGAAATCAGTGTACATACTTAAAAAAATACAAACACAAGAATTGAGAACCTCCTCCTTTTTTGAAAGTCGTTAGAAATACTTACGAAAATATTTAGATCAGTCATTACTGCAGAAGTAATTATTAAAATGAATTTATTACTATCAAATAAGTTCTTTAAAAATATTGTACAATTAATATTATCATGTTATGACTATAATATTCTTGCCATTAAAATGAATTTTATTATTGCAAATGTCTCGTGAACTAGTTTCAAGATTATGTGCAAGCAAACGCAGTCGGCACAAACTTTACAAGTGTGTCATTTATAAACATGCAAGACGAGACAGAAAGGAATTACATAACTAAAAGGTAATGCAATATAACTATGGAATTACAAGCAAAAAATGATATCGCTTCGTAGAGCTTCGGAAATTATTTTAAAAGCTATTTTCAAGATCTGCCTAATTTGTATTGATTGAATGGTAAATTTATTGATATGTATCTGGACAATTCTATAATAATATGAACTAATACTAAAATCATTAAGCAACAATCTAATACATACCATGCCATAATAGTTGTGGAGAAATATTATCGCATATCCAGGCTCAAAAGTAATCAAAACAAACAAAAATCAGATATGTACTACCTTTCAGTAATTAAGTAAATTTATTAAAACTACAGTTTATGTAAAAGACATTGATAATTTGACAAGCTTAAGTATTTTGTAGAGAAATTATTGAAATTTGTTTGATGAGTTTATAATTTAAAAAGCTTGAAAACTCGTAAATGTCGTTTACACTTTTATATTATTATTTTATTTTATATATTCTTATTATTACAATAATTAATATAATAGATATATAATCTAAAGCCTAGGGATTTAAATCGTATAAAAAAATCAGTTTCTGATAGTATAGGTAATTTATCTCTTTAATTATAATAGATATAAAAGCTTAAAGCTTGCATTAGGGTTGAACACATAGGGGTGCATATTAATTTACATAGTAACTTTTGTTAAGTATATGCATAAAAACCTATATATAATATTACTATTCTTCGTGATATTTATGGCATTGGCATAAAAATTCTTTTGTTTAAAACAAAATAAATGTGCTATTATACAATAACAGTGGGGCTAGGATGTGAAAAAAAAAAACACGAGGCGTCTCCGCTTCGTTTTATTGTGATTGGTTGAGAGAGTGACGTATCGGTCTCTCGATCAATCACAAACATCAAAATACCGATACGTCAGTCTCTCAACCAATCACAATAAAACGAAGCGGAGACGCCTCGTGTTTTTTTTTTCACATCCTAGCCCCACAGTACTGTAAGACCGCAAGAGAGTGCACACGGGCACGGCTGTCAGTGGGCCGTGGTGAGGCGCGTGTCACGAAGCGAAGCCGTGCAGCCATACAGTGGGCTGCTGGGGTCGGTGGTGGGTTACTTACCGAAGCCCTCGCCCTGCAGGAACAGCCTGAACGCCTCCGACACCTTGCCCGGCTGCTCCTCCAACACCATGCCGCAGTCTGAAATCTATACAACATACATCATTACAATTATATAACAAAATACTTTGATATACTTTTGATGCCGCATTCATCCGAAGACTGAGTTTCATTTTAGGCTATTCCGAGTTGCCCTATTCAATAATTTTAAATTTGGTCCTGCATACATTTCTGTTTTCAAGATCACGCAATCAAAACAATATTTCCATTTGCACTTAATATACAAAAGTATATAGGTGGACTTATTAATGCCAAAAGTATTCTCTCCCAGTCAACCTGAGGCTGGTGCAGAGATAAATAAGGTAGGATGATTTTGGGGGAAGTTGGGCTTTATTGTACTTACTATCAGGGACAGGTCTAGTATAATCACAGTGGTGTCAGGGAAAAAGACAACCTCTTTTGTGGTGTAACATTATTTTTAAATTAAAACCATCAGGTCTATCCATCTAGGATAATTACTTTCTTACCTTACAAATATTATAAATGCGAAAATTTGTGAAAATGGATGTTTGTAAAAGTAAACGCAGAAACAACTAAACGGATTTGGATGAAATTTAGAACACGGGTAGGTCATATCCTGGATTAGCAATAAGGTAACTTGGTCCCATGGAAAATATTGGATATTTTAAATATGATTCTTTAAATAGATAGCGCTGGCATCGTACTATGTTTTACGGACTTTTGAAGCCGGGAACAACAGCTGGTACAATATAAATGAAATGGAGTTTTGGCGGGAACTTGGAAGTGTCATGAGGTGCTCTTGTTTTAATTCATTATTTTGGTAATACTTAGTGTTATATTGCATAATTATGATGGTATATTATCTAATATAGTTATATGAAAGGGCTCAAATGAAGTGAATTGAAATAACTGTGCTAATCAAGTGTTTTTTTTTGTTGCCGCCAAAACTCTTCGATAAAGTCTTGATAAGGTAGCCACTGCTTTACTTCGACATAGTAGTTAGGAGTTAGGACTGAGGATAAAAATGTATGAAAAACGGGCTTAATGGACTAGTTTCCAAAGCCGTAATATTTAAATAAAAAAATTTATGAAAGACGGGCTCAATGGACTAGTAGTATCTAGAGCCGTAATATTTAAATATTTTATTTTATGAAAGACGGGCTCAATGGACTAGTATCCAGAGCCGTAATATTTAAATATTTTTTTTATGAAAGACGGGCTCAATGGACTAGTATCCAGAGCCGTAATATTTAAATAAAAAACATATATACAAGTGAAATCTGTTTATATGTGACCTTCATCCAAGTAGAGTTGTTGGGGTTGAGCCGGCCGTTGAAGGTGACCGTGTCGTCTGCGTGCGGCGACATGGCGCCGGTGATGTTCAGCACGGGCACCTTGATGGTGTCGGCGTCTCGCGCGATGCCCAGGTCCGAGCGGCGCACATACGCCTCGATCAACAGCGACAAGTTGGTCGGGTTCACGTTGCGCGTGAAGTACGTGCGGTACATCTGCGTCAGGTCGTGGTTGCGCTCCTCGGGGAACTGCACAATGTTAACGATTTTTTTATGGCATTGAGCATGCTGTATGCCTGATGGTAAGCAATACGACCACCCATAAACAATAACAACAACACCTTGAGTTGCAAAGTACTATGTGGCATTCCACTGCGCTCGTCATCCTCGGACATAAGATGTTAAGTCTCATTATGTCCTGTAGTTACACTGGCTACAATTTCCTTCAAGCCGAAACACAACAGTGCATGCACACTGCTGCTTGGCGGTAGAAATAAACATTGCGGTGGTACCCACCCAGACGGACTCTTATATATGAGAGTCCTACCACCAGTAAAAAACATTCTATATGTACAGTCACCAGCATAAGTAGCTGAACTAATTCAAAATTTCACATTGCCTACATACTATTCTTTTTTCTTCTTACTAACATTTTTTTCTCTTCACAAAATTTTAATAAATGAGATTTGCTTTACTTCATACGAAGATTTTTTGTTTCAGTTTAACTTGATCGTATATAGGCGATTTGAAATTTTGTACAGATATTTATGCTGCTGACTGTACTTGCCTATCAATGTAGATCTAGCGAACGAATCATCGTGGGTGAGCGAGCATTCGGACACGTTCGGCGAACCATTAGCTCACGTTCGCTTGGTCTGTACCCGACATTACATGTAACTGGTGTGTACAAACTGTAACCATAGTTGTACAATATTTAGATAAGTTTAAATAACGAATGGATGATATTTCACGCAACTCTAGTTATAAATTAATTTCCTGTAGGCAAATATTTAAAAATAAAATTGTAGTTTTAAATTATGATTAATGGTAAATAGGTTATTTGAATATCGTGTACACGTTCCGTGTCGAGAGTTATATTTAATCAATCCCATGAGGATAACGCTGATATTCCGGAGCATAAATAAATCGTAAAATTATATCTTTACGGCCAAGTTTGTGTGCGCAGCCAAGAGATTTCGCATCGAATGTTCGCAAACGAATAGGTGCTTACTGGAAAAACACTAAGATTATCTAACATTACGATTATGTATTGATATCTTCATTGGTAACCCATAAATAATAAAAAAAAAACATATTAATTTCATAAAACTATAATCCGACTACCATAAAGACGATCTGAAATTTATTGAAAAAATGTTCTTCATTTCGTCATCCTTAGACATAAGATGTTAAGTCTCATCATGTCCTGTAGTGGCACTGGCTACAATGTTCTTCAAGCCGAAACACAACAGTGCATGCACACTGCTGCTTGGCGGTAGAAATAGACATTGCGGTGGTACCCAACCAGACGGACTCTTATATATGAGAGACCTACCACCAGTAAATATGATATGGAAACAATTAGTGACATATCGTTCCTATGGCACCAGGATGCAAGGGCGTTTACATCTGTCTGTAAGAGACTCGCGTAGTTGTGACCGTTAGCAGATTTGTAAATTTTCATATCATCGGCAAAGATATATTTTACTGTGTTTTATAGTGAGCGTGATGCTATTTATAAATATTAAAAATAGTACGGAGCCTAAGTGGGAGCTCTGTGGGATACCAGATTGCGCAACACAAGGCTGCGAATTGGCTCCATTGATGGATACTATTTGAAATCTCTTGTCTTAAACCAAATAAGCATCGTAACATTTTCAAACTGTTCATATTGCACATACTCATTGAATACCTTTATTGTTATTATTTGGAGATACCTTTTCCATATATATAAAGGGGGGTATATATAACACTGCGTCGGGCGAAAAACATTGCTTATTTTTTATTACCACCATACATTTTACAACGTGTAAAAAGGTTGGTTTTGATTAAAATCGTCTTGGAGCGCGACGCTCCTGTTAACTCCGCGTAATTGCGTTCGTTTGCATTCCAGCTCCGAGAAATATTAGCGTAACACAGTTAACAAGAAAAATGTACTGTACACACTTATCTACAACTCTGCTTTTGGATAGCGAATGGGTACACGAGTAGACATCGTTTAATGAATGAAAACAGCCATTATAGACACGTTATTTCGCACAGATTTATATTTAGACGTAACACACCATGAGAGACATACATAGATACGTATAAAATAAATTTTCATACAAAAATTACAACTTCATAAGAATCCACTATGTCAATATCATTCGCTGAAAGCAATTCGCGAAAAGCACGCCGTAAATCACACCGTTAGCATTATCAAAGTTCAACACACAGCATCATCGATGACACACTTCGCTAATAGGCTACAGTAACTTCTAGAATCCAGATTGTTAGCATACCCGTCCGAAATGATGCCACATGAGGTAGTCGAGCACGCCTTGGGTCATGCCGCGCGAGCGCAGGGATCGCGTGTTCAGCTTCTGGTACGCCCACTCGATCCAGCCCGCCTGGCCCGACGCGCAGTTGATCAGCGCCAGCACGTCCACCTGCAAAAAGGGTTCACGTCCAACGTGCTTGTATATCTATGTTGATGTGTGAATAGAAAACTCGTTTTTAGGTACATTCCGCGCACGGAGAAGGGTGTGATTTGGTAAAATTAAAGTTCATGAAGACAAGGAGCGCGGAAAAATTTATGTATAATATACATGTTATAAATATAAGGATGACCACTAGTTTTCTTTAAGCTATCCGACGTCATAACAGTAATCTTTAGGGGAGGCCTATGTTCAGCAGTGGCCTTCCCTTCCCTGGTCACGATGATTGAACCTCAGTAAAAGTTATTAAATTGGAATTAATTATAATTAAACAAAAAAGAATTGAAATATTAATTCGAATTGAAGTTAATGAATCATCAGTATGCGATGGAGCAAAGGTTTTTGAAACTCTTAACTGTGATTACACGAGTAGCTCTTTGATAGAAGAAAAAATCATAATATCCTCCTTGGATTTTTAACATAGCACAAATAGCTCCTCTTAAATTAACAGCCACCCATGGATGGCTAAATAAGTTTATTATTTTGTAGATAAAATTACCTTGCGCGGGTGGACGAGAGCGAATCTGGCGAGGATGTTGGCGCCAGCGCCGACCCCGAAACCGATGAACGACTTGATGCCGAAGTGGCCCATGACGTAGTTCAGTTGGTTCGCCAACTCGTCCATGGTAGGGTATAGGTAGCTGAAACAAAATTGCCCATTACACAGCATGTGAAAACCCGCAAACGGTACATGAACGTTATCATGAACAGGTATAGTCACGGGCGTAGCTATAGCTTTTACTTTCTGAGGATACCAAAATGTCACGTATACAACCCCACCGTCACCAAAAGTAAAAAAATATAATAATAATGTGTACAAGTAGGCCCAGATTATTTTGGTTGTAAGGTAAGGGAGGTCCGAACCCCCCCTATATACATCCATGGGTCTAGTAATTTCCAATTTAACTTAAATAAAAAGAAATATACACGAGGAAATTGCGTTTGAGTATAACTTGAAAATGGTGAAAGCGATTTTAATGTTTTTTTATAAAAAAACATCTAAATCGGAGCTGTTTCAAGAGACTTCATTGGTCCCACTAATGTGCCTGCTTCGTTTTTTTTACATGTTGACTTCAATATAATTATTCATAAAAACAATTGAAGCAAATAAAGTAAACGACACATACTGAATCATTTATGTGTTTTTTTTACATATCAATGTACTGAATGCTTAAAGATGTTTTGGTAACGTCAGCGCCATGGTTATTTCAGTGACATTATGCCGATACATCGTTGTCGAAGGTAAACAAAAACGTGTAATGCAATCGCGATAGGAAACAAAGTAGCGCATATCGATTGAACGTTACATAATACTGCGGTGGCATGAATTATGTACCACCGCACAACTTGTGTCAACTTTCTGCTGTATTTGATCGCTTTTTAGAGTTGGATATGGTGTGAAAATGTTACCGATGATGGGTTCGTTGTAGCGGCGTGCATTTTCTTCATAAATATTAATAGGTGCAGAGTTAGTATCACGGACAAGCTGATGAGAGCAGAAATAAATACCGAATTATTATATGACTTAATAATATTTTGTGCTTAATTAAATAAATATTAAAGCAAAACAAGAGAAAACATAAAAAACAAAATGATCTACTTGCTTCGTCCGCTAATTGCTTTCAAGAATGATGAACAATATTAATGAGGGGACTAAATGCAGAAACATTAACAGGTATTTTACTAAATATGAAAGCAATTCTAATTAGGCGCGTGTATTCACGTAATTATTTCAGATATTCAAGTAACCAGCGCTAAAATTTCGTTTAATGAACGAAGTTACAACTTTGTATGTTTACTACTAGTGGAAGCATTGCACCTTTGTCAATTTTTATATTATATCTGCATTATTTATTCGCTGCTAATGTAATGGCACGGCTATTGTATTAGTAAATGAATTCTCTTGAAAATGTATATTTATTTTCACTGAAAGCTTGACATTATCTTAAGATGCCGCCAAGCAATGCCGGTCCAAATGTTGGGAGGAAGTAGGTAGGACGTGAAAATAATTTTAAATTATGTTACGAAAGAATTTTTGATCTATTTAACCAACTATGTCAGAGCTATACAAAGAATTCTAATATTTTATCCAATTTTTTTTATTTATTCATGGAAAGCTTACAGACTAATAACAAATTAATAAAGTTAATTTAGCAATAGGTTAAAATTAAGTTGCTAATTACAAGCTTTCACCTATATTAACACTGTATTTAATTGAACATTTAATAGAACGACTTGATAAAGGTAGCAGGAACACGCTGGATGCAGGCTGCTTTTGACAGGTCCGTCTGAATTTTTTTAGGGCGGGCCTATGTTCAGCAGTGGACGTTGTGTGGTTGATGATGATCATGAAGGGAAAGTGGCCGTAGTCCGAATACATGAGGATTTTATTAGTAAAAAATAGTAGTAATATTATTAATAGTATTGGTACTCTAATAGTACCTAGTTTTAATGAAATCACATAATGTACGGATTACAAATATCTAAACCATAAATAAAAACAAGCATCAAACTGAATCTCATTTTTTTTTTTTAAAAAGTTCTTCAACAGTCAGTCCAACAGCATACCAAATATGCCTTTTCAAACTCCACCCATAGATTGAATTAGATTTTTAATGTTTTTCACTTCATAAGATTCGGAGTGAGGTCGATCTAACAAAAGTAGCAAGAACTCTATAGTGCAGACTGCGTATAACACGTTACTCTGAAAATCCTAAGGGAAGTCTATGTTCGGCAGTGAACTTCCAAAGGCTTTTGGATGATGATGATTAGGAGATAAGAAATAAGAAAAAAAAGGAGTGTTCAATAGCCTAGTTGGGGATGGAACGAGATTTCGCAACAAATGTCAGCAACGACGCAAATTCAAAACACAAGGCCTTGTCAAACCTCTGACTAATTGAATTACCTATCCATTGTTTATCAAATATCGTTCGCTTAAACGATAAAGGAATCGTGACGAAACATAATATGCCCGAGGACTCTACATAAGAATTTCGATGGCATGTAAAGTCTGCCAAACCAGCACTGGACTGCAGCGTTGACTAAGGCTTAAATCTCTCAGTAGTAGAGCAGGCCCGTCCTCAGCAATGGGTAGTACCTATATATTATAAGAATAGATTATAATTGAGCCACCAGGCAGCCAGTAGCATCAATGTAATGTAATGTAAATGTTTACTGGTGGTAGGACTCTCATATGTAAGAGTCCGTCTGGGTGGGTACCACCGCAATGTTTATTTCTACCGCCAAGCAGCAGTGAGCATGCACTGTTGTGTTTCGGTTTGAAGGGCATTGTAGCCAGTGTAACTACAGGGCATAATGAGATATAACATCTTACGTCTCGGGATGGCGAGCGCAGTGGAATGCCATATAGTACTTTGTAACTCAAGGTGCTGGATGGTGTTTTTACTGTTTATGGGTGGTCGTATCGCTTACCACAAGGTGAACGGCATGCTCGTCTCGTCATTCGAAAAATGTAAGATTATGTCGATAACATAATATGTCATTGTCTGTTGTGAACATTATCGGTAATATTGATAGCATAATTTAGTTAGTGCAGCCCGTCGATAAGCCGCGCGGATGATCATTATTTGCTGCTTCGGCTCAAATAGGTGCAGTCAGCCTGCCCAGTGACCCGGTCAGTGGCGTCGCTGCCGGTGCGTGGGTGACATGATGCGTGTTCAATAGTATTCAATACCGTAACGAATCGTACGAGAGGTTCGAGTTCGCCACTACATTGTCGGTCGTTTGTCATTTTAGCGAAACTAACGTGCCGTACGATATATATAGGACGGTGATATGAAAAAATCCACCAGGATTTTTCGAGATTACAAACTACGAAACTTTGGCCGGTGAATTATTATTTACATGTTTGTTCTGGAGCACTACAGTTAAAAAAATAATTAAAATTGAAATAACTGCCGACACAAAAATCTTCTAACAAGTATAAATATAAATTAGTTAGCCATTTAAGTACCTAGTAATAGTTTGACCCAAGCGTCCTCGAGTCGGGGGACCGTTAAAGAACTATTTTCATCTTCCTGGCGCGGAGTTCATAAATTATAGCTGAGAGCCATCTCGATTACATAAGCTTTCAATTAAAAAAAACCGCGTCAATATCGTTCCATGCGTATGATTGCTACGATGGCACACACAGACATACATATACCCTAAACTTATAACACCCCTCTTTTTTTGTCGGCGGTTAAAAAACAAGGTGAACGAGACCCTGAATATGTCAGTAGTACTATTATATGCCCGTAACGCTGAAGGAGATACATAATGTTGTGTATATACAATATAACATTATAAAATATAGACGCCTGACCGCGACTCCGCCCGCGTACATAAGTTTTTCCAGGATAAAAATAGTTTCCCAAGATAAAAAAAATAGCCTATGGTACTCAGGAATAATGTAGCTTCCTATTAGTGAAAGAATTTTCAAAATCGGTTCAGTAGTTTATAAGTTTATCCTATTCAATTAAATTATAAACAATTATGTAATTACCAATTGAATCCTAACAAGCATACCCATGTTATTAAAACCATTTTATAATTGCGTTAAACTTACATTTCTCGTGTGAGTAATGTCGAAACATAATAATTGCTAAATTCAATATTAAATAATAATAAATTGTAATTGCACTGAGTGTTGAGCAAAAATGGCTGTCATGCCGTGGCAAAACAATTTTCCGGTGAGTGATTCTCCAAGTCCCGGAGGACATAAAGCCGCGTGGCCAGACGTCGACGACGCTCGCCAGCCGCGCCGCCGTCGCACACCCCTACACTGCCAGTAGGTAAACTCTATATCGAGCGGCGTACTGTTACATAACACTGCGGTATGAGACTTGCTGCTGATTCTATTCCACCTTACAAATAAGGGTTATTTTTAACAACGAGTCATGATTTCTGAAGTCTGTTATAGGTTTTTAATTTTGACATTCATAACGCGTGGTATAGCTAATTAAGCCACAAAATCTCGACGCCATAAAGACAGCTCATTGAAATGGATTTAAAGAAATATTGTTGATCGAGTTGAGAGTTATAGATAGAGAGTTATTTTATTAAGATTGTACGGTTTCATTGTGTAAAACTTGAATAATTGGAATAAAAAAATATCATTTCATAAATCAACATTACATAACAACCGCGATGAGTCTACGCAAAATGTCTTTATGGATCTCACGAAAACTTATTCAAGGAAGAAATGTCAATGAACTGATATTTGTTTTTGCATTGTGTTGCGATTTAATTTAATTTTAATATCTGCACGGTTTACATGCGTTTCGTACTGCCCACAAAGGTGTATAAAAGCTGCACGCTTTGGTCATACTGAATAGATTTAAAATCACGTCGCCATCAGTAGTAATTAACAGCACCACGGTGGGCGCCAGTACGGCCAGCGTGGCGGTCGTTGACATTTTTATAACACATAGAGGCTAGTTTTGTTAATTCCTCTGTTATTAATTGGTTCCCTGTACTAAATCGCTTCACATTTTAACTGTAGTACTTGCCTGACATGCGCGCTGACGGCGCCACACTGTCGCGACGTCGTCCCATTATGCAGTTTATTCACCTACCCTCCACTAGGAAAACAATGTTCTTTCGCGTTTCATTGTCCGTTGCTGGCAGATACATGATTGCCACATATGGAGTTTAACTGCAATGATTTGCACCTTTGTGTCTTTTTATCATGTTCACATGACTTCCACGTCATGAATGAATAGCCATAGGTAGTTTAGGAGTATTTTTTTAACCATTAGCGACTCAATAGGACGCTCATTGTATTAAGGCCAGTTTATACAGTTTTTATATTTAACTAAAGTATTTTAAACGATTATTGGATAACCATAAATCAGTAGAGCTTTGGTTTTGGTTACCCCAGATTTGATCCTTTAAAATACATTTCTTTTTAAGTAAAAATCAGTATTAGTTCTATACGTGAGGCCCATAAACGTAGACCACTAGTAATTATTATAGTTTTTGCCTTCTAGTTGAGCGTAGGGCAAAGATGCAGATTGCAGACCACTTGCCTGATCGTGATTAGTCTTACTTTTATACACAAATATAATTTAACATGTTTTATTAGTGTTTAACATAATGATCCATAAAATTTGTTTCATAACTGCTACTCTCCGCGTTTACGAATAAATTTGTAAGATTGTACACACTTACTGTGTGCTTGAAAGATTTCTCAGGGCAAATATTTGTCCCGTCAAAGGAATAAATCTCGTGCGTTCACGCAAACACACAAACCACAAACATAGATATTTGTAAATAAACCATCGAGTCAAATCTGTTTGTGACTCCCAGGAATGTGCCAGTATTCGCCCAATAAAGATGAGCTTCTTACTTCGGCGTAACAGCTTTAACTCACTTATTTTAACAAACAGGAAAGGAAGGTATTCAAATAGCTGGTACTGTATTTAGGAACAGCTTATTTACTTTTCATAAATTTTCAATTTTCGGATACATATAACATGACTTTATAAAATATGGCATGTTTTCTCAATTTATAAATTCTTGGAATGAAATAACTAAAGCAGCCATTGTATAACCATTTTTATTCAATAAGGGGAACCTTTTATAAGCTTCTCAAGTATCGGTTTTTACATTTGGGAATATAGATATTAATTTCCTTTTTTTATTTTATTACTGCTAACATTGCCTATTTGATTAATAGAAAACGGAATTTATTGGTTTTGTGAACATTTCAGTGCCTTTTTATGAAGAGTCTATTGACATATCGGAGAAAATTGGCGCCGCAGTCGCCACGGTTTGGATACTTTGCCTTTGCTATTTTATTATATCTCTATACGACGCAGAACGACATTAAATACGGTTTATAGCATATGTAGTATGTACAAGGTACAATATATTTTTATACGTTGTCTAACAAACAGTCCGGAAATTAATAATAGTTTTATATAGATCTATTACATTTTGATATCTATAAAGTGGTTTTCAAAATTGAAGTGTGTTTGTACGTCTGGTACCTATAAAACACTAAGTACTTTTACATGGTTTTTATCATATAGCGCCTCGATCATTAATCTGTTGAAGATTTAAAATGAAAACCATGTTTTTGTCTTATAATATAGAAACAAAATATTGTTTTAACAAGTCGTATACTATTAACCGATAAGCTTTATACAATACTTTAAAACGGACCTTACCAACGGACTTAACCTCTAAAAATCTTGATATAAAGCGGACCCGATCCTAAATACACAATGGCAGAGTCCTCCAAACAAGAATATGATTCAGATATCAATAGCTTTGCAAATAAGATTCGCGATTGAGTAAAAAATGTTCTTGGCTGATTCGTGTATTGACACGAATCATATAATATAAATATGAACGGCGCAAAAAAACATTGAAAATCATTATATTGAAAAGCGGGTTGGTTGGCATCCAATTATAGTTCAGTTAACAGAATGAATTACTCCATTCCCCTTATAGAGACGGTGAACTAAAATAGGTATGCACCGCTTAGGAGCTATTCACCTATGGTAACTTAGCAACTCCAGGGTACAACAGACGTAGTTTTTGCATGAGTCTGGCCGCCACACGACTTTAGAAGTCATAATATACCTACATACTAACACATAATATAAGCCTTTGCTTTCCAAATTTAATCAATATAGTGTGGGGATCGCGCTTGATGAATATTAAAATGTGTTAAGGAGCCGTCTCTCCGGTGACTCAAGCCCCTGGCAAAGTAAGCACCAAGAAGCTAATGTTTAGTTACATGGTTAAGTACACATAGATAAGTTAGGAAAGACCACTTCCCTTCCTTACGGTTACTTTTCTATTATAGCAAAGCTCAATATTTTTCATTTACTAGTTTTTGAATCTAATTATTGATTTTGAGACGATACGCCAACAATAATTTGAGCAAACAGATAAAAAAGTGTTTTACGCGTAGTATTTTATATCCAAAAATATTTAATGTAGGTATGTACAGGCACGGAAAATCGTCGATTTTATTATATGCGTAGATATAGATTTTTTATCTGTTTATCCCAGAGGACCACGTGCGGCGACCAAGGGATTTCGAGTAGTTTGTACACCTTGGTGGTAGGGTAGTTGTAAAATGACAAGTGGCCACCAATGAATTATTTCCGTTATTTATGTTGTAAACACTTCTTTGTGGTGAACTTAGATCTATCTCAGCCTGTTATACCCTTCCTATATAGCTATTCGTAAAATTATGATCAATCACTGTAAGATTTTTCGTGATGAGACGATGACTCATCTTACTTCCGAGGTCTTGATCTAGGCGGTAATTGCGACCTCAGTCATTTCTTCATTAGTTGTCAACCAGTATAGATAGCAGTGAACTAATAGTTAATGAATTTACTTATGACTTATATATTCAATGCATCAAGTCAGTGACCGAAATTTACACCGTATCATCTACGATTAGCCGGTTAAACTCATAGGTACACCCTGAAACTTGGTATTGTAATGGAAAATATTTCTAAAAAATCTACAGTCGCGGTTATTTTAAAATACCAAAGCCCATTATTCGGAGCCCTGACAATACTTGCTAAACAGATTCATCTGCTGGTTTTGTTTTCAGTTTGCGTGAAATAATTGCGCGCGGACTAAATGAATAGTTTCTAGTTTGCAGGCCCCTAAATAACCGCATTGCTTATTGCTTTGGCTTCGCGTTCGGTTTAGACTCCCAACCCCCGTCACTCCTACGTCTGTCTTATTCGAACTATGTACTCAATAACTTTGTTATTAGATACGTCATGACCAGAATATAACATACGAAACGCTGCAGAGTTTGGGCTATCGTAGGAGTTTATCAGTTTTTAAATTCGTTCGAGCTAAAATACTATGTAATTTATTGCGTAGGTTAAATGCCTATTCTATTATACTATGAACTGTTGTGTGAACTGTGTCATATGTTTACATTATTATATTCTTATATACGTCGAATCACAGAACAGGGATAGAATAATAAATTATTTGGTGATTGAGTATGTGTATTGTGTAGACATATTTTGACATAATATGGAATTGAATTTATTGCTCACGTTTCTTGATATTTTGGTAGGAACGATAATAAATTTCAAACGTATTTGATAAATGATCATGCGCATTAGAAAGAGACATAAGTTCGGATTTTAGCTTCCGTGCAAAGGAAATTCAAAGGTCTGAAGGATCCTTTTGCAACCATGCCACCTGTAGAGGTGGGTGGCGGAGTGTGGCGTGACCGTAGAGTCATGCACACGAGAGCTTATAATGATTAAATATTAAATAAACCTTTTAGTATCATAGAGCATAAAAGTGACTATTTTATAAGAAATTATAAAATTAATTCATATTTGTTGGGAATTATTTTTGTACCGTCAACGGAGCAGTAGTTATATTATAATAACGTGTTAAAGTAGTGGCTAATTTAAAAGTATTAAACTATGGATATATACGGATGTGGATTGTAGTGTCACGGCGGCGCGACGGCGCCAGGTATCGTCCATTGAGAGACAAAAGCCTTTTAATGAATATAATAGGCGGCCCACAGTGTCGCATGCCATGGCTAAAAATATCCACTGTCCAGCATTGTTCTTATAGTAATGTGTCATTGTTCTTATTATAATATTGTAAAAAAAATAGTGATCATTTAATAGCAAGTGTTACTAAAAGGTAGTTTTAATAGGTTTTGTTTATGTCTCTAAAAACTAGACAAAGATAGGTAAAACATCTTAGACTTTTGAAGAAATAAGCTTCAAAGGATGTTAATTATGTTTCAAACTATGTAAAGTGACAAATTCAATAAGTTGGTGATAATTATCGACACTGGTCTGGGCTTCGTCAGTGAACGGCATTTGATAGTTAAGTATGTAAAATTCCAGAGACACTAAGTAATTGCAACGAAATCCCGTAAGAAATCAAACGGAGTGTGGCTTTCAAATGTTGATAAATTGACTATTAAACGAGTCGCCTAAGGAACGTTACTTTCATCCATTCTTTTCTACAAAAGCGAAAAAAACAGTTTATAATCACGAAACTCGAAAACAAACTATAAGTTTTACAAGTAATTTCTTAATAAGGTATAAACATCGGCTAAGAAAGTTACAAACTTCTTGGCCAACTTGTCGCGCTGCCGGCGCAGCTAGCGAGAATAAAATTTGGTAAGTACAAACAACTTGCGTCTCGTGAGAATTTTAATTCCAGTAATTAATTGAGAATTTTCATAAAGCTATTCGTAAACAGTAAAAAAATGATTTCCATAAGCCATGAATTACATAGAAACTAGATAAAATAAAACAAAAATTTCGTTACTCTGCTAACAGCACCACGTAAGACGAAATTTTAAATTGGTTAAAATTTTAACATATGACTTTTAAATATTGAATTAATTAGTCGAGCATCACCCTAATCAGATAATTTTAAGTAAATATATTACGTAATTTCAATCCCACACTCTTAAAATCTTATATTGCAAAGAGTTATTCCTTCCTTCCCATTTTGTAAAAGATACAACTTTGAATTCATAACAAAACTAAAAATTACTAACGCGTTATTGTTAGCTAAGGTAGGATATGCTGATAGGATTTTTTGAGAGTGAATGGATTGCGATCACTCGACACATTTGGGCGGAACTAGGTGTTGCTCCCAGCTTCGCCTGCGTGAAAAGCCATTCTCGCTACAAAGTACAAAGTAGTGGCCCACCTAAGTGTAACACGCTAAGGGCGGTATTAATAAATAAATCTCAAGTTTGAGTTACATCTCAAGTAGACATAATGTATTGAACTCTTCATACATTATGTCTACTTGAGATGTAACTCAAACTTGAGATTTATTTATTAATACCGTCCTAAGTGTATCTCGCTCTGCTTACTATAAGGTGCACTGCAGTGGTGGAGTAGAAAGACTTAGCCGTACTAGTAATATAAAAATATGGCCCTAAAACACAGTGCGACGCCAGAGCCTTCTACTTAAGCATTCCGTTAACAAATATACATTAGATCCCATGAAAGCAAGTTACTGCGATAAAAGTAATCTGGGATAAGAGGGTGATAAGGCAGGTGATGTGACATAGTCGACTGGCGGAGTCACCATGAAATCGACGCATATATTGGTTGAGATTTCTGATTAAAAGCAAAGTACATTACGATACTGAATTATACATTTTTGAACTACAACTTTGACATACATTTCGAATAAATTGTATAAAACTCCAAATAAATGGTAGATGATAACAAAATAATGGCTATAAAAGTCATGAATTCTGCGGTAACGAGGGAACAATGAAGAAGGAGGCGCGTGTAAAGGCACAATGTGCCGCATTGTTGGACGTTCATGGAGGAGGTCCGGACTAGAGCGCGGCATGGCACCACCGCGCACCGCACCGCGCCGCGGGCTCCCACGAGCCACGAGCCGCGACCGAGATCGCATCTGAACACTGGTTCCGCCGACTAATGAGTGCTTCATCACCCCCAAACAGATCACACAGCGAACTCGTTAATTTACCCACTAGTGATCATTTGCTTTTCCCCTATTGTATTGTTTCGTGAAAATCTTCTATATTATCTTTTAATTATCAGGTTTCGTGGAATGTTTGTATTGTGAATATTTATTACTTAAACAAAATGTTTAAAATAACGTAAAAAGCTGTGTTATTTAAAGAAGATAGTTCGAGTCTCATTTTTTAACAATATGCATGGAAAGATGTTCTCCTATTGATAACATAATTATAATACAATTAGGTATACATCGATTATCGGTACCATATATCTATTCAAACTTACATGGTTCTCTACATCTATATGGTATTTGAGTCAGTCAAAATTTGTCTTGTAGTTACTACGGTGAATAAAGTAGCCTTATTTCCTTCAAAAATCCATGCATTGTCTATTTTATTGATTTCGACAGTGCTGTGATTGTAAATTCGTAAATTCCCGCAATTCGCGTGTGAAAAAGAAATCGTATTAGATTACCTAATATTTGCGTGTAGTTTCTTCGATAATATATTATATATACCTCGGTATATTAATTTAATAATACATTATTTTATACTATACAAGTGGCTGTAAGAAACTCTAGTAAAACCACAATGGACCCACAACAATGATCTTCAAACTTGGGTTTGTTTATCTGTATGAACGCATTCAGGGCCAGAATATACGGAATAACCGAAGGAAACACTACTCATCACGAACAGAAACGGACACGTTAAAGGACAGACGCTTTCAAACCGGGACTTTAAACACATCAAGGCAGCATCAATCTGCCGAGACGCGGCGGGCACGCACACATGCGCGTGTAAAACGTTATCGCGCCAGTTAAGAGAGGTAACATTTGTGTTACGGTACCCCAGAATCCGTCCGTAACTAATGACAGGCCCATTACAGACGTAAGGACGCGCTTGAGGCCCCTCCTCACTGGCACTAAACAGCCAGTGTAAACACGCTCCGAATGAAACGTGTCTGTAATGTTATGTGTTCCGCAATCCACAATTAATAGTAGACCGTTCCAGAATACTAAATAATGAACAATAATTGCACAAACTAAAATCTTACGTGGGAGTTAGGGATTTTTTACACATTTCTATGTCTTTGTGAATCGCTCGCTTTAACGGTGAAGGAAAACATCGTGAAGAAACCTGCATACCTGAGAAGTTCTCTGAATTTCGAAGGTATGTGAAGTCTGCGAACCCGCACTAGGCCAGCGTGGTGGACTAAGGCCTGAACCCTCTCAGTTGTAGAGGAGGCCCGTGCTCAGCAGTGGGCAGTATTACAGGGCCGGTATGGCTTGGTATTGTCATTGGCACCTGATGCGTTCATCAATCAGTTCATTCACTTCATGCAGATATCTACGATAGTTTAAGCGGCTGCGATTTTTTAAATAAATCTGCAATCTGAATGTATTTTAAACGCATAGTGAGAATATGTTATCGGTATTTGTGTGGCATCCAAAATTCTGAAATATTTGTTTCATGAACAATTACGTACACTTTCGAAGAATAGTCAGTTGTAGAATCTTGTGTTTATAAAAGTCTTGATTTTAAACTTCATTATAGCATGTAATTTATTATATTATATACCCTCAAATCTACATTAACAAATATTTATCTAGTAAAAAAGCTTTAGATTAAAACTACATACAGATTCGAATCAATAAAATTAAACCTATAACCACGTAGGTATTGTTCAGTATTCTGGCTATCACTAGTAGAATTTAGTCATTATTTGACAATAAACCGTTCACATAGCCGTTGAAAGAAGATTATAAATAAAACTGGACGAGGTGTGTGAAACGAACGAGGCTTTCCACATACCTACATTCGTGTACATGGGCGATCCAAAAAAAGGTACTGCAACACGTCAGAGTTTCCTGATTCAAAAATAAATGCCAGTTTGCATGAAACCATAAACCAATATTGACAGTTATGTAGTACAAGCGTAAAGACATTTTGATGACCTCATAAAACATTAAAAGAAGTCATTATAGTTACTATATAGGAGACTAGGTCATCTTACTTCTTACTAATATTATAAATGCGAAAGTTTGTGCAAATGTTTGTATGTTTGTTAGAAGTTAATACAGAAATAACTAAATGGATTTAAATGAATTTGGCTTATGGGTAGACCATGTCACGGACTAAAATATAGCATATTTTAACCCGGTAATTCACACCCATGGGAAATAATGCACTTTTTTAGGGTTCCGGACCTCGAGAGGAGAAAAAAGAACCCTCATAGGATCACTACGACGGCTCCGTAGAACAAAGTCGTATATGCAAAATGTTAGCTTTTCAGTAGAGCGCTTTGAAAGTCGTTAGTTTGTTTTCATGTGCGAATTAGTGCTATTTTCACACATTAAGTTCAAAGTTGTTACTGAACCCTATAGAATATAATGTTTTGTTCACTATAACTTGTGATTTTCACAATTAACTTAGTCTTTCAAAGCGCTCTACTGAAAAGCTTCATTTTGCATATACGACTTTGTTCTACGGAGTCGTCGACTATTTGTCTGCCTGTCTGTCAAGACCCGTTTTCTCAGTAACCGTAGACTCCAAGTTGAAATTTATATTAAATAATTGGATCTACGGCCTCTTTCAGCTGTGACAAAATCAAACTAGTACTTAAAGCAACGCGATTAAAAGACATCACCGTTTATAGCGCATATTTTGCGATTTCGCAAGGGAATCAAAACTTGTAGGGCTTTCCAGAACAAAGTGTAATAATAAATGTTATGAAAAAACCGAAATGGGTATCTCGCGGTATTAAACTATGTAGCAGAAAAAAACGTAAATTATTATGGCAATTTCGACATAGACCAAATTATTATAACAAAACTACTTTTATTGACTATTCAAAACGATTCAAAAAAATTATTCAACTAACACAAAGAGCACAAAATAACTTTACTATAAAAACTTCTACAAATAAGGCCAAAGCAACCTGGAAAATAATAAATCAATCAAAATCTAATATACCACGATACATCATTAGAAAAATTAAAGTAAACAATGACATCATCACTAAACCTATGGATATTGCAAATGCATTTAACACATATTTTGTTGATAAAGTTATACCAGTAGCTAATTCTGGCAAAAAAGTTACTGCTTTAATTGAAAAGAGGTCAAACTCTTTTTTTATGGCACCGTCTCTACCGATAGAAGTTAACAGAATAATAAGTTCTCTAAAAAATACAAATAGTGTTGGTCATGACGGCCTAACAACAAAAGTAATCAAATCGGTTGCTGGAGAAATCAGTACGCATTTAAGTTACTTAATCAATCTTAGCATCGATAAAGGAATTTTCCCGGAAAAACTAAAGATATCAGTTGTAAAGCCATTATTTAAAAAAGAGAATAAAGAACTTATGAAAAACTACAGACCAATTGCTCTTTTAAGTATAATGTCTAAGATATTCGAAAAACACATATATAAACAATTATATACATATCTAGAAAAAAACAATATACTGACCGACGAACAGAAAGGATTTCGTATTAATAAAACAATAAATATGGCTATTTACGATTTCATGTATAGAGTTATTACAAGAGTAGATAGAAACATCCCCGTTAGTGCAATATTTTGTGATATGACGCAGACGTTCGACTATGTCTGTCACAATATCTTAATTGAAAAATTAGAAGCTTACGGTGTTCGTGGAATTGCATTAAGTCTATTAAGATCATACATCACTGACAGAAAACAATATACGGAAATAACAACTATAAATAAACACACAAAATATGAAGAAACACATAAATCATCAGTACGTATCATAAAATATGGTGTACCTCAGGGTAGTGTTTTGGGACCTTTGTTATTTATTATATATATAAATGACCTACCTTAAAGTATTAACGAGTATACAACACTCTTTGCAGATGACAGCGCCATAACGATACCTTGCATGAATAGGGAAACATATAACTCTGACATTAACAATTCTTTAATATCAATGATAACTTGGCTAGAAAACAATAATTTAATAATTAATCTTGACAAAACTAATATAATGCATTTCACACAAAGAGGATCTACTATGTCTAATCTTGATACACATTACAATAAAATAAGGATTAACGAAGTTGACAATGCCAAATTTTTAGGGGTAATAATAGATAAAAAATTAAATTGGAAAGCACACACGGAAGCATTAATAAAAAAGATTAGTATCTCCACTTATGCAATACTTAAACTAGTTCCTGTAATAAGTGTTGATGCTCTTCTTACGGCATACCATGGATTAGTTTCCTCGAATCTTAGATATGGTGTTATATTTTGGGGTAACTCGACAAATAAAGAATTAATATTCAAGGCACAAAAACGATGCTTAAGAACCATGTTCAAATTAAAAGTAACCGACAGTTGTAAAACATACTTTCAAAACTTTAAAATTTTAACGCTTCCTTCCATTTACATATTTGAAAGTGCAATATTTGTAAGAACCAACCCCAATTTATTTAGACGAATGTCTGATGTAGTCATTCGAAATAGGCGGGATAACAGTAAACTCTATCTGCACTCATCCAAAACCGCTTTAATGAGTAACAGCATATTCTGTATGGCTCCTAAAATATTTAATAAAATTCCAAGACCTTGGAGAGAACAAAATACTGAAATATTTAAAAAAAAACTAAAAACATTTCTTGCAGATAAAGCTTACTATAGTATTGACGAATTTATTAATGATAATATATATTTTTAATTAATTGACTGTTCCGTTAACTACTGTTATTAATAGGACTTTTATTGTTTCTGTTTAAATACCTAAATTATAAATAATAAACGGAATAAATTTACTTTGACATAATATTGTAATAATAATTGCACAATAAATGTAACTATATTAATAATGTAATTTGACATGAATGTGAATAAGTTTATAATGCCAGGACGTACCTAATAATTACACTACTACATTAATGACCTTATAAAAATAATGAATAATTTTAAAAGTTAATGTGTGACGTAAATACTATTAAAATTGATTCTGTGTGATATTTGTACGCCGCTGCTGCGGCTAAACATGATGTCTCTTCTGTAATTATGAAACATCTTGCATACTCATGTGCGTATGTATACTCATGTTAAAACAAATAAAAATTATCTTATCTTATCTTATCTCATCTTATCTAGGGCACTTCCCGTTGACCTAATTATGAACTTTTGCAAGAAGTAAGGTCTTATAGCACATTTAAAGGAAAAAAACTGAATAACTTAAATATGCACTTCAGTAACTAAAAAAGCGAATTTACAAAATATTAAAATCAGATTAATTTATTCATAAATTTTTGGCGAACTACGAACTTAGATTGCCTCGGTGGCGTAGTTGTATTATGGTACGACTGCAATGCCGAGGTCTCGGGTTCGATTCCCGGGTCGGGCAAAGTGATATTGAGTTTTTATATTCAATATTAGCTCGGAGTCTGGAATTTGTGGCCGACATGGCGATAGGCTCGCCCACTATCACATCATGAGACGGAATAACGGCGAAAAGTAGGTGCACTAGTTGTGCCTCTGCCTACCCCTTCGGGGATAATAGGCCTGAGTGAGTGTGAGTGTGTGTGTACGAAACTAGATACCTTTCCTACAAGTTTGTCGAAACCCTCGGCATGCGAGTTCAACTCGCACATGTCCGGTTTTTGTCCGAGGATTGTGGACGCTAATATTTTTAGGAGCTGATTGTTTATTTTTTATAAGCTACAGACCAACATTCGGACCAATATGCCAACATGATTAACAAAACTATTATTACATAATGCGTAAAACTATTTGTGCAAAGATATTAACTAAATCCGTATTTCGTTCTGACTATTTCGAATAATCTTATCTAGTAGATAGATGATAGCTAAAGCCGTAGAGTTTAAAGTGGTTATAGAGTTTGAATATTATTTGAATTGGCAACAAGATTTCTCGAACATGAAATGCAGTCATTAAACTTCCAAACAGTAAGTGCCGAGTCGAAGCAATAGTGGATTTATAGTAGTTACGTCAAAGTCTGCATCCATCAGCGCACCGACCTTGGCCGATTCGCGAAGTGCGTGGGTTTGTATTCACACAACAGGCATACGCTTACCAAAAAACAAACATGGCTGGGAAGTGGGAACATTTCGTGCATTTTAGCAAATTATATAGTTGTTTACATTACCGATATCTCGGATGTAACTGACATAATCAAAGCATCAAACTAATTCTTAGGTAAAAAGAAGTTATAAAAGTAAGGTGTAGATAACAGAAAATTTCATCAATGTAAATTTCAAACCTCGTATGTGTCGTCTGTACCTACAGGTGATTAAAACTAAATAGTCACCTTTCTAATGAAACAAAACTTTACAATCGAAACGGATTCTTGTCATAGATTATTGAAATAATACAGCTTGTTAATGTTTTGTTTTTCTGTTTTATAATTTGTCAAGTAATTTCGGAGGGATGTTAAAGATTGTTTTTTATTCTGGACTTTATTTCAATCGACATCCTATGAGGATAGCAGACAAAAAGTTCCGCGTATAAGACCCACCGCGCTGTCTAGCGAGCTATAGGTACTAGTGATGTAACGAATGTCCAATTTCCAACATTCGCGAATGCGAATATTTAACTCCAATATTCGCGAATGCGAATACGAATATGGGATTTTTATTTGGCACCAAAAGATTTTATCCTACGTTACGTACCTGCGTCGTGAAGTCCAGATAGAGTGATCTGTTTGAAATGTGTCAGCGACATTCGTTCTCTTACGAATCTCTTCATTTCCAATTTGATTACGCAGAGAAACACCGAGCATCTTCATAGCTCGCTGAGTGACTGTGAGCCGTCTTGGGTGGTCCATAGTCAGAGGTCACGTCTCAAAGCCGTACGTCATCACTGGTAACACGCATTGACTGAAGATTTTTGTCTTTAAGCTCTGAGCTATTTTAGATGAGAAGACCATGCCTATTTTCTCGAGCGCTGCTGAACCGAGCTGGTTTTGAACTCTATCTGGAAGTTGGACTTACCTAACTGGACCACTTTTCTTAGATAGACAGATTCGTCAACAACTTCGTGATTTACGTTCTCAGAACTAATCAGCATATTATGCACAAAATGAGCATTGTACAAGATTTTGGTCTTACTCATTTATCAGGTGGGAAACTCGGTTAAGGTTTTGAGCAAATGAGCATAATGCAAAACAGCACCTCTTATTCCAGGCGTTACACCCTCGAGCAGCGCCGAATGAAAAAGCCTCAGAAAGACTTTTAGTATCGGCGCACCGCCCGCTTACAGATGTTCTGTAGTGATTCTTCTTTGCTTACTGCCTTGTCGTAGAACCTCTAAAGCTCTCTCAATATACTATATACCTTCGTCACTACATTGCCATCTTCCGTCTTCAGCTTGGCCATTAGGCTTTACCCGATAGATAATTATTTTTCGAACAATTAGGACCCTTTGTTTCGCTCGATCGTCTCGAATCAACATTGTAAGCACGGAAGTCGTGTCAGGAGGATTTTCCTGTCTGTCAATCGAGCTTTCGATATGCTTCAGCGTCCTCTGAAGACTGCAATACATATATCGACGTTGGTAGCTTAATCATTTCAATTTAAGAAAAACACTTATTGTGGTAAAAAAAATATAACTAGTCCATTTGGGTTAAGTGAATAGTCAGTCATCAGTGCAAATGAAGGATTTAAAAGGTATCATTCAGTACTGATTGAAGGAAAAACATCAATAGTTCATAATATTTTAAACGATTTTAATGTGTTCGTTATATTCTTATAATATTTTCCATTAATTTTATAAACTTATAATGAAGTATTAATAAATTTCCTATAAATAACAATATAAGTCCTATCACGTTGTGAATTCGGTAAAAATAATATTTAAGGTATATTAGTGCGTTTAGAAAGTTGGAAGCTTATTGTTATCAAAATATATTTTTTTTTATTTTGTATAAGTACTATAAATACTAACAAAATTGTTATTAATACTTTGTAAAGATAATCAGTTGCATTGCAGTGTTATTTTATAATTTTTTACACAAGTCAAAGCCAAAAATATTCGCAAAATATTCGCATGATTTATTGCGAATGCGAATATCAAAAAAGATGCGAATATTCGTTACACCACTAATACATACTTCCGGCCTCGCCACGCCGACCGCTTTCCAAACTCGACATACTCTGCCACAGCTTATTATTTACTACCTCATTTTACCCTTAAATGCCTACATTATAACGTAATTTTTCTACTGTTATATTTACAAAGCGCAGATAAAAATCAACTCATAAAACATAACAGATTTATCTTGAGTCTTCTGCTTGCTTTTTTAGCTGTCCAAACAAGGTCGAGTAAATGGAACACACTTTTAAATAACTACAGAAAGTAAACGAAATAAGAGTACCGTCTTCAAAATGACTAATAAGTTTTGTTTTGCTTGTTTAAGCTTTTTGCTTTGAATTCGACTAGTGAATTTACTTTGTGAATTGTTATTAAGGTCGTAGTCTGTACTGAAAACTATTGTGTTTCATTACATAAGATTAAAATTAGCCCAAGTTGCGGCTAAGCTCGTACGCGGCGGATAGCCATACGGAAAATCGTTTTTTCTTATTTTGTTCTGGACGGATAATGTACACGTCCAGAATGTCAACCTACTTTATTTCTTAAAAAAACTAGACGTTGTGCAGAAGAGGGAAGTTTCCGTAATTCTTTATTGTATTTAGCTCTAAACGATTCCCAATTTATAATCATTAATCCAAAAAATTAGAACGCCTCAAACGATGTTAAAAAGAAATGTTTCAAAGCGAGATAGTGTATAAAGTTTTACCGTCCGCTACACTGTGCATATAGTATGTACTCGAAGTAGCACCCTTTTTAACTGAATTACTGAGATGGAGATACCAATTTGTAACACGAACTTCCGAAGTCAGAGTTCAGCACCAGATCAGCCAGTTCGGAACAAAATTCATGCAACAAAAATTTAGTTGGTACGCTTTGAAACACAGAAAAACTAATTACTTACACATTTGAAAGGCCAAGAGGATTAATTTTAGTAGAATTTATTGGAACGAAGTTCCTTATTGCGCGTTGTGAAAGGTAGCTAGACGGAAAAAATTCTCACGAAATTTGTACGACACTTTTTCAAAACTGACATTCGAAATTTAAATAAAAAAGACAATTTAAATGCTTTTTAGAGTAGTTCTTTTTCGTTAGTTGTATGTTAATTTTAATGTCAATGCTTGCTTAGGTGATGATCGTGAATCGATGACATATCTATTGTGTAGGTAGAAGTAAATGTTTTAATTGATGTGGTAACGTTTTAATGAAATAAACAATTATTATTATAACTTATAAGAAATATTACAATATCTTCACTAATTAATCGAAAAGAACTTCATTCCATCCGAGTGTCCCTTGACACCTCTCAAGTTTTTTTTTCACATAACAGTAATTATTTTTACATACGATTAAAATAAAAAATAAAGTTTTGCAGCTGCTTTCTGAAAAAAAAAAGACGTGTGGCACTCGGAGACTGCTGCGGTAAAGCTATTGCATAAATTCTAATATTTATAACCTCTTTGAACAGATATAAAATAAAATATTCATCGATAGATGGCAAAACTAAAAAAAAATATGAAAGACGGGCTCAATGGACTAGTATCCAGAGCCGTAATACTTAAATAAAAACCTCTTTGAACAGATATAAAAACTTTTTAAAAATTCAAACTTAGAATCACGTCATCCCGCCGCGTTTGACATTTCGATACGTTTCACTGACTGGAACAATTTTTAAATACACGGCAATTTCGACCTTTTATCGTTTAACATTCAGCTCATATCCTCTTACATATTGTATTCTTACAAGACTGCGATATTATATTTACTTATGGTATTTTACACTCTACAAGGTTGTGATAGAGTTGAAAATAAAATATCACCGCTGTGCCGGTCGGAGTGAGGGGTGACAGGTACTTTCGTTACGGAATTTCTGGATTCGGTCTCCACGCTCAAGGCCCGCGATAGAAGCTATGCAATAGCTTACAGCTTGGCAAAAAAGAGTATGACGCGGTGAAAATAAGAACTAAAACTAATTATTTGTTGCAACACTATTAGACTTGTCATTTGTGTCAAATTGTTAGTAGATTCTGTGTCATCGTTGTATACACTAAGTTATTTTCGACGGAATTCTGTAAATTCTTCTACGTTCGTTGCTTGTTTAATTAATTAAAATGAATAAAACGATTCGTAGTAGTGGTAGAGCAGTGATATACCAAGTTTTTTTCGATGTTTGGCTGAATCTCAAGCGGAACAAATTTTGTCTCAAATTGACAATGTTTATCAGAGAGTTGCCGATATGACAGGTATTTATGCAAATTATTTACATTCTACAAGTTGAACCATACATTTTGCACTGGTTTATAACATGAATAACATAAAATTTACGATATTTTAGTGTTTTGTTGACAAAGGTTATGTTTACAAACCACTTATACACTGACTTAATTTTTTGATACTTGAGACATGAAAAAAAATATCAATGTTTTGAAAGTTCATGCATGTTTGGTATTTATTTTAGGTAAATCAATCAATGCTATAAGAAAATTTGTTGAAGAAGATGAACAAAATAGTGGCATTTTTTCTACACCTGGGAAACATCGGAAAGGTCGACCAAAGAAAGATCTCGATGATTTTGACTTATGCGCAATTAGACAAAAGGTTCATTTCTTCTACACCGTAAAAAAGCAGGTATGTAATACATTTGATATTAGATTTTTGTCCCGGATCTGGCCATGGTAAAACGCTTTTGCGGGGTAAACGTTCCAAAGAGAGAGCAATATTTAAAAATAATAATGCATAATAGAAATCTGCCTACAGAATTACAAAAACGTGTTATTTATTTGGATGAAAGCTATATACACTCCAATGTAGGGTCCATTGACATAAAGGTAGAGATCTAGTACACAATATTTTTTTCTTAATGTTATTAACTTGAACTCATAATTAATAATATTTTACTTCAACAGATGGCAGCTGAACGAGCACTTCTAGCTATTACTGCTGAAGATTGTAAGAATTCCTGCCATGGTATTATGAAAATTTAAAAGGAATGTTATGATAGGGGTATGAGTATGTATCATGATATTGAATAATTGGTTATTAACCACAGAGAAGACAGCAGCAGCGACACTGCTTCAGAATCAGATGATTTTGTTGTTGCAGGAACATCTAGCCAAGACACAATATAGTTTTCTGGGGTAGAATACTTAGATGGAAGTGTTTTAGAATCGGATTAATTTTAATAGAAATTTTGTATTATTTAAATAAATTATGAAGATATAAAAATGTTTAATTTTCCTAAATCTTTAAGATACGATGAACGGATATTTATACTACAATAGTATTTTCTAACGATGATTACACCAGCTCAAATCTCGCGAGAATAAGAAGGGCTACTAAATTATTTGATAACAAATAATTCCGTGAGTGAGCAGATGCTTCCATGTAATATTATTCATAATTCAATGAACTCAATACTACTAACAAATTCAACTTATCAAAGACCTAGTGCAAAAAATAAACCTCTTTTCTTTTGCATGTATTATAAATCTCTTTGTTCTTTTATACAAATAATATTTACCTGACGATTGGAAAGCATCCCTAAAGACTCAGTAGGTAAACAACAAGAGGTTTTCGTAAGAAATATTTTTTCATCAACAAGTTGCTTTTTTTTTTCCTAATTGTGATTCCTGTGTTCTGGACAAACCAAGAACCTTATACCCACTGTAATCTCCTTGGGCCAAACACAATGTGCCACGTGATACTCATTGAAAATAACAAGTATCTAAACACTTTACGTCGTACTATACTGGGTTGCCATATTAGTGTTATATTACACTTAAGCGCCCTCATTAAATCCACACTCTTTTTTGCCAAGCTGTAAAAAGACATCTTTCGTTAAAAGTAAGGGTAAGAAATAATAATGTGACAAAAATAAACCACATTATGAACCTAAAGATTTCCATTAATTTTGAATACTTTGTCCCATTGGTAGAGAAACTTTAAATTTGTATTCAGTGCGTCGTCGCTCGGCTAAATTAGCATTTCTTACAAACACGTCTAAATTACACCATATTTTTTCAGAATCGCTATTTACTTGATGCCATTGTCGGTGTAACACTGCTCGGTTAGCTAGTTAAAGTGGATATTCAAATCACTTCACACAAATTTAAGGACATATAAAAAAACGGGCTTAACATTCTAACCAAGTTTATAGGTATATTTGGTATGTATACTTGGATAAAAAATAGCTACGAAAAACTTGCAATAAATCGTTTTAGTCTTCCGATTTTGAAATTTATGTAATTTTATTTTGCTTAAAAACTACACTTAAAATGAACGTTTTTTTTAATGTTATAAATGTAGGGTCTAAAAACAGTTTTTAATTGATTCAAGATCCTTATTTTTGCCCCCCTTTAATATCCATAAGGTTAAGCCTTTTGTGATTTTGAGGCTCAGCACCCATACAAAAAGCGGGCATCTCGTTTGGAATTAGTTGACAAATATACGAAACTAAGAGAGTAATCATTTAATTTATGAGATGTAGGTAAACGGTAAACATAATATTATGTAGAAAGCAGTATTGAATATCCGAATGAAAATGATCGAGCTTCGCTTTAATTAAAAGACCTACCACGCGATAGCATACTGTTTCGTTGCATTTTACGGCAGCTCTAGTTTTTATTCCATAACTAAATAAATATGCAAACAATGTTCGCAAAAGCAACGTATGTGTGAAATAAATACTTCATTCGGTTAATCAATGAAAAAGCATAATATGATCTTGCATGTGGCACACAGTTTCTTACATACGTACAGTTTCTTGGCAGTTGTCTCAGAACAAAGTTGACAAAGAACTTATTATTACTGAAAAATAGTATAATAATTATTATTGTCGTTAATTTTAATGCAACAAATTATCCTGTTTCTAAACCGATTGTTTTAATATTAATGGCTGCGTATTACTAGCACTAATTTATAGCCGTTTCAATGTAGAGTTAAAAAACAGCGCTAAAAAAATAAGACGACTTTTTATTTTACTTTGGCCCGGGAAAATATTTTTCACTAAGCCGATGGTAAATGCGTCTTAACCAAAGAAAATGTTTCCTGTTCATGGCATTCGTCATACCGACCTACAAAGAGACAATAATGTCTGGAATAATATTTTATTAATTTCGTTTATGCAATTTTTCAGGGCGTGACGTTCAATGATATTGGAATACGATTACTTGTGTAATAAACAACAGAAACTACGCAACGTAACATCTGTTCGTAGCACTCTATAATCCGGTGTATAATAAGAATGTTGGGGAAAACCACGAGTAATATGGTAATCAGATATGGTAGGTTATTTTACATGTAGAATTTGTGTTTCTTATAAAGCGCACCCACTTCTCAGCTGCATGGCTAATAGAGCATTGTATTAATTGTTTCTATTTGATTTTTATTTCTAAATGTGTGAAATGAACGAACTAATAAAAAAATAATAAAACGGGTAATATTTTAAAGTGTATGTTAAACTATTTTGTGCATCAAAACTGACCCATTACTTTGATATAATTCCGCATATTGCATACAGTATGAACGATGAAATCATTTTCGCTTTCATTAATAAATTAATATATATTAATAAAGTAAATACGACTATGTGCATACGTAGCCAGTAGCATCAATTCTATCGATCATTTCGAGTGATTGAAAAGAATGAAGCTCTCACGATGGGAATGGCCGCTAATAGAAATTCGACGACGACATGGAAAATCACTTAATTTTTTGTCTTTTGCAGGCATGGGCTCAAAACGAGGGAAATAGAAATGACTGCCAATTAAAGCCTTTTCAAAAGCGATCGCTTCGTACAACTAAAACTTTTCGATGCCGCTCAATAGAGTCAATAATAATTTATTACCTAAATGTATTACGTGTCACGTTGTTTGTCCGTCTGTGTACACTGTCAACTAAGATTATTCAAATCCAAAATAAAATATTAAAATTAAAATCTAGTTTCTATCTTTTCAGTTCTTCAATGAATTTAATAAACATGGCAGATTTTGCCGCAGTCATTTGTTTTGTTTTTAAATATTTTTTCCTTTTTTTTTATAGCTGATTCAGTTGCGCAGTTCCTGTGGCGGTCGCAAAGAGTATATTATTACAATTTCATGTTACCTCCTTTCATTGCATACCGCTACGTGAGTTAGCATCTTTTTTTTAGTTTTCATCAATTTTCTTTGAGTATCTAACAATGCAATTTTTATTCAGGTTTCGACAGTGTTTGTATTTGTATTCGTTTTAATGAATTCTCTTCATACGATTGTTTTGGAAATTCGTCAGTGAAAAGCTTTGAGTGTTGATTTGATAGATACTCAAAGGTGAAAAGTGATTTTAAAGAGTTGAGTTCCAACTCGCAATTAGTTGAGATTAGCTGTATCGTTTCAACCTCAATTTTCGTATACACAGAAAAGTATTTTGGACCGTGTTTTTGATTTACCAAGTCTTTTCCATAAGGTACAGTAACCGGCATAGGTAGCAGAACAAATTCAAAATTTCAAATTGCCTACATGCTTTTGTGTTCTGACTAATCATTTTTTCTCTTCTCAAAAATAAAATAAAAGAGATATGCTTTACTTCATATAAAGAAATATTTTTTTCAGTTTAACTTAACCCGTATATTATAGTCGATTTGAAATTTTGATTTTGTACAGATATTTATGCTGCTAACTAATGACTAAATGATGAAACTAAACAATTATGAAAACGAATAGTACAACAAAATTATTTTGCAAAATACATACTCCAAGCAGCAGCAAGTACGCAATTTTGCAATAACGCTAAGTTGACTTGGAAAAAAACCCGATATTATTGTCGAATAGTAACAATAGTCGAGCTATATTCAATAGGTAGAAGAATATTTCTATAAGGACTTGCTTTATAATATATGGTTTGAAAACATTAATTCCATCAAAAACCTAAATATGAAATATAAAGGAAGCTTAATCCAACATTAAGAATATGCGTGCTTGTCGACTTTACCGACAAAAGAATTGAAATCGAAATGGTTGCCAAGCCCTGTAGATAATCCAGAAAATTATTAATAAGAACACACTCCATTCTAAAATAAATTTAAACAAATATTTCTTTCTTTTTCTACTTCGACAAGGTATGATATTTAAAAATATAATTTCTTAAGTTTGAACAGTCGAATTATTTAAACAAAGCAGATAACTTATGGTATAAATTTAAGGTCAAGATTTGACTTATTCGAATTGCAGTCTTCAGAGGACGCTGAAGCATATCGGAAGCTCGATTGACAGGCAGGGAAATCCTCCTGACACAACGTCCGTGCTTACAATGTTGAAAGCATCAAGAAAACGATCGAGCGGAACAAAGACTCCGAAGTGTTGAGGGCAACATTGACTATTGCACATTAAAGGGCTGAAGTGCTTGTACAACAACGCCACCATGTCAGTGCAAGTACAAAAGCAGAGCACGAAGACTATTCCACTACACAGAGGCGTGGGAGATGTTATTTCTTCGAAATTATTCTCTGCCACGTTGGACGACATCATCAAGCTTTTTGATTAGAAAGGATATGGAATTAGCTTCAATGAAGAGTATATTACTCACATTTGATTTGCCGCAATACTGTCGTTTGAGGACCCTATGGTCCTAATGCTATCATTATGCTCATTTTCTCAAGGTCTTCAACTAAGTTTCCCACTTGGTAGGCTTTAAAATGAACCAGACAAAAATCTTGTCCAATGCCCATTTGCATATGCCAATTAGTATTGAAAACGCTACTCTCGAAGTTGTCGACGGATCTGTCTATCTAAGAAAAGTGGTCTGTCAGTGTCAGTGATCTGTCTTCCTCACGATAACGCTAGACCACACACATCTTTAGTCACTCAGCGAAAATTAAAGAGTTTGGCTGGGAGTTGTTAATGCATCCACCATATAGCACTGACCTTGCACCTTCCGATTTTCAAGTTTCCAGTCTTCCGAGCTTCCGAGTTTCGGTCTTTTCAGAATTATTTACGCAGTGTCAGGTTAACAACAAGAGAGGGCTATCAAAACTCTTGTTGCGTTTTTTGGTCAGAAGTCCCAAAATTTCTACAGTATCGGCATTATGCCACAACCTACAAGATGGCCAAAGTCATCGAGCAAAATGCCACTTACATACTGTAATTAAATGTTAATAAACTTTGAAAAAAGAATAACGATTCCTTAAAAAAATGTGAATAAACTTTATCCCTTAATGAAGAAATTCCGGTATATCCGGTATGAAGAAATATGTTGGTTTAGAGCTCTTCTTTTGGTGTCGGAAACGCTGTATTATTACTCGAACAGATTTGGAAGAATTTTAAATTGAAAAAGTATAGGTCGACAATATACGATAAAATTTAATTAAAGATAAAGGTATTTCTATTTGAGAGTTTATTTATATAGTATCAACCCTATAGTATAAACTGTCCCACTGGTGAGCACGAATCAGAAGAGAACTACAACTGAAAGGTTTTAAGGCCTTAGTCCACCACGCTAGGCCTAGTGAGGGTTGGCAGACTTCACATACCTTCGGAATTATGGTGGGAACTTCTCAGATATGCTGGTTACCATGTTTTCCTTCACCGTTAAAGCACGCGAAAGTTCACAAAGAATACACATATTTTTTTTTTTAAGAATAGTCAAGGGTGTGTGCCCTTAGGTTTCAGAACCTGCCTGCCTGAAGGGTTGACTTATAGTAGGTATACGTAATTTTCATTGCTCTATGATAGGCTTGTCAGAAATAAAAATGGATCGTATTAAGGTAGACGGCATTATTCAAATGGTATTGGACGTAATAGGAAGAGGGTAGCGTTCAAAAAAATCAATACAACCCGCACGCCTCGACTCGCTTGCTCGCAAGGACACCGAATAACTGGTTAACTAGCTGAGTGTTACAAAAACTTACGTCACGATGTCGCAAGTTCTTCCATTGTTCGAAACTCTGGCAACAAGCTCTTTGTTTTACAGTTGTATTACACGAATATGTTGTATCTACAAAATATATAAGCATAAATAAATATTTTTACTAAACCTTAGCAATACTTTAAAAATTACTTATTAATGTAAGTATTGAGGCTAGATATTTTCTGTAAACCATATTAGAATTCAAATTTGTTTCCGTTTTGATGCAGCAAGTGTGCGGAAGCGGCAATAGCCTAGTTGTGAGGAACGGACGGCCGAGACGAATGTCCGCATCAATGCCGAGCAGGCCATACTTTTTACCGCAAATCAGTTTAATAATCTCTGGTTATAACGGGTCCGTTGGTAGATTGAGATTTCCCAAACGCTGCCTAGCCGCTTTATAGCATTCTCGTATAATCGTCGAAAATACAGTGTTTGGGATAAGAACTTTCAAGTTTAGAATTTCAAACTTAGGCGTTTTGTATCGAGGTAAAATTCCAAACAAAATGAGGGTAAACAGTAATTTTGAGATGAGACAATACCTTTAGTAACTTATGTGAAGTGTCTTCAAACTAAGGACTTTCAACATTAGGAACACGTGTATTCAAATATAATATTCGTTAAAACACTGAGATATTATGTTCTGTTAATCCACATTAAATTTAGTTAAATGTATTAGACAATGCACTGTAACCCAGTAACTTATCGCTAAAAGCGATTTCTTCCAGACAACCATAATATCCATTATATTATTATATTTCATCGTTACACACTCATTGTTTTACAAGCTTATACTGCATACCATAATTTATTGTGTATCAGAATTTATTTGTAAAATTTTCGTTATTATAAATGGAAATGCGAGCATTGCGAACAACACAAAGTAAGCCAATTGTGAAATTAGCACTTTTTAGGGTTCCGTACCTCAAGACGAAAAAAGGAACCCTTATACGATCACTTTGAACTTTTTTAATCATTAGCATCAGCACCTCCTTTCATAATAGAAGACTGCAGGGTGTTGTATATTTTGTACCCTAAAAGTGTTTTTTTTTTATTATTTCTTATGACTGCGTTTATGAACACTGCCAACTAAGATTATTCAAAACCAAAATAAAATATTCAAATTAAAATCTTATTTCTATCTTTTCAGTTCTTCGATAAATTTAATAAAGATGGCAGACTTTGACGCAGTCGGGTTTTTTGTTTTGTTTTAATATTTTCTTTTATTTCCATCTTTTTAGTTTTCTTTTTATTCTAGACTACCTGTGTGCCAAATTTCAACTAAACACGTCAATCCGTTTTAGTGTGTAGAAGTAACAAACTCACATAAACGCATTTATATTTTTAGTGTGAAGTGTGATGTGATCTATTAGCATTCCCTATTCCAAACTCCCATAAAACATATAAGTTAAATATATATATATATTCGTAATCACCGTTAAAATCCTTTATTGTGCTACCTCTTTCAATGTATTTTGAACAACACAATTAAAACACACACTCACATACACTCGAAAAACATAAGTCTCCTTCTTTCGCAGTCGGGTAAACAGGTCGATTTTCAGCCTATTCATCTTTGTTTACATTCTAAATAAAGGCTTAAACTTTGAAGGAAATTTATTATTTAAATGACTGTAGACACAATAAGCTACATCGAAGCGGTACTGTTTACTTCGAATTGAAATCACAATTAAATCGAAATTCTTCAACAACCCAAAAAAAAAATTCATACATTCTTCTAAAATAATTGAAGTAGCCAGAAACAATCAACTCCACTTTCGCTCAGCACATTAGTAACTCAAAATAAAATTACGAACCTCATTACAAACTAAAGTATTTCTGACGGAATCCATGTAAGGTTCACGTTCAGGAATGTCGATTGTTCGACAAACAAATTCGAATAGACAAACATTGAAGTTTGCCGATGAAATATTAAAAAGCCCGGATGGTAAGCGTAGTGCACGGGTAACGCAAAACACTTCTGTGAGCCGCAAGCTGTCTTATCAACCATCATGAAACAAGATAAAGACACTAATTAATACTATTAATCTCAGTGATATGTAATATCTGCTCAAACGCTACTCGTTTTTATTTATTTAGAGTTCCGAAGTCTATATTTTTCAACTATTACCTATAACTGATTTATCCGTTAGGTCTTCTTGAAAGGCTGGCTTTATTATTGGATTTGAAAACGCCCTTATTATGTTAGTGGGAGTTCAAGCATTTCGGTTAGCTAAGGAACCGCTCCTATTTATATTCACTTTTAAAAAAATGAGGTAATATTCAAATACATTTTATCTTGAGAATAATGTTTTATACTAAATGCATATTACGTTTATTGAAAAATATGTAAATTCGTTTTTTGCTATGATAGTTCACAAGAACTACATAATGTGAATAGGAATTTTAGAAAGATCTAACACATTAACTCTATTTGGGCATAAATTAAAAAACATACTATTATAATATTTATTTTTACACTTTTCATACAACAGTACAGGCAGGCTTAATGTTTTCTCTGCCATTCAACCTGTCAATATTATTATTCCATTCTATCGACAGTAGGTAACATATCTTATACTTAAAAAAACAACATACAGTTTTAAACTGCGATCTGGTTAAAAGCGTGCTTGGTTACATATTATAAGCATATGATTACGTTAATCTTGTTTCATGCTCAATCAATCGATCAAAGGATAAACGCGATGACGTGTATGATAATACTTCACTTACTATCGATCGGCCGCACTGTACGCTATCTACGAGTCTACCCCCACAACGATAAGGGAAGCACTAGCCAGCTGGTGCGAATGCTTTAAATTCTCGACGTGTTTAAAGTTATTGCGTTCCACGACGTTCATTAAGGCTCCTTGGGTGAGAGTTAGTCGGTGCTACATTAAAAGAAAATCACAAAGAGCCTGCCCCAGGTCTTACTTGACCTGCCTGGTTTCTTTGAAATCTTTGTTTTACTTTATTTCAGGAGCATTTAACTTACTAAAAAAATATTAGTACCAACACCACATCAAAGCAGTTTATCGATAAATATAATCAATAATTTGAATGTAACAAAAAAAAACTGAAAATATTCAACAAAACATTGGTGATATTATTTTTAATGCAAACGTTAAAAAAAAAATTCATTGTCCAGGCACTACATGGCCCTTAACATGTATAAAAATCATAAATTATGGAAAACATTGGATATTTTCCTTTTGCACGGCATGGTACTACCGTTGTTTGTTCAAAAGAAAGATATAAACATTTACAAATTTGACAGGTACTTCGATTATTCACTTTTAAACCATTAGTTACTTGAGATTCAGATAATTTGCCACTTAAGAACAAAATTTTGGAAAAATACACACACACACACTCACGCCATTTATCCCCGAAGTGGCAGGCAGAGGCGTGACTAGTGCACCCATTTTTCGCCGTGCGTTTTCCGTCCCATGATGTGATACGGGTCGAGCCTGTTCAAAAATACATACCTATTCAACTAAATTTCATACCACAGTAGAGTTTCCATAACTATGTATATTTGGGTCTATATTTTACGTGCTCTTAAAAGGCAGTGTTCAAGTGGCTGCTTGCACAGTAGGTATCGCTCATACTCGTATTAAAAAAATCATAAATTACTAGCTTTTGACCGCGACTCCGCCTGTGTGAATGAGTTTTCCCGGGATAAAAGACCCCTTTTATATTTTCCCGGGATAAAAAGTAGCTTATATGTTAGTTATTCCAGGACATGATTTACTCGTGTGCCAAATTTTATCGAAACCCGTTCAGTAGTTTTTGCGTCAAAGAGTAATAAACATGCATACATCCATAATTCCATACTTACAAACTTTCGCGTTTATAATATTAGTAGGATGTAGCATTAAGTACAACCACTAGAATTCGTGGCCAAATCAATATCCCAAGATGGAATTTCAGGTAATGTGGAGGAATTCTTTGTCAACACTTCACTAAACCACAACAGTGAGAAAAATTGATATGCTAAGGTGTTCAATCGCGTTATTATTATACGCAATAAGAACGTACATAGTGATAGAGTAACTTTAAGGTTTCGCATCATTGATATAGAAGAAAACCCTCTGGCATTAATAGTAATAGCGACAGAGTACAACTATGTAGGGCTGATGGCACTGAAATTGGACCCACGCACTGTAAGCCTCGATTTGAAAAATCATAAGAGCAACTATCCTTTAAGGATTATTTTTTGCGTTGTACGAAAGCACCGGACTGGAAAGGTTCACATGCGCCATCTATTTTATGTTGGGCGTTTCACTCCATTTTCCTGTACGGCCCTCAAATATGATTTTTCGGGTTTCACATGTACATGTAAATATGTATGACATTCACTTGTTATTTCAGTTTTTTGTCAAATGCTTTTCTTACATAACAGTTAGCACTCGCTTTTGGAATATTATGTGTGACAGCTTACCTTTGCTATATGAAATGAAATGAAATCTTCCTAGCCAGTTTCGGCCACGGCGGCCAATCTCAACGGAGATCAGCCAGGTACGCAGGATATATTATAGTGCACAAGTGTGTGCGCAATACACAGGTGCACTCGCTATTCCTTCACTCTCATAGTCCGGTGAGACGGCAATCCGACATGACCGGAGAGAGATCAGGCGCAGGACCAACGGCTTTACGTGCTTTCCGAGGCACGGGGGTAACACACCGCCAACTTCCTGACTCCGAGCTGCGACTGAGTAAATTTTAAGATGGAAAAACCCAGTCACATTTTTTTTTGGCTCGACCCGGGATTCGAACCCAGGACCTCAGCGCGCAAATCGTACTCGTAATGCGTACGCAATACCACTACGCCACCGAGGCAGTCATGTCTTTGCTATATATTATAAATTATAGTCGTGAGTAATATCAAAACTAGAGAATGTATGCAAATTTATGGACTTGGGTTGGGTTTATCATCATAATAATATATTTTGTTACTTAATTATAGTATCCTTGGGTTTGTTTTAAGATTTGTGGTCTCAAACATTCACACCGGTATAAACAGGAATAAAAATACCTCCTTCGCCAATTCAATCCGGTATTCTAATCCAACTGTAAAGGTTGTTTTATTATTCTTCTTTAACTCCCAACATATCAGTCATTGATAACAATATTTTCTAGAACTTACAAGCCTATTACACTTTTGAAAATGTAAATCATTAGTATTAAACTGGTGGTAGGTCTCTCATATGTAAGAATCCGTCTGGGTGGGTAAAACCGCAATGTCTATTTCTACTGCCAAGCAGCAGTGTGCATGCACTATTGTGTTTCGGTTTGAAGGGCATTGTAGCCAGTGTAATTACAGGACATAATGAGACTTAACATCTTATGTCTCAGGATGACGAGCGCAGTGGAATGCCACACAGTACTTTGTAACTCAAGGTGCTGAATGGTGTTGCTACTGTTTATGGGTAGTCTCGTATCGTTTACCATCAGGCGAACGGCATGCTCGTCTTGTCATTCCGCGGCTGTACCCGCGTTTAAAAGGTTTTCCGGGATAAAAGTCTCGCTTTATATTTTCCCGAGATTAAAAGTACCCTGTGTGTAAATCCAAAACATGATACCATACCCGTGTGCCAAATTTCATCGAAATCCGTTCAGTAGTTTTTAAGTAAAAGAGTAACAAACATACATCCATACATTCTTACAAACTTGCGCGTTTACAATATTAGTCGGATCGTATAAAAACCTAGCCTGTCTGTTCATTACAATATGAAAACCTATAAAAAAAGTGTTCAACATAGAGGAAATGGCTTTGAAACCAATTACTTAACATTTGTCAGAATGTGGCTCGTACGGCAATAACAATCTTCCTATACGTACACAATACACATTGTGTCCACAATGGAGTATTGTCTCTTCCCCAGATTAATTGGATTACAACTACACCCACTGCACACATCAACGTGTTACCATAATACTATAATAAGTAGAATTACTTATTAGTCACCATCTTTTACTCACGGACCATGTATGTTATTTTAAGGTCTGAGTAATTATGAAATAAATATAAATACATCTACGTACCAATGAATAAATCCCGATCAATCGGTCCAACTGTTTTAGACATAAACTAAACAAACCGACATAAAATGTGTTTCGATAGCGTGTGGATAACGATTTGGCAGAAATAAATCACAGACAGGCGTTACAATTTATTTATATAGATAGTATTGGAGTAGTAATATTCCTAATCCTACTAATATTATAAAGGCGAAAGTTTGTAAGTATGTATGGATGTCTGGATGTATGGATTTTTGTTACTCTTTCACGCAAAAACTACTAAACGGATTTCGATGAAATTAGGCACACGGGTAGATCATTTCCTAGATTAACACATAGGCTACATTTTATCCCGGGAAAATAAATAGCGGGAGTTTTATCCCGGAAAAACTTTTAAACGCGGGCGGACCCGCGGGCAAAATCTAGTGGTTAATATTATAAGCTGTGACTTTACTATCGCAGTGGTGTGGACGGATCGTGGAACAAAAGCAGTGTTTGCCAGAGCAGCAAGTTTGCGCTTATCACGGCATGCAGACGAGGCTAAGCTGCTTTATTTAGGTGCGTTCGCTCGACTTTTGTCGTGACTCGGATGCATTCAAAGTAGGCGAAACTTATGTTTGTGTTGCCTATCCTGTTATTTAATTGTTAACATATTAATATAACACCATTTCTGGAGGCAATTAAATGATTTATCATATAGAATAAATATTTGATAGCTGCATTGATGTATTAAAAAACCCATACATCAATGGATAGCTGTTAATAATTAAAATTACTTTTATACTCCGTTAAGCCGCGGTCTATGTAGGGAGAGGTCAGAGGACGCTGGATTGATCCCAGCAGCGAGGCAAATTGCGTGACGCGCAAATATGTGTTTACTGTTTGTGGGCCGGAATTCTTGAGTAGAAATACCTACGACCCGAAATGTATATCTTAGTGTAGAGAAGTTTGGTTTATTCATTTTAAAAGTATTATTTTATATTCATTTTAATTGAATTAGAAATATCGGTACCATAACAACATTATACTTATTCCGTAGCTATAATAGATATTACAACAGCAATTGGCGTGGAGAGGGTATATTTTTTAACAACGTCATTATGGATTTGCAAACTGCGAGCTTGCATCTGATCTTGCCGTCTTATGTGGGAGTAGTAATAACCAGGAGTGCATTGTTCTAGCGTAGTTAATACTAAGAAACCCTTTTCTACGCTCATAAAAGATTCTGCAAGTTTAAACCATGCAGATATCCCGTACTGAGTTCCAATCGCAACTTATTTTGACAATTAGTTGCTTTTTTCGAAGCCTATTGTTACGCAGAATCAATTTTAGAAGATAATATTGTATTCACAGACTCCAAAAGCTCTTTACAACATTTGGTTCGGTATAAGACTACCATTCGTGGTTCTTCTTTGGCCTAGAAGATTTTAGGTCTAATTATTTCGACGAGACCCAAGAATATTAATTTACTATTAAGATGCAATGGGTTCCTTCTCACATACATCTTTTTGGAAATGACGCTGCAGACTTATTGACTATGGAGGCGGGCACGGAAGGTATACCTTCAAGTCCTGCACCTCATTAGACCGATTTGTTAATAAAAATAAAGCGTCACTGTAGTGAGGCGTGGAAGGAGTTCTTTGATAAACGACCCCAAGAAAAATAATTTGGTAGCGCATGATACAATTTTTGTGATGTGTTTTAAGCAGACGGGAGCTAGTGGCAGTGATGAGACTCCGCTTCGGAAACATTTCGACAAATATGTTTAAACATCTTGTGGGGGCGTCAGAATCACCAAACAGCTGACTGTGGAGTGAAGGAAGATGTACACCATATTTTGTCGGAGTGTGTATGGAGTGGACCTCATAATTTAGTAAGTAATATAGGGGATTTTAATATTATGTTGTCGGCTCCTATGTCAGAAGGGGCTGGTTAAAAAATATTTTAAATGTACTAGGGTGAACGTTTAGCCTGCAGACATATATTTAAGTGGACGTATGGAGCGACTTAGTCGTAACACACGACAAAGCTCCTTAAAATAAGATAAAAAAAAACATTTTGGCAATTTATTTCCAGTTAAACATACAGTTAGTCAAACACGACATTTATCATTAAATAGTAAGAGTAATATATGTAAAATAAATCTATTTCGCATATAACTATTTAAATTTAATCATACTGTACTGTTTGTGTACACAGGTAAGCGTTCACACGATCGTTCTAATTTAGCTTCTAAAGTTTACGTTAGTTACAGTGCCCGTAGGATCGCAATTACTCGTGTAGTATGCCGTGTGTTACCCAGAAATTAGCACGGAAGTGTACAAATTGTGCACTATGGCAATTCGATGACGATTCCTGTAATTGAATTGGTGGTAGACAGGATTCGAGACAGATAAAGCAAGTTCAATGTATAATATGATTCCCGTGATAATATCATACTCAGCAGTACTAATCACTAATATGAACTATTAAATCATATCATGGACACATGGACACAACACAAAGTTATGTCCATGATATGATTTAACTGCATATTTCAGAACCCATTAAAAGTTTAAAAGTTTTAATAGGTTTTAATGTAAGACACAGCTACATACATTTGAAACCGTAGCTCTTGTAAAATCTTATTAAGCTAGTTTGCCGGAATCTTGGAATTAACCAAGTCGGATCGTAACCCGCTCTGCAAGCGCAGACTTAATAATTAATGACTCCCACGGAAAATTAGACGGGCAAGTTGGCCTATTGACTAACACTGATGACTTATTTGCAAATTATATTAAAACTAGTAGTGCTCGCGGCGCCGCCCGCGTGAAAGTTTTTCCGGGACAAAAAGCATAGCACTCAGGAGTTATGTAGCTTCCTATTAATGAAAGAATTTTCAAAATCGGTTCAGTAGTTCCTGAGATTAGCGCGTTCAAACAAACAAACAAACTCTTCAGCTTTATAATCCTACTAATATTATAAAGGCGAAATAAGAATGTATGGATGTTTGGATGTATGGATGTTTGTTCCTCTTTCACGCAAAAACTACTGAACGGATTTCGATGAAAATTAGCACACGGGTAGATCATGTTCTGGATTAAGACATAGGCAACTTTTTATCCCGGGAAAACATAAAGCGGGACTTTTATCCCGGAAAAACTTTTCAACGCAGGCGGAGCCCGAGGGCAAAAGCTAGTATTAGTATATATTTGTCCAGGTGCCCAGATCGAACCATCAACCTTGTGATTCATGTCATCAAATCATGAGAAATCAGGATATGATCAATGATGGACCATAAGTATAACCAACTCTGTATTATATGCTGAGCACTGGCCTCCTCTATAACTGAGGATGTACCCGTCTGCGTAATTTCATCTTTATCCATTCAGTCCTTTCGGAGATGTGCAGTACAAACAAACAGGAAAACAGACAGACAGAAAAGAATTATAAAAACCGCTGATTTGTTTTCCAGTAGGTACTCTTCTTTAGTCACCCTTTTGTTTTCTATCACATTTCTTTTAATGTACAGACACACCGGGATATATTTCTTTATTATAGTATAGATATTACAGAGAATAGGAAACTATTATTTAAATATTATTAGAAAGTAAATTGAAACTCTAAATCCAGCGAGATTGAACATAAGTAAAATACATAATTCTACATGGCTTCACGTCGCGTTGATTTTTTGCTTATAATGTGGAAGCCCTTTTTTTTATAAATGCTTAAGAGTTGAAAAAAAGCAAATTTCACTGGACTTGTGTGTAATATCTTGATAAGACAATATAACCGTAATTACTCAACTATAGTTATCGAATAATCAAAGAAATAAGTACTAAATGCTCTAGCCACAAGCTTCAGGCATGGTTCAGCTTGCTACTTGTAATATTTTTTTGTAAGCACCTAATAAACTAATTTCATAATCGGCAACAGTGTTATTAGAAGAAGTAACATTTTCTACACACGCACACGCGCACACACACACACGCACACACGACCCGGGAATCGAAACCAAGACCTGAGCATTACAGTAATACAAATACGCCACCGAGACAGTATTCCAAGAGGCGGAAAAATGCATTTCTCAAAAATATTATATATGAACAAATATGAATCCAACAAGAATTGACTCATATAAAAAATGAGAATTAAATTAGAAGTTGCAAAGACTGCAAAGAGCTGCAGTCGGTGTTAGCATCTTAATTGATTAAAGAGATTGCGATAAGCGAGTGCAATGAGTTTATAAACAAGAACTGACGGCGGGTATTGAGGCTGCGAATAAAACTTCGTCTCTCCTATTTACTCACTCCACTGGGGCTACTGCTCTATTATCAGATTTCTTCAAAATATACATTTAACATTGAGAAAAGTTAGTAAAAACAAATGACCTTACTATTGTTTTCTACAAAAATCAATATTGTGGTAATATGGGCGAATGTAGATGTTTATGCTCTAATTTCTAAAGAATGGCCGCGTATTCAAGCACATAGTGCACGTAACAAGTTATTCGTGAAGATATATCTCTATTATGAAGTTACCAAGGCCATTCGGTGCCAAATACGATAATAAACTGTGTTTTGGACGCCTGTGGAATATACGTTCGTGCCTTCATTTTCAAATATACGTGCGGTGTAACCGACGCGACGTAACTTGATTTATTAAACTTTGATGTTAGGCTGTTGGGTGCATCAGAAAGTCAACATGAAAGTTAATGTGAAGACTTGTGCCTTGTTTACCAAAGCTCACAAGCTACATGTTATAAGATGTTTTCAAAAAGTTCTTTATAAAAAATTACGTTTAACATAATATAATTTTACCACACTTGTAATTTTAATTTAAATGATTTTATTTTTGCTAGACTGCAATGCTGAGGTCTCGGATTCGATTTTTTATTGCATTAAATGACGAGACTAGCATGCCGTTCGCCTGATGGTAAGCGATACGACCGCCCATAAACAGTAGTAACAGCACCTTCAGTTATAAAGTACTGTGTGGCATTCCACTGCGCTCGTCATCCTGAGACTAAGAACAATCTCATGTGCATACTGGTTTGTGAAAAACTCCCAAATCCACAATTATCGAAACATTTCATATTTCCTTGGTAATATGAACACAGTTATTTCAGAACGTATATTATTGGTGTATATATAGAAAGTATTTTACGATACTGATACGAAAGGTAAGTCTAAAAAGTATAATCATAATGATTTTTGTCATAGTGCAGTAAAAAAGACAGCAGCTGTACCAAAACTGTTCCAACTTCTGAAACCTATAAAAAACTGGCAATATAATAAGAGTTATTGAAAGTATAAACAAACCAATAAGTGGATAGGAGGACTATATAAATTATTCATTGCACTTCGCAAAGTTTTCCACAAGAAGCTAGAAGGGAATGCTAATAATATGGGATTCAAAGAAAGCCTGGACAACACGAGTGTGCATTCGCAATATCTTCGCATTGGACGTTCCATCGCACAATAAAACTTGTCTGACCTGTTGTTCATTCTGCCCCTCTTTTAAAATGTTTTTCATGAAGTGGATTTCTGAAGTCTCTTCGGTGATTAGGATCTATCTATATTCTATATATAGATACATAGACTGCCTTGGTGGCGTAACTGTATTACGATACAACTTCAAAGCTGAGGTCTCAGGTTCGATCTCCGGGTCGGGTAAATTGATACTGGGTTTTTCTATTCAGTATTAGCGTGGAGTCTGGAATTTATGCCCGATATGGCGATAGGCTCGCTCCCTATCAAATCATGGGACGGAATAACGGCGAAAAGTGGGTGCACTAGTTGCGCCTCTGCCTACCCCTTCGGGGATAAAAGGCGTGAGTGTGTGTGTGTGTTATTTCGTGGTCAACATCAGGATCAAGGATCAGGATTATATGTTTTTGTCCAGCGGAATCCTGAGGGTGCCAAAGGTATTTGTCGCCTTTGCTGCCATAATTGGGAAGCGTATCAACGTACAATATACACGATTGTGAGCAAATCAATAGTATTGATAGTTGACTCGGAACACTAAAAACATATAGTTTTTTCCTATCCTTATCAAGCCAGGGTTCATCAGTTTGAAGTTTAGGAAAAAAAATAGTTTATACCTATAAAATGGTATTATGATTTGTTATTAGTAATATATAGTACTTAAACCTTAAGTAGCCACACAAAGGAGCACAAAAAATTTCGTTCAAGAATTTTTTGTAAATAATTTTATAGCCAAAAAATTATACGCTTTCCTAATGATAGGTACCTAAAAAGAAAATGGGATAATACGCCCAAAGAATTTAAATTGTTAAAATATTTACAAAATGTCTATAATAAAATTGTATCATCAAACGTATTCAGATCAAAGTATTGTGCTAACGTTATTTTTTCAACCATTTTATGAATGATAATTTGTTTTTATAATTAAGAAATACATAGTCAAATACATTAATATTGAAACAAGACAATCTTTGGACCTTACAAAATAGTTAGATTCTTAAAATATAACCCCTTGTATTTAGTACACAACAAGTATAGAATATTGATAGGGTTACAGATAATATTCAGATTACAATTTAGTTGGTGATATAGGTACAACACACGGTAACAAAATCTTGGAGTGAGCAGATGCCTCAGACTGCGTTTGTAAACACTGTCAACTAAGATTATTCAAAAACAGAATAAATAAAATATTCAAATTAAAATCTTCTTTCTATCTTTTCAGTTCTTCGATAAATTTTATAAAGATGGCAGGTAGATTTTGACGCAGTCGGGTTTTTTGTTTTCTTTTAATATATTTTTTTATTTACATCTTTTTAGTTTTCAAGCACCTTTATTAGCATTTCCTATTCCAAACTCCAATAAAACATATTAGGAAAGAAAGAAGAAAATAATAATTATAAAATATTTTCCCGGGATAAAAAGTAGCATATAGCACTCAGGAGTAAAGTAGCTTCCTATTAGTGAAAGAATTTTCAAAATCGGTTCAGTAGTTCCTGAGATTAGCGCGTTCAAACAAAAAAAACAAACTCTTCAGCTTTATAATATTAGTATAGACACATATTCGTAATCACCGTTAAAAATTCTTTATTTTGATACCACACTCGATGTATTTAGAAAACATTAATTTTTTTTGGTTACTTTTTGCCGCCAAAAATCCTTAATTCTGATTTTTTTAATTTTGATGTACCCAGTGTCACTCTCACGACTTAGACGAATCTATTGACACCACTCACATAAAAATACGACAAGCCGTTTAGGCGCTAGGGCGTGCCAAAGAAATATACATACATACATACTTACATACATACATACACTCGAAAAACATAACCTTCCTTCTTTCGCAGTCGGGTAAAAATCTAACCTTCCTTCTTTCGCAGCCGGGTAAAAATGAACCCTTATAGGATCACTTTGTTGCCCGTCTTTCTGTCACCGACGGTCTGTCTGTCTGCTTGTCTGTATGCCTGTCTGAGAGCCAAGAGTAGAGCAAAAATCTGTTATGGAATGTTCTAATCACTAACGAAATAGGTATTTTCTATTTCGGAACAGATTTCTGCGTTGCTTCGAAAACTATGAGTTAATATTCAACAAACTTCACAGCTTTCAAACCAGTTATTAGTTTAGTGATATTCATTGCATTGAATTTACACATTAATTAAACTATGTATATTATAAAAATAAAACATATTGATATTGATGCAAACGTGAAGTTATTTGTCGTGAATATTATGTGTATGACTAATATTCTGGACGCCGCTATTGGTTTCGTTTTTTAGGTGCATGAATGGTGTGCGCTAGCGGAATTCATGCTATTTATAAATCTTGGAGGTTATTGTATCGGTTCTTACCTACACGTTCTTTGAATGAATGGAAAAAATAGTGACCATAGTTGTTATAATTCAACGGTGGGTCGTTTGCAGATTGCATCAACATCCTGTACTAATTAGAGGAGGGACAAGAATTCTCCAGCTGTCACGCAATGGAGTGGCTACAGCAAGACGGTACTTACGCCCACCTATGGCATACACCATGATGAAACTTATCCTAATACAAGATATTTGATGTAGCAACGTAAAATTGAATAAGATCCTAACGTTTGCAAGGTCATTCTAGTTCTTATTTCATTCAATATTCATTATGTTCTCGAAAACCATCTATATAAGTATTTTGCAGTTCTATCAAAATAATTGTACGTTGTTAGAATTTTCATGGTGAAAAGCCCACTCACACTGAGATTGCTAACGCTCTCTGAAATGATCTATGATCTGCATTTGAATTATGCATCGTTGTATTTCTGGGTGAGGTATACAAAATTAGCGTATTTTAGTTAATTGACATGTTAAACTCTTAAACAGATGAACTTGTTCTCGGTATAGATGTTAACTGTTATTTCCAGGTTACGCATGAAATACTCCATGTGTTTTATATTTTTTCCACCGTCGCCTTGTATTTTAGGTTTATAAACACTGAATAAACATCAAAAAGTTAGTGTGGTTTTAATATAGGTTAGCGTGCGGCGAGATTGTAACGTCTCGTTATAACATGATAATCAGAAACTACTCACTCTTCAGGCAGGCTGGGAGCGCCCTCCTCTTGGCCGGGCGCGTTCACGTGGTACACGCAGAAGTTCTCCAACAGCACTCGCATGTCCACGTAGTTGAAGAACGGTTGGAAGCAAATGTCTGCAGAGGTAAAACTCGTCTTAAACACACTTTCTACGATAATATAAAGAATCATTTCAATACAGTGTAACAATAAAATTCTTCTTTTTGCGTGGGGCTAAAATGGCTACGATCCACATTTTTATAAATTATTTCAGTGTTTGAAGTTTCAGACAGATGGATTGCGAGCAGTAGGTTATAAAAAGCTAACAAAATTATTCCTGCAACATGCTTGGAAAGGTGTTTCTTAACGCACGTAGACGACTTACTGTTTAACAACAATATTTATTGCTAATAAGCTGTCATTTATTGAAATTAAACTAATTAGTGTTGCGGTATTTTATTTTATTATTATTTTGTTTTGTTTATATTTTGTATTTGTATTGCGAATTAATAAAAAACCTTCTATTCAATAGCATTTAGTAGTAACAACTGACGAGCGAATAAGATCCGAGAGCCACCACTTTACTTATTTTTTAAGAAATAAAATGTGAGGAATAAAGTAATTGCCAGTGGCCCATTTACAGTTGCTAAAGATCCCTAAAAATGTTACTCTACTTAAAGTCTCAGCGCTGATATTTACGTAAGATTAAGAGAATATTGTTAAAAATGTATCATTAATATTGCGAAACTCTTCCCACCGGTGGAAAGTTCCGCCAAACATCCTCTTGCACTCTCTAGCGTAGTATCGCTACTAGTAAGTAATGCAGAAGATTTTTTAGGGTTATATCAATATTATTGTATTTACCAAATTATTGCTTTGTTTTTAGTTTTATCATTGAACAATAAGTAACCAACCAGTACATCGATAATAAACCCACACGCACGTTTTGGAGCTCATACCGCTCTGACGGCCAACTACGACGAGCTGTCCAGTGTCAAGCAACGGATACAGAATACCCGACACAAGAGCTAAATGTTGATGCCCCGCATGTTTAGCAATATTTTTTTTATGTATATGCATACAAATTGATACAATTATATCATCAAGGCTTCATAATAGTGCGACTCATTTCGCACAAATATACATAGTACTAAAATAGCTACTTGTATAGATTATTAAAGTTATTGTAAGAAAACATTATCAAGCATACTCAGGGCTAACGTCTAAATGTATGAAAGGTACCTACTTTTCCTGCCTGCCTTACTATATTTAGTATTTTCAATTTAATTATAGTCTACATGCATGTTACAACTTACATTTAACAAGTCCCATTAATTGATGAAGCATCAGCGATATGGCACATCAGATAACTGCTTATTGGGATTACAAAATAGTATTAACGGATTTTTTATTGGTGTATGTTAGTATTCAGTAAATATTTACGTTGGGATTCGAGTAAAATATTGCACCTATATTATGTTTAGTGTTCCGGTCTAAATGAATGCTCTAAGATTCTCTAGCCCAGCACTTGTTCTAAAAACTTTGTGGATATCGGATGTGAGATAGCGGGTAGAAGCCGGATAATTAAAATAAATGAGATTTCAACGTTCGACAAAAAGTATTTTTGTAATTCTTTTGTTCTTCCATTGTGCGTAATATATTAAATAAATGAATGAAATCCTCCTAGCCAGTTTCGGCCACGGCGGCCAATCTCAACGGAGATCAGCCAGGTACGCAGGAGATATTATAGTGCACAAGTGTGTGCGCAATACACAAGTGCACTCGCTATTCCTTCACTCTCATAGTCCGGTGAGACGGCAATCCGACATGAGCGGAGAGAGATCAGGCGCAGGACCAACGGCTTTACGTGCTTTCCGAGGCACGGGGGTATCACACCGCCAACTTCCTGACTCCGAGCTGCGACTGAGTAATTTTTAAGATGGAAAAACCCAGTCACATTTTTTGGCTCGACCCGGGAATCGAACCCAGGACCTCAGTGCATTAAATAAATACACAGTATACGAACCTTTGGTCTACATTTCAAAACTATGTCACCTTTTGTCGTCAGAACAATATAATTGACTTTTAAAAAAGTATGTATATAGCTTTTGTCAATAATACTATCCATTGTCCATGGAAACCATCTCTTGTATTGTGTTCCTTTTAAATAGATTTATGTTTTGTTGGTTATACAATAAAGAGCTTTATTAGTAGTTAGTAACTTTATGTCACGTATACCAATGAAACAACAAACGTAAAGAATGAAACATACGGTCCTAGGCCAAGTATGAGTTTTTTCCTGCTTTAGCCTAAACGGTTTTGAAAAAACTTATTTACAATCCCACAAGTGTTCAATATTTAATTAAATTATTTAATGCGCTGCATGAAATTTTTTGTAATGTGAGAGTGTGCAGTCATGGAGCTGTACGGGGACAGGTTGTAGAAAGTAAAATTGGAATTACAACCTCTTTACCTTTATATTATTATTAAGTGGACGATAGCCTAGTTGAGAATGGAACGGTCTGCCGAGGCAATGACCGGGGGTTCGAAACCCAAGGCACACCACCTCTGACATTTCAAAGTTACGTGTGTATTGTTTATCAATTATAGCGGTGAAAGAAAACATTGTGAGGAAACCTACATACCTGAGAGTTCTCCATAAGAATTTCGAGGGTGTGTGAAGTCTGCCAACCCGCACTAGGCCAGCGTGGTGGACTAAGGCCTTAAACCCTCGCGGTAGTAGAGGAGGCCCGTGCTTAGTAGTGAGCAGTATAATATAATACAGGGCTGGTATTATTTAACCTCTTTATCCAAGTACCACATAAGAGCTATTCCTTCTTTACTTCTATGTATTTGGTTAATTTCCCTGCTATTGTACTCTGCACAATAATGTGTATTTGCTATATCATTATTATATCAGGCACAATAAAACGTGCATTTGATACATTTTGCGATGCGTTGTATTATAATAGAAGGTAAACGTTCAACCTACGTTTAAACTACTGAAGCGTGTCGCTGCGGTAATAGATTTAACGAAGTCATGTCACATCAAGTGTGTCTGGCTGGCAGTGTCGCGCCGACCGTCGTGAGCACTGTGGGGCCTACAACATGTTTTTATTTATTATGTTTTAGGAAGGCTTTAAGACTAATTATACAAAGGATAGGGAACATTATCATCATCTTCCTGCCCTGGTCCCAAATTACTTGGGGTCGGCGCAACATGTTTTTCTCTTCCATTCTCTTCTATCTTTCGTCATCAAGTCATTCACGCCCTTTTCTTTCATATCATCTCTTACACAATCCGTCCACCTCTTCCTTGGTCGTCCTCGTCCTCGCCATCCATCAACACTCAAATTCATCACTCGTTGGGTTACATGCCTTTCATCCCTTCTCCTCACATGTCCATACCAAGACAGACGATTTCCTTTCATCTTTTCTATCACTGGTGCCACTTTCAAACTCCCTCTAATATACTCATTCCTCACTTTATCCATTTTCGATATTGTAAACAAATTGCTGACAATAAACCTCCACCTATGAATAACTTAAATAAGCACCTTGCGTCTATATACTAAATTAAGAAGGATTTTTTTTAGTTAATTACAACTTCCTCCGTGATTACAACCAATGCCTTTACAATACTAATGAAACAAATGTGTCTATGCGTTTGTTATGGTACGGTTTTGCTCGAACTCTATCTGAAATTCTAGATCGCCTCAATCATCTAGTAGGAAGATACTTCATCTAGGCCGATGATAATTTAAACTAAGGTTTGATAAATCCCAGATTTAAAAAAATTGTTTAACCGCCCAGAATTGGAAATTGTGTCCGGATATGACTATAAAGTACAAACTCGCCAACTATTACATCATACGGCGCATGTAAGGTCAATGAAGCGTGGATGCACTAGACGTGTTTCTGCTTACCGCTTCTGGACCAAAGGCTTCTGTGTGCTAGTACAAATAGCGTAATATACAAAGTTTCTGTTAAATAGCCTTTCTGATGAGTAAGCGTCTTTAGAATCTGAATTGACAACGACTACATTTAACATAATTTATGGTAAAAACCGCGTTACAATGGCCCACATCTGGAGATACTGGCATACTAATTGAAGACACCATAAAAGAAAGCCACATATCGGATCAATCATCACTTTTAGGTTGCTATACAGGGCCTGTTTCAGAAGTCTCAAGTAAATTTTATTTCACAGTATTATATGACAGTAGTACAGTATCGTATAAAACCGCTAATCTAGATAGTACCTACTCACTCTATTAACATTTATATGGGAGCATATATTAGTATGACTTTTGTATTTGGTAGGCTAATACATTTACACGGCGTGTACCATTTACTCAGAAGTTTTGAAACCGACCCTTAGTCTTCTTAAAATCAGGTCAGTGTACTAATTGACTCTGTCAGGCGAGGATAAAAAAAAGGCTATTAACATTGGCGACTTGCCTTTAAACGTGGATCTTTCAGTAACGATTTCCATTTATAAGATACCTAATAGAGCAGTGCTCTGCCTGTGCAGGGCGGTTGATTATGCCCCTGTTGTCAACTTGATTAACGCCTTGTACTCTCTCCGTTTCGTTGCATGAAAGTTGAAATGGTCATATTTGTATTCTAACTACACGGTAGGAATGCGGTTTTAATTAAGGAAAAATTTGTTCAACGACTATTTGCATTGCGTTCAGTTCTGTTCTTTCTTTTTTTTTATTGTAATAAAGCGGTCCGAGTTCGTAGATATTATACTTTTAATATAAAACTAACTCCATAATTTATAAACCATTTTTATACTGTACCTATTAGTACAATCATTTGGTGCTAAAAAGTGGCGTTACCTTGAAAGGTTTCCGGGAGTTTTTAAAGTGGGTAATTTTATAGATTTAGATGTGCTTTCTCCGAATTTCAACCTTGCCATCTCGTATCTTTGCCGCTCGCACGAACATATTGGAAAGATGGCGCCTGTATTGTATTATCAACTCTCGGAAGGTCCCGGGACTATGATAGTGGGTTGTCTCGTGTTCCGGGAATATGAGATTGTCAAGACTTCCCAAACCCGAGTCAAAGGTACGTTACATGAATAATAGATAGAATGTTAATAGAACACATTTTAAAATAGAAAGCTGACATTATTATACACATACAATCTCATCATTTGGTATAATATACTTCATGAATAAATAACCACTTATCACCTTCATACTTTTGCAATTAGTTTTAATTTGAGTGCCAGATACTGAACTTAACAAATTAAAATTTTCCAAGGCCTGGTGAATAGGCATATATAATGTGAAAGTCACATTTAGCGAAAACTTCATATGGAAGCAAGTTAAAGTAGTGCATGAAATGAGAATTTGTTCGAAATGTAATGACGTCATATGAATAATGGATGTCCAACGGAGGAACGTAAAATCAAATTTCGTTGGAACTAAACGGTCTGAAGATACATGAATTTCGTAACTCGATTATCGATAATAACATTATGATGTACAGAGCATTTTAAAACATGGCGCCCCAACCTTTTCAACATATTCTTGTCCATAAATAAAAGTTGGCGGTTAACGTACAAAACAACAGCTTCTGTTACCAAATACAATCGTGTCAATAAGGCCTGTAATCGCCCAGCTAAATGTTTTCATTAATCTTTGAAAAAGAAATTAGTGCTTACCGTACAGTTACGAAATACTTTCGCATTGCAGTATTCGTGAACTCGCATTGTACTTGTAATATATGTAGGCATGTGCTGTACTGCACCAGGTCGCAGAGCATTGGCATAACACGATATTTTCCATTATCACATGGTATTATCATTTCAATATGCTGTCGAGAAGGTAATATGTGTGAAGATACGGCGTGTCACATTGTTTATTACATCGTCGATCTGCCTGCAATTTCTGCTTGCATGTCAAGAGTTATGAAGAATGATTGTACAGGCATAATGTGTGTGGAAACATGTAAAAGTATATTACAGTGTAGATAATAAAGTAACATGAAATATTAAAAGAAACATACGAATTTCGTATATGCAGCTTCGGCATACTCAATTACTTCACACTAATTACCAAATCGGGTTGCTGATAAATGGATAGAGAGAGAGAGAGAGCGAGAGAGTAATTCCGTATAATTTGGAACACTCGGCGCGGCGTATAATAAACGTTGCACTGAGAACTATCGGGGAATTTCCAATTGCATTTCTTGATTTTAACCCACTGAAGCGGAACGAGTGTGGAGATAGAAAATAACGGTAATGGAGTGCCAACACTTCAGTTAATCAGTTAGTAGTTAGCAGGCGCATGGGTCCAAACATTTTTACCAATTAGTACAAGGGCAACCGTCTTTTTATAAACGATTACCAACTGCATTTTTATTATAGCCCTTTTTTAGGGTTCCGTACTTGAATAGAAAAAAGGATCTCTTATAGAATCACTTTGTTGTCCGTCTGCTTGTCTGTCCAAACCCTTTTCCTCAGGATGGCGTAGAAATGTTAAGTTAAAATTTATACCAAATACACACCCGAGTATTTGATATACATTTCAGCTAGACATAGACCCATACGATCTCTTACAGCTATGAAAAATCAAACATGTAAGTCAACGTGATCAAATTCGCAAGGGAATGAAACCTATAGGGTACCTACTTACTCCGCGTTGACCTAGAACCATGAATTTTGGCAAAAAGCAAGGTGTGACAGAACATGTAAAGGGAAAATCTGAAAACCGTATATATAAGTACTTTAGCCAACCATTGAACTTATATACTTACGGCCTTATTCATAAACAGTTTATAAACCTATTTTAGCTATCGAGTGTTTTGTCTTCTTCGTACGAATTTTGAATTGAATTTTAAGGAAGAAGATAAAACAGTCTTTTAGATTCCTTACCTACAAGCCTGTACGGAACTCTCGATACGCGTGTCCAGCTCGCACTTGTCCGATTTATTCTTTTATTTCAAATTCATACGATTATAGAATTTATTCACTGTATATAAAATGACGTCACACTAACAAATCAATGAACTAAAGAGCTAATTAACTTCAAGTACGACGTTTACATTATTGGAAAAGATCGCTATGAAGAGAAGATTGGGTTTACAAAGGAATCCTCAAGTTAAAAAGCCGTGTGCGGTTAGGGAATCCCATTTATAAAAACAGTAAGTAATTGCTTTAAATTATATTTTATTAAAATATTTTTCTAAATCTATATTTTGCATACTTCCTAAGGTTTCTGTTTTGTTTTTGTGATGGACAGAAATATTGGAGCCACATATTTGCATTAAACCCGTTTAGAGAAGGATCTTCATAGAAAGAAGGAGAGGACAACAAACCTTGTTATGAAAAAATGCTATAAGTCGATTACAGGAAGCTGGCATGATCACAGTACTCACACTAACTACTACTTCCCTCTGGTATGGAGATAATTTGAGACCCTGGGAGGACTACTTTTTAATCACCCATAAACTCTCACGCAGGCGGAGGCTCGAACAAAAACTAGTTGTGATATTAAAACACTTCAAACCAGCGCTGCAGTATATTGCTTATGGTAAACTGAGGTAAAAAACTGAGTGAGGCTTATTATATATATAGGAATTATTCCTATATTATATACAGGAATATTATATTGTACCACCGATTTTCTAATCGGTGGCACAATATAATATTTCTCAGTTATTATATTTGAATCTAACGAGTGGATATGGCGTAATATTCCAACGTACAATTTGACAAACAAACACTTCACAAAATTATTTTTTACGATCTTATAACTTACTTCACATGTGTCCCATACATTTATTTAGACATTTGTCATAACATATTAAAAGTACAGACACGGAAAATCTACGATTACATAATATGTATAGAGAGCAAAACAAATTAGGTGAAGTGTTGTTAAGTTTCATTAGATTTGAATACCACAGCTAACGCTGCAGATGATTTCAACTGTGCTTAAATGATATGACATTTTTACGAGTAACCTAAATTCGTGACATAGTTTCAGGAAAATGCAAAATATACGAAAGGGAATAGTGCATATTGCTAGCAGAGAAGACTGTAGCGGCTGTCTTATTTCAAGTATAATGAACGCATAATAAGAGCTCAGTTTCCAAAAGGTAGCATTGTACCTCGTTAACAATATTAATGAGAACATGACGAACAATACAATTTCTAAATAATATTCAGTAAACAATAGGACCTCATTGTTTTGAAGTAAAGCTACTACTTCAAAATGTTTAACTTTCTCTTGAACTTCGTGTTTTTGGTGGTTAAGATCACTGATCCAGAAATCGACATGAAGGGTGTACAATTATTTAATATTATAACATAATTTTATTATATTACGACCAGTACGGGTAATATGAAACGAAAACGTGAGTCGTTGCATGTATTCTTCGGGTCTAACTATTTCTTGGAATCATCTTGCAAAAAATACCAAAAAGTGGTTATTGCTGTAGTAATAAAATTTGCGCAAAATCGCCAGAAATCACGGTGTGGGGTTTCCATGAATATATGAATTTGTGCTAAGAAATGAAATCAGTCAGTGATGATAGTGTAGCGACAACATGTTTACTGTTCTGTTGAACAAGGCAATGAAATTTCTATTAGAAATTTTTGTCACTACGAGGATGACGTGTCCGAATTTACAACACAAGACTAATTATATAGCACATTACCTCTCATTGCTTGCTTGAATTGCGCTTACCATAAATTATATCAATCAACATATAACTCAAAGAAAATTATTACTACAGTGAGCCGCTTACGGTAAGCTGGAACAGATATTTCAGATTAACCGGCCAGCTTCCAACGTTCAGCAGTTCCAACGTTCGCAGCTAGTCATATTATTTCAAATTTATACATATCTGCTTGTGGTGCGGCAATGCGATTGCATCTGATAGTGTATTAATGTTCAATTATGTATTTCCGTGTATACTAATTCTACAAGCAGGATAAGATCACTGTGGAACCTAAAGAAATAATTTCGAATCCGTTTTTCAATCCTCCACTGGTGTTTTTATGTCTGTAAAACTATCTCAAATAAATATATTTCTATTTGATTTCTTGGTTATAACTTGAAGAATACCAGCTCATGAATTTCAGGGAAAAATATTGAATGTTAGTCAGTTTTTTTAGCCTGTAAGCTCTAACAAAAAAGCGATGACTAACGGATATCCGTATATTTCTCCATGCATAATTTTTCGATAAACCTATCATGGTGAACTTAGGCAAATTTATGCGGTTGGAAGTTTACTAGATGTATATTTTGTAATAGAAATAGAACATAATATTATATTACAATATTATTGACTCTTTCCCCCTTTCACTACTCGTGTGGAATTTTTGTTTTCAAGAATACGCAATTTTTTTTACCATTGCAGTAAAAAGAAACCGTGTCCAGTGTGCAATATTTTTATTTTGACCTTATTCCAAACACCCTAAATATTGACGTTGATCGATACAAAACGTTTAAACAATATCTTTATATACAGATCTCACCGAATTCCGACCCACAACTCCTTACTAATTTTGTGTTCGGTATAATTTGATTTCTAGTAAGTTTGTCAAACTTAATTTCATATTGCCTTAATGCAAGTAAGTATAAAGTATTATCAGTTAAACCTATTTTATCACAAAATATTATTACAAAATGTTTAGAACAAATAATCATGAGATTTTGAGGGAAATCGTTAAAAATACTAGTTTGATTTTTTTTAGTACCGACAAAGACGACTAGTAACTAATCAGAGGTTATTTTCGCACATGAACGACGGCCATGCCAGCAATACAACCAACCTACCGCCCGACTTCCTTTAGTCCTCCGTTCAAGAAGGAAATGTCATTGTACCGAAGAAGCACTGTGGAAGTACATTCTAGGATACGCATGATCGGAGACGATAAATGACCGCTGGAAAATAATTGTATTAAAAGTACATGGTTCCAGATAGTACTATTGGTGAACTTTTCAATAGAGAAGTGTGATGCATATTTATAGATATAATTCAGAGAATACCTACTATTCGTAGCGACTTAGCACGCAACTCATGCCCAATGGAACCCAGGTAAATAACTACTAGACAATCATTTTTTGGAATTAATTTTGGAAAGTGTATAAATTGTTAGCTTTTCATGAAAAATAATTTATTCTACGAAAAAATTGCGCATACATAGTAGTTTCTTTGTTATTCTGGCTTGGAAATGGGACTAAATTTGAAAGCCAGTATACAGTAATAATCAAAGAGAGACCCGTGTGCTTCGAATGTTGCCTGAATTACTCGATATACTCCCGCTAGCCCCGGATAGTGATTTAATGCAATGAGTAAACGACGTAGCTTAGTCGTACTTATTTGGTAGTCGAGTACCAAATAAGTACGGTAAACAGTACCTTCTCGAAAAAATATTTAGAACTGTTTTTGTCTACAACTTCTAATTTTGTAATAATATACGAAAACAACATTTCGAGCGCAGTTGAACTCTGGTAGCAAAGAAAGTTACACAGGGAAATTTCACAGATAGGCACACTTTTTCTGTTGTTTAGCTTCATTAAACTTTAAACAACATACATTATATTTAAAAAGCAGGCAATTATGCAACTACGACATAAACAAAAACGTCAACATTCACATACAAGTAATATTGTATTTATGAGCACTAAATGCGTTTTTGAACAATGTGGCCACAGTCGCAACTTCCGTTAGCTGTCAGTATTTCAGGCTCATTATTCGACAGAGCTTGTTAGTCGAAAGTAGGCAGACGCGACGTAGAAATTAACGTACCTACGTGCATATCACCATAGGGTGCATCCTAGGAATAAGGTCACTATGCCCGTCTCTTCATCGTCATACTCCTTACTAAATCTGGGATTGTTATAAAAAATGTTTTTACAACAATGAAAATGCTTGAAGTCGTGTCTTACAAGAGAGAATGAAACTACAAATCTGTATGGTCTCTTATAACATTGCATCGTTCAAAAAACGAGCTTCCCCAATTCAGAGTACTTTTTGCAATTAATCCTTATTCTCTGCTTTTTTGTTCTATGGGTTTTAATACACTGTACTTTTTTATATTATGATTTTTTATACATGTGAATGGCCATGTAGTGCCTGGTTAATGATTTTATATTTTTATGGAATCCTGAAAAAGAAACAGTCGAAAGCGGGACTCGAACCCACGACCTCCGGCGAACCGTGCCGTCGCTCTTTCCAATTGAGCTATTTCGACCTCGCTTTCGATTGCCAAATTCAGGATCCGTACTTAATTCTCTTAAAGGAGATGACTAGCGACATCTGTCAGCAGTTATTACAACTACCAACTCAGCACCACCCCTTTTACAGGAGCACGTAAACCGAAACGAGTCGCTAAACTTTTTTCCAATTTTATATTATGATTTTTTATACATGTGAATGGCCATGTAGTGCCTGGTTAATGATGTTATATTTTTATGGAATCCTGAAAAAGAAACAGTCGAAAGCGGGACTCGAACCCACGACCTCCGGCGAACCGTGCCGTCGCTCTTTCCAATTGAGCTATTTCGACCTCGCTTTCGATTGCCAAATTCAGGATCCGTACTTAATTCTCTTAAAGGAGATGACTAGCGACATCTGTCAGCAGTTATTACAACTACCAACTCAGCACCACCCCTTTTACAGGAGCACGTAAACCGAAACGAGTCGCTAAACTTTTTTCCAATTTTATATTATGATTTTTTATACATGTGAATGGCCATGTAGTGCCTGGTTAATGATTTTATATTTTTATGGAATCCTGAAAAAGAAACAGTCGAAAGCGGGACTCGAACCCACGACCTCCGGCGAACCGTGCCGTCGCTCTTTCCAATTGAGCTATTTCGACCTCGCTTTCGATTGCCAAATTCAGGATCCGTACTTAATTCTCTTAAAGGAGATGACTAGCGACATCTGTCAGCAGTTATTACAACTACCAACTCAGCACCACCCCTTTTACAGGAGCACGTAAACCGAAACGAGTCGCTAAACTTTTTTCCAATTTTATATTATGATTTTTTATACATGTGAATGGCCATGTAGTGCCTGGTTAATGATTTTATATTTTTATGGAATCCTGAAAAAGAAACAGTCGAAAGCGGGACTCGAACCCACGACCTCCGGCGAACCGTGCCGTCGCTCTTTCCAATTGAGCTATTTCGACCTCGCTTTCGATTGCCAAATTCAGGATCCGTACTTAATTCTCTTAAAGGAGATGACTGTACTTTGCTGTCTTTTAAAATTACACGGTTGAATTCCAAAATATAAACTTCTACCATTCTGACCTTCTTGAACTTTGATCAGAAACGCACTGAAGTATAAAATATATATGGGTTTCTTTGTAGTACAAATCTCATTAATTTAAGTCTTTCTAAACAATTAAGTTAACGAAGAGCTGCGGTTTGAACTGTTTTTCACTGGAGCTAATAAGATAAATGGGTACCGAGTTAAATAAATTTAAAATTACGTAATCTGCACTACAATGTATTCAGTGAATTTGTAATGCGCATTTAAACATATAATTTATTTTAATGTGCGATTTAATGATAGTAGCCTAAAAAAGTATATAATTAGTTTAAATTGCGCAAACCCGCTTCCAGGACGCGAACGAAATTAAACGTTACGTCGCGTCGGATGTTATACAATAACAGCAACACATAATTCTTAGAATTTCAAGACTCATAAATTTTTCGAACAAATATAAAGAAAATGTAAGTAAAAATGTGGAACGTCATGTTAAGAGTTCTTATTTACCTGGTTACTCCATAATAATATTATATACTCATCATGTATTTTATGTAGAATATAGGAGTAACAAAAGATTTTTTTGGATTGTGTAGACAGTTTATCTTTAGAGTGAATCCCAGTGTCTGCCTCACAACTCCCTTAATCCATGATTCTTAGTCAATTGACATCGTTTTACGAATTCCTTCTTCACATATCCATACTAATATTACAAAGCTGAAGGGTCTGTTTGTTCGGTTGAACGCGCTAATCTTAGTAACTCCTGAACCGGTTTTCAAAATTCTTTCACTAATAGAAAGCTACATTATTCCTGAGTGCTATGGGCTACTTTTTATTCCGGGAAAATATTTTTATCCCGGAAAAACTTTTCACGTGGGCGGAGCCGCGAGCATCACTTTAATATAAAATAATATCTCCGCCGCGTTTGTTTGTCTGTCTGTGTACCTACCTGTCTAACTACCAAACGGATTTTGATACCATATCTAATACTTATTATCCCGGGAAAATATATATCGGAACTTTTCTCCCGGGAAATGAAGCGCTCTAAAACAAATAATACGGCAAAAAAGAATGTAAACATATTACGTTCTGCTACCGAGGCGAAGCTGGGCCGGGTCACAAGTAACTATGTACATAATGCATTGACAATAACCAGACGAGTAGTGTTTTCGTATCATATTCGTACATCGGATTTCCTATCTTAGTTTATATCCCCATTTTTTTATTAATTCTATTCCTACGTGGTGCAAGCTTATTGATTGTAACAAATCTAATCTAAGGCAACATTTTTTTTAAAACCTACTAAGTTTCTTTATTATGGACATATTTCATATAAATAAACATTATACTTGGGGCTAACGGCATATCATTTCACCTGCATAGACATTAAACCAAGTAATTAACGTAATTTGAACTTAATACATAGTATGATGTATTGAATAAACAGTGGGCAGTTCGTACCTGGTTAACCACATAATACCCTATTAATTATAAGAAAGGGCATTGCTGACTACATGATAATAAATTGGCATTAAACCGTGGTTCGGCGTCACTAAAGTTTAACGCCATGCGAGTTTAATAAGCGATTAAAATTCATAAAAATATCTACTTTAATATTAGATGTATGCGGAAAAAAATAATTCGTATTTAGTCTATACCTACTAATATTATAAAGAGGAAAACTTTGTATGTTTTTAACGAATAAACTCAAAAACTACTGGAGCGATTTAAAAATTATTTCACTATTAGAATGCTACATTATGACTCAGTAACATAGGCTACTATATATCCCGGAAAAGTTCCAACCGCGACTTTTAACACGGTTTTAAAAATTAACATCATATTTATTTACTTTGGTAGTTTAAATTTGTTTATAATGTGGATATGGTTTCGTTAATTTCATAATAAAAATGCCACTAAAATTTTTATTTGCGTGCAGCGCCTCCAAAAGTACACATTAATTTAATATGCAACCAACGCCATTAGTTAGATACAATAACACAACCGATAGTCACATACATTAGTCCTAGTACGAATCATGTGTCGTGGGTATCAGTATGTCGTGGAAATTTTTGCGCACCACGTCTCTCCTGTTCCTCCTTTCTCATTTGTAAGAATAAAAGAAACGATCTAAAAAGGGCGTCTGTTATTTGCTGATATTTCATTAAATACAGAGTATACAATGTAATAATTATCTAAATATCTATGTAGTCAATAGTTGCTCACGCACCAATGAATAAAGAAAACACGCCAACTCATTTTCTTGTTATTATCAAATCAATAAAACTGTGTCATGCCGCGCCCACATTTAGACCTATGTATTAAGTCCAACTGAATAACACAATAGAAACAGTTTACTAGAACTATGAGTACATTCATGTAAGACACTTTAGGCGAGAGATAATTCGCTTGTTTCAAATCGAAATAGCTTTGATTCGCTTTGTCACGTCGATTAGAATTATCTTTCTTATTGCATCCGATCCGTTCTAACCAAAACTGAGTCAGTACGCACTCACGGATAGCCAGTGTTTTGTACACAAGACACATGGCCGAGCCGAAGATGGGGAACTTTGTAGGAACATTATCATTTACAAGGCTTACAATAATTTAAACTTTTATGTCATTGTAAGATCTATTGTGATCCTCCCTAACATTCACGAACTATGTTGATATTTCTTGAGTATTTCACCTTCGATTAATCTGCTATTGCATACAAAAAAGTGTATTTATTTACATAGTACCAGGTGGGATATAATATTAACCTCTGCTATATTATACAAGAATTTTGGCTTAAGTCTAAGCCTACTTTTCATTTACTACATGGTTATATTGAATTTATCCACTGAAAACTTGTAATATTGCAAAGGTCGCCCTATCTTACAAACTATTTTCAGGTTAACTCGTTTTACTGTGTGATTACTTGGGAGTTACAATGATCTGTCTTGAGCCTTGAGAGTGCTCTATAATTAACTTTTCAGCATGAAATCACGTTCAGGTGACTCAATAAAACAAAGATAGATAAACATTAATTTAGTGAATCTTCAAACTTTGAATATCGTGAACCTTCAAAACTTTTGTATCGACTACGGCTTTATTGACGTTATTAATGACATGGCTTTACATGTGACTAAATGTTTGTGAACAAGTTGAGTTTCACGAGTCATGTTCTCGCGCATGCTAGACAATTGGCAGGGTGTCGCAGACTGCGACAAACTGCGACTCGCAGTTGATGGATACTTTGCGGAGGCCATCATCGTGTTACTTGTAGATCCAAATGTTATACACTAACGGCCGGTCTCAATAACTTACTAACAGATAACAAACGGTTAAAATGCTTACTTTTGGTGGTTGTCTGTGTTTCTAAAAACTAAGATAGATAAGAATTGATATTTAAACAGCAATAACAGGGTAAAGTTATTACCGTCTAGTTAAATATCAACCTCCGGTTAAAAGTTAGTGAGTTATTGAGAGCAGTCGTAATTGGTTACAACTCTGTATGATCCTGCCTCGTAGCCTTGTAGGTACTTTAAAAGAATTAAAAAAACGCAACTCATTTACACGATGTAAAAATCGTGCACGGTCATACTAAAAAATAACAACAATATGCAGCGAAACTCATAAGCATTAAAAAAACTACGTTAGAAAGATAATTACAAATTTGCATGAGCAAATATCATTATATTAGTGTAAATTTTATATGGTAGCTACAATGGGCGGGTAGAAAGCTGTGCTACGTAATTACAAAACATGAAGTTAATGTGAACTGTATAACATGGATTTATTTTTAACTGAGTTGCAAACAGCGAGGAGGTTCTCAGCTCGTGTGTTTGTATTATTTTTAATGTATTACTCCGAGATTTTGTTGCTCTACCTATATCACCAACCAAATTATGAGAAGTGAGCGTATTATCCTCCGACAGCGTTTGTAAACACTGTAATTACGCAAAACCAAAATAAAATATTCAAATTAAAATCTTCTTTCTATCTTTTCAGTTCTTCAGTGAATTTAATAAAGATGACAGATATTGACCCAGTGGGTTATTTGATTTTTTTTAAATATACTTTTTCATTTGTTTTATTATGAAAGTACATATTTACCGTTTTCAGATTTTTCCTTTACATGTGCTGTAAAACCTTGCTTCTTGCCAAATTTCATGATTCTACGCCACCAGGAAGTACCCTATAGGTTTTGATTCTCTTTCGAAATCGCAAAATATGTAAAATATGCGATATAAACGGTCATCTTTTGATCGCGTTGACATACAAGTTTGATTTTTCCATAGCTGAAACAGACCGTTGACCCGAGTATTTGATATAAAATTCAAATACAAAATTAAATTTGATACCTCTACGCGTTTCTGGGAAAAAGGGTCTTGATAGACAGATAGACGGACAACAAAGTGATCGATAAGGGTCCCTTTCGAGATTTGGAACCCTAAAGAATTAAACAAATACAATCGCCAAATATATTAACGCCTCATACAAAGATACATAAGCAAATATTTAAAAAAGTGTTCACTTATAGTATCTACTCTCAGTAACAAAATTATTGTAAAACTTAATATCTACCGAAAGAATAATGTACAATATTAATCGCATGCTACATAAGCTCAGCAAATCAGGCACCGACCACAAACATAAAACCAATGGCAGTGCACCTTTCAATTATTTAAATTTCTTAATTTTAATTATATGCAAAATAAAAGTTATATTTTACTTTGTAGTGATTTTTAAGTTACTTTATTTATAGTCGAAAGTATTTTATACTTACATATTATGTTTTCTTTTAAACAAAATCTTTAGAATATATATTTGTTTTCGTAACAATTCACAATAATAAATACTCAATGTGTATATTACAGGATGAAGTGGGCGATATCCGGAATTATGAGCAATAGCTAAAAACCTTAAAGGAATCTCGGGCCAGATTTTCCTGAAATTTAGATTTTAGAGTTTGTGTTACGGAGAAAGTAAAGTTCTAACTATAATTTGCATCAATTTTGTGATATTACAGTATATAATTGTTCCACATTAACTAAGATTACCTACTAACGACCCGACCGGCAAAATAATAGTTCGACAGAGCAAAATGCTAACGTTGTTACAATAGAAATTAAAGAACAATTACATCAAGTCGGACGTCAGAACTTCAATCTTCTGAAATTAACGTCAGACGACAGCTGCTCGTTGCGAACTTGGAGAGGTCACGGTGCCACGAAGAAACGCAACACTTTTATGAAATATATATGGATAAGCCACTGCAATTTTCAAACTAAGAACTTTCCTTTTACGAGCAAATACTAAGTTGCTTTATTCTTAAACATTTATTACAAGGTAGAGAAACACTAATAAAAAAAAAATTGTTTTTTTTCGTACCAGTAAGAGTAAGAGTGTTCGTGTAGTTTGTTTTACGAAAAGATGCGCCTGTTGAAGCCTCAACTGCCATGTTTTCTTTAATCACAATTAAGAAAATATAAAGAAAAAAGACAAATGGTGTAACATATGATGTTGAATGGCTTCGATTGCGAGAACTTCCTTACCGAAAGTTCTATAAAATACCCTTGAGTAATATAAGTATTTTATACTCGTATGCGAGCGGGGAAAACTCTTTAGGTATAAAAATTAAAACGATGCTGTAGGACAGAACACTGAAAACATTTGCTTATTCCTACTGAAGAATACGAGCCAATGCTATTAATTATGAATGACATCTATCTAAGACACATATATTCACCATATTTCTAGAAAAACGAATCGGTAAAATACTGAAGTGCGAAACTCGGTATTATAATAGCCGGTCTGGGTCTGAAGACAAAGTCTAAACACTTCTACATATTATGTTCATTCTGATTAGCTGCTATCAGTGGAATATATCCACATGTCTGCGCCATGTAGATCAACCCTCAGATTCTATGCAGTATCAGTAACGATCGCTTAATATTCTAGATTCTCGAAATAGTCATCAAAGAGCGGGTAAGTGATAAAGTACATGCAAAACAACATTCATTCGAATAGTAAATGTCTATACAAGTACAATAAAAGGTTGAATTTATAAATCACTAGCTTTTGCCCGCGGCGCCGCCCGCATTAAAAAGTTTTTCCCGGATTAAAGTCCCGGTTTATATTTTCCCGGGATGAAAAGTAGGCTATGTGTTAATCCAGGACATGATCTACCCGTGTGCCAAATTTCATCGAAATCCGTTCAGTAGTTTTTGCGTGAAAGAGGAACAAACATCCATACATCCATACATAAAAACATCCAAACATCCATACATTCTTACAAACTTTCGCCTTTATAATATTAGTAGGATTTTCATATTATGTAACTTTGCTGTGGATTAAGCGTTTATGTTCTGTTTTCACTTTTCGTTTAATGTTGGATCTGCAAATGTGCGGGTACGGGCCTTTATTTCGTTTATTCCCAGTTGGTCTAATATTAAAAAAAAAAATCGAACGTCGTACTCAACGTTCGGTTAGGCAAAAGTAGGGGTTATCCTTACTATAATATAAATACGAAAGGAACTCTGTGTCTTTCTGTCGCGCTTTCACGCCATAACTACTGAACAGAATTAAATGAAATTTGGTACCCAGTTAGTCAGAAGCCTGAGAAAGGACATAGGCTTCATATTGTCAACTTTTAACGCGGGCGGAGCTGCGGTAAAAAAACTAGTTGGTAATAAATTAGAGTTAGGACAATACGGCACATTAGATCGGCTAGATCTTCTTGGCGTTTTGGTTGCATGTGTGCATATCTGATAAATGAACACTCGTTTACTACCCAGCATCCGTTATCAAAAGCAAATTTTTCGACGGTAGAATAAATTACACAGCGCTCTGAATTGCATTTATTTTTTCATCCATTTAAATGGGTTATTGTAATGTACACCATTCTTTAATTGTCAATAAACTGTTATGATCTGTATAGTAAACGACATTTGGCAACAAGGAAAAGATAAAACTGGTTGCCTAGAGTCGCTAGCTTGGGTGGTTTTCACAATATATTAGCCAACAGCGAACTTTATTACCAACTCTAAATACGTGACGGCCAAATATTTGACATATTATCAAAACAAAATCTTGGCCTAAACATCTCAGCGGCTATCGCGGCATGTCGTCCTATCATTACAGGAAAATCTTGAATACAATAGTTTATCGTCTATTTGAAGCAATAGAGCGGTTAAAGATGCTTGCAACACGGACCAAGTACAACGGCTTAGTGATTTATCTATTCTCAACTTCATTTTGCCGCTTTGTGGACGTATCTCCAAACAAGAATGACAAATGAAACCAAAATCATGTAAATAGCAAGAAAATGGGTATACAAAATGAATATTACTTAGGTAAATATCATTTTCATCATCATCACTGCTGAACATAGGCTCCCCTAAAGATTTTCAGTCGGACCTGTGAAAAGCGGCCTGCATACAGACCTTTATCATACCGCTTGCTTCTTTGCCTACTAAAACAATCAAAATTAAAAGTAAATAAAAAATCTTTATAAACAAGCTCTATTTAAATGCTCTAAAATAAACATAAAATATTTTATTTTAAATTGAATCAAACTTTATTTAATACTATGTAGAGTTTTTTAACTCGATTGTCGCGAGGTTTACTTATGTAGATAGTTCAATAATTATGTACTTAATTTAAACTTTATATGTGTTTATTTTGTAACTGTTTGCTATTCCAATAAAAAATAAAACTTGACAAAAGTAGTAACACTACTTACTACTAGTTGCGCCTCTGTCTACCCTTTCGGCGAAAAAGGCATGAGAGTGGATATGTGCCATCATCTGATATTAATAGGATCTATAAATACTGTAATCATCCAATGACATTTGAGTTTACTGTTGGGTCTAGCTGTCACTGCATATTTAACTCGAGGTCTAGAGGTCTCAACCGTATATTTTTAAATAGTTTCGCTTCCATGTTTTTTATTATAAACATGGAATGTGTTTTTTATTAAATCAATTAGCAGTAGGTACGGTTTATAAGACTGTAAAAAGGAGGAGATCCCAGTTATTTTTTTAAGTATTGAGCCTATAACTTCTTAGATACAACAGCGATCTTCTTAATATCAAAAACACCTGTAGGAATTAGGTATTGCGGGACTGGAGTGAACTGTATGTACAGACACACACAACGGATCTCGCTGTAAACAAACGCAGCACGAATGTGTAGATTAATTGCATTCGCTATTTACGATGAAAGTTTCAACAGAAATTAAAGTTACTTCAAACACTTCTACACTGCACTGTACTCAGACAATAATTATACGAATTTGAAGAATTGCTGTATTTAATTAACGTCTGACGATTACAACCTAATAACTGTATAAATTATAATGAATAGGCCCTTTTGCTGACGGAAAAAATGAAAGGCTTTACAAACCCCAGTAGCATCTACAGCAAGATAATGTTTGTAATATTATGGTAGAACTTGTTGTCGCGCTCTCATTGTATTTTTTAATAATGTACTGCATGCGCGTTACCTTTGTGGCTAACTTGCCTTTTCAATAAAAGGCGAAATACAAATACCTAAATCATCTGGCACCGATTCTTAGGAATCTAGCCCAACTAATGTACGAAAAAGGACAATCTTTTACTTGACATCTTCTTTCACCCGGGTACTTAAGGATAATTCTCAAATCCTTGGCTGTATGTTTATCATAATTTAGACTGTGGTGTACAATAACAACAATAATGTGTGGCAAAATCGACGTATATTCTGGCACGACATGCTTATAATTGCTTCTAAATTACTAACAAGCTATAACATACAGTGATACACAATGGGAAAATAGTTACCGTTGAAACGTGTACCAATATTTTCGTATCACCACTTGAAGTACATTGTATTGATAAAACTAATGGTCCGTGGGCCAGTGACAGATTTCGATGACCAAGTTTCTCTCAAACGATAATTGGTGAGACGCATCAGAGACGTGCATCATAAAGCCTCGTGAACGTCAGCTTCGGCTCCGTGGGTGCCATGAGCGGTGGTAGCCTCCCAAAGATGTAGAAAAAAAAATTATTATTCAGTCATTTCCTCCCAACTAAGAATCATTTTAAATTGTAGCTAACCCGATACCTTGAAGATAAAAAATAATCAGCAGACTGTAACTTGGGGCATTATGCGTCAGCTGGTCAATCAAACATGTAAAAAAAATATATCATTTCAGTGATTTCCTCTCAACTACAAATTTACCTGAAGATAGCTTATACGCAACTATGAATAAATATATATGTCAGCTGGCTGTATGCCGGGGCAAAAACCGTCAGCTGATGCCTTGAAAGTTATAACGCAGGTGTTAGGCGAGAGCTTCTATTACATAATTACATGCATCAGCTGACAATGTTTCCCTCGAGTTACTGATAGTAGATTCTCTTTATTAATTACAGCATTGTATTATCAATCTATAGATGTAAAATGCTTTGACCTGAATGACTGACTGACGGTTAAACGCACAGCCCAAACCTCTGACCGTAGAGATCTGAAACTTGCAGGGTGTGTTCCTTGTATGACGCGATGTAGGCATGCAACACTTTTCTAACCCTTAGATTAGAAACGTGTTGCAAAGGTGGTACCTGCAGTAGGTTGTGTTAATCTGAAAAGTCTTCTGCTGACCACTTTTTTTTACTCCGGAGAGTACAATAAACTATAAATTCATAATCACTGTTCTTAATATTTCTTCAGTTATTTAATTATATACGTATTAGTCGTAAAGTATTTATACATTTCATCGGAAAACTCATATGTGAGCGTAAAGTCAAACATTTAAGATACATTATATCTTCCCAGATGAAAATTTATAAGCTGACTAGCTTTTGCCCGCAGCCGCGGTCGTACGAAAGAGTTTTTTTTTTATAAAGGTCCCACTTATACATTTTCACGGGATAAGAAGTAGTCTAAAACTTTCCAGTTTCCCAGATGCTCGAATTATCTCCATACCAAATTTAATCAAAATCCGTTTGATAGTCTTTGAGTTTATCGCGTACAATCTTTTTACCCCATTAGGGGTTGAATTTCGCAAAATCCCGTCTTAGTGAGCTCCAACGTCCTAAAAGGAACCTCCACAAAATTTGAGTCTCCTAGCACGTGTAGCTTCTCAGATTTCGTGATGAGTGAGTTAATGACCTTTCGTTTTTATACATATTATATATTACGGGATGAATTTCAATAAAACATGAAACACGTCTTCTATCAGTTCTGTTAAAAATAAGTTTAAGCAATATTTGAAGTAGGTTGGACCAAGGAATCAAGTTGGCCCATACAAACTTTGCCCCCCTTTTTCACCCTCTTAGGGGTAGACTTTCGGAAAATTCAATCTCATTTGATGCCTATGGCATACAAAGAACACACCCTGCAAGTTTCAGGTCTCTACGGTCAGAGGTTTAGGCTGTGCGTCAGTCAGTCATTCAGGACAAAGCATTTTACATGTATAGATTGATAATACAATGCTGTAATTAATAAAGAGAATCTACTATCATTAATTCGAGGGAAACATTGTCAGCTGATGCATGTAATTATGTAATAGAAGCTCTCGCCTAACACCTGCGTTATAACTTTCAAGGCATCAGCTGACGGTTTTTGCCCCGGCATACAGCCAGCTGACATATATATTTATTCATGGTTGCGTATAAGCTATCATCAGGTAAATTTGTAGTTGAGAGGAAATCACTGAAATGATATATTTTTTTTACATGTTTGATTGACCAGCTGACGCATAATGCCCCAAGTTACAGTCAGCTGATTATTTTTTTTCTTCAAGGTATCGGGTTAGCTACAATTTAAAATGATTCTTAGTTGGGAGGAAATGACTTAATAATATTTTTTTTTTCTACATCTTTGGGAGGCTACCACCGCTCATGGCACCCACGGAGCCGAAGCTGACGTTCACGAGGCTTTGTGATACACGTCTCTGATGCGTCTCACCAATTATCGTTCGGGCGAAAATGACTGACGAAATTTTGCACTGGCCCACGGTCTATAAGTAATAGGTCGGAGAAAAAGTCTTTTCGCATAAAAAATTTAAGCCAAAGGGCTGTACTATTTGTATCTGCCTAGTTTTAATGACATTAAAAAGGTTACATTTCAAGAAAAGAAACAAAAAGGTAAAATTTTGTTTCAGCTATTTTTTTTTCTATCTGTCAAAGTGAGTGAATCTAATGAAGAAATTCAATACATTTTTATTTTATATTATAAAAAAAGGAAAAATGCCACAGCAAACCGCGAAAAAAATGTGACGTTTATGGACCTAATGCGGTGTCAGGAAGAGTAGCACAAAGTTTGATTAAGCGTTTTCAATCCGGCAATTTTGATGTCAACCGCCGGGCAGAACCATCGATTTTAATCTCTTTTTTTTTTTTTTTTTTCGCGGGGAAAAAACGCGATATCGCTACCACCACTGGGGGATGAGTGGATCGGTTATGTTGGTTTCACACAGTCTTACAGCCCAATGTCGACACTCGGGAGTATAGCATCATCCGAGCGAGCATTGGACCAAGTCCCTAACACTATGTACCCCCTTCACTGGCATACCAACCAAAACCCAATCTCTACTACCAACAACTAATGAAATATGGAATTAATGAGAAATGCATCCAACATATAGCGCAAGCCTTGCACCTTCAGATTGCCACCTGTTTCGGTCTCTTCAGAATTTTTTAGTCAGTGTCAGGTTAACATCAAGAGTGAACTGCCAGAACTACTTGTTGCGTTTTTTGATCAGAACTCCCAAAATTTCTACAGCAACGTGATCATGGCACTACCCACAAGATGGCAGAAAGTCATCCAACAAAATGCACCTTTACACTGTAATTAAATGTAAATAAACTATATAAAATGCGAAGAAACTTTTTCCCAAACCTAATATTTGGGGATTATTAGGGATATAACCTAATATTTGTATTTAGTATCGAAATCTATTATATTCATTGAGGCGTCGTCTATCGGACACAGTGGTTTCGTGTCGTAATACATGATTTGCCAGTTACCTAAGTTTAACGATGTTAATAAGTTTTAATTAGTACATTGTCATTTCTCTTCATTTAATCCTATTCGCACGTACACTAACAAATGTTCATTTCATAACAAAAATAATTTAGCAATGCGAAGTTTAATCTTGAGCGTGGCTGCGGCACGAACCGGACTTAAGAAAAATTCTTTAAAGGAAATGAGATTGAAATTCCTATCTCGAAGCCGTCGGCATTTTTAGCAGCACCCGTTATAAGTTGATAAAAAAATTGTCCGTCACTTGATATGGCGGACATAGGTCCCCCAAACAAATTTCTAATTAAAGGGATTTTAATTAGGACTTTGTCATTGTGATGAACTTGATTTAATACTATTCTAGAGGAAATACAAAAGAGCAAAAGCAAGATCATTGATCAAGTATTTTTGAATGACAGTATTTTTCACAACTAGGTAAATAAAATTTTTGCATCGGCATGTATTCGCTTTTTTTTTGTTCATGGCCCTACTGCCAGTAGCCTGACGCGAGTCGGCTTGTCTGGCCACACCGGTCTTTAGGGTGAACGCAGAAGGCGCTCGCAACCCTATGAATTAAGTGACCATGTTGAGGGCAACCCACTAACGGGTTACGAACCTCGGCTCAGGACGGCCACTGAGAGAGGACGAGACATCAACGATTAGGGAAAACCATGTATTTGCGATCCAACACTAAGGTTCGTGACTATGGCGACCTCGGCCGGAGGTCGTGTGAAGACGGAGTTATTATATAAGTAATATTCGTCATACCGTAGTCAATGTTCGCAGTTCGTGTTAACACTATAATATTGAATTTGCCAGAATAATAACATATAGTAGGTACCTACTGCGTTACCCACAATTCCCATGTACCTATTGATTGTTACAGATACGAGGTTGAACTGCATCAAGCGCCTTGCTGGTGCAAGGTTTGGCACGTTGCATCGATATTGGCTTGTATTGCATAGTGAACGATGTTATAATTCGTGTCATCGTAACTACTCAATCATGTTCCATATTCATTTCTGTGCTCAATATGTTAACGAAGTTAGTGAGGTAAGATTTTACAACACAATGTTTATTAAAGAGGACAAGATGTAAAAGCGACTTACTACACTATAATATGTATTGGAAAATTAAAATAAAAATCTCTAATCAATAGATAAAAGTACCTAAGATAATTTAAATCCGAACCGGGCTTAAAAATTAAGCTAACAAACTGAAATTTTATATCGTGTGAAGAGAAAACGAGTATGCCTACTTTTGGTTATATTTAAAATAATTAGGTTGAACAGTCATAAAATCTTTTAACTCATTTTAATTTTTTCCAAGAATAAATGGACGAGCATTGAAATTATTCATAAATTAACATTGTAAAAAAATAGTTTTTTTGAGTCGTATTTTTACGGTTCCTTACATATTTTTAAGTACATATCTTAAGTGTATACGTATATCCACCTGCGTATATCTTAAGCGCTCAGCAAGTGTAGTTGGGACATGTTATAGCGCCAGTTTATATTCAGAATTAAATAGGTAGAGCTCACCAAATCAATTATTGATTTGCCGCACGGGATAGGTTCAGGATTAATTAGCTAATCGCCACACAAAATAAGCAATCGTAACGAAACACGCAATACCACGTTCAATATAGCTTTGTGGAGTCCGTCGCACTGCGCACACCGGTCCCTCCAAGTACTCCGAACCGACGCGACGCAAAGTCTAAAAATAATATACAATGCGATTCAAATAAGAAGAGGACTTCCTTTATGCGTCAAATGTCACTTGAAAAGTACAAAATTTCATAGAAAACTTATTAGTATATCAATAACGGTTTATCTTATTTTATCTCTTACATCAAATTTAAATATAAACGTTGTTGCTTAATTAGCTTCATATAATATTAAATTATTTAAACGTCACAATATGGCGCACAGTCGATCCTATTCTTATTTGAATCACACTGTAGGGAGACCGGGGATGGTTGGCGATAGGGGCAGGATGAATAACAGCCAATAACTCGAGCTATTTTAAAGTGTTGCGTCGTCCTGATATACACGAAAAACCGTTAACTGTTTACGAATCTTCACCGCAAGCGCGGCACTGCAGGCGCACGTAATCCGGGAGAAAAAACGATTTATCGAAAAATGATACCTATGAGTAATTATTTACCTCTTAATATTAGTTGTATTAAAGCCTTTATACTCGATGTTAATTACTTTCGAGCAATTTAAAGAAAGAGTTTGGTTATTGATGATTATTTTAGTGTATTTTTTTTAATAATTTGCCATGGGTTTGAGGTACTTACACGTGGTTGAAAATTAAAAAAGTTGTTTGGGGCTGGTAGACTAATTTTATATTGGGGCTAATTGACTACCTAGAAAATGTACTACGTAGTAATCCAAATATTCTTCACATGGAATAAAGTGAGGTTTTTTGTCAATTTTAACAAAAGTTTGTTATTCCAAAACTATGTGAATTTACAAAAGCATAACTAATCGAAACAGTCAACCCTCTGTTTGTGGTAGGATTTTTGTTCCCGCCCTTATAACGAAAATCGTACAAAAAGTGACAAATTATATGTTTATTATGTAAATGTTGATGATATTTTGTCTCAATAAGACACATTGATAATAGAAAATATGTGCTTGTGGTGTTTCCTTTTATTTTATTGCCATATTTTATACCAATTACTTCGTAAGTCAATTTACCCCTAATGAATAGTCCACCGACCCCAGGCATGGGGTAGGTTGACTCAATTTTCTCGTTCCACAAAATGGCTTTTGTACACTATGTTATAAACAATCGTGAGGTTTTTGGTGTTTCTTTCGAAAGCTTATTGGTGCAGCCAAGGGCCCTAGAGGATTCTAGGTTCATTAAACGTTTCTTGCATATTTGGAATACTATATCAAAATTCAATTACAGAACGCCTCGGCAGATTATGAATGCCCGGCTGACTACATGATAAAATAACGCAGTAGTTAAAACGCCAAATTAATGGAAAATCTGATACAAATATTCCTATAATAAAAAGTTATAGAGAGAACTAGACAAAATACGTGCGCAGCCCAGAAATAAACCTTTAGTTGTGTTGTTTGGAAATAGTTTGCGTAAATCCTATTCATCTACCTAGAATTTAAGATCACAGTAATCCTATCTACCGAGGAACTCACAATTCTTTTTTTTTTATTTATAATTAAATATCCACATACATATAAAATATTTTCAAAAGAAACGACGTGTGATGCAATGTATACTGTATTCCATAATTACTGTGCTGTTGAATCTTTTTACTAATCTATTTATTGGATGTATATAATAGAGCAATATATCAATACATAGCAGTACAATTATATCGATAGATAAACCGAACAGCAATAGGCAAACACTAGTTCCAACCACTTCAATTTAAATATGTTTGTTGACAAGTAAACCACACAATCAAAGTAAATATTGTATGATATGAACATAGGGCTGCCATCACCTAAATTGCCGACGCCAGATAAACACGGCAAATATCCCGGGCATTTGAACGAAATATGGGTTTTTACCCGGACACCTCTGAAAAAATATTTCACCGTGCCTTCTTGGATGCGGGTTATTATGAATGAATTTTTAACTAAGATTTAATTCAATTTATCGCTTATATACAAAAATAAAAGTAAAAAAAAACTAATAAACACACTTTAGAAAATCCAACTAAAAAATAGAAAACAAACTTGAATTAAGAATAGCGTGAATAAGAAAAAAATTATTTTATTATAAAAAAAATAGTGGGGTACATGGTGTCGATAATTAAAAATATCTTATTGAGAGATAATATGAGTAGAAGGATTATCAATTTGGTTGATATCTTAAAAAGCACCCCACGGTTTTATTAAAATAGTTTTTTTAATATTATAAATTATTATTCAATAACTATTATTTTTTATTTCATAAGAAATATATGCCTTACATTGTGGAAATAAGGTTGAATTTGCTATCTGAGTTTTCTAATCTGAGTGGGCAAATTAAAAGATATTATCGGTGCACGTCATGTGGAGGAAACGATGACTGGAACTGAAAGACCTATACAATCAAATTCAGTAACTGAAAAAAACATATTACAGAATAGTTGACACCACTATTTAGGTTGAGGGTAGAATTAATGTGATTACAAATGGCTTTTCCACATTCACAATTACAACTAGTCCACCGAAGCCAATAAGTAAGTTACGACTTAACTTTACCATTGTACACTGTTCGAGATTATTTTAATTTCTTAGTCGGATGAAGTGTTAAACTAGAATTAAACCAATAGCCATTGATGGTGCACGTCGGTATAGAATACTGAGTTTACGTACCTACAATATGCCCTCGGGCTACAGAACGTCAAAGCCAATACTCATTTCGGGCAATCAGCATGGAGTTGATTGGCAGCAATTACCTATGCCGAGATACCGTTTATATGTAAAGTTGGGATTATTTACAGAGTAATGCGTACAGGATACATAAAATTACTATTTAGTATTTATGTACTTAATAAAAAGCTCGTCTAAAGAATTAGATTCTATTTCATTAAGATAATAGAACTTATTTCTTAAAACTAGGTTTGAATCTAAAGTAAAACTCATACGAACAAAATCTGAATACATTACTTGTTACGTATTTTTGAAACAAAAGACAGCTTAGGAGGTTAATAAAACTCGAAGACGCGAAGACGTTCATTCAGTTTATACGAAATTTTAAACGAGCTAGGAATATAAAATTGTACTAATATAAGTGCTCTAAAAACGTAGCGTGGGCACAAGGCCGGAAGGCCTTAACTTGAATTCTTCACGTGGAACGAGATATTAATAGCGTTTTGTTTCTGTGGAAAATTAATCTTCGTGTTACGTGTTACGTATTAAGATGTTCCTCTCATTGTTTTACGACCAACACCGTTTCCAAATATAGTTTTATTATTATTTTGATAAGTACTTCTCATTTCTTGAACCATGTGAACCGAACGATGAGCTCAATAGAATTCACGATGACATCGTTTTTAAGACTACAGAAATGATACCAACCAGCTCTAATTAACTGCAATACTCCAAAGGTCATTAAACACACCACCTCATTTGCCATGCATGTCGCTATTTCCTGATAAATTATGCTTCCAAAAATCCATAAAAATACGTAATGTATTCTAAATATGTCATTGTATATTTTTTACGTAACATATGCATGCTGGCCATTGATGTATTAAAAACCCAATACATCAATGATGCTGGCGTAATATTTTTTTTCGATACGCTTTCAGCTCAGAGTAAGGACTATAAGCATCTTTATTCTATGCATTTCACTTGATTTCAGCATATTATATACAGAGTCATTTTGACATTGCGTTAATAAATGAAACCACATACATATCTAGTTGAAAATAACACTTTCCATTTAGTTATTTTAACCATAGATATAAAATAAAAGAAGTGTATTTTTCGAACATAAAAAATATCAATAAATTAACAATAAAATAAACCGACTTCAAAACAACTACAAATCAAAAAATAATTAAAATATGTATTCGCTTAGTATATATACGTATATTTGGAGTCGATGCCTAATAGAAAATATAACTTATTTCTCTACTATATTGAGCACGTATTATACATATAAGACTGCCTCGGTGACGTAGTTGTATTACAGTACGACTGCAAAGCTGAGGTCTCGGGTTCGATCTCCGGGTCGGGCAAAGTGGTATTGAGTTTTTCTATTCAGTATCAGCCCGGTGTCTGGAATTTGTGCCCGATATGGCGATAGGCTCGCCCCCTATCACATCATGGGACGGAATAACAGCGAAAAGTGGGTGCACTAGTTGGGCCTCTGCCTACCCCTTCGGGGATAACAGGCGTGAGTGTATGTGTGTGTGTGTGTATACATATAAAAATTCCTCTTGAATCACTCTATCTATTAAAAAAACCGCATCAAAATAGTAGGGACATAGGTACAGACAGCGGGAAGCGACTTTGTTTTATACTAAGTTAAGATACCTCCACGCGATTTCCGTCCATAAAAAACCAGCGTTATCAATGTGTGGCGTATATCCGCTGACAAAAATCTAGTCCCATACCAAACCGGAACGTGTTGTGTAAAATTGGTAGCGACACGCAAATGACGCAACGGAACGCACGCAAATCAATAGAGGTCTCATTACAACGGGAGGCTAGACCTTGGCGTAGCTAATCCAGTGGGCGCGCGGTTTGATTCCACAATGACGAATTTCAATTACCCCGCCTGTCCCGGGGCTGTAGAAATTCGGTCGATCCATCAATATATTATGTGGAACTTCATCTGCTAACATTGGATAGATTACAATAGCATAATTTTAATGTATTTATGCTTTCTCATACAATTCCTGCATTAATAATTCCATGATTTTGTATTTCTTAAGGTTTATGCTCCAATAACAAATAACAAAGTGCACAATGAGTATAAATAACATTTCGCTGATTAATAACAGTTTAACCAGATGCAATGCAATGCAATCAGCCCTGTATTATATATTGCCCACTGCTGAGCATGGGCCTCCTCTATTACTGAGAGGGTTCAGGCCTTAGTCCACCACGCTGGCCTAATGCGAGTTGGCAGACTTCACATACCCTCGAAATTCTTATAGAGAATTCTCAGATATGTAGGTTTCCTCACGATGTTTTCCTTCACCGTTAAAGCGAACGACAATTGATAAATAATACACACATAACTTCGAAAAGTCAGAGGTGTGTGCCTTGGGTTTGAACCTCCGGACAATGTCTCGGCAGACCGTTCCATTCCCAACTAGGCTATCGTCGCTATTTTACCAGATACCATCATGTTACCTTCTGTGTACCGAGTACCGACATAGTGCGGAACTTTGAGTATAAGATCGATCATCAAACTGTGTCAACTGTTAAACTTAGATTTAGTTTGACGACAGGCAATGAGCTGACGATTGTCTTGTAAGGGACCAAGAATAGTGCCGTCAAGTTGCAGCAGACTGAGTATTTACCAATAAATGCTCCAAGGCAGCAGATTAGTTATTTAATATTAATATTATTTGGATGGAGATTTCTGATGGAAATATTATACGTATATCAGTAATGTAAATAATTATAAACCGAACCAAATAGAGCCATAATATTCGTATATATCAAAGCATATAATATATAATAATAATACCAGCCCTGTATTATATACTGCCCACTGCTGAGCACGTGCCTCCTCTACTGAGGGTTTTACGCCTTAGTCTACCACGCTAGCCTAGTGGGGATTGGCAGACTTCACATACCCTCGAAATTCTTGTAGAAAATCTCAGATTTATAGGTTTCCTCACGATGTTTTTCGGCACCGTTAAAGCGAACGATAATTGATAAACAATACACACATAACTTCGAAAGTCAGAGGTGTGTGCCTTGGGTTTCGAACCTCCGGACATTATCTTGGCAGACCGTTCTATTCCCAACTAGGCTATCGCCCTTCAAAGCATACGTTTTGAAAAATTGTAATCGGACTTTAACTTGGTAATATTTTTAATATCGTCGTTGTCTCGTAGTCAGTAGTTGGAGTAATGTAAATTAGCAATTTTAAAGGATATGTAACCATGAACATAATCTTAACTTAAATTCAAAATGTTTCAAGTAATTTTAACACAAAAAACCCTGCTTTACTCTCTTCCAATTCTAGAGCGCCAGTGTAGCTTGTTAAACACGTGTTCAAGCTACGTACATCAACGTCACAACCGGTAACTCACGACGCCGGCACGGACTAGTATAATGATAATGCAACACCGTGCGGGCAACGACGACGTTAGTAGGATAAAGGAAATCTATGCAGTAATTTAATTTCTATCGCAGTGTAGTTTCCCAGGCAAGTATCGTACTCATTTTTCTTTCGGAATTATCTTATGACAAATTGCACATTTCAGTGCTGGTAGCTTCTCTGATAATATGGGACGTAATAGTACAGAAGATATTATAAAGTGTAATAACGTTAAGCTTTGCTTTATGGGGCTTCTGATATGCGTGAGATTATAGGAAATATGAGATTACATATTAGAAGTGTGTACTTTGGATGCCTGGTATATTTTTTGTTTAAATAGCTGGAATGTTATACTAGCACAAATTTTCGGTATTTTATTGACATTGAGCTTCATATTACGGTTAAAGGATATGGGGCATTTCACGTAATGTAGACAACGAAAATAATGTCAGGTTCTGGATTTTGTTCATAATTGGGTCAATTGCACTCCTATGGAACCTGAATTAATGCCCATCATTATTTTTATTTTTTATAGCCAAGGTACGAATTATTGCGATTTCAAAGAATTATAAAAATTTGAGATACTCATTTAACGATAGCTTATTAATTAAGTCAACGAAATGGATTAAATAATAAGTAAACAGTGTTTATTAGAGAAGATTGATTGCTTTTTTTAGAAAACATATCTTGTAGTATAGAAATATCATGTAAAAAATGTAGAATGATGTCTTTATTTGTTTAGTAGACGAACTAAAGTACGTAAGTGCCGCAAGGCGCATGTGCTGGGCAGTTCCTTAGGTTTATATCTTACAGATGGGTCAATAACCATAATTAAAAGCTTAAAAGTCATACCGTGAGCTGTTAAACTTATAAAATTATAAAACTTATTACTATATACCTTATTAGCTTTTGCCTGCGGCTCCACCCGCGTGAATTAGTTTTTCCGGGATAAAAGTCCCGCTTAATATTTTCCGGTATAAAAATGTAGTCTATGTGTTAATCCAGGATATGATCTACCCGTGTGCCAAATTTCATCGAAATCCGGTCAGTAGTTTTTGCGAGAAAGAATAACAAACATCCATACATCCTTACATTCTTACAAACTTTCGCCTTTATAAGGTCAGTAGGATAGGTACTCATGACCATTAATTACCTCGCTACGAAAAAATAATTACATGATATCTCCGTTGTACAGTAAACAAATATAAGTAAAGCCAATCATTTGAGACATTTGAAATATCTTCTACTAGCTTTCGCTCGCGACTTTGCCCGCGTGAGAGATTTGCCAGGATAAGTCCCGCTATATTTATTCGGTATAAAAAATTGCCTAATACCTTCCCAGTTACTGTGTACCAAAACCGTTAAGAAGTTTTTGAGTTCATCGTGTACTGAGGTGGCGAGCGACTTTGTTTTATATTACGTAGCAAAATATGTTTTTACAACTATATAATCAAATATCTTAAAGGTTCAAAATAAAAGGGTCACAGATTATAATCTACCAAAGTAAATGTAGACGTTGTTCAAAGAAATAAAAATACAAGAAACTAGTTTAAACTGTATCATGCATAATACATCCCTAATCCAACGACTTTTCATGGGAAATAAGGCAATTGATTATAAATGACAATTGACATTAAAATCGAGCCGTTAACGGGGAAAAATATAAATATTGTAAATTTAATATTATATACTCACAGTTGAGGCCAAGATCATGATAAGTGATGATGGCCGGTTTATTGCGGTCGCCCTGCACGGCAACGAGGATGTCGCCGCGGTCGGTGCGCACGCGCACCTCGACACACGCGCTCTCGCCGCTGAATCGTCGCGCGCTCGGGAACTGAAGCTGGATGTTCCTCAGCTCGATGTCATCCATGCTGACAAATAAAATAGCCACAAATTATACACAGTTTAAATGTATTGCCTTTTTGAGAAAGAGTTATGCAGATTATTATTCTGCAAGTGTTTAAAACCAATAAATAAACGTTAGGTCGATATAATATCAGGAACTACTGAACCGATTTTTTAAATTCTTTTACTAATAGGAAGCTACATAACTCCTGAGTGCTATAGGCTAGTTTATATCCCGGGAAAATATTTTTGTCCCAGGAAAACTATTACACGCGGGCGGAGCCGCGAGCACTACAAGTATATAACAAAATTAAACAATCGTGAATATTTTTGCGATAGTCGACTCCAACAGTTGCATCAATCAATTGTCAACTGTAACGTTCCTTTGTAATGTGTATATAAATAAATACAATAATTATTTTTTACCCTGTGCCAAAAGTGTTTCATACCTGAATCCTACTAATATTATAAAGGCGAAAGTTTGTAAGAATGTATGGATGTTTGGATGTTTGCTCTTCTTTCACGCAAAAACTAAGGAACGGATTTCGATGAAATTTGGAACACGGGTACACCATGTCCTGGGCTAACACATAGGCTACTTTTTACCCCGGGAAAACATAAAACGGGACTTTTATCCCGGAAAAACTTTTTAATGCGGGCGGAGCCGCGGGCAATAGCTAGTAAACGAATAAAGGTCAATGTGCTTTATTGCCACGTAATCTGGCGCGAACTATATATATTTTTTACACCATCAAAAAGTAGAGATTTCAACGAAATAAAATCACACAAACCTTTTTAAAAGAGCTGATTATTTGACGTAAGAATTTTCGATTGAAAATTAGTGTGCTTTTTCGATATTAGGTGAAAATAAGGTGAAAAAATAAATATTTTAAATCAAATTACAGTGTGTTCAGTGTGTTTGGGACCCGTGGTTTGGGACATAAAAAGGTGAGTTTTCACATTTCGTGAAAAATTAATTTGTTATTAAGGAACAAAAATAAAACAAAAAATTTGGTTATTTGATCTTTACACATACATTTTGAAGTTATGTGAAAAAGTGCAAATACAAAACTTGTAGATCTTTTTATGGCCTACAACTTTGCCATTTAACATTTTTCCATAGGACTTGTGGTTTTGCCAGAAATCGCGATAAGCCGTCTTTTACCGTCAAATCTCACCGGCTTCCACTTCCCGAACTCAATAAATTATTTTTCCTTTCACTTTTGTTATATTCTCTTTCTTTTCCAATGAGTTTCATCCTACTATTATTTTATTTCACTTTTTACCATTTTAAAAGCATTGGTCTAGTGAGGTTTAATTTAGCCTACTGGACGTTGAATATTAATTGTTCGAACAGTTTACACTGGAGTGCATCCACTACCCTTCGTGGTAAGATAAACAATATACTTTATTCATCATGATATTAGCCGCTCATGAATGTAAAAAAGCTGTAAGTAGATTTATCTAACAACTAATTAATCAATCATAGATTTTAGTATCTGTACATAAAATATTAATTAAAAAAAAAATATGACAGGGAGCGAGGAATAAAAAACGGAACGTCTTAACAATTATATAACAAACATAACTATTTATCTCCTTGATCATATGTTTCTTGGAGTATCACGATTCACGCCATCATGGAATTTAAAACCCAAGTGCTGAAAAATATTAAGTTTTATACTGGCACATAGATAATAACAGATAGTCACATAGAGAAAAAGGACCATACATACGCGTCGCCGGTTTTGAAGTTACAGGGAGGCGTATACGATAGCCTAAGTCCACAGATATAACGACGTGGGCACAGCATGTATTAAAATAAAAACGAGGAATCACTCACAGACGTGAGACGGCACTTCTGACAATTTCAGTAGCCACTGGTCCAGAAATTACTAGGAATCCCAAAGCTTTGCTCCATTAAGTCCCCAAGTCGTTTCTAGTTTTCAATTTAAAACTATTTCAAAGGAAAATTGAATTTTCCTCTCATCATAAAAACTTAAGACGAGCGACGGTCTATAAAGGCATGCAATTCAAATTATTCAATAATACTTCCTCATGGAAGAATGTCATCCATTTACTAACTATGTGAACAAATGGCCGATGCAGACGTTGCGTCGCCTCGCCACGTCGTGATTCAGTGTAATTATTTAGAGAATAAAAGTCTTTTCTATGTGCTCGGAAATCACAAATAGTGATGTTCCCAATGTGCGCTCAAGGAAATACACTCCGTGTGTGGTGTTAAGACTTCTATTTGTTTTTTCATTAACATCTCAGTTTATTATCATAACAGTGCAATATACTCATGTAAAGTAACGCATACGTATGCAACGATTGGCACCAACTTTACCAGAGTGGTTGGTAAGACAAGGCGGAATAATTAGCGGAGACGTGACAAGGATGATAGTGGTAAATCGTAATATTATAGTCCGCGCCAGATAACATGGCAATAAAGGATATTGCCCTTTATTTGTGTAATCAAGTATGACAAACCTTTGGCCCAGGTTAGAAAACAATTATTGTGTTTATTTATATCACAGAATTTATATACACATTTTAAAAGGAATGTCATAATTGACAGTTGATTAGTGCCTCCCATAGAATAAAGACTAAAGCGTGCCTCCAGTTCTATTATTCTTTAGCGGCGTGTCCGTTGTCTAGAAAGGCATCTTCCGAATTCATAATATTATCCCCAAAATAACAATAAATACCGAATAATATTAATAATAATAGGAAATAACAATATCGGAAACAATTACAAAAATATTAAAGGTGTAATGATTAAAACATAACGAAATATACTAACCACCCGAGAATGTTCATATCTACAAGCGCTGAATGAACGCAACATTAAAATGGCGGACCTCGTGCGTTTGCCGTAATAAACAGATTGGTGTAACTTACGTATTGTTTATTTCAAGATAGTGATTTTGTATGGTATAAGAAAACGGATTAATATGTTCTTAAATTTATAGAAACATTGAAAAAGAAACATTTGAAAGCAGGATTTGAACCCACGACCTCCAGCGTACCGTGCCGGTGCTTTGCCAATTGAGCTATTTAAGAGATCAAATACGGAACTTGAAATTAGACAGCCGAGAGTAGGGTCGAAATAACTCAATTGGCAGAGCACCGGCACGGTACGCTGGAGGTCGTGCGTTCAAATCCTGCTTTCGACTGTTTTTTTTCCATGTTTCTATAAATTTAAACATTGTCCAGGCACTACATGGCCATTAACATGTTTAAAAAATCATAATATTGAATTGGATTAATATGTTTTGGACCTTTTTATTTCAAATTGCATAATTATTAAAAAGCATAATTTGTCTCTTGTCATGAAATTAAACATAAAATAAATGATTTTAGTGTGACAAGAACTATTTTTTTCCAATTTATATCAGTGAATATTATAAGAAAATCCACAATGTGATATTAATTAAAAATGAATGTATTTTAGTATTAAAATTTGAATCGTAATATTTATTTTTTATTTACTTTGTTTATTTTGTTTTTAAGTTACTACAGTTTCCTGTCAGTGCGTTCTGAAGGGTCAATGTGCTGTATTGCCACGTTATCTGGCGCGGACCATATAAGAGATTGTCTTCACTCTTTTCGTAGCAGTCTACGAAAAGAGTTATTAACAGGCTAAATATTGTTTTCTCACAAGGCTTAACTTCACGGGTCCGTCTGTTCATACCTCGTAAATACAATACGAAAAGAATAACAACAGGCAATGATTACTTACTTTCTAAAAGGTAATAAATTATGTGATTTTATATAGGCGCATGACTGACAGGCCAACGGCATTTAACTTCAAAATAGATATTGTAAAACGAAGTGTATTCCGTATATAATCTATTGGTATTTTAAACTTTCCACATCTCCTAGTTTTCCGATTTCGCAATTTAGTATACTTCGAGCCACAGTGCTAAAGCCCATACACATAATTATTGTTTGGTGTAATTGTCAATTGTAGATTACTTGAGCAACTTTAAAAAAGAAGCTCTCACGTTATAGTAAACCTAATACCCAATATCAAGATAAAATAAATATTATACATTAAAATCAACGATCGAGAAAACTTATTAACATCACTACTATTATCCTACTAATATTATAAGCGCGAAAGTTTGTAAGAATGTATGTATGTATGCTACTCTTTCACGCAAAACCTACAGAGCGGATTTCGATGAATTTTGGTACACAGGTAAATCACGTCCTGGATTAACACATAATATGCTACTTTTTATCACGGGAAAATATAGAGCAGGACTTTTATCCCGGAAAAACTTTTTAACGCGGGCTGAGCCACGGGCAAAAGGTAGTAGTCTATATTCTTCAGGTATATATTTAATATTAAATAGGATTGTAGTATTTTGTTGGACAAGTTGAATACAAAGAGAAAACTGCCAGAGCCCTCCAAGATAATTAACAAAATTTACTCTAAGGCCGAGTTTTTTCAACTGTAGTTACGTTTTTGTCAGAGAATTATGAAACTGGACGCGCTCGCAGGGCTTCGAGTGCTCCAGGTGTTACGAGCGCGTCCAGCTTAATAACACCCTGACAAAAAGATAACTACAGTTGATAAACTGGGGCCTTAGATAATGTCAACGAGTTATTAAATCTAACTGAAGAATCCAACTCCAACATCCATGTAATGATATTTGGAGAAACATTCCACAGAGAGAGGAACTGATAACATTAGCTTATTTGTATCTTTTAATTACATTGGCCGAGTTGTAAGCGACTCGTACCCACGGCACTTGCAACGATGGATAGATCGTGCAGAGTGCGATTACTCGAGTCCCATTGGCACTCCAATGACCAATTAACAGATGAGCAGTTGAGGCATGAATTAACTCTATGAAATCATTGAAAATTGGTAAAAATACCATGTAGAATGCAGGTATGACAAGGGTCATACGTGTGCGATTTGCTACTTTGTAAAGTTATGACTTTACAAACTTATACTTTATTTCAATTAAATTATTATGTTGTGAATATGAATCTTAGAACTTAAGTAAAAATAAAGTTTTAATTTTATTGCCATATTGAGCGTGGTGTTCTAAAATTCTAGGTTTAATATTCGCATAATATGCTTCGCAATAATGTAAGGTATGTAACATCTGTAACCTACAGTAAAAATATTATAACTTAGTTCCCATACAAACACAACATCCACTCAATATTGGTAGAAAATGTCTATAGCAGTGGTCTGTACACCGTGGCAAGACCACATATTAAATCGTAAATTAAAAATGATTTTTGATCAGAATCAGCAGGAAATTTCAAGATAGCCAAGAAGTGAATTTTTAAAGACATCACTAAAGAGAAAGTAAAAAATCATATAAGTTTTAGGCACCCAAGTCGGTACCTTACCTACCCAGGTTTCGACCAGCCCAAAAGCGGGGGCACGATCGACCGAAAGCTTTGGCAACTAGCCAGGAGGGCGGCCGGCTACAACAGCGCTACTCTCAATTATTATTTGTGAACAACTGTAACAAGCACGACTCACAAGGCATACTTTCGCGATTTTATAGTAATTGCTTCCTTATCTGCCAAATATTTAAAAATATTACTTCTGCAACTAAGGAACACTTTCTTACAAAAACCCGTACATAACATTTGGCTTTGGATTATATAGATCTAATCTCGGAATGAAATTCTCCTGCATTTAGAAACATTTGTCTCATCTTGTGAGGAATAAACAAGACGTTATAAATTCACCGTAACGTAGGAGGGCAGTTAGGAAGTATAGAGGTACAGAATAATGAGACTTCCTTTTAAACCATGATACCACAGATATTATAAAAAGAAATCCATTACCAAATGCCTTGTTTTAATTACAATTTTCGCTCATGAGTACCAAAACGCAAACATGTGCAGCACCGTAGTAATTTACCTAAAATCGAGCACACAACATTTGAAAAGCCCTTGTAACCTAGGAGAATATAACATTTTATGTTCAAAAATTAGCCTCCGTGTGCCACGTGCCAATTGTATGTTTTGTGTTCTTAATATTGATGCTTTATGTAAGCAGAGTAGAAAGGTTATGTTGTGGGTAAAATCACAGTTTACTCCGTGGGTAAAAAAATAAAAAGTCTAAAGCTACTTATTATTGTTAGATTTGAATACAATTCGTATCAAGGATATAGTGTAAGGTACATCAAACAATGAATGATCAAAGGTAATGAGGCATAAAACATTACAATTAACCATGTAGAAGTTAAAAAAAATATGCAAATGTTTGAGTACTGCTCTGGTACGAATTGTTTTGTATGCATCTTATTAAAGCGTATAAACTATAAAGATATTATTCTTTCAATAAAATACAAATTTCTTTATTTTTACAAACCTTTTTCGACTTTTGAGCATCTGTTCTTAATACAAGTACGCATTCTGTGGCATAATAATTATGTTTTAGTAATTCTAAGAAATAAACTACTTGTCTGCTCATCTGCATTAAGGAACAATTAATGCATGAAAGTGGATTCTCGTTTGGCAGAAGCACGAAAGTCAAGTAAATGCGGTGGAAATGCACTCCTTACAGACTTACAGAATATATTATGTGAAGGCACTATTTCTTACCGCATGGGATAGTATGATAAGAGAAAGTTATAAATTGAAGGATGACGTTATGACTAAAATTAAAAGATGTATGCTAAGATAATTTGGGCATTTTGGTACGGATGGAGGATGCCCATAACCGTCGAAAATTTATGATGAGAAGTATGAATGTGGAATAGGTGAAAGGGGTATATCATTATCATTATCGTATCGGTCATTATCGTGGCATGTCGTGCTCAATAGTCTCTACTTATTTCTGTCACTATCTATGAATCTATGTGACTTTTTCATTTTTATACATTTTTTGAGCTTAATTCATTTTCATAATTTATTTAATTTTAATAAGTAACTAATAAGTTAACACAACATTAACTGCTTCTAACGCGATACGAAGTTCGCCGGGCCAGCTATCAATAAAAAAACCCTTGTATTTATAATTGCACATTCCATTCTGATAAAATTGAAAAAATTAATATGGTACGGAAGGGCGTCCATAAATAACAAAATGGGATTGTTTTTATATTCAGCTCAGTTTTATGAAGTTTCAGGTAGCATAAAAACAACCGGCCAGTCACGTAGTCGCCCTGACCTACCGAGTACCGACTAAATACCCCGGGCCTCAATTTGCCTTGTGGCGAGTAATCGTTGGCACAATTTGGCATCATCCGAGAATTTGGGATCGTTAATAGTTTCTAATTACACCGGAAAAGAATTACTCTCAATTTTTGGTAAGTATTTGACATAATGTTTACCCGGATTATAAAGGAAAAGAATTAATTACCTGGTTACATTTACAATCATAATTATTGCAAGGGCGATGAGAATGATTACATAATAGCGCAATAAGTAATTAATTAAAAATAAATCAACTATACATGATAGCTTTTGCCCGCGGCTCCGCCTGCGGTAGAAAGTTTTTCCGGGATAAAAATCTCTCTTTATATTTTCCCGGGATAAAAAGTAGCCTACGTGTTAATCCAGGACATGACCTATCCGTGTGCGAAATTTCATCGAAATCCGTTCAGTAGTTTTTGCGTGAAAGAGTAACAAACATCCATACAAACTTTCGCGTTTATAATATTAGTAGGATTTAGCTTCTGAGAAAAAAAATACATCGCATCTTATGTATTCAGTGTAGTTCACGAGGGCAGAATATCAACTAAAGGCATACGTTACGTGATTTTTCTCATACCGGATGATCTCCGCCCATGTTTTATCTCATTACGTATGCAACGACCTTAATTTCTAGTACAGATGGGTGACTAGCGAAAGGAAAATACATACATTTTATTCCTTTTGAGCCATCACCTTATACATCTCGCATCTCACGTGAAAGTATTTCTTAATATGGCGATTTACATATTCCACCCAGCCACGAGTTACGTATACTTACAATATTGAACAAATATACCACTGGTAGAGAGTTTACATTGGGGAAACTATTATATTTAAAGGTTATTTAGGTCTACGTCCTTTTGTTTTATGACTGAAAATAGGCTTAAAGCAGTAGAAATGATAGCATTAAGAAGAATGTGTGGGGTGACTGTGCGTGATGGAGTGCGGAATACTAGGGTGATGAACATGTGTGGAGTGACAGAGGATGTAGTGACCAAAATGGAGAAGGGCATGCTAAGGTGGTTTGGGCATTTGGAAAGGTTGGATTGATGAAGGTAGAGGGAGCCAAAGTAATGTGCCAGAATCGAGCAAAGTGGCGATCCATAGTCTCTGCCTACCCCTATGTGATAGAGGCGTGATTCTATGTATGTATGTATAAAAAAATATACGTTTATTACATATTGGACTTGTGGAAATCCTACAATATGTATCCTTGGAAAGAAGATAGATGCACAATAATTGTAAATACGGAGCATTTTCACTACTTCATTTTGAATGATATGATAGGTGTACATGTGTGTTGCCAAACAAAAGTTTTTTATCGATAAGATTTTACCTACTAAGATTCTTCATGCACGATGATGTGATATCAACGTGCATGAAGAATCTTGTTAAATACGCAAAAAAAAATCTAAATAAAGTCGTCAGGTTACAACAAACCATACCGTAGGGAAGATATATTACACATAAGGTAAAAATTAAACAAATATACGTATCTACAATACCTATACTGCGACGACCGAATATTTATCACCCCGAGTAAAAGCAAACTGTAAAATATCGATACTTTCTGTCCTTGAAAGGGTCATTGTACAGAAAACGTAGCGCGTTCACAACTATTGAGGGTAGCCTGAACGGTGTTAACATAACATAACAGAAGGGTAGAAAATCAATAGACTCTTCATTTTTCCCAATTCTAGAAAATACTTTTCTTCACTGTTCTTCAAATCTTACCTACTTTAAGATATCACATTTTTAAATAACAGCAATTGTTATAGGCATCCAATAAAGCAAAGAAATAGAGTTTAATACTTGTTCATAATGTTATTTTGTTCCTATAATTACATATTTCGATTTTGCATAGAACTTGGCACTCATTTAGATCTCCGTTCTTTATGCGGCGAAGCCCTCAGCCAAGCATAATTTTTGTATTGAACTTGGCTCTCCTTTTTTACATTTATGTTTTTGGTGGGATATATATTTACATCGACATATAAATCTCCTGGAGTAAAACTGACAACTGAAAATAATATAAATTAACAATTCTGACAAATTTATTCTGTCAATAGGTAAATATCATTTGTTCGGATTAATTACAGCAGCTTGAATCTATTTCATCACACAATTGCATTTGTCTTAACATTGATTTGAAATGAAGTCTAAATTCTAGTGTGTTCATGGATTAATGCATTACAATGTTCTTTGGCCATTGCTATCTTCAGCAGTGGAAATTACTCATACAGTTTTCTCTCCTCTGTGTAGCTGCTAATGATGATGATGAAGACAAATAACTTCAGGATGTATGTACTCACCAAATAAATTGGACCGGGACTTGAAAAATAATAGCTTTTATTTATATTTCAGAAAATTCTATCAAAGCTTAAAGGCAAAAAAGTCAGGAAGGCAATTTTTTTTATTATGTAACAGGGAATTTTACAGAAAAGGTGCTTGAAAGACTTATGGTTTGTATCTCTGTAATTCTGGGTATTTATAAATTAAAAGTAAAAAAAAAGCCTGTCGCGACATTTACTTTTCCCAAGATCAAGTAAAGTACATAATTATTGCATTATATAATTTTTTTTCTTTTTAGAGCATTTCAATATAAGCTTATTTTTAAATATATTTTTTGCTTTTCATTTATTTTTTACTTTTTATTTATTTTTTACTTTTTAGTTATTTTTCCAGTTATTTTTCGAGTTATTCTCAGCAATCCTTTTAATTTGATGTACCCATATTGTAGGAGTGCGTAAAAAATAACTAATCCGCTATCTTGGGTCGTGCGCCATATTGGATTTAGGGCGGTCATTTTATTTTTTGTATTCTTCTCAGCAAAACCTTTCATTTGATACCCATGTTATAGATGTGCACAAAAAATAACTAGTCCATATTCATCTTGGTCCGTCCACCATATTGGATTCAGAATGACGTCACTTTGCTAACAATGCATTGTCAACCAAACTGAACGTGTATGCAAAACTTCAACACAATCGGTTGAGAGTAACTGCTTCAAAGTTGACTTTCAAACTTCCACCCCAACAAACATCATTGCAAATTAAAAGCTTGTAACATACATATGTACATATTGCAAGTTAACTAAAATCTTGTAAAAAAATATAATATTTTTTGATAGAAGTGTTATATTTATTCTTACCGCATACTGCGAGTATGAGTATGATAAATACCTGAAATTATTAAGTTTTATTTTTCCTGATCTCATTAAAAAGGCCTCTTTATCCCTAGATATTGGGTTTCATTTCAATTTCGAGTTACACTTTTTATTAAACATCACTTGTAGCCTCCAGGGAGCGTCGGCTTTGGGCACGCTTCCTATTACACCCGTTGATCGTATCTGAGCTTCGATTTTCAGCATAGGTACTACATATCCAGGGGTGGTAGTCTCGACGGGATTAAGTATAGCAAAATCTACCTCTGCGACTATACCGAAATTAAATGGCAAAATTAGACCGAATTGACAGTTAACACGCGTCACTAGGACTTTAAACGTGAACTTATGTTGAGAAAATCGACCGAGGTAGCGTGTACATGAGCGACGTACTCAACAATGCTATGTGGATAATTATTTTCTTAAAGATGGAAGTACATTATTGCGGCGTGTCCTGGTTTTATAGAATACACAGAGGGAGCGTCACGCCCACATATTACAATATTTTTCCGCAACAAATAGATTTGATGATAGGGTGTGTTCTTAGTGTTGGCAAGCCACAGTAACATCAATTATAAATACAACTAGGTTGAGTATTATTATGATAACACTGGTCAACAAAATTCATACTTAGTCCTGCCACAAGAATTTGTAGTGTTTTTTTTTATAAGATAGGGTACCTATAATAAAAATAAGTGATTTATGGTTAAATTATCTAGTACGTATAATATTTTTTGCGTACATTTGTGAATATAAGGAAAAAAGTTTACTTGACACATGTATAGAACATTCATTCATACATCTATAATTTTTTCTAACTTTTTTTCATCTTCGAATTATCCTAATCGTTTGTGCATACTATAAAATGCGAGTATCGACAAAGGTTCAATAAGCCCTCAATTTTTATGGATAAATTACACGAAGTTAGAGCAAAAAACTATGTTTTTCCGACATACCACAACTCAAAATTTTTATTACTTAAAAATTGAAATTGACATTGATATGTCAAATTTTTCGATGACCAGTTTTATAAGATGGGTATTTTTAAAGTTCGCAAACATGTTCTTAATCCATTGTCTTGTACCGAGTTTTCGAAAAATTCAATTGGGTAGATTCCTAAGTTCTATTTTGTACATTAATTTATATGTACAGAAATTATATGAAAAAAAACATTCTACTATGAAATCAGCATAAAAATTGGATGAAAAATAAAGCAGTTATAAATATTGACATGAAGCATTTCAAATATTGTCATGAGCAAAAGTGGGGGCTTGGTGGGGATATTGCGCTATCTCCTTCGCACACACGCAGTGTCCTGGCCGGTGACCCTCGGTGACGTCAAAGTGTAATGTTACTGTTATTTCACAATTACCCTTTTACTAATATCAAAGCTTTATACTAGCTTTTGTCCGCGACTCCGCCCGCGCAGGAAAGTTTTTTCCGACATAAAAGTCCCGCTTTGTATTAGCCTATGTTACTCGCTGATGTAGCTTTAAATTGCTTTTTTTTTTGTTTACGCGGAGAAAGTGACTTATTACTAGCGCCCAGTGTTCAAGGGGAACGACTGACGTTGAGCCGCCCGGAGAGATGGAAAACGTCGGGCGACCCGGCGGTCGACCGACGGTGCGGTGTACCAACCAAAACTCCGCGGTGACCATCTTCGGCGCATTAGGGACGGCTGCGGGCTTCCTCCAACTCACGTCTAAGTTGTCGTCCGCAACCGCCCCTGCGCGTACCGCTGTTGCGGTCCGTCTCCTGTTGTTGCGGGGGCTCAGAAGCCCCCGTACACCGAAGGACGCCCTTGGCGTCAAAGGCAGCGTGAGGCACGCTGCTGTCCATTACGGGGGTAGCTTTATATTGCTTAACGTTTTTGTTTCTTATTGGTCCAGTAGTTTTTGAGTTCATCCATTTCAAACAAGCAAAACATAAAATCTTTCCTCTTTATAATAGTATTAGTATAGACTTATTATTGCAGCACCAATTACGAAAATTCTTTGTCCGTTAGATTTTGGATGGCATAAATTTTTGATAAATGTATTTAAAAAAGTAGTCAACAACCTTATTCATGTTTTTACTATCTTCAAAATTTGGTTCCTCCATAGATTTCGTGATTGAAAATCCAACGAAAATGACCTCTTAATATATATAGGAACCTTAATGTAGTCTGTCAAGGCCCGCGACGGACACCGGTGTTATATACATAGGGTTTTCTCATACATCACTACATATTATAAAACAAAGTCGCTTCCCGCTGTCTGTCCCTATGTCCCTATGCATGCTTAGATCTTTAAAACTACGCAACGGATTTTGATGCGGTTTTTTTTTTAATAGATGGGGTGATTCAAAGATAGACATGTACTGTCGCGGACATTTTTTTAGATCATTTCAAGAGGAATAATTCTTTCATACATACATTTTTGGTATCTTGAATCGTTTTCGCAGCGCACGCAATGGAAGCCCTCAAGGATGAATAATTTTCCCCGTTTTTTTTTTACATTTTCCATTATTTCTTCGCTCCTAATAGTTGCATCGTGATGTTATATAGCCTAAAGCCTTCCTCGATAAATGGTCTATTCAACACAAAAAGAATTTTTCAATTCGACCCAGTAGTTCCTGAGATTAGCGCGTTCAAACAAACAAACAAACTCTTCAGCTTTATAATATTAGTATAGATAATAAGTTGCATTATATGAGTTACTACTGTGGACGCTAATGACATTATAGGTACTTTAGTTAGCTCCTCGCAGACTGATTTAGAAAAATTCATTATTGACAGACAATATAGTTATTGTGAGCTGATTTTGATATTCGCTTCATTAGAAATCCAATATTTTGAACAATAGTTTGATTAGACCATTGTAAAATGTATTTATCATGTTTTATTCTACGAAATGTTATATGATAAAAGGTTTTAGCTATTAATAAAGGGTAAGAATTTTAATATTACTAAGATTAACATGTGGGCAGAAAGCCGACGATATAATAATATGTTGTAGGGATATATGACATTTCAGTTCCCCCGTTTAAAATTACATACATACATACATACATACACACTCACGCCCTTATCCCATAGGGGTAGGCAGAGACTATTGAGCGCCACATGCTACGATCTTGACAAACCTCTTTCGCCTCTTCCACATTCATAGTTCTTTTCATACACTTTCGTCTGTTAAGGGTACTCATGACCTGCCCTTTTCTGAGAAGATCATTTATTTGGTCAGAGAATGTTCTTTTCGGGCGTCCCCTTCCAGCCGTACCATCCACATTCGCTCGATAAATACCTTTTGTGACCCATCTTTCATCCATCCTCTCCACGTGCCCAAACCACGTGCCCAAACCACCTCAGCATACTTCTTTCAATCTTAGTCACCACATCACCTTTAACATACATCGATCTCTTATCATACTATTCCTCGTGCGATCATCAATGGTGACTCCACATATACTCCGTAAGGAACGCATTTCCACCGCATTTATTCGACTTTCATGCTTCTTTTGCCAAACCCAACATTCACTTCGATACATAAGCGTCGGCACCAGGACACCATTGTGAATAGCCATTCTTGTCTTTTCAGACACCGCCTGGCTACTCACTATTGCACGCAAGGCGCCATTTACTTTGTTTCCTGCTATAACTCTTCTTTCAATATCCATGTCATACTTTCCATCTCTTGTAATCATACTTCCCAGGTACACAAACTCATTCACTTGTTCCACTTGCTCACCATCTATACTAATGCTACATTCAGTAGCATTTTCCTCTCTTTCTATCACCATCACTTTCGTCTTGCTCGCATTAATTTTCATCCCCTTGTCCTTAAACACACCATTCACTAAATTTAGCATGTCTTGCAGCTCCCTCGCCGACGGTGCAAGTAAAACTTGATCATCGGCGTAAAGGAGACACTTGACACGCCACTCATCCATTCTTAATCCACATTCTATCTCTTTCAGAGCTGACACACAGCTGTCCATATAGAGATTGAAGAGCCATGGAGACGCAACACATCCCTGTCTAACACCTTTTGAGATGTTAAACCATTCCGAATGCGCTCCATTTACCCTGATACAGGCCTTGGAGTTCTCATAGAGAGACTTCAAAGCCCTCACCAGATGACCCTCAATCCCATATGTTAATGACAATGTTGCCCACAGTTCATTCCTCGGTACACGATCATAAGCCTTTTCCAAGTCTACGAAGGCACAAAAGACCGTTTAAAATTAATCCTCGGATATTGTATTTTAGTACCGAAACATACACAAAAATACAAAATACACATTTATTGTTACTTTTTTCATTAATCATTTATCTTTGTTGATCTTGAAAAGGGAAATTTACGACGATACTAGGATGTATGTATCCTATTATTTGTTACCAACATGCAGGTGCTACTGAGGACGCGTGGCAGGTACGCCTCTTCACGCTGCCATTGACGCCGACAGCGACGTCGAGCGCCCCACAACAGGAGACGGGTCGCACTAGGCGGCACCACGTAGGGGCGGTTGCGGACAACAGACACATCCGTCAATGGAAACCCGCAACCGTCCTTAATGCACCAAAGATGGCCACCGCGGAGTTTTAGATGGTATGCCGTGCGTGTATATAGTGTAGGGACTCAGCCCGGCGGTCACCCGACGTTTTTCATCTCTCTGGGCAGCTCAACGCCGGGTCCTAAGGCACGGTGACCCGAACATAACCGCTCAGCCGCCCCCTACAAAGGCTAGGCGGTAGTGGTAACGCACTTTCTTCGCGAAAAAAAAAGGTGGTACTGAAAACAGCAGCCAATTTAATATATACTGCTTCACAGAACGTACATGTTCAAAGCAATCTCGCATCGTGTTACAAATACGAAATTATTCGGAGTAAACGATGAAGCAGAGTGCAGGAAACTTTCAACTCGGATAGATTAAAAAAATTGATCAGTGATCACTACAGACCGAATTATATGCAACATAATTATAAGGCTTGATATATGCATGAAAATGCATTAAATATGCACGAAAACTGGCAGAGTAGGTATGCTAACATTTATGCTTTAGGTACAAAAAAGTAAACTAAGTTTTAATGTTTTATTACTAATCAGCATACCACACGAAGAACAGACTTCTGTCCTCCATGGCATACCACAATTAATTAGTAAAGTATCTATTGATATGATAATGAGTACACTGTACAGTAACATTAATTGATATTTTTGTAAACGTAAACAATCAAGTATTGTTCTTAATGTTCAGTAGTAAAATTTTAGCGCACAAAATATTTTTCTCACAAACTCGACAATAATTTCCGTCGTATGTAAATGTTCCAGGAAAGTCAGTGACCTCAGACTTTTTTTTTCGCGAGGCATGGTCCACTATAAAATCTTGACATGTCAATGTGCACGCACGTCAGCAATGAAAGCAGTAACATACGTAATAAGTGGGAGGAGTACTGCGGTAGGCCAAACCAGAGTAACCAAAAATTGACAAGAATTAATGTACTTTTACAACTACGAAGCCAACAAGATGTTCGCCTGATGGCAATAAACAATGGAAACATCGCTCCGCATTTAAGATTGTAAAGTCGTATATGGCCCCAAAGTGCGCTCGTCACTCTGCTTTTATTTATTAGAATGCCAGTAATTACACCTACCCTTCGAACGTACATACAACAGTGGACAACTCTCTGAAGCTAGGTATCGAGACCGCGAATAAAAGTGCATCTGCTGACGACTCTCTAAACGTCACTTTCATTAGCTCGAGAGTCGAGATCATTATGTATAAATCAATAGTGATCCTGAATAATTATTCTAAGTTTTACCCTAAAATCATTGATGTACGGCTTTTAAATACATCAATGCCTAAAATGGTCTAATTGTGTATCAACACAATATATTATAGCCTCATGTGGTGCGGTGGTATTTTTATGTTGGTTGTTGATCTCAAGCGAAATTTAATTACCTGAATTCGAGATTATAAAATAAACGGCCGGTTGGTAAAACCTTGTTTTTATATTATGAAACTTCATAATTATGAATCGCACATCTCTTACCCTTGCTAACGTAATGCTATATACGTTTTGCCTTTGTTCTATTGGATTTTCTACAATCTGCTTTATCGGATTTCCTTGCGCTTTTACTGCGCCATTACTACACCATTTTGTCAAAAAGCTTGCACAGGATAGTAATGTGCTTGCTGGCTTGCTACTTCGTTGCTAGAGGAAGCTTTTAAGAACCACACGATGAGTATTACTGCTGTAGCCTTTTGTTACTTAAGAGGTACGTACAAATTGATTATTTGAAACGCCTTCTGCGACCTTTTTCTGGATTGACAAGTAATTTTTGGGCAATGATCACAGGGTGCAATAATGACAAAGTTTGATTAACCATAAAGACAATTACTTTAATGTAAGTAATAGTATATTGCTAGAATAAAGTATCTAATTTAGCCAAGTTATGAAGTAAAATTGGTTTGATGTTCCACTCCCCAAAGATTAAAAGCTAATGCGCCGACTGATCCTATTCGATGGCATATTTGGTTGTGTAAATCGGCAGCTGCAGTCTTTATAGATTGCTCTGCCTGGCACCCGCCATTTTCAAAAATTTATTGGATACCTATAACAATTGCTGTTATTTAAAAATGTGGAATCTTAAAATAGGTTAAATTTGTCTTGGCCAGTTTTTATCAGAACTAAATATATAAACTCATTTGCAAAAAAAACGGGCACCTAAGCAATGAACCATTTCAAATGTTACTATTGGTTTGTTTGATAATTATAGGTAGTTTTACTTTCACAATTTTGTAAATTAATAAGCAAATAATCGTTTTCGTCAGTATTATCATAAAATTTTGATAAAATTTATGGGTTTTAATGCTAAAGTTCACTAGTAGTGTATGCTCGCTAGTAGTGCATATGCTCGTGAAGTAAAAGTTAACAAAGATTTTTGTTTGTTTTTTCTTTAATAAAGTAAAAGCAGATAAATGTTTAGTATCGAGTGTGACCCCCTCTAGCTGAAATCACAGCTTGAATTCATCTGGGTATGCTAGCGAGAATATCCCGGATACTTGCTTGCGGAATACGTTCCCACTCCGCGGTAATCACATTCTTCAGCTCTCTGATGGTTTGCGGAGCCGGTTGTACTGATCTCACGCGTCGTTTCAGAATGTCCCAGACATGCTCTATAGGATTGAGGTCGGGATTTCGAGCTGGCCAATCCAAACGACGAATGCCGACCTCTTGCACATACGCTTCCACATCGCCAGACCGGTGGGCGCAAGCGTTGTCGTCCATAAAAATTGAGCCTTCGCCTAAAGCGGCCAATGCGGGTTGTGCATGAGGAATAAGAACTTCCGTTATGTATCGATGTCCAGTCAGTGAGCCGTTTTCAATGAAGACTAACTCTGTACGATCCATTGAATTTATTCCTGCCCAAAACATAACAGAGCCCCCACCATAAGGTGTGATTTCTTCAAAACAAGCCTCTGCAAAGCGTTCTCCTCGTCTTCGTAGCACTCGCCGACGTCGATCTTCACCGAACAGAGATATCCTGGCTTCATCGGAGAACAATACCCTATTCCAGTCTTCTTAAGTCCATGACTCACAATTTCGAGCAAACCTAAGCCTGGCAACTCTGTGCTCACGGAGTAACTTAGGGCCGCGGGCCGGGCGATGACTGCGTATATTGGCCGCGAGCAGCCTCCTCCTGACCGTCCATAGACTAATATGCACATTTCTTACTTCTTCGAGGTTGTTCTTAGGGTCCACATACGAAGACTTGCGATTTCTCAATGCGCGACTCACAAGAAAACGATCATCCCGTGGTTGGGTACATGGTTTTCTTCCAGAACCAGGCCTTCTCTCGACGGAACCGGTGTCTTGATACCGCTGCCAGGTCCTTTGAACCGTCGAGCGACTCACACTTAGCCTCTGAGCCACGAAGCATTGGCTGCAGCCCTCTTCGAGCAGCGCAATAATTTTTGTAGCTTTTACCACTTTCTCTAACATTATTGAGACAGCTAAACAGCAATAAATGAAGCTTTGACAATTAAGAATATGAAATAAATTCATAAAAATTGACTAAAAGTTATGAAAACCGATATTATCTTTTGGAACTTCGCACCAAAAATGTAGGATAAAACGTGGTTTTCTGTAAAAACGAGCATCAAACGAAAATTTTAATTTAGAACGTACTGTTTTAAACACCACGGCATTTTTAAAACCGGCCAGTAACATGTACAAATGATTGAAATCATTTTGGTACCGTATTTTTTTAAAAAAGAATTAAAATCCAAACCGCCCGTTTTTTTTGCAAATGAGTGTATATGTTGAATAACTTTATAAAATTACTGATGAAATGAAAACTGGCCAGGTCAAATCTAACCTACTGTAAGATCTCACATTTCATTCATTTTTAAATAAGAGCAATTGTTATAGGTATCCAATAAAGCAAAGAAATAGAGTTTAATACTTGTTCATAATTTTATTTTGTTCCTGTAAATATATATTTGGATTTTGCATAGAACTTGGCACTCATTTAGATCTCCAATTCTTTTTGCGGCGAAGCCCACAGCCTAGCATAATTTTTGTATTGAACTTGGCTCTCCTATTTTACATTTAAGTTTTTGGTGGGATATCATTACTTTTTGTAAAGAAAACTAGGCAGGTATTGTGTTATGTGGTGCCGCGCGCCGCCCACGACACACCATTGGCCGGTTGTTTAGCGCGTATTACAAGTTTTTCGTATGGGGAGACCACTTATTCTCTGGATTACCTTAATTTTTATATTTCTGTTATATAGCAAATATAATAATATATATATTGGGATAGTTTCAAATATCTTCTTGTAACGGTTCCAAGGCTAGAATTAAAAAATATTTTTTTTTGAATGGGGACCCCCCCTATTTTTTAACTTTTTTATTTTTAGATTTTTTCCTGCGCTTACACATAATTACCGAGCTGGATTCCAAATTTCATCCTTCTAGGTCATCTGGAAGTAGGTTAGGTTTAGGTACTATAATATGTCAGTCAGTCAGTACTAAAATTTACGACATCTTGCCCTTAATATCTTTATAATTGTTTGAGCTAGCTTCATGAAATTTGGGCTTCTAGATGTCCTTATACATATATTAAAATACACGTAGTATTATGTGTTTACGTTAAAGAGGTTTTGAGTTATGGAAGGGTCAAAAGTGGCACCAAGTGGTTCGTGTAATATTACACTAGGCGCTGGCTAGCCAGTTCCTTTGCTTGAATTTAGCTTGACACGCTGCTGCGTGATAGATATAGAAAAAGCTGAAAAATTATGCCTGACATGCCTGAAAAATGGTACTGTGGCCAATTTGTTACTATTTGTAATTAGCTTCAATCTATACTAATATTATAAAGCTGAAGAGTTTGTTTGTTTGAACGCGCTAATCTCAGGAACTACTGGTTAGAATTCAAAAAATCTTTTTGTGTTGAATAGACCATTTATCGAGGAAGGCTTTAGGATATATAACATCACGATGCAACTATTAGGAGCGAAGAAATAATGGAAAATGTGAAAAAAAACGGAGAAAATTATTCATCCTTGAAAGCTTCCATTGCGTGCGCTGCGAAAACGGTTCAAGATACCAAAAATATATGTATCAAAGAATTATTCCTCTTGAAATGATCTAAAAAAATGTCCGCGACAGTATATGTCTATCTTTTAAGATTAACTCACTAGAACCGTTTTTATGGTAATCAAATTTGGTCGAAATTAATGCATTATTTGTTAAGAGTTGTATCAACGTCATAATATTAATCTTTATCCAAATAAATGTGTTGGATAGGGTGATTCAACAGGAAGGTTTTTATGTATGTACTTTTAGCCCGGAAAAACTTATTAACGCGGGCGAAGCCGTGGGCAAAAGCTAATATTATAAAGTCTATACTAATATTATAAAGCTTAGCTTAGAGTTTGTTTGTTTGAACGCGCTAATCTCAGGAACTACTGAACCGATTTGAAAATTCTTTCACTAATAGGAAGCTACATAACTCCTGAGTGCTATAGGCTACTTTTTATCCCGGGAAAATATTTTTGTCCCGGAAAAACTTTTCCACGCGGGCGGAGCCGCGAGCACTACTAGTTCTTTATAATATGCATGTTCATAATTCAAAGTTGAGCATTATACTCCATCCAACCATTTATTTAACTTTTGACATAATATACACGCCTATGAAATTTTATAATTGTTGACAAGGAATTGAAAACAAAATAATTTATGGTCGCCATTTTTTCTTTTCCATAGTGAAGCGACTTGCTTTTCAGGTCCAATATTAATTATCGATCGATATTCGTTAAGCCCACTGATTGTGTAACAAAGATAATTCAAAACTTTTTGATTGAAAAATAAAACGTGGCAGTTTAAATTAAATATTTTCTTTTTATATATGCGTATATGATAACCAATGAAATGAACTATTGAAGCTAAATATTGACAAAACTGATGTTGGATATAGAATAAATTTATAATCAGGAAATATAGGTACACATTCAAACGCTTAGGCATGTTTATAAAACAATACAAATTGTTGAGCAAAAATAACATTTCAATGTGTTTAATTGATCAAAACTTCTTCATAAATTAAATCGATTATTACAAGAAATCGAATCGGTAACGCATAAGTTCATCCCAAATTGATTAGAAACCAAACTGTCAAAAGTTAAATAAATGGTTGGACGGAGTAAAGGGAGTAACATGGCACTTAATATCTATCATACTATTTGAGGCTCTAAGGTATCATTGAACATCATTCTGGTCTAGCATACTAATTAATTAACTGGCACTTAATATGGTGCTACAAACCCTGGGCCAATATTAATACTTAATAAACATAACAAGAGCATAAAAGTCTAGTTACATATCAATCCAAAAACTTTGAATATAAACACAGCTTTGTTTGTAAATCCAATTGACGAATTTTATTTTTTAGCATACAACATTATCTCAATTTTCTTTTTGTTTTATTAGGGAATACTTACCCAAGTAGAGCTGTTTCTTCAGCATTGTGAGAAGGCATTTTGGTTGGTTCCAGCTTTACTGTTCCACTCACGACTTTCTTTCTGAAATAAGTTCACTCTTATTTATTCTGAGTTATATCATTATATTAATTCTAACACCAATTATATCAAGGTAAAATTAAGGTTTATTTTATTAAAAGAATTAGTTTTAAAGAAGAAGAAAAGTTTGTAAATAGAATTATCATGTGATAAAAAAAAGTATAATTGCTATTATAAATCTATGGAAAAATAAAATAAAATTTTGAAGAAACCCTATTTTTTTTGTTTACAATAAACTTTTTAACTACAAAGCTAGGCAATGCTAGAGACAAAAGCCAGAATAAAAAAATCTTTTAGAAACTATACATTTGACAAGCAGTTACTGAAATTTCTGGGTCTAGTACAATGTTATAGCTTCTTCAACACACATGAACACACGCACTCATGCCGTTTATCCCCAAAGCGGTAGTCAGAGGCGCAACTAGTGCAACCACTTTTCGCTGGTATTCTGTCCCATGACGTGATGGGGTGAACCTATCCATATATAGGGCACAAATTCCAGACTCTGAGCTGATACTGAACAGCAAAACTGAATATCACTTTGCCCGACCCAGGGATCAAACCTGAGACCTCAGCATTGCAGTAGTACCGTAGTACAATTATGCTAAAGAGGCAGTCATACATAATTATCACATGAACACTAAACAGTTTTAAAAGCAATTTGCATAGAAATGGTTTATGAAATGATATAGACACAATGTGGAACAAATGATATGATGAAGGGCACCAGATACAAACAAGGCTAACAGACACATTTACTTACTCATCAAAGGCACTTGCTATATCAGAAATACACTTATTTAAAAATGGCTCCATTCTCTTCCGAGCCGTGCCTCCAAATCGAAGGATTCTCTTAAAATCATTCTTTTTAACAGGCCGTGTTGTGTCCCTGTACACCTTGTCCAGCACCACATAATAAGCACCATTCAGCAAACTTCGAGGCATGCCAACTTAATTTTAACAAAAAAGCAGTAATTACCATGCAGCCCAATGATGTGCAGTGTTACTCAAAATGAGAAATAAAAATAGTTTCAACTGTTTTAGTAAAGTTTGAAAAGTGTCTTAAAGTTTAGGGAAATGTTCATATTGCACTAAACCCTCACAGTAAGTTCTAAAAAAAATGTTACTTACCTTTAACACTTGGTACAGATTTTCTGAGCAGGGGAGGTAAGCAGTCAACGTTATGAGAACCAAATATGTCACTAACCGCCGTTCTCACAAACTGAGGACAAATAAGCAACCGACCGTCTACTATCTTCTCGGATACGGAGTAAGCTCGGTACGGTCTGGCTCACCGTTCACTTCATAGCGCACTAAACGCGCATGCGTGTGTAAATACGTCAATTATTCAATTTTTACACCGGGAAACCGGGAAGTTTTAAAGCAGTTATGTGCCGTGGGCTAGGGCAAACTTCACGAACAAAATCAAACCATGTTTAGCAACCCTCATATTACTAGTTTTATAGAACAATGTTCAACTTTAAACTTACCTGATTGTTTTATACCAAATGCAATGATAATCACAAGTTAGGAACAAGGTCAAAATAATTGTTAAAAACAAAACAAAATATTTGAAAATTATATTACTCTGACAACCTTCTTAGTTCTTTTTGTTTTCATTTAAATCGGAGATTTAAATACTAGCATTTGTTTCTGATTCACCGGGACCAATCAAAACAAATTCTATTTTTGAATTTTGACAGCTGTTGGAAGTTTTTTTTTTCTTTTTGGCAAGCTGCGGTTTGCGCATCTGCCAGTATCAAAGTTTTTAGTTGTATATTTCCCAATGTATATAATACTCTTTGTTATCATATTAATATTATTTTTATATGATTAAAATACGTAAATAAATACATGAACAACTGAAAAAGTTATGTTTGGTTGTCAAAACTCATGCGTAAATTTTTACTTTTAGAATGGCAAAGGTATTCAGTACCAAAACCCAAAAATAGTTTTTATGACAATTAAGTGGTTGCTATTAGTAAAATCATGCTCGCTGATTATAAGTTCAATAATCTCGAACTTCGCTGGAGTACTATTTTCGTAAAAATTGAATCACAAATTTTTTACTTCTAAATGTACGCAAATTAATTGTAAGCGTAATATTTTTTTCTGGCGCTCGCTCGGTTCGCGCGTAGTGTACACGGTTCTAACATAACCTAACCAATTTTGGATTTCTGTCACATGAATTATCTATTTTTGTATATTTATTGTCATAAAAACCATTTCTAAGCTGTGCGGTACTGAATTCCTTCGCCTTTCTAAACGTGACAATTGATGCGAAACTAATTTTGACAACCAAACATTACTTTTCCAGGAGTTTTGGCGGGAACGTGAAAGTGTCGTGAGGTGCTTTTGTTTTAATTCATTATTTTGGTGATACTTAGTGTTATATTGCATAATTATGGTGGTATATTATCCAATATAGTTCTATTAAAGTGCTCAAATGAAGTGAATTGAAATAACTGTGTCAATCAAGTGTTTTTTAGTTGCCGCCAAAACTCCTTGATAAAGTCTTGGTAAGGTAGCCACTGCTTTACTACGACATAGGACGTAAGAAAAAAAAAAGACAACCAAAGGTATCACTTAAGACGAGGCTGTATGGGCTTGAACCCTTTGCCTTCCCTGTAAGGGGGAATTATTAAAAAAAAAAATCTTTTCCAGTTCGCCTATTTATTTACGTATTTTATAACCATATAAAAATAAAAATAATTTAGAATTAGTATATTAAAAAAAATAACGCTCTCTGCTCGAAAATGGTTTTGTTATAAGTGAAAACATAAACCCAATTAGTGCCAGTTTTGACCTCAAACTCCAGTTACAAAACGCTAAATCGCAGCCAAAAGAACAGCCAAACGTTCCTTCAACCTTATTATTTTTTTTTTATGGCATTGAGTGACGAGACGAGCATGCCGTTCACGTGATGGTTATTAATACGACCACCCATAAACAGTATCAACACCATCCAGCACCTTGAGTTACAAAGCACTTTATGGCATTCCACTGCACTTGTCATCCTGAGACATAAGATGTTAAGTCTCACTATATCCGCCACTGCAGACATGGCTCTGGCCTTTGAATTTTATAAGAGTACCTACTTAGATATGAAAAAGAAACAACAGACTAGGCTGCATGGCTAAGTGCCATTGCCTTCTCCTTTTACACAGAAGGAGAGAACAAAACAAAAAAGAAAAATCGATCGACCATACAGCCTGCATAAAATCTAAAACAGAATGATTAAAAACTGGTAACAATCAACAATAAATCTTTGAAATTCATTATGCTGCTGTTGTTACAGCTTCGGTTGTGACTTGTCATGCTATTTTCAAAGACGATCTGCTTTTGTGTAGGCTTTTAAATAACTTCCAATATATTTTTGCTGTTAAATTTTGTAAAATAATGTACAAAATTCATCATTATAGGCACTATCCTGCTGATTTTGACCAGTTTGTGGATTAATGAATTCCGGCATGACACCATGCCGTTCACTTTTAAATAATAATAATATATATAATAAATATACTTTTTCCATTAAATAAATATTTTTGGTTAATATTTTCATTAAGTATAGGTACATTTACAAGAGTATTACTTTAATATACACTCATTTGCAAAAAAAACGGGCGGTTTGGATTTTAATTCTTCTTCTTTGGATTTCAATCATTTGTACATGTTACTGGCCGGTTTTAAAAATGCCGTGGTGTTTAAAACAGTACGTTCTAAATTAAAATTTTCGTTTGATGCTCGTTTTTACAGAAAACCACTTTTTATCCTACATTTTTGGTGCGAAGTTCCAAAAGATAATATCGGTTTTCATAACTTTTAGTCAGTTTTTATGAATTTATTTCATATTCTTAATTGTCAAAGCTTCATTTATTGCTGTTTAGCTGTCTCAATAATGTTAGAGAAAGTGGTAAAAGCTACCAAAATTATTGCGCTGCTCGAAGAGGGCTGCAGCCAATTCTTCGTGGCTCAGAGGCTAAGTGTGAGTCGCTCGACGGTTCAAAGGACCTGGCAGCGGTATCAAGACACCGGTTCCGTCGAGAGAAGGCCTGGTTCTGGAAGAAAACCATGTATCCAACCACGGGATGATCGTTTTCTTGTGAGTCGCGCATTGAGAAATCGCAAGTCTTCGTATGTGGACCTTAAGAACAACCTCGAAGAAGTAAGAAATGTGCATATTAGTCTATGGATGGTCAGCAGGAGGCTGCTCGCGACCAATATACGCAGTCATCGCCCGGCCCGCGGCCCTAAGTTACTCCGTGAGCACAGAGTTGCCAGGCTTAGGTTTGCTCGAAATTGTGAGTCATGGACTCAAGAAGACTGGAATAGGGTATTGTTCTCCGATGAAGCCAGGATATCTCTGTTCGGTGAAGATCAACGTCGGCGAGTGCTACGAAGACGAGGAGAACGCTTTGCAGAGGCTTGTTTTGAAGAAATCACACCTTATGGTGGGGGCTCTGTTATGTTTTGGGCAGGAATAAATTCAATGGATCGTACAGAGTTAGTCTTCATTGAAAACGGCTCACTGACTGGACATCGATACATAACGGAAGTTCTTATTCCTCATGCACAACCCGCATTGGCCGCTTTAGGCGAAGACTCAATTTTTATAGACGACAACGCTCGCGCCCACCGGTCTGGCGATGTGGAAGCGTATGTGCAAGAGGTCGGCATTCGTCGTTTGGATTGGCCAGCTCGAAGTCCCGACCTCAATCCTATAGAGCATGTCTGGGACGTTCTGAAACGACGCGTGAGATCAGTACAACCGGCTCCGCAAACCATCAGAGTGCTGAAGAATGTGATTACCGCGGAGTGGGAACGTATTCCGCAAGCAAGTATCCGGGATATCCTCGCTAGCATACCCAGACGAATTCAAGCTGTGATTTCAGCTAGAGGGGGTCACACTCGATATTAAACATTTATCTGCTTTTACTTTATTAAAGAAAAAACAAACAAAAATCTTTGTTAACTTTTACTTCACGAGCATATGCACTACTAGCGAGCATACACTACTAGTGAACTTTAGCATTAAAACCCATAAATTTTATCAAAATTTTATGATAATACTGACGAAAACGATTATTTGCTTATTAATTTACAAAATTGTGAAAGTAAAACTACCTATAACTATCAAACAAACCAATAGTAACATTTGAAATGGTTCATTGCTTAGGTGCCCGTTTTTTTTGCAAATGAGTTTATTATATGATAATAGTTAACAGTTCAGTTTCTTATCACTCTAGAGTTCAATATTTTTAAATTGATAGGATTTTGATTCACAAAGTTCATACATCTGCACCAACATGAATAGTAAGCTACACGAGGATGAAGATTGATAAGGGTTGAGAGTTGAGACACATATTGAATAATTATATTGTTAGTCTAACATTGCCCTAGCTACTTATAATATGTAGGAAAAAAAAATTAAAACATGTAGGTACCAAAATGTAGTAAAATGTAGTGTTTTGGGTAATTTTCCTAAGGTAAAAAAAATCTGTTAGGATAAAAAATAAAAGAGTGTTTATAATAAAAGTTAGTACCTATACCTCATTTGTACTTTCATGCCCTGGTAGAACTATCTTGCGGTCAAATTAAATATTACCTAGCAGCTGTAGAATGTGATACGTACTCTCAAGCAAATAATTTACTAGTATTTCTATAGATGGCGCTCGCTATATCACTATTTGTTTCATAGTCTTTCTTTATGTAGACGCTAGATGGCGTTAGAATGACTGTCCTTATCAGATTAGATTTATGTATGTGGTTAATGTCTATGCCTCATTGTATTTCCGTCACAACATGCTCAAGGACCTAGGCAGGTACTTTTCTTTATAAAGGGTCATTTTGATATTGCGCTACTAAATAAAACCACGTAATTCTCTTCTTGATAATAACTTTCCATTAAGTTATTTTAACCGTAGACGTAAAATGATAAGGTGTACCTAAGTTTCGAATAAAATAAATATCAATGAAAAGTAACTTTAAGTTTACACGCCCCAATGCCACTACGTCAGAAAAAATACTCACGCACACGCCATATTCACACTGAACTACCAAAGGACAAGAAATCAAGAAAATAAATATGAGGTTTTTTGTGGAAACATTCGTTTTTCATGGATAATTTTTGGGGTAATGTTAGCAGAAGCAAAGACGAGTATGTGGTTTAATCTACTAACGCAATGTCAAAATAGCCTCGTATAAGTAGTGTTACATAATTATTATTGGGATTACTTATATGAATTTTTCACTTTGCCGTCCCCTGGATATAATGTTTGTTTTGTCCCATAGAATTGAAAGCTGGCTACGCTCCTGAACATGCTTATGAAATAATACTAAAATATTTGGGGATGTCAATAAGCATTAAGCATACCCACCTGCTATCTTCGAATACCAAATTAAGGAGCAACAATATGAGGATACTCTTAGATAAGTAGATGTGTTGTAAATTATTGGCTAATGTGTTAATCGAGGAGATGATCTTCCCGTGTGCCTTTCATCCAAATCGGTTTAATTGTTACTACGTTTACTTCTAATGATCGGAGTATCTCTCCTCCCGTGCATCTATCCCACGTGGAAGCGTGGGATACAGGATTCGGATCTAGGACCTAGATCCTAATTAATATAACCAGTACAATCTTATTACGTATGTTTTATCGTTGTTTATATATAGCTACTAAAGTCGCATAATATATGTATAACATTGCACTCAATAAAAAAAAACTTTTAAATTAAATTAATATTAGATAGGTACTTGAGTTATATATTTTAGTGAGTAGATTTATATTGGATATTAATATAAGTACCTACCGGTACATTACACTATTTAAAAAATACTTACCAGCTATAGACAGGTACTACGACACCAGCGTGACACGCGGTACTACAGTCGTCGGACTTCCGACTGCCACTCCAGTACACAGCACATCGTGGAACATGGCCGGCTACGGCTTCTCCAACCGCCATCAGGGTTTCATCCAATTCAAACGCAATGTTGTCCATTTGAAACGTCCTCTCCAAAGCGCAGGTTATGAGTAAATACGCCATGAATTGAGAGGCGTGGTGCATTGATTGTTAATCTACCGTTTGACGGCCGAATGGAGACCGTATCGAGTGTGTACCATTATTATGCCATTATTACTGAAGCAAAGTACAATTCAGTACATACTGAGGATTATATGCTCGGGTGATTTTCTAAACGGAATACTTACGACTTACGAGATGCTTAATTGTTTTGTGCTACCAATACTATTGTCGGAAGATGATTTTAACCGTCTTCAACAAGAGGAGATTATTAAATTCGTCGTGTTTTAAGTCTGTTCAGCGATAATTTATTTTTTTAAATAATCTTACTTCTTACTAATGTTGTAAAGCTTATGTTTACTTGTGGAAATGTCGTATTTTTATCCCGGTAATTTATTCTGCTAAGAAGTACACTCAAGAGGTAGTTACTTAGGCTGGATTGCATAACGGCCTACTAAGTATGTTTAACGCGTGGTTTAACGCTAGACATTTAAAAACTCGTGCTGGCGCAGTCATCCATTAGAAAAAAAAAAGACAGTACTGTGATTAAATACATTTAGCGTTAATTATATTTAGTAAGTCGTTGTGCAAGCCAGCTCTAGTATATAAAATGTAAACGATGCCACCTTCACTCCATTCTTTAAAAGTGATATAATATCTACACACGCAATAATCTGTTACATTGTAAGAAATCTGGACACTGAATGCAGTTAAATTGACACATTATACAACTAACTGGTCAATTTCGCCTCCATCTTCCACTAAAATACACCGCTGCAATAGCATCCGGCTATCTCGCAATATGACGGGAGTAGGTCTTCACAGACGAACATTTAGAATGACAGCTTAATAACAAAGCTTGCTACGTAATTCCTTAATGTAGTGTACTAAAAACTAACTAAAACCATTTGTATAACAAAAACTCGGACAATATAAATAGTATAATCTTTTCAGTTTTGATTAAACATTAATACACCCATAGAAAAATATGAGTACTAAGCTCGGCGTCGTGTGACCCATAGAGTCAGGGACCCCTTGCTTGTTATTTCGGTGTTTTTATTAGATTATAATACATAGCGTCAATTTTTGCACATATAACTTAAAGACGTGAAACAAACATGGTATGTTTTTTCCATATTTTCTTTCATAGAATTTGCTTAGCTGCAAACTATTACCGGAACTACCAGCATACATCTCAATTCTGTAGTTTTACGTTCTTTGTGCAGCATGAAAGTAAACGTTGCTGCGTCGTGCCTACTTGTTAAAGCTTTCGAGCGAATTCATCTGTTTACCGCCACCCTCATCGCTTCTTCCTTCGCGTTCACAAGAACGCAATTTTTTTTAATTTAAATTTTTTCTTGTGAATAGATTGTTATCTCAGTATTTTTCTTTCCATATATTTTTTCATAGATTTATACAATTCGCTATGTGGTTTATTAAGGCAGATATTTGGGAAAGGTTAGTTTAAATTAAAAATTTTAGGCAATATAGGGCGCGTAGTCTTTTCATAATTTAGGTAATAAATATATTACACGTGAGCAAAAAATTTTCAGCCCTTTTTAAGCATCGCGTAATTAAAGTTCATTGAACCATCAATATAATTTATTTATTTATTTTTATTTATTTATAAACTCTTTATTGTACATCCAAGGCAAAGTGGAAATAACAAATATACAATAAAAACTAACTAACTAGTACTTATTAAATTGATTAGTTGTATCTCTTTATGGTTACTTTTTTGTAAGATATGCATGCCTATTGAGGTTATTTCAAAAATTTCAATCCACATGATTAAAAAGCTAATTTCGTAAAACGTTTTGTATGTTAAATAAAACGCCAGTTATTTTATTTTAATCTATACATAATTTAAAGTCCAAGGAAACCTAACTAACGTCCTAACGTTATGTTGAACCAAGACGAATGAAACTCAATGAAAGCAATCGTAACCACGGTAATTGTGTAAATTATTTTAAAAATAGTACCGACCTAACTCAATGATTAGAAATAAGCTACCAAGTAGTTAGCAGTTGGCACCGATACCACAGAATAATCTGTGGTTTCGGTGCCTATTTTGAAATATTGCATGTATCGGATAACCTTTATAGGTTGTCCCCGACTATTTTTTTTTATCAGTATTTAGCATTTTGCATCAGTCTTTAGTCTGACAATGTCAGACAAGAAGAACCCGCGCGTAGTTTTTACACCAAAAAAATATTTTTATCATTATTACATATAATTCAAGGGAATACGAAAACACGTGTAATTATAAAATTTATTGAAGAACTGAATAGATAAAAACAAGATTTTAATTTGAATATTAATTTATTTCGGTTTTGATTTTTGAATAATCTTAGTTGAAAGTGTTCACAAACGCTGTTGAAGGCATAACACACTCATTTCTCATAATTTGGTTGGTGATATAGGTAAAGCAACAAAATTTTGGAGGAAGCAAATGCCTCCGCCTGCGTTTATGAACACTGTCAACTAAGATTATTCAATAAATTTTATAATTACGTGTGTTTTCGTATTTACTCAAATTAGATGTAATAACATAAAATAAAGATATAGTCCTTATTCTGAGGGTAATAATGATAAAAATCGTTTTTTGATGTAAAAACGAGGCGCGCGGTCAATGGTCATCTTGTCTGACATTGTCAAACTAATCACTAAAGACTGATGCAAAATAGTTGGGGAATGACCGCGTATTAGCGCCAACAACAACAACTCTATTGTGCATAATTACTCATATACGCGTGTGACTCCGTCGTGCCTCACGTCCCCGTTGTGCCCCCCCCCCCCCACTTACCCCTACTGAAATACGCCTGAATTTCATGTATCTAATCGATAACATTTATTACCTACCGTTCCCCGAACATATCGACTAAATAATTTCGTTGAATCAAAATTCTACAGGTGCATAATTAGATGATTCGTAGGATCCACTCGGCGGCGCCCAAATCCGAGAACATTTTGTACCTACAAATACTTACGTACCTTACGTTGGGTCTATAGTTCTGTACCTTGCAAAGTGATTGAACTTGGCCCGCCACGCATAATAGGACACCAGCGAGGTGTGTATTATAAAAGTGTGCTACAAGCAAGAGCGGAGGTGCAGTCCGATTTTTACCCGACTGCAAAAGGAGGATTATGTTTGTCAAGTATATGTGTGTATATTTTTTTGACACGCCCTAGAGCCTAAACGGCTTGTCGTATTTTTATGTGAGTGATAGAAACAATATTTTAATTTGAATTTTTTATGTTGGTTTTGAATAATCTTTGTTGACAGTGTTCACAAACGCTGTCGGAGGCATAACACACTCACTTCTCATAATTTGGTTGCTGATATAGGTAGAGCAACAAAATCTCGGAGTGAAATGCCTCAGACTTCTTCAATGAGCTTAATAAAGATGGCAGATATTGACGCAGTCGGGTTTTTGTTTATTTTTTATATATTATGATGATGTCATGGGAAGGAAATGGGTAATACCGATTATAAAATAAATACCTTATTTCTAGCTCCTATTCTTTATTTGATTATTTGTGCATAAATTATTACGTGATGATAATTTTTATCAGATTATCCGACATGCTAAATGATTTAAAATACAATTTTGCCATATATGTGCATTTTCTGTAAGTTTGGAAAATTTTACTCGAGTCTTTGCCATGTTACAGAGTCTATTTTATGATATTATACGAAGCGTCTTTACTCTTAAACATTAAATTACATTTGGGCAGCCTCACGTTCCTATACAGTTTTTAAAGAGAACCGTCTTTATCTCATCACTTATGCCGTCTGCCATACGTAGCGCCATCCAGCCCTTGGAGTCGTTTGATCCATTTCATAAATTTGTTTCACAGAGTTTCCTCTTTGCCTATTTACTGAATATATTACGGGGAAATATTGTTATAACACTAGTTGTTGCAGAAACACGCAGCATGCACGCCGCTTTTGACAGGTCCGTCTGGAAATATTAAGATGTGACCTATGTCCAGCTGTGGATTTAATGTCGCAGATGCTGATGATATGGCTAGTTGTTGAATGTACTAACTAATAAGTGACGGTGCCTTTATAATATAAAAGAAAATACTAAACCTTAATACTGTTTACGTCCGAGCAAAGTTTCTTGTACACTTCAAATACAGTGAATTTTTAAAACCATTTATATCTTTTACGATTTAACAGTGTACACGCGTCTGCCAGTTACGCGACGAATTAACATGACTTGGTGTCTGTAGATCAGAGACTGATATTATTTCCCTTCCCCTAATTTTATTAAGTCGGCAATTTTATCGCTAAATTCCAATTTTTGCTTCCATTTTCGAAACTCAAATACATTTATAATGAACTTGTATCATGCATCGTAATAATATAATGCGTGCGTGTACTTTTGGTGCCTCTTTACAACGTGGACCTGTAAGCCGCAGCCAATGATGTGAATATTATGATAAAATATAGCAGATTATTTATTATGCGATTTTCCTTTATTGAATTATTTTGGTGAATATTGGCCTACATTATAATTAACAATATAATAACCGAGACAATGATAGACTCATTGACGTAGGTATAATCTACCGACGTACCTATATACTGTTACTGTTGTGAGGCTCCTTTTTCCGCACTTGACCCGTAGAAAGTCGGGCCGTTGTGCGTGACATGACAGCTAGAACTCTAGCCAGCTCAACTCCGTCCAGAAGCGCAGGATCTTCCTGGTTCCTTCACAGGCTTCTTGCAGTAACTCCTGTATGCCGAGGATTTTAGTCCGTTGTGCAGCTTCTCCTGTGCATTCCAGAATAACGTGGGAGGCTGTTTCGTCAGCCGACAGGCATCCTCTGCAGAGGGGACTGTCGGCTGACGAAAAACATAAAAATGTTTTTTTAATGAGCAGTATCCGATGATCGTACCCAGTACCCACTCATTGGGTAGTTCAACTGTACAATAAATACGGTCAGTTAGAGTACGTATAATTACTTCAGCGGTCAATCAGAAACCTGATGAGATTATTTTCTACATTGTCTTTGAATGTTAGGTATAAAAGGTTACACGATAAACATACGAGTCATATAACTGGCTTTCAATTACCTACCTACCTACTTGACATTTTACGTTTCTCAAGCGATATAAAAATAGTTATACAGACACAAACAAGCCAGTTTACAGTTAAAGAGTGAAAGTTCACGACGCATGTCGTATTTTCTAGTACGTGTGTAAATTCAATTAGTTTTAACTATACTTAACGGCATACAAATGCTTGGTGGCAGAGGCGTTACAATACATTTTTAGTTATACGATCGGTAAGATCAGGTAACGGCGAATACATAGTATTTTATCTTGTATCTCTTGGTAATAAATTATTGATTCTATTGTTACAGTTTGACATGATCGGGGCTATGTTATCTTACCCGGGATGTTGCCGACAAACCTGCAATTGGATTGGGAGAATTAATTGTAATCAAGAGCGTTGTAGCCCTTGGTTCAAACAGGCAACAGGCGTATAGGTTTTGAACGATTTAAGGTTCCATATTGTAGTCATGTAACAAAAACATTTAATTAGCAATTTATACCAAGGCTATGGTCTCTATGGTATGGATCTGCTGTAACATGAAAAAACACCTGTAAAATATACCTATATATTACGCAACTATAATATCTAGTAAACTGAGATTTTATTTGCTTTTTATTAATTAAGTATTTTATTAACTGACTGACTGATAAGTATTTAAGACTGCCTCGGTGGCGTAGTTGTATTACAGTACGACTACAAAGCTGGGGTCTCGGGTTCGATTCCCGGGTCGGGCAAAGTGATATTGAATTTTTCTATTCAGTATCAGCCCGGAGTCTGGAATTTGTGCCCGATATGGCGATAGGCTCGCCCCCTATCACATCACGGGACGGAGTAGCGGCGAAGGATGGGTGCACTGGTTGCGCCTCTGCCTACCCCTTCGGGGATGACAGGCGTGAGTGTGTGTGTGTATTTTATGAACTTCATAACATACCTGTAGCTGGCACATATTTAAAATACGGTGATGTAAACTAGAGTACCTACTTAGTCATCACTCATCAAATGACATAGGAAAGTAGCCATTCTGAGCATATTTTCTTCCTCCGGAATTTTCAGGAATGAAATTCTAACTGTGGATATTTTCAACAAAAAAAGAACAATATGTTAATGCAATTTATATATTTTCATTTTATGCATTTGATCTACTTATGTCACAAATTTCATCCAAATCCGTGAAGTGTTTTCAGCTTTTACTAGGAATAAACTTGGCCCGCCCTGTGGACTCGACGTGTTTGGAGAATTCCACCATAGATATGCCACCCAGTATAGCCCGGTGCAGTGGTCGCCCAAAGCTTTCCATCTCTCCGGTAGGCTCAACGCTGGATCGTAAGGCTGTTGTACTCAACATAGACGTCAAATCGCTGTCCTCTTAGGTGCGACAGTAACAGTAAATCACCATCGCCCCGAAGAAAAAAAGGATCCAACATAGCAACGTAATATTCGCAAACGGTAACTTGGTGCCAGCCGAGCGGTCACAGCGCGGTCCTTATTCTATTATTCAAATATTAGTCTTCGTGCACGGCTTTGTTTTATACTATGAGGCTCCCATCAGTAACCACCTACAACGCCCGTTCTACCATTCGACAACTTTACTTCAACTTTTATTTATTTATTTATAATAGCTATTGCTTAGTCCCTTTTTCGTATACATACAGTATGCCTTCCGTAACAAAATATACTTATTATTGGTTGTGTTCAGTTGTAACTGAGAACTTGTTTCGTCAAACTTAACAGAATATTAATTAGCAGTATCACAAAAATATTCACTGCTCTAAATTTTAAAAATAAATACAATTGTACATGCATTCCTTATATAGAATGTTGTCGCGGAAAATAAAATTATAAAACACAAACATACTTAAAAACTCTTCTACAGATTTGTTAAACAACTGAGCGCCCGTACCTAGTGCTAACCTCACGGCATGAAGCCGAACTATCATAGATATTTTGAGGTTGATTTTAGCGAGAATTCCGTTAGGAATCCACATTGAATGGTTCTCAGTTCTCACTAACAAGTCTGCGTACTCGTTATAACATTTCCGGAAATAATTTTCCACCAGTTAACAGCATATCAGTTGTACCTACCTACTTGACGTATTAATTAGAACTGCGGTTTCAGCAGTAATGATGTAAATTTCCAAAATGTTACATTCAACGTAGTTAACATAATGTTCGGTGAATTAGTGGTCAAACCGTTGTGCATATATCACTACATTTAGATTTAGACTAAAACACCTTCGAGAAAAGAGTCTATTCCGACTATAAAGGCCGACTGTGCTTCCCCGATATCTTTGGGTAATTTTTTCGCGGAGACGATCACTTGATGATCCTAGTTGATTTACTGCACTCTTTTATAAGTTAAACACAGTTCAATACGTTGACTTACGTGGATTGTGAGACAATTGAAATATCATGATGTAACTTTGTTCATGATTTCCCTATTTATTATGAGTAAGTTTTAAGGACTTAGACTTGATTCCTCCGTTTAATTATTATAATTAATACCCAATTCATAGAAGTCTTAAATGGTTATCAGGATCTATGAAAGCCTTCCCATACCGTAACCGCCCGACTCGAAAAAAATATTTCCGGATCACACAATGTTTTACGTTAGTGAGGAAGTCAAATCCACGACCTCTCTCGTCACAGCCCGCTGCACATCCGCCGCGCTGCGCTGTGCCGAGACGGTCATCGCCAATACAAGAATTCAGGAAAATTCCATATAATACATTAGGTATATTTATCGTGTACATTATTTTATTTATATTTTTTATGTTCTATTGTACAAATCAATTTAGCGATCAGCAATGACATAACAATAAGAACGTCTGCAGCCTGCCACTATTTCGTTTTCTGACTACCAAAATAAAATAAATAAAATAGTAATAATATAATATAAGTATATAAGTATTTAGTATTATTATTAACTTGATGACACATTGGAGAGTTCGGAGACAAAGTTCTGACATACAAATAAGGTAAGTACTTATCATTACTTTTAAAATCAATCTAAATAAAGTCCACTAATAAGCTATGACAAAAAAAGTTTATTTATTCCAAGAACTAGGTTTGTAAAGCCTTTCTATTACCGAGTGTTATTCGATACGGCTGACCTGGACGCTGAGTGCACTGCCGTCTGCCGCAGCTGTACAACCTAATGTTATGGAATTAGCTATAATTTTAAAAGAACCTTTACTGAAAAGGAACAGAATTGTTAAACCTTATTTTTCGGGGAATGTTTCATTTCCTATTACCAAAATTTAAATATCTGACAAATGACAAGATTCTCGACATTTACGACTGATGTGCTGTTTCCACTTAAGTTTACCATTACATTCTGCAATATAAAGGTAATGGTATGAGGGGAATGCATAGAACTAGACACATTTCGGTGTAACTTATACAATAAAAATAGTTTTCAAAATCCATTTAGAAGTGCCAGAGATATGGCTAACATCTTCATCTTGGGTAACATCAACATGGACTTAAAAGTAAAACGACTACGACTACAATGCTGAGGTCTCGGGTTCGATCTCCAGGTCGAACACAGTGGTATTGAATTTTTCTATTCAGTATCAGCCCGGAGTCTGCAAATTTTGTCCGAAACGGCGATAAGCTTGCCCCCTTTCACATCATGGGACGGAATACGCACAGCGAGAAGTGGGTGCAGTAGTTGCCCCTCTGCCTACCCCTTCGGGAATAAAGGCGTGAGTCAACAACAATCTATGTTACATACATAAAGTTTGTTAAAAGTATGTTATCGCATGTAGCTTCGTTTGTCCGGACGTATTGTAATATTGGTGCCTTATTGCATTATGTACGTCCTACCACCATCTTGAAAATAGGCAGATTACAAAAATCATCAAGTTATTATTATTATTATTTTTTTTTATTACGAGACGAGCATGTTGTTCGCCTGATAGTAAGCGAAACGACCACCCATAAACAGTAGCAACACCATCCAGCACCTTGAGAACCGGAGATGTGACTTATTTAAATACAAGTACTTACCTATAATAATACCAGTCCTGTGTTATATACTGACCAGTGCTGAGCCTTCTCTACTACTGAGAGGGTTTTAGGCCTTAGTCTACCACGCTGGCCTATTGCGGGTTGGCAGACTTCACACAGGTACCCTCGAAATTCTTATGGAGAATTCTCAGGTATGTAGATTTCCTCAGGTTTTCCTTCACCGTTAAAGTGAACGATATATAATTGATAAACAATACACACATAACATCGAAAAGTCAGAGGTGTGTGCCATGGGTTTTGAAACTGCGGACATTGTGTCGGCAGACCGTTCCATTCCCAAGTAGCCTATAGTCCACTATACAATTACCTATATGAGATATAAAGACAAGATAATATAAAATACGTATTTTGTATCTGGTAGGTATATGAAATACTTTATAATGTTTATTTTGCGTCTTATATTTAGACACAATATTTTAGTATCTTAGTATTTTACAAATACAAAATTTTCTAAAATACTTTTACTAATTACCTATGCATTTTTTACACTAAAGCCACATTTAGACTGGACATGGGCGCCGCCGCCTGGAAATATCGCGTCGGCACGGCGCGACGGCGTGCTGATGATTTCAGCCGACGCGGCGCGCTGACGTGGAATCAGATTGAGAACATAATATTTGTCAGGCATTAGAAAAAATATACACATAAATTAATGTCATATAGATGTAGACAAGTGGGAGCTGCAGACAATCAGTCCACCAACGAAATTTTCCTAACGTTACGTATTTTGCAACTTGTATTTCAGATAATTTTTTGAGGTATCTTGAACATCTCTGCTTAGCTGGCAATTTAAATTAAGCACCAACTCCAAATATACGTAAATAAAGTTAAACTGTTTTTTTTTAGTTTGTAGTGGTTTTGAAGTCTGTTTTATTTTTGTTAAAAAGTTTTTTTTATTGCTTTTTTGTTAGTTAATTAAGGAATAGTGTAAACAATACAACATAGGTATACGATTTCAGCATTCGCGGGTCATCTGCTATTAGTTATTGGAGAGTTCCGTTGTCTATCTTCGATGATCTTCATCAGATCTTAATAAATTATATACTAAAGCCTTCCGTGAAAATTATACATTTGAATAACGAAAGCGCTATCGAAATCGGATCCCTAGGTTTTGAGAAAATCGCGGCCTTACAAACTTCACACATACATGAACGCGTCGAATACAGAACCTCCTTTCTTAAAATCGTCTTAGAAAGATTCAAACGAAACTTTACATCTACGACAATCTTAAAGACGCGCCATGTGCAAGCTTATTAGGCGACGCGACCAAAAATTCTCTTTTTCAAATTAAGTACATAGAAAGTATAACACACGTATACACTGCTTTGTGTCGTTATGAACACACTCATTAATAAATCTTAAACACTTGGCTGCTTCAGGCTGTTAGTCTGAACTATAGGCACGCTAACATTTTGATAAACACAATAGTTTTCTTAAATGTATCCATGAGCATTTGATCTTATACTTTGGCAGAAAGGAATCTTCAAACCACGACGTTTATATATATTGTCTAAGACAGCAGTAGATAAATTTATATATACATTTTTATTTTGATATATTTCTATTCCATACCATGTAGTCACCGGAGCAAACCCGCTACAAAGTGCTCGTCTAACAACTAGAAGTTGGACGAGGCAATCGATGCGACAACATAAAGTAGCTCACTTCCTAGTTATTGTTGAATAAAACGAGTGTAGATTAATCGAAAGTTTCACGATGTGTTTAGTCCATATAAACTTCTGCAAAAGGCAACGGGAAAGCAAATGCCTGTATCAATCCACTTTTGCATTACAAGGCGGCTTATAACGTGGTGAAAGTTGATCAAACATGGGCACAACGGGCTCGACGACTATTGTCTCCTAGGTTCATCTCACCCGACACTTGGTTGTAAATATAGTTACTTACTGCTGTAATAAATTCTGAAAAAATAATAAAACGCGGACGAAATGAAATTATAAAAATATACTAATAACAAAATTCAATTTCATAATGCGTCTGTGGCTTTTAATAGAGGGAAATTGCTCTTTACGCTTTCATAGCAGAGAACATCGAAGCCTTTTATTATTTACGAAGCTCCTAAATGAATTAAAATGTTTTATATTTACTACTTGGTTGCAGTTTTCTGCTGGCCTAGTGGCAGCGTCCATCGCCCATATAGGTATATGGGTTGTGGATAGGGTTGCCGCCTTTTTTTGTATATATAAGGTACTTTAGTTATTTAAAGGTCGAATAAAAGTACGTACCTAATGTCAAAGTAAAGTACGATTTTTTTTGCTTTATTAGGTTGTTTATCATATTTTTTTGAGAAATTTTAACAAGTGTATTTAATAAAAATATCTTTGCAAAGCAACTGCGTACTCTCCTTACAGTCCATATTTAAATAAAAGTAAGTAAGCACTACTTACTTATTTTTTCATCCGATTCAAATAGGTATGCTTTATTTATTTTGTTGAAGTTATATATTTGCAGTTTTCCAGATGTTGACCTTAACATGTGCTAACTCTTTTCCGAATTTCATGATTCTAGGTAGTTAGTCTAACTTCTAGGTCAACAGGAAAGTACCCTATAGGTTTTGATTACCCTTGCGAAATCGCAAAATATGCACAATATGCGACATAAACGGTCATATCTTTTGATCGCGTTGACTTACAAGTTTGACTTTTTCACAGCTGCAAGAGACCGTATTTGATATACATTTAAAATTGATATCTCTACGCGTTCCTGAGAAAAAGGGTCTTAACAGACAAACAGACAGACAAAAACATACTATAAGGGTCCCTTTATTCCTTTTGAGATCCGGAATCCTAACAAGGTCAAATGCTAGAACAACACTTGTTGTAGCGACGACCCCATGTGAAGTAGGGCAAGATGACCTTTTGGTATGACAAGTTATGTTCTTCTGCACTAAATTACTTCGGAAATATGCTAGAATCTGTGTAAAGACACTCACTCTCAATATAGGTAAGTACTTATACTATTAGTATACACATACACACAGTCACGCTCATTATCCCCGAAGGGGTAAGCAGCAGTGCAACTAGTGCACACACTATTCGCCATGCGTATTCCGTCCCATGATATCATAGGGGGCTAGCCTATCGCCATGTCGGGCATAAATTTCAGACTCCGGGCTGGTATTGAGAAGAAAAACCCAATATCTAGGTACTTACCTACTTATATGAAATAATTTTAAGTAAGTAAGTCCTTACAGAAAACTAAGAAAAATTTACTATTTCTTCAAGAACTTTGTAGTGATCAAATTATTAGTGTAAGTATTTAATCAAAGACACACCAAAATACAAATCTAAAACCGAAAAGAACAAAAGTCTGTTCAATCCATAGGTTTTGGATTCTGCAACTTATAAGTAATCTATACTAATATTATAAAGCTGAAGAGTTTGTTTGTTTGTTTGAACGCGCTAATCTCAGGAACTACTGGTACGAATTGAAAAATTATTTTTGTGTTGAATAGACCATTTATTGAGGAAGGCTTTACGCTATATAACATCACGATGCAATTATTAGGAGCGAAGAAATAATGGAAAATGTAAAAAAACGGGGAAAATTATTCATCCTCGAGGGCTTCCATTGCGTGCGCTGCGAAAACGGTTCAAGATACCAAAAATATATGTATCAAAGAATTATTCCTCTTGAAATGACCTAAAAAAATGTCCTCAACAGTATATGTCTATCTTTTAAGATTAACTCACTAGAACCGTTTTTATGGTAATCAAATTTGGTCGAAATTAATGCATTATTTGTTAAGAGTTGTATCAACGTCATAATATTAATCTTTATCCAAATAAATGTGTTGGATAGTGATTCAACGGGAAGGTTTTTATGTTCTTTTAGCCCGGAAAAACTTATTAACGCGGGCGAAGCCGTGGGCAAAAGCTAGTCATATTATAATACTTACCTTGTTGATTAATGTATCATAATTGACATTATTCTTAAGTTAAGTAAGTACTTAACATTCTATCCAATGCTAATATATCTGTACAATACATAGGAAGGTAAAATAATTATCCATCTACTTAGACTAACAACCATCTATTCAAAAATAATTTAAAGTAGGTATCAGAATGCTTCGAAATTAACCGACGACCTAGATATCAAGAATTGTTGGTTGGTACTTACGTACCCAATGTACAAATTAAGTAGGTACTTACTTACTAGGTACTTACTTGAGCAAGTACCAAAATCTTCATTTAACCTACAATAATTAACATAAAATCTAATTGTTTTTAACGTCTATAAGTTGGTAAGTGTAAATTATAGAGATATTGTAAGGATAAACCCACTTTATTATTGAGATGATAATTTATTTTTTTCAATTCTTTTCGAAGTTGGCAAGTTTGGTAAAAGTGGAACGCATCACGGACGATCACGTCATCGCACGCGTGGCAAGCGCGAACAGGAGCCGCGTCACCACCGCCAATCTCGCCAACGCGGTAATCATATACCTGCCTCGCTCTATTGCCTCCCACACGCGTCTGCTGAGCGAGAGGGCTTACATTCAAGCAGCAAGCGGTAAACTTTATATCCAAAATCCAAGTTGCTGGATTCCGCTCAGTTAGTTAGTTGTTCCACAGCCGCAGTTGGTAACACACGCTTCTTTCTTTATCAAAATAACTTTTCGTAAGTTCGTCATGACGTTGCGCTGCGTGCTTGTGGTTTTGGCCCTCGTGGGGGCCACGTTCGCCGGTCCAGAGGTCACCGAACTTAAGGTAGACGTGGTAAGCGTCCCCGAAGGATGCACCACCAAGTCGAAGCACGGCGACATGCTGACCATGCACTACACAGGCACCCTCGACGACGGCCACAAATTTGATTCCAGGTAAGCTATACCAATTATAAAAGTACATAAAATTTTGCGCCATTGTTTTATGCGAACTTGCCATAACCTTGTTTTAAAGTTGATAATGCGTCTTATTTGCAAGAATCGGTGGAAGAATCAAGTTTTAATCGCACCGAAGCTATGAGGGTCAAGTCTCTGACATTTTAAAGCAAGTCAGCAATCCCTTAAACCGACGTGAATGCACGAGAATAATGAAACCAAATGTAGCGAAAGTAGTATGTCAATATCGTGCGAAGTGGTATACTTACCATAGTCTCTGCATAGTCTCATGGAGAAGCGATACAGGCGGATAATATTATTGTGTATTTATCTGAATATTTGTTTGTATTCTTTTTGTTGCATTTATGCTTGCTTTAGCAGTTGGCACACGTGTAATAAGTTTTATTTTCCTCAAAACTTAATTACGTTTTATCTACCTACCTATCTACTTACTTTAAGCGGTATTTATAACGATTTGGGGATTTTATATTACTTGAATAGGCACGTACGATTAGTTATCTTCATACCTAATGTATATTCGCAACGAATTTTACAACCTTAATAAAAAAAAGTGAAATAATCTAGCTAATGAAGGGGCTGAGATTCTTTCAAATCCTTGGCAAACTTCAACGCCACGCAGACCTCCTTCGTACACCACCGTCGAACGGATTAAATTTCATATAAATTATAATAAGAACAAGGGCAGACCGAGCCTGTGGCCCGTGGGTATGCGCTCGTGGCGCGGTGCGTCTTCTGTTAATCGGCCCCAGTATTGAGTAACAATTATAATCTACTTAGCAACAATTAACGACTTTATTAAACGATAACGAGTGATGGCTATAAGGGGCCATTCAATCGCACCAATAGGCGTTAGTGGGATCCCTGCTGTGTTTATTTTCGATGACATAGGGGATGGTGGGGGGGGGGAATAGTATGGTAGTATTTGAACGGCCCCTAATGATAATGTTTTTTTATTTTCAAAAGATAAGAACTGTGCCCTGTTTATCAAACATTACAAGTCTACAAGTTGCATAGTAAGATGTTTGTAACATGGACTAATTTCCAAGAGAAAACGCTTGTAATACAAGGCTTGTAACGTTTGATAAACAGGGCACTGGTCTTGCAGTATGAAAGACTATCAGACACGAACACTATTTTCCGTCGCCACTACAAAACCAACCAAAACCTAAAATTGGAATGCATTTCTTCTACTTATCCGATACTAAACTCCTCTTTTATGATTTATTTTTGTAATGAATTATTGCCACTTAAGAATTTTGATCTGGATATTATGCTAATAAGGATGAGAGCAGAAATTATGAGTAGGCCAATCAAAAACTGCAATTTGTATTTGCGGGTACATTGAGGTTTCTAGGAATCATATTAAATTTAATAGCGATTTTCTTTTCATCCTGTCAATTTAAACGATGAATATTTAGGCGCCGTCGCAAGATTAAATCAATTGCATGATGCATCAGGAGCACGACACAAAACCTAGGGAACGAACTGTCAATATTTTATTTAAATATTTTCATGCAATACCTACATACTCTAAGTGAGGGCTGCTTTAACGGAATTTCTTATTTCAGCAATTTAGTTGAAACAACTGACACTTTAATTGTTGTATGAAAACGAAATGTTGACAGCTCATGCCATTATTTTTGTCGTGTGTCGGACGCAATAGCCGACACCGTTTGCGCGCCACCTTAAATCCATGAATAATTATATTACGTAAACAGTAGAAAAGTAAATTGTGATAATAAGTAATCTTAATTGTAGATAATGCTGTATATTTAATATTGTAGAATTAAGTACAGCGGTACTGGAGTTTCACTTGCAGTTTGAACCGTCTTTCGTGCATACTGCGTAGTTTCGCATCGGCTGGCCACGTTGTAGGCAATAACAAAATATAGCAATAATTTCACGATACAGTGATAATTTCCTATGTGAAAAACCTGTAATAAATAGTCGTATGTTCTCTGAAGGTTCTGTACCAACAGCGATTTCATACATTCAATACAAAGGCATATAAGTACTTTTTCATTTGTGACGTATCGTTTTGAATTATCTGTCATTCCTTTATGTGTGCAATATGGATGAGTTTCGTGTTAATATTGCGTACACATTTACAAATATTGAATTACTAATAGCAACAGCAAAAAAACGTTATCGTAACGAAGATTTTCAAAAGGATTTCAATTTGAATAGGTATAAACCTGCGTTAGACACGTCCGCACAAATTTAACTGTATACACGTAACAAGTGTTCTGGCGAGCATAACTAGCTGCGTCCGATCACAGAATGCAATGATTTCTATCAATAGGAATACAGGCGCTACTAATTGTCGACAAAAATCACGTACACCTGCTCAAATTTATTCAACAGTATCAGATGAGATTTAGAATTTACCTAAAGATATATTTTTTCTACTTTGACGATTCCCAGAATATAAGACACTAGCTTGTGTCCGCGGCTCCGATCGTTTGACAGTTTTTCCGGAATAAATATTTTCCTGGGATAAAATGTTCCCTGTAGTAATCCGTGCAGATTCAACCATATTTCAAAACTCGTGTATCTAACAGCTATAACGCTGACTCAGTGATATTGAATTCAGCTGTACGTAAATAATCTTTTGATATTTGCGATATTACAAACAAACTATTGTAACAATTCAACAAATGACTACCTACGCATATATTTGATGATAGCTGCAATAATTCACGAAAATAACTATTAAGTTAAGTGTACACGTGACCCAGCTACGGTTGTTTTAATAGCTTACATTGCAACTGTAAAATTGCTGATCATTTGTCCTCACTTCAAATAAATTGAATTCTTGCCGCATTTTAAAAATTATAGATTTGCAGTGACATACTTACTGCATGTTTTTAAATATGCAATTTTTTATCCAATGCAATAAAATACATTATTAACGAATATTAGCCATTTTGCCAATTACCCTAATGGAAAAAAACATTTAAACATTATATAATAAGTATGAAAATAAATTGCTTTTTGTCAATTATTTTTTGCGCTGTTAATTTTGAATAGGCAAATTAAACTACAGATTAGGCACATAAATTGTTTGGAATTTGACTATGTTATAAAAGTTGGGAAAATCATTGAACAAAAAATTCACGCAAAACAATCCAACTCTACAAAACTGATACATTCATTGAAATATGATTAGGATCCTTTCTTAACATAGAAATCAAGTTAGTGCTGAATATCAAATAAGAAGGTATGTGAAGTCTACCAACCCGCACTAGGCCAGCGTGGTGGACTAAGGCCTAAACCCTCTCAGTAGTTGAGGAGGCCCGTGCTCAGCAGTTGTCAGTATATAATACAGGGCTGGTATTATTTTTTTTATTATCCTACTAATATTATAAACGCGAAAGTTTGTAAGAATGTATGGATATTTGTTACTCTTTCACGCAAAAACTACTGAACGGATTTCTATAAAATTTGGCGCATGGGTAGATCATGTCCTGGATTAACACATAGGCTACTTTTTATCCCAGGAAAATATAAAGCGGGACTTTTATCCCGAAAAACTTTTTAAAGCGGGCGGAGCCGCGGGCAAAACTTGTATCAAATAAGAAGCTCAAAGGCAGTGGAAAACAGTTTTATTATTGTATCTGTAATCAATTGTAACTTATCTACATTACGGAAAATAATAATCACAATACATATTAGAACACTTAACATTATAATATTGTAGGTACATATTTTGGCACGTCCTGCATTTGTCTGAACCTTTTTCGTCTATTGGTACTTAAACTGCCAATCATTGTAATGGTTAATCTGTTGTGATCTGAAATAATACAATATTTCACTCTGATAATGTATTGGCATAATAATATGTTTTGATGAGACTAGTCATTGAATAAAACGATTGGCGCTGAATCTAATTTTTGCGGACCACTGAAGAAAATCGCTTTACTTTATAAGATTTCCTCTCTACAACGTTTACAAAGTTTTCTATCAACAGATTGCCCAGCTCCATGTTGAACGATGCTCGTTATACTGTAGATCAAAAATTCTATCTTAGGAAAAAGTAATTACTTCGTCAATACACTAACTAAATGTTTTGCAGTCAGTGAGTGACCCCATTTTAGGGAGAGAGTGATACATTTTTGAAATTTAAACATGTGTTTCTGATATATTATATACGTTAAATAATTAGCATAATCCATAAAGAACTACTGCAAAAACATGTTTTGATTTACGGTAGGTATTTTTGAAGCAATAATACCCACTTGAAACACCTTTCATATCGCAGACAAGTACTTCAGACTAAGTACAGACCTACGCTATACACTATAGTACAAGTAAAACACGTTGCTGTTTTATAGAAATTATGATATCTTGTATCATCATAGCTTTTTATTTCCAGTCATAATATAACACAATAGTTGCACTGCCTACTGACGCAATAGTCACAAAAAAGTCAATTTTTATTTGCATTTGTACGTACTTATTATGCAAATATTGGATAGTATAAAATATCTAATAAAATAGCTACTCAGAGTTCCGTGAAAGGCTTGCAGCCGAAATCTGTCATTTCACGAATCCGATGTTATGAAATTCGAGTTTCACAGAGATGCAATGCATTTTATTTATTGTTTAAACTTTAATAGAAACTGTTCATAGCCAAATGTGATATACCATGGTCAGAGAGATAGTCCTCAAAATCCCACTTTAAAATTAATTACAGTGGGGTATCTACTATCTATGTTGTCATAGGAGAATGCCCAAATCTGGGTCCACTCTTTAAATGCACTGTATGGCCTTGTGAAATGAATCATAATTAACGAAATATTTATTTGAAATAAATCCTTTTCGGGGTTTATTTCAATTCAACAAGATATACAAAATTACATTATGCGGGACAGTCTCCCATACAGATGGGCATTCTCTTTTCAAAAAAAAAACAAATAAATAACATACGCTTATTAAAATTGCACGATAATATTATTATTCATCTTTTAGAAAAGCAAGCTGTTTTGGTGTTTTTTTTATAAGACACAAACTTTATGTTATATTATTGTTCAGTACCTACTAAGATGACCGAGTTTTGCTCGTTTTTTTTGGTAAATTATGTTTAATTATGTTTTAGAAATTATATTTAAATACGAATTACACACTGCTGAATTATGAATAATATTTTTATAAATAAACAATTGATTTTCTTAGTCTTACGGGAATCACGAAGTATTCTCTTTCATACTTTCCTGGCGGTTTTTAATTTCGACATGGCATTATCTGCGCTTCAAATTCACGTCGGTGGCCAGACAATAATGTGTGTGTGTAAGACAAAAAGGATGTTTACTTTAAAATGTGTCCTGGAAGAATGTTTCGATTAACGCGTGTTTTAAAGTTTGGCAGGCTTTTGTGAATCGTTACTCGTGGGTGACGGCACCGGGCCGGGTCTATGTTCACTACCAGCTTGAAAACTTGAAAAAAATACGGATGCTAAATGTGACGATCTGCAATTCCATGAGAGTGTCTGAATAAAAACTCAGACATGCATACAACAACTAAGTATCTACCTTTTTGTAAAAAATGGCGTAAGTACATAATATAGAAGGCCTTATAGCAATTATCAATGGTATACAATGAAATTTAACAAATATACAACTTTGACACCATAAACCAAACTCGAAATTCATCCAAAGACGTAATGTGTGATTAACTAATAAAAGTTAAACATGTTTTATACAAAAGGGCTAAACTTCCGTTATTACAGTTTATATGCGTGAGAGAAAATTTAACGTTTAATTATCTGGAGTCGAGCGAGGTTGTTTTAAATAATTTACTTATTTCAATTATTATTGTTGTGAAATGAGGCGCACCTTGTGGCGCCGTCTGTGGTTTTCAGCTACTAGTCCTCCGGTTACCGACTCGGCAGACTTCTGACTATCAACTCATCGAGTAGCTTCCGCTTGCTATTGATACCTTTGTGCTTTGATTTGCATGTTCGTTATGTTACGAAATAAATTGTGTTTTCCTTTATTAATTAAACCGCCTTTTTAACATTAACTACATACTGATAATCAATTTCATAGTTGGTTACAATTGAACTGTTTCAGGAGTAAAAAAAGAATAAAAAAAAAATGCTTTCGAATAAAAAAAGAATTTTGAAAATCGGTCAACAATTATTGGGGGAGAAATCGGTGAACATATATTATACATATAGTCTGACATAGAGTTTTCTCTTTTTTTGAAGTCGGTTAAAAATGGTTAGGTAACGATGTCTAAATTGCATGCTGTTAAGTTCAGTAGGTCATACTTTTACCGCATCATTGAGCTGTAGAATAGTTTTCCAGAATACGTGTTCCTTCCTATATCGGGTCCTTAAAGCGGAGTGTGAAGAATTGGGCAGGCCGGCATAATTATACTGAGTACTGACCGTATGGGGATACGTTTATCGCTTGCTGGTCGACATTTTTTGTTTTGGTCTTCACTTTACTTAACATCAGTTGGAGTAGAAGCACTTTCCCGTGCATTCGATAAAAAAATCTATTAAGTAGTTAAAAATATTTCCTTTGTATAACCTTGTCGCTTAAAGACACTCGAGATTCTTTCTTGTCTACCAGTGTCTTAGGGCACCGAAGTTGTCAAAGCTTGGTGACACGTTAGCGGTCCTTTCACCGACTTGTACCAAACACCATACCATTTTGTGACAAATCACCTTATCACTACGTTACATAATATTATTATTAAAAAGCATAAGGCACTTTAATTATAATAAATACTGCCTCTCGTGGACTAACGCATGTCGGAACATCTTGAAAATTTTTGAGCCCGAATCGCGTTACCGATTCTAAATGTAGGTTAATTAAGAAACCTTGTATGCGATTAGAGTTCTTAAATTATTCACGTCGGCACTCAGGTGTCGCCACTTCTCCAGATAAACAGTGACGAAGTAAATTGAGCCCCTGCTTTCTTTGCCGTTTGATTTCTTGGCTCGTTCGCATACGTTTTAGGGTTCCGTAGCGAAATAAGAAAGCCTCGTAGTTGCGCCATGGCAGACCGCATGTCGAAATATTTTATCCAGAGATGATTAGAACAAGCTTCGTATTGGTATACGTATATAAATAATTTAATACACAGAAATAACAGATAATTTAGAACATAAAAGAAGAAAACGGAAAATTTGGTTGGAAATATAACAAAAATATTTTTATAATTAATTGTGCAGAGTAATATTGACGTCCTGTGCTTTTGTCAAAAACGGAGTTTCAAATTCCCTGAAATTAATACACGTACATACTAGAATCCTATCGAATCCCTGTATTCAATTTCATCGTTACGTAAAATTGTTATTGGTTCCAAATCAAGGATTACAGGGATCCGAAAGAAATACAATGACAAAATTGAAATGATTTGGCACGGGACTATCTCAATTAAAGGCGATATGATTGCTTATTTAATAATAATTTGGTGTAAAGTACATACAATATACATTGTGCCCTACATTTGCCTGTCGTGTCTAAATATCATTATATTAAAAGCTATCATATTAAGTAGGTAAGATTTTTAGGACACTCGTGTGGTTTCTCTAGTACAATTCGCCTATAACTTGAAAGTAGACACCCCAGAGGGGATTTTAGTTAGGCGAAAGCCGATCGCAAATGTTAAATCGTTCCTTTGCACTACAAAAATATCGTGTTCGCTAATGGTTCGCTATATTAAAATAAATGTTATTTAAGTAGAGATATCCTCGAGCGATCTGTCTCTCTTCGTCTCGTAGTCGTATGTACAGGCAGTAAAGTTACCATTATGTGCACCATTATTTAATTAACAATGCTAACTTCGCAACGTTGCTATCTGCGTGAATCTCGAAAATTTGTTCGAAACTTATGGACTACTTGCTTTTTATTTTGTTATATATCAAACAAAAGCAATTAAAGTGAAGAACGGAACTATAATGAAACTTTACTAAGACAAAACACACACCGTGTGAATATGTCGTTTATTTTAATTTGGTGACTTTGCTTTTTATAGTGTAATACAATAAAGATATTCTAGTAATACACGCCTAATTTATTGCACTACGGGTATTGTAGTAACAAAGTTTCGTAAAAAGTTAAACTTTGGTCCAAATTACCATACAATATGGAAAAGAACATAAGCCAGTGTCGACCGGAGAGGTCCATTCTGTAACTTTTTAATTGTCTCCGTGGACTAACTCGCTACGTTGCCGGCCGCCTATCTGAGACTAATTGACGCTTTCTTTTTCGCAATAGCTGCGTGGCCGGCCGTGTCCCAAATTCCTAAAATCTTATAATCTAATGGCGAAGAGATATTCGCGATGAGTCCGATTTTATGTCACCCTATATCGAGTCTTAGAAAGCACAAGCGATTGGCGACCGATGACTGACTGACTAGACCTGCAACGGAAGCGAGCCGCGAGCCACGCGACCCGCGTCACGTCTAGAATCTAGACTCTCGCCGCACGCTTGACGGAACTCATCAGCCTACGCACCCACTTTAAATATTTAAGCCTAGGCTCACACAAACGGCAAAATAATTGCGTCGATGCAATAAATAGTGATAAAAAACTTGAGAGGTGTCAAGGGACACCCGGATGGAACGAAGTTGTTTTCGATTAATTAGTGAAGATATTGCAATAAAATTTTATTTCTTTTAAGTTATAATAATAATTGTATATTTCATTAATATGTTTGACGTTACCACATCAATGAAAACATTTACTTCTACCTACACAATAGATATGTCATCGAATCACGATCATCACCTAAGCAAGCATTGACATTAAAATTAAAATACATCTAACGAAAAAAAACTACTCTAAAAGCATTTAAATCTTAGAGTGTGTATACGTAGTTATACTTACTCTAAGATTTAAATTATCTTTTTTTATTTAAATTTCGAATGTCACTTTTACGGCCAGTTCTTTATTGTTACTGGCTGGTTTCACAGGGCAAGTATAAAAGTGTCGTGACAACTTTTCGTAAGATTTTTTTCCGTCTAGCCACCTTTCACAACGCGCGATAAGGATCTTCGTTCCAATTATTAATGGCTATAAGTTAAAGGCTAAAAAATAAATGGTACATTAAAAGTTAAAAATATTATAAATGTTAAGAAGTAAGGAGTTGCATGAAAAGCATAAGCGTTTAAACGTTTAATGTATGTCTTGCGTCTTGCTATTTAGATTATAATGTTAAATTTTTCAACTCAAAAGATGCGACCGTTATGTCGCATATTTTGCAATTTCGCAAGGGAATCAAAACCTATAGAGTACTAAAAAGTCAATTTACGATGACAAACTTATTATTTGAGTTTATTATATGAACAGGTATAACTTGTAATGACCACCTCTAGCAATATGGTATATTCTATTTTGTCAAGTAAGTCTTGGCAAACATCTATTGTCATTCATTTTATCAACAATCATCAGCACAGAATAGAATAAACTTGCGACGAGCAGCCGATGCAAAAATACCGTCCGCCTACCGTTATGAACCGCTTTTACGCACTTAGCTTTGCTATTTCTTTTATATTACAGCACTTCTTATAAACCGTGCGTGTTTTTTTTTTTGTTTTCGCGGAGTAAGTGACTTATTACTACCGCCCAGTGTTCAAGGGGAACGACTGAGCGGTTATGTTGGGTTCACCGTGCCTTACGACCCGACGTTGAGCCGCCCGGAAAGATGGAAAACGTCGGGCGACCGCCGGGCCAAGTCCCTACCCTATGTACACCGCACGGCATACCAACTAAAACTCCGCGGTGGCCATCTTCGGCGCATTAGGGACGGCTGCGGGCTTCCTCCGACTCACGTCTAAGTTGTCGTCCGCAACCGCCCCTGCGCGTACCGCTCTTGCGGTCCGTCTCCTGTTGTTGCGGGGGCTCAGAAGCCCCCGTACACCGAAGGACGCCCTTGGCGTCAGAGGCAGCGTAAGGTACGCTGCCGTCCATCACGGGGGTCACAAAAGTTGGCTAGACTAATAGGTGGACGGCCCCTCCCGCCCACCCGTGACCCCCGGAAACCGTGCGTGTGCGCATAGCTTTATGGAGAAAGCAAAGTTTGTTTAATGTTAGAAAACAATGCCGTAACAACTTCCACGGCTTGTCACTGCCAAGTTGCATTATTACATTTGAGGCGTTTCCACGTACAATAATGGTCTGTAACAATTTAGATTGCAGCTTAGAGACAAATCGTCGTTTTGCACTCGCAACATTATGTACTACATTGATCATTATACTCTTTCTTTACATCTTTAATGTTTGGTCGTTATATTGTATACAGATAATATCTAAGATGTATCATGTATGGGCCCAGTTAGAAAATTAACTAAATCCAACAATCTCGTCATTGGTTTCGTTTGCGCAATACGACAAACTGGAACTCTAGATGAACTTCTCAATATTCCCCTGATATTATGAGTAGAGAGTAGGTACTCAAAATAAGGTTCCAATTTATTTGATCCGATATTAAAAATTCGTTAGGATCTGCTCAGAGAGGAATTGAACATGAAATAAAATGATTCGAAATGCGGTCACTTCGAGTGTGATATTATAAGCATTATAATATGTTTGGTAGGAAAGTAATATACTGTGCAAATACACTGAAATATATACTAAAGAAGGCCCAGAGCACGGCCTTTAAAATACTATTTTCTATATTTATTAAAAAAACTTTTACAAACCATTTTGTGTGTATACAGTATCCATTTTTAGTCGAGAGATCTATTTAAACACACGGCAGTTAATGCTTTCATGTAAATAATAAATCACGACAAAACCATAAAATGTACTTACAAAAATGCTAAGTCTTGCAACCCAGGTCATTTACTGTAAAAAGCAAAATCTCATGTAAAACTAAGTAGGTACATTATAATTATACTGACTCTTCGACTTGGCGGGGCACTGCCGTGCTCCCAGATATTACATACGCAAGAAAGAAAAAGGATAAAGAAAACCTAAACAAACAAAAAACTCTTAAAATGTGGGTACCCTTGTGCTAGCTACTTGTCTGACTTATCGGTCATCACGTATTGAAATGACCTTTACGTATGAAAATGGCGCGGCGCGACCCTTTCTCAGAATGAAATTCTCACTCTTCACTTTCCCAGAATAAAACTCCCACTATTCACTTTGCCAGAATAAAATTCCCACTCTTCACTTTCCCAGAATAAAATTCCCACTATCCACTTCCCAGAATAAAATTCCCACTATCCACTTTTCTGGGATAAAATATGACCTATTTTAATATTGACTGGAACTTGGTATATGTGTGTGTTAAAGTATAAAGAATATTGGACCGCACCACGAGCCTAGTGCGCTTTAATTTTTAATGGAAACTGCTAATTCATAAACCGAAGAAAACCCTTCAAGAACTTAACTTTTGAAACAAAGATGAACTTACTTTTATTAGTGAGTCTTTGTTTGGAATTCTTAAAAATATTTGATTCTGCTTTAGTAGTAGTTAATAGTAAACATGACTACATTATTGTTTTTAGGAATATACCGGCTATGAACTTTAGCGAACGAAGGCGGTAAACAAGTGATAGAAAATCCTATTATAGCGCAATTTAACTTGCTTCCATTCTAGACATGTAGCAAGTCAAGTTGGGCACTAAGTGAGCTCGCACTTACTGAGTGCTTGAGCCCTGTTTACCTTCGGAGAACTTCACCGAATAATGAGTTTTGATAGTCCATTTTATCTAATGGTTTACTGAAATTGCTGTCTAAAACATTGATTAAAAGGATATTATAATATTTCTATAATCTATCAATATGAATACTAAGTTTTTCATGATATAGTACTTTTTATTGTAACAGCAATACACCTCCAATGGAAACGTTTTATTTCTTTCAAAATCCTATTATAAGTGCGTTCATGTCATATAATGAAAGCTTAGAGTATTTATCCAATATAGTGCTCGCGGCTCCGCCCGCGTGAAAAAGTTTTTCCGGGTCAAAAATATTTTTCCGGGATAAAAAGTAGCCAATAGCACTCAGGAGTTATGTAGCTTCCTATTAGTGAAAGAATTTTCAAAATCGGTTCAGTAGTTCCTGAGATTAGCGCGTTCAAACAAACAAACCCTTCAGCTTTATAATATTACTAGTAGTGCTCGCGGCTCCACTCGCGTGAAAAAGCTTTTCCGGGACAAAAATATTTTCCCGGGATAAAAAGTAAGCCAGCACTCAGGAGTTATGTAGTTTCCTATTAGTGAAAGAATTTTCAAAATCGGTTCAGTAGTTCCTGAGATTAGCGCGTTCAAACAAACAAACAAACTGTTCAGCTTTATAATATTAGTATAGATAGTATATATGAAAGTATGATCGACATTTTTCTCTATGACATTTTAGAGGACATTTAATTTTATTTTCCCGTTATTAAATTTCCCTTTCTATGTAAATGTTACTAGGTAAATATGTTTTACACGGAGGTAATATATTTCAAAAGCAATATATTATATGACCGGGAGATGTGGCATTGAAGAATTCCTGTGAAGAGCGATCTGCCCTAACGAGCGGTTCCATTAACAATTTTGATTACTTTGTATTTGTGTTGTCCAACGATCGCCGGCACTGATAGAAATTAAATGAGGATCTTCCTGAAAGAAAATTAAGTTTCGGATATGGGATTGGGATTGCCGAAAACGGGCCAAGTAATTAATTGGGTAAACACGACAGAATAGTCCCGGCTTAATCCCACCTTATGAGATATTAAAATTGAACAGTGTTTTAAGTTTCGGAACCGCGGCCTCGTGCTCGGGACTTTGCACCTGGAGCGCGTTTAGTTGACATGCTCGCCATTGTTCGATGTTTGCAAACACGAATTTCGTCATTCATTCCTTTTTCACTTCGGAATGTATGCATGCACGAATCCAATTTTATTTGCAGTGTGCAGTTTTAGTGTGTGGTGTTTGTTCACACTTTTATAGATCGTTGAACATCAAGCGGTGTAGAATGTAGAGGCTTTTAAAATTCCGTGACGGAATTAACGGATTAAGCACTTTCAATCTGAAATTTGCATTCCGTGATGTCTCATCCCAATATGTACGTAGTGTATGCATTGATGAAAGATAGCTTTTGGTACTGCAAAAATCACTGATTCACTAATTCGGTTATTATTGTTGATAGTTCAAAAACTTCAACACCCGGGAAAACAATCTTTTGCCTTGTTTGCATCGAAATGCATTTTTATTTTAACCATCAATTAACCGAATCAAGTACGTTAATATATTGTGAACGAACGTAGCTCGGTTCTTAACATAGCTTAGTTTATAAGTCTTGTTAAAACTTCACCAAACCATTTCAAATTATGCGGGTTAATGCGTCTGCGACAAACGAAATTGCATCTGCGACTGGTTTCCAAGGCACTGCCATTTTGAAAATAGTTGTTATTCTTTCTGTAGTACGTCGTGACAATGGCTAAGTTAAATGATGACGTAAACTTTTATAAAGGGTGTATATAGTAAAATATCATGACTGTAGACCTTATAGTTTAGCTTTAATTACGAAGTTCGGTAAAGTCGACTTTTATAAAAAAAAAAACTAAAATCTGAATAACTTTTAAACTATCCAATTTCGGGAAGCATACATGGGTATTAAATGGATGCACATTGAAGTCCTCTATCAACTTCATTCAGTTGAACATTATCGTGATACATCCTGTAGAAATTAAATAATTTAAAGTACCTTGCATTGTATTTATTTTATTGGTAAGTTTATTGTTCTCTTTCTGCCTTCTTAATATTTTTTCAAGACCTGTTCAAGTCCCACCACATATTTCCCAAATAAAAAAAATCAATGACGGATATTCATCCTTCATGAAACGATTTAAAATGATATGGGCCATCAATGTTCCCGTTACCTTATATAATTAGCGGTATATTTTATAGCGTTTTATCCAATGCGTGACCGAAATTTCCGTCTTTATTTCAACACGCATTTGGAGTGCATTGTGCTGACCGGGCGGCCGTGTGTACTTTACGTTCCTACTATTGTAGTCAACAAAACAAAAGCCGCCATTCCCACAAGGTTTTTGATAAGTGCAATTATGATTCTGCAAATTCATATCTGATTTATCTGATTAAAAATACCATTCAGCGGTTGTGTTTTGTAAATCTCACGAATTGTTTACCGTAGTTTTTATTCTGAGATAATTTAGGAACATCTTGTCGACGCTGCAGCTGTTACAAAGATTTCTTATCTTTCAGATTAATAAATAATTGATATTTAGTTACGTAGAATCAAGATCCATTCACTGTATAAGTAGTTTTTGTTAGAATTTTATTTCGTGTTGTAAAGTGTTATTTTATTTGAATCGGTTAATGTGGCACCAGTAACGTGTCTGCAGTTTAAACAATTAGGTAATAAGCATCTAAATACATTTAAATCTATTTTAGACTGTTTTACCACTGACGATATATCACCCCGTAACAAGCAAAACACGTGCGACGCGTGTGTCCACCTGTTCTCAACTTAGGAAAAGTTACATACAATAAAGTATAATATTTTTCAGTTATCACCTTTTGAATACAATGATAATGAATACAATGATTGTAAGTTATACGCTAATGAATATTTTAACATAAACAAAAAGTAAAACAATCAGGTTAAACACGCCAAATGTCATAAAAAAGGAGATAACGTACCGCACTCATTATTAGAAGAATTGCAAATACCTTAAAAGTTTCTTTATTTCCACTGTTATTGGGTAAAAATTAAAACAAAATGAATTTATAGCACGAGCGAAGCGCGGCATCAATTTACTGCGGTGTAAAAACGCGATTAGTCGCGCGCGCTGATTAACTCCTGTGACGAGTCTTGTGGCGTTTGTTCATAAGCGAGAATACTTTCCACGTAACGTGCACCTTTACATATAACGTTTGCGAGGAGGCGTTAATGTTCACATAACTACGAATACAATGATATAAAGATAATCTTTGACGGCAGCTGTTAAAGCAATTCGACGTATATGATTAGTTTAACAGCCGAGCGGATTGCGAACAGTACGTCAGCTCGTCGGCCAATACTTGTGCAATCGGCATTGGGCTGACGTAGGTACGCTAATTAATTATCAGAGCTGCGGCTGATAGAGTAGTCAGTGCCCTTTACAGGTGCGCCTGACGCCTTTATTTACAATTTACTCCATTGAATTGTTAATAGATATCAATAAGGGCCTGTTTCACAAGTCTTAACATTTTACTACGATTTATTTGTGAGCATAAATTAGATTGTGACTGTATTTAGTCGGCTTATACATGTATGTGACGAGTAGCAAGTACTTAGAAGTTGTGAAATAGGCCGTAAGAATCTAGATCAGACTGCAATGTGCATAATGCATAGTAGGCAATAATATTTGTTATGTTAAGTCGCTTTTAACTTCCGATGCAAAAGAGGTGTCTTATAAGTTTTGTATTATGCAGTAAGACGCGTCATATTTTGTATGCACTGTGTGTTCTGACACCACACGAAACAGCGTTATATTCCCGTAATAAGATTCCGATAAAACCAAATGTAAAAGTGCAATTTTACATGGATGTAATAACTAAATTGACGTACAACTGATAAAAACAATGTGAGTGGGCTTGACTAGTTTGCTCAGTTTCGGCCGCCGTCACAGCGGATGTGATATCGACATGGCATCCGGGTCCACTCAATGCACAGTAAGTGTAAAGTTTATGGTAGACTAGTTTTCAGTTCAGATAATTGCAGATTTTAGATCAGCTAGTTAATTAAAAAGGTTAATTTAGCTAGTGCAGCGCGTCGGACGAAACGCAAACCCTCTACAGATGATTAAAACGTTCATTTCCTGATTATTTGATGTTATTACATGTGGCACAGGCTGTTAGCAGTGGGGGCAGATCGATGCGATCTAGTTACATAGAAATAATACGTGAAAAATCGACATCTTAATGTTGTTTAATGGACCGTATTGCAGAAACATTTGTATGTATATTAACTTTATGTGCCTACAATCTATACGATACGTTATCGGCTCAGCTTGGCCGGTGATACGCTGGAACGCATACGTGGAGTTATTGTAGTGGCACGTGGGTTCTCACTTCTGTAACACCCGTATTAGGCTCAGTCACATATCAATTACTATTGTTATACACTAAAATGCACATGGAATCTTATCAAGGGACTATAAAACAAGATAGACTATTATGGTGACGAAAGTAACGTATTATATTTAAAAAAACAAGATTCGCATGTGGTCATCTCTGTTTCACACGAGTACTAACTACTAACTGATACTTCTTGTCAACAATGTCATAAATCATTGTGTGTTCAATGTTGATACCACAGAGCAGAGAAAGAGGGACGAACATTTTCAGGTTATGTACGCTGGGTTATGTGGTCTTTACAACGCGTATGTTTGATAATGTAATATAAATAATTACGATAAGAAGCAGTTTAGAAAGTGATTGGGTTATAGGTGCTTAAAATAGTGATAACTTTGAACAGATTTTTTATTTTTAAATAGGCGCTGTCGGTGACCGACTGATAAGAGATAAAAACATTTTTATGAACAGTGAAATAGGTCAATGTTGATAAACCTTTGTCATTGGATGTATCTTCTTAGGTAATTATTCGAGTGGCAAAATATGTCGGAACAGACAATAGTCAGTGGAAGTTATTTAAATATTAAGTTATTTTATGAAAGAACCAGCTCAGTTTTATAATTATATTCGTGTACAACAACGCCATCATTACTGAATACACCCTCTCAATTATTTGGATTGATTTATAAATACAATCCTTTTTAAATTTGTAGCAATTTCTTGATATGCAAATAAATGTATTTCTTCAGTTCCTATTATTCGAGCAATATTTTTGTAATAAAATGTTACGTAAATATAAATTTATGGCATTTCGAAAAAATGTATGGTTTTAAAATAGTCAGTCGTCATTCTTTGTCGTAGTGGGTTTTTAATACATCAATGGTCGTAGTGTATTGTGGTAATCTACATATTCTGAATTTACTTTTGTGACAGTCACATTTAGGTATAGAATGCACACATTTGTAGTACATGGTCAGAGGAATGTTTGAACGGTGAAAGGTTTCGCAATTCGTCATTGATCGTTCTGCTATCCATGTATTATACTAGATGCCCGTGTCTTCGCCCGCATTGAAGAGCTATTCCTGTATAAAAGTCACTTTATATACAATGAATATTGCAAGTACTGATACAGATCGCGAGATCTTGCAATATGTTCGTCAGCGACAGTTTGGTACAAAACGCGCTTCCGTCCAGTATAAGTAGATCCCCGACTTTTGTCAGAAAGGCACTCGCAGTCACAATAGAACATATAAATTATTTCTCTACTATATTACGCATGTATCATATATATAAAACTTCCTCTAAGTCACTCTATCTATTTAAAAAAAACATCAAAATCCGTTGCGTGGTCTTAAAGATCTAAGCACACATAGGGACGGACATTCCGAAACGACTTCGTTTTATACTATGTTAAGAGGTGCCGCGACGCGACGTCCTGTCCGTTCTCGTTAAGAGTTAGGAGCCCTATGGGTCCTCCGATATTAGCTTCAGCGCTATCTTACAACCACCATCCGAATTCCGTTTGTGCAAATTAATATTTTTTTTTATTGCATCGAATGACGACACGAGTAAGCCGTTCGCCTGATGGTAAGCGATACGACCACCCATAAACAGTAGTAACACCATTCAGCACCTTGACTTACAAGGTACTGTGTGGCATTCCACTGCGTTCGTCATCCTGAGACATAAGGTGTTAAGTGTAATTATGTCCAGCAGCTACACTGGCTACAATGTCTTTCAAACCGAAACACAACAGTGCATGCACACTGCTGCTTGGCGGTAGAAATGGACATGTTTATTAATTTATTACTTACTTAATAATTTGTCTATTATGCATATAGCAATAGGTATAACTGTGATATTAATTATAATTAATAAACACATATAGGTTATACGCAGAATTTCTGCTATCCATCTTATACACTTAAAAGCGCAGCGACTTAGCTAATGCTTTGGCTAATAATTATCCTCGATTTAATAATTATAATAAGTGTTGCTGCAGACTAGATTAATTTTATTCTGCTAAAAATATAAATAGTGAAGATCGAATGAATAGCTACATCTCTCGCAAGTTGAATTAAATAATTTAATTAATGCCCAATGCCTCTATCAAAAAGCATACATAAATGTTAGCGCTGCGAACGCTGCTGCTGCGAATTCAATAGCTGTGCGTTTTATGTACTAAGACAAAATAAAAATTGAAATGTATGCTTTTTGTTAGATTGCATCGGAGTACCGGCTAGCGGAATCTATCCACGCTGCAGGCTAGTTAAGGTAGGTATTATACAAAAACAGACCACCAACCACCACGTAAAATACGTCTGCTTAAAATAAAATAATTTTATTGCTGTCCTTCCATTTAGTCCGTGCCGTCTGCGCGACTTTACTGCGGCGTGTAACTGTATCACATATTTAATTTAGTAAAAAATCATCATCATCAGCCACATGATGATCACATAGGCCTCCCAACTGCTAGTTGGACAGACGACTTGATAAGATCGCAGGTACACGCTGGATGCAGGCGGCTTTTGACAGGTTCGTCTAAAAGTCTACTAGAAATTATTAAGAATTTGTGACAAAAAAATTTGGCTGCAACTCATTTATTCGTGACATTCTATCTTACTAAAATACTGTCGGAATATAGTAAGCAGTGCAGTAAGTTAGCTTACATTTTTATGTCGACAAGCGGCCAACCATAAATGGGACATTATGTTATAGGGCCACATGGTCTTGTAATATTCGCTCCATGTGTCAGGCGCGTTGGAATGGGCTCATGACTCTCCCGAACGTAAGCGAGTGCGGAGTATTACAGATTGGGTCAGATTTATGAGCGTTGTTTTAGGATATGAGACGAATACACGGTTTGGCGGCCGAGAGCGCATGCACCCTGCCACGCGGCACCTTTACCTCACTAAATAGACTTTCTGCCGATTGCACACATTCCAGACTATACGGCACGAATCACTAACTCTTGCCGATGTGCTTAGAGATGTAAGAAGTATGCAGGTCACATTTCATTTTACAATCATTCACTACACTGTTCATATCATTTGCATGTACTTAATTAATTGCTGTAAGCTGTTTAGGAAACATAAGTGTTTACTGTTAACATTTTAACATTTATTAGTTATATACCATTATTGAAAATATCCTAAGCCGGCCCGGCCAGTAGTAGCTACTCTGTGCTCTTCCTTCTGTATCTTGAGATATTAAATCCCATTACGGCGTATATTATAAATATAATTTAATTTATCCGCAAGTCTGAGTTGTCAATTCGTATTGACTTTGTGATTCGATAGATTTTGATGGTACGCGAAAAACGCATCGACAGTTTATTGACGCTTTTATCCCAACTCTAGCCAATAAAATAAGATTGTCGGTTGCGGGTGGATAGGAGGGCCCAGGTGATACATTGGGGCCAAACTTTATAGCTCGTGCGAGGTTTTCCGCCCTTTAATATTTAATATTGAAAAAAATATATACAAGCTATCCATCGCAGTGTCGAATTGGAACTTGTTTATTGGTGTACCGTACGTACTTGCGCCGCGATATATTATCTCCAGTAGATATTATGCCGATCGAAGTAAAGCCGCGCTCGAGATAGGATTGCGCCAATCGCATTACCTACAAACACTTCTAGCTTTCATGCTACAAACTCGTTCAGTGTCCATGCTTCTTTATTACTACATAGTGCAATATTGGAAATGTTAACAACGATACTCAATACTTTTTTCAATATTACAGTTTTTTTTTTTTATTTTGATCTAAGTCTAACTAGTCTCGAACTGTATGGATATTACAACGGCTGCATTTATAAGAAATATTGCTAATCATAAAAAATATACGATTAATTTTTCGAAGCAGCCGAAAGGATATGTCCAAAAATGGCCCTGAAAATCTAGACAAGACAGTTTACATATATTTGGATTGAACTCCTCAAACTAGCCTTTCGCAATAAATCGTTTAATTTTAAAGACCTCCGATTTTGAGATACATGTAATTTTGTTTGGCTAGAAACTACACGTAATATGAATGTTTTCAAAAAAGTTGGTTATGAATGGAGATTGGAGGGGTATAAAAATATTTTTTAATGGATCTAATTCCATATGTTGCCCCTTTAATATCCTTAAAGTTTGAGCCTGTTCAGATTTTGAGGCGCAGCACCCATACAAAAAGCGGACATCTCCATTATATATTTTAGATTCAGGTGTGAGCATTTAATAAAAAAATATATCGATATTAACCGACACAATTGAAAAATATTTCATAGTTACGTCGATATTTATACTCCAAGGGCGGTTGCGGACGACAACTTAGACGTGAGTCGGAGGAAGCCCGCAGCCGTCCCTAATGCGCCGAAGATGGCCACAAAAAAAAAATCCTTTAGAAACAAAAGATTATCATCAATATCTCGACTATTAATCTAGATTTCATCTCAAATCAATTGGGACATACAGTTATTTTCGACAACGTTAACTACTTTTATTTAAAGTTACGTTCCAATTTACAAAGATTTATATTTTTAAAACGTTCATTTTTTTTAAAATTGCACGTTTTCCAATTTCGGAGAACTTTAAAATTAAAAAATATATTGCAAATAACTAGTTTTGGGAGTTCTATCCAAATGTAGGTATATAAATTAATACCTTGGTTAGAGTTTCCTTGAAATAAAAATTCGTTATTGGACACGTTCTTTCCCAAAATAAAATTATGTTTTCATACGTTTATTAAGTGTTAAAGCGTAAAGTAGTTTTTCTTTTCGTTGCTTAATTGAATATTCAAATCATCTCTCCAGTACTGACGTAATTTAAACACAACTGCCGAAGTGATCGGGCTCAAGTTCTTTGATTTGTCCGCCGAGGCTATCTAAAATGTAGAAGTTTTGTAAACTTCGGCACACTCTGTTATATTATATATGTACCATTACTTAGGATTCATATCTATGATTTTAGAGTGCTTACTTAGCAGGATTGCATGATCTGATCTATTAGGACATGGCTTCATTATTTGCTTAGTAATAATTTCCTTATTTATTATCGCAGCACACATCGCTTGGCTTGACTGTCTCGGTGGCGTAGTTGTATTACAGTACGACTGCAAAGCTGAGGTCTCGGGTTCGATCCCCGGGTCGGGCAAAGTGATATTGAGTTTTTCTATTCAGTATCAGCTCGGAGTCTGGAATTTGTGCCCGATATGGCGATAGGCTCGCCCCCTATCACATCATGGGACGGAATAATGGCGAAAAGTCGGTGCACTAGTTGCGCCTCTGCCTACCCCTTCGGGGATAACAGGCGTGAGTGTATATGTATGTATATGTATGTACATCGCTTGGCCATTCCTACAAACTCTGTACGTTCAGCAATTTTTTAGCTGTTTGAACGCCATATTTGCTGAGGGTACCTACACTTTAAAATGAAAAGATATCGTGAATAATTCAAGTTCTTCTGGCGTATTGTAGCGTTTTTTTTTTTTTTTTATATGGCCATCTTCGGCTCATTAGGGACGGCTGCGGGCTTCCTCCGACTCACGTCTAAGTTGTCGTCCGCAACCGCCCCTGCGCGTACCGCGTTTTTGCGGTCCTTTTTCCTGTTGCGGGGGCTCAGAAGCCCCCGAAACACCGTATCGTGTCCGCCTGTTGGTGTCCGAGGCAGCGTGAGACACGCTGCCTCGGACATGTCCATCACGGGGGTCACAGAAGTTGACTAGACTAATGGGTGGGCGGCACGTCCCGCCCACCCGTGACCCCCGGGCGTATTGTAGCGTGCATTTAAAATCACTTCGACGTTACATAGCTTGTGAAGAGCCAATCTTTCAATTATATAAATTCATTCTAAATAACAGCGGCAAAAAGTGTGGTTTTGGGGAGCAGACGCTTCTGTAATCGACGCGCTCACTCGGCACCGGTACATGGCTTCAGCTCTGAACTTGCGACTCAAGCAACAATCGTAAACCGTGCCGTACACAACCGCTTTACCGCGTTATATGATCTAGATGCGTCATACGACGACGATTATATTTCTTTCGATTAATTGGCAATATTCAGTTGTTCAATACACTGCTATTTTTCTTTTATTTAAGTATCTTTTGGGTCCTTTTCTCAGTAGAACCGCTTTAATGAGTGTATTTTTTCCTTAATCGTGTCTGTACTTTCATTCAGATTCAATAATATGACCTAGTTAAACTCAAATAGAATCGTAATTGTAAAATATGAAAACTTGTTAAAACATTTTGTATGCCGCCGTTGCGTTAGCAATGTAATAAGGGTACGAAAGGCTACAAGTAACTCTAGTTTGAAATATCACGATCAGACTCCCTCCTATGAAGGTTGGATAGCAACAAGAATATATCAAATAGCTCACAAGTTCATCCTTAAAAAATATGACCACTTTAAAACCCTGTGAAAAAGTAGTCTCTGAAAATTGCATAAGTGGTATAAATCAGATTTCGTAAAAGGATGTGTCAGTGTTATTAATTGGCAATTCAGCCGAGCTACAATTTACGAGTAATTTAAGCTACACATCAACCCTCGGTTGGGGCACGCTTGTTAGTTTATACACACACCATGATTTCAGCAACGTATATCTAATAAGATTTACATTTTTAGGCCACCATTTTGATAATATCAAATTATGTGTATTACTAATAAAAGAATCAGCGTAAATTGTCAATTATCGTATCTGTTTAGGGTAATTTTTTAACATTTATTACAAGTTATCATAAATAAATTACATCGATATGATGTATTTAGCTAGTTTTAGTCTTAGACTAATAGCTTTAGTAGCATTATTTATGGTGTTAGACCATATAAATAAACGTAAATGATTAACATGTCGCCACATCATCAGTTTTTTTAGATTGGTAAAGTTGAGTCGTAATAAAATCACAGCAGCAATTCGCTCTTCCAGCGCGTTGCCGTCGCAAAACAACCGTAAGCTGCGAGCATACCGGTAACGATGCGGTCTCCTCGCTCCTCCCTGAATTATTAACACGTGCCATCCAAGAAGTTGAATCGACAGAATTAAAACTTACCGACCTCTTTCATATTTCATCTACTTATGTTGTTCTCCAAGTGCTATACCGTTTGTTTCAATGGCTTTTGGCTGATTTCATTTTATGAAAACTCTAAGACAAGTAAAGATGTGTGCGCAGTTGTTAGGGTTCATTCGTCATGATAGATATTGTTAATATAAAATAATTTCCGTGGTTTTGTCTATGTCTGCGTCCTTCAGTGTTCTTGTCTCAAAATAGTTTGAGGCATCAAGTATTATTTAATCCTTTGTTACAAGTTACTATTTAGAATAAAAAATAACCACCTTATCAAATGCTATTGTTATTTAATAAAAATTATACTATTTTAAATTTTATTTTTTGCTGTCTTAAATAAGCTAATCTCATGATATACCTATGACAAAGGCTTTTGAATTAAGGACATAAAGATGTCTGTGATGCAAGTAAATCTCAAAATAACGAACTTTAGATATACATACTTCATACTGAATACCACGCGAACGGGTACAAAATAATAGTGAATACTAGCTATTGCCCGCAGCTTTTTCCTGGATAAAAGTCTCGTTTTATATTTTCCCGGCATAAAAAGTAGCCTATGTGTTAATCCAGGACATGATCAACCCGTGTGCCAAATTTCGTCGAAATCCGATCAGTAATTTTTGCATGAAAGAGGAACAGACATCCATATATACAGACATCCATACATTCTCACAAACTTTTGCGTTTATAATATCAGTACGATTTAATCCATCAACACACTATAACAGCGCGAAAACCTCTTAAGACTACTACTCACACTTGACAAGTATTTTTTTCATCACGCAATATGTTTTATTCTTCTTCTTGTTTAATTCTTCTTTATTTAACATGTACTAGTTATAGTTTTTTTTTTCTTTTTTTTTGTCCCTGACATTACTCTTTCTAGCCTGACGAGGGTCGGCTTATGAAAGAACACCGGTCTTTTGGGTGAGTGCAGAAGGCGCTCGCAACCCTTATCTAGTTATAGTGACAATGGAAGTTTGCTAGTGCTTATAGCTCAGGTTTTCCTTTTTTAAGCACCAGCCGCATGAATATATAGTCTCTACTAGCGCAATAAACTGCTAGACTACGCTAAGCTATTTGTTACACTCATATATGTATGTACTTTAATAATAAATAAATAAGTAAATGAGTCAGCTAGTGTGAGCATAGCTGTGGTCTGACATGTCTCGCGTTATGTATCTATTATTGGGATTATAGCGAATATTATTATTTATCCCACGCATTTTTTTTAAATATAATATTTTTTTTCTCATTTACGCTATTCTTAATTAAAATTTATTTTCTATTTTTAAGTTGTATTTTCTACCAAACGTGTTTTTCATTTTTTTTAAACTATCATTTTTAATCCAATAATACAGTTTTAGAAACTTTATTTTTATGGAGATTGAATTTTAAGTAGTTTATAATTTTTAAGCAGCAAACGGATACAGAAATACATAAGGATTTCGGACTTTCGAATCTCTACTATGTTTCAACCCAATGGAATCCTAAATAAAAAAACCAGCCCAGTGCAAGTCGGACTCGCGCACCGAGGGTTCCGTAAAATTTACTGTTTCCGCAGCTTTTCCTTTATCTGTGCTATAAGACGTCGCTTAGAACCAAATTTCAAGATTCTAAGTTCACGGAAAGTACCCTGTAGGTTTTGGTTCCCTCGCGAGTTTCAGAAATCTGCCAACTTCAGAAAATTTGCAGACATCTGCCACTTAAACGGCTGTATCTTATGATAGCGTTGGCTTGGAAGTTTGATTTTTTCACAGCTCCAAGGGACAGTAGACCTGAGTAATTGATATAAATTTCAAAGTAATACCTCCACGCGTTCCTGAGAAAAAGGGTCTTGACAGACGGACGGATAGGCAGACAACAAAGTGATCCTATAAAAGTTCCGTTTTTTCCTTTCAAGCCACGGAACCTTAAAAATGATGTCTATAGTTATCTATCTTGCTATTTGAATATGGGTGAGCGAGAGCATTAATATTGTATGCTTCAATATCATAAATACCTTATAAATACTATGTAAAACTGCGTTTCACATTCCTATGCACTGCCTATTATGAGCTTAATTTGCAAAGCGTTGCGTTTTAACGTTGAGTACGGTATTTTTTTTAAATGACACCAAAAGAAAACTTGTTTTTATGTAACCACATTATAAAAATATAGTTTAGCTCGCATCGCCAGCTCGCGCTCGTCCATGAATTGCCAGTAGACACATGTGTCCAACCCACCGCCTTTGAATAATACACGAACGTTGTTTGAGGCCACTATCTTTGTCTATTTTATTGCGGACAATTGGTTCAGAATTTCGGGTTGTTTCGTACCCACTACACCAAAACTTGATTTAAAATAAAACGGTAAATGTATCTGGCAGAGATTCGAACACAGATTTTTCACGAGGTCCGCTTTCCGCACGACGTTACCTATATGTCAAAGCCGGACACACTATTAAACGATAATATTTTTTTGCTCCTCGCAATTGCAATGGCTAGGTGAAGCTTTTCATGTAGGCATATTAGAACAATAGACAAACCATTTATGCCTATTTAAGATTTATATTTGAAGTTGGAGCAAATGCTTTTACACGATCGACTTTATATTGATGAAATAACGTGTTACCAGTAACATCTCTAGTTTCTATTTTTAATGAATGCAACATCAAAGTTGTAATCTTAAGGGGACGATAAAAGACAAGGCGGCGAGTCGTGAATTCACTAGCCTAGTTCCAGTATCATACATATGCATCATATACCTAAACAGTAACGATTATCATGGAATTACACCAAATTCAATAGACATAGTTGATAAGTGTTACTTTGTCTTACAAGAAGGCCGACTATAAAAGAAATGCTTGTGGTTTAAGTCCAAAATGTGTGCAGGGTGGCGCTACCTTTTGATTTGACCAACATTGGTATAGTGGAAAACCGCTGAGCCTTTACTATGTTGGCGAGCTCGGTGCGACGTTTATGCTTATCCAGTTTTGTATATTGCGGTGTGCTCGCGAGGTATTCTTGCAGCGTAAATAATTAAGAGCACTTTCCACGCGCCGCGAGCGCGATGAACGCTGTGAGTCGCGACGCGACGCAACGACAGCGCGACGCGGCGCACAGGGCATTTCGTGACACCGACCTGTTAGAAACTTACAGCCCCAGCAATCAAACCGATTACGGTCTTTGAGCACATCCAGCTTCCCTTATGACTTCACAAATATTAACTAAAGAAAATTTTACAATGCGCATAAAGCTCTTGCATGCCGAACTTGAATTGTTTTGTTTAATTACTAAAAGAGTTTTATTGCAATCTATTAAAGGATATCCGCGTTTTTGTATGGATGCTGTGCCTCAAAATCTAAACAGGCTCAAACTTTAGGGATATTAAAGGGGCAACATTTATGGAAATTAGATCTATTCAAAAAAATAATTTTAGACCACTCCAATCTCCATTCATAAACAACTTTTTTGAAAACATTCATATTAAGTGTAGTTTTCAAGCCAAACAAAATTACATGCATCTCAAAATCGGAGGTCTTTAAAATTAAACGATTTATTACAAAACCCTAGTTTGTTAGGAGTTCTATCCAAATATATATAAACTGTCTTGTTTAGATTTTCAGGCCCATTTTTTGACATGTCCTTTATATTAAATTACCTTAAACCGACTTCCATTGTAGAGGTACGAAAACCTTCGCAGACAAATGTTTTGAATGCTCCACAGTATATTTTGTCATTTTACAAAAAGAATGCGTATCTTTAAACAGGTATCTCAAACGTAAAGGAAAAGTGAGGGACCACATTTTATTCAGTGTTACGCATTTCCCTACTAAGTTAACATAAGCCTCTCTTGACAAATGTTTAAGATGAACGGTTATTTTGCACAGTCTTTATGTTGTGCATGTTTTTCCACAAAAATATATCCTCTTATATGCTGGGCTTCAAGGAACGTAAGACATATGGGCTCTGCGTACCGCGCGGGGAGGCAGGAGAGGTCGCGCGGGGCTGAAATACCCTTACATACAGTTTGTTACCTGGATTTTTACGCACGTTTTATTTTTATCAGGACAAGAGGTAACGTCAGTATAGTAATTCAAACAACACTGTGACTTCACTACGACGTGCGGTGTGAGCACTGCAACTACATTGTTTTAAGCCTTCGGGAGTTGCGACACCAAATGTGACACACAGTCGAGTGTAGCAAATTAAAAGGTTCAATCGTCGAAGTCAATATATACGACTAGTTGTACTCATTACCATTGATACAGCCGTAGGTGGAACTGTTTACTTTGTTGAAGATCCAACTAGCTTAATTGCGATCGCATGCCGGGTGCGGTCAGCGTGACAACTGGGAAGCCTGACGATGTGACCTACATGCTCCATGCATAATGTTTAGGTGTTAAAACTTTAACTAATAGCGTTATACCCAGCTATAACGCTAGTACTTCCCAAAGTTTTGAAAACTAGGTTGCGCTAGTACTTACCTGAGTTTTGAAAGCTAGGTTGTAAAAAGAGAGGTCGCAGATCCGATAACCACACCAAGACCTGCAAGTGCAGCACGATTATGTGTGTGCCTGTTGGACAACACGGCGACATAGCAAAGCGATATTAAATTCTAATTTCTAATACACTCGTTCTATTATTTAAAAGTAGTTTACCATAATGTTATTAACAATGCAATAAAGATTGGAATGCTCAACTTGCCTACTTATTGGCAATCATATAAATTCACCCCAGCTATCGGATAAGGATGAAATTTTAAGTTTAGTTAAAAGTCCGAAGACGAGCAATGTGTAAGCCTCGACCGGCACCCCCTCAACACGGTTGGACTACGAAATTATCCGAGTGTAGACTCGAAACACGTTCGCTTCATAGCGAAATATAAATTTTAAACTGACCCACACTACACATGTAGATGCGGGTTGCTCAGTGTAGAGCTAGTTACGAAGTTGCTGCTAAGCCCCGCAAAGTCGCAATGAGTTTTGATAAGTGATAACGAATAGTGTAGCTTTGTACTCCTATAAGTGTAGATCCAACGTCGTTTTTCTCTTCAGCTATAGCAGATTAATCGACTGCGGCTACATATTTTCAATCAATTTCAGTTAGTTTTTCGGAACTAGAAAGTACAGTACCTAATTTTAATTGGCTAACCTGAGAATTGGAAGCAGCTCCTCACCTCGCGGCTTTTATATCAATGCTTCTGCTTCACCCATGAGAAAAATCATAGACAAACAATTTACGTCACCAATCAATTTGACATGAAGTAATAGAAACTATTGACTATGTTTAAATAAACAACACTCCCCTCAAGCAGAACCATATTTTTACGATTACTTATTCACGACATTTCAAGACAACTTTCTTTGACCTGGCGTTGACCGTGTTATCTCTAATATAAAAAATACATAACAGAATATTATCATTCGAAAGCAGAAATAGTTGTAGTGACTGCTAGTCCTTAAAAGATTTATAAATATAAGAAATAGTGATCGAAAACGTTCTACTCCTCGGTTTGATTGATCGGGCACCCTTCTATCCAATAAATATTATATAAACTTGTGCGCAATTTGTCCGTCTCAGTTAGTTACGATGAAATGATATATTAATACAGCTGGAAGACGCATCGGTGGAGAACATACGTGACCTGGCTCTTGCCACAGATCAGCGATCACATGGTGGAGCCGTTTGGTTAAAGATATTACGTCATACTTCAACATGTAGGTGGCAAATACACTTCAAATGAATACAATTTCTTTAAAGACACTTTTTGTCTTTTTAAAGGAGCTTATGATATCATACAACCATTAAATGTGGTTTGTAAACATGATTTGTATGTTGGGTGTTTGTTAGAAGTTAAAGCACAGTCTGTCGAATGACCTTGGATTAAATTATCACACAGATATATCAAGTCTAGGATTAATTATTATAGGCGCCTTTTTATCCTGCACAGACAGATTTTTATTTCGAAATTCACTTTTAATCGAGTAAATCCGTCACTAAAAGATATTCATTTAAAGTATAAATCACATTCGTATTTTAAATGAAGCATGCTTGCACGTTACACCATCCGAGCGCATAACTTACACACAATACCATTAACAGATGGAAGGAATAGAATCTTGCCTGGTATGAAGGCATATCGATCGATAGCAATTTGGAGTACAATTTGAAGAATTCTTTAATTGCCTCGTTGGACTGCTTTACATTTGGGTAGTATCCAATAATTATAGGTTTGAGCATGCGACACACGAAAAGTCACAGTTTCAGTTAGTACGCTCTTCAATTCAAATACGGATCCTTTACGAAGAGTCGTCGGCGAATGTGTGCCATAGCTGTTCCGCGAATCTATGACAGCTATACTAAAAAGAAAGTTATAAAAGTTGTTTACCTACATCTGATCTAAGCGATTTGGTATTTTTAATAACCATTTCATGTGTCGACGTTCAAATAATTGCCGTGTTGTATAAAACAATTCATTTACAAGAAAAGTAAATATTTTTCTAGCTTCATGCTTTACCGTCGTTCAGGCTACTATCAAATGTCATAGCTCGCAGATTATTTTCAAAGATAAGTTGTGTCTATATGTTTTATAATAGTTTTCCACTGCATAAGTAGGGGAGACCGGGGATGGTTGGCGATAGGGGCAGGATGAATAATCGTCAATAACTCGCGCTATTTTAAAGTGTTGCGTTGTCCTGATATACACGAAAAACCGTTAACTGTTTACGAATCTTCACCCCAAACGCGGCACCGCGGGCGTACGTAATCCGGGAGAAAAAACGATTTATAGAAAAATGATACCTATGAGTAATTCTTTACCTCTTAATATTATTTGTATGGAAGCCTTTATACTCGATGCTATGTACTTTCGAGCAATTTAAAGTAAGAGTTTGGTTATTGATGTTTATTTTAGTGTAATTTTTTATATATTTCGACACAGTTTTGAGATACTTACATGTGGTTGAAATTTAAAAAAGTTGTTTGGGGCTGGTAGACAAACTTTGTATTGGGGCTAGTTGACTACCTAAAAAATGTACTACGAAATAATCGAAATATTCTTCACATGGAATAAAGTGAGTTTTTTGTCAACTTTATCAAAAGTTTGTTATTTTGAACCCATGTGGATTTACAAAATAACAACTCATCGAAACAGTAAACCATCTGCTGGTGGTAGGATTTTTGTTTCCGCCCAAGTAACGAATATCGTACAAAAAGTGACAAATTATATGTAAATTACGTAAATGTTACAGACAATTTGTCTCAATAAGGCACATTGATAATAGTAAATAAGTATTTGTTGTGTTTTATTTTATTTTACTGCCGTATTTTATACCAATCACTTTGTAGGTCAATTTACCCCAAGTGAATAGTCCACCAACCCCTGGCATGGGGTAGGTTGACATGATTTTCTTGTTCCACAAAATGGCTTTTTTACACTATGTTATAAACAATTGCGAGGTTTTTGGTATTGCTTTCGAAAGCTTATTAGTTTACCTATCGAACCTATAGGATTTTTTGGCATTTTATATTAAAACAAAAAAATTATAAGCGTCCAAGCCGAAAATTGGTCAACTATCCCCGGTCTCCCCTACACTGCAGTTTGGGTGGACTTCACAGAGTTTGAGACAACTCTACTTTATGTCATCACACGGCCGGCAAATTTAACGGACCGCGTCAAGTTTAAGACATGCGAGTTGATGGAAGGTCAGTTCACAGCACTAATGCAGACCATCTTCAATAAATTAAGTGAGATGTAGATTCTACTAGACATCTTATAGCAATTATTTGCATTTGCCGAGCGATATATAAATACTTTTTAACAAAATATTAAACCGCCTTTAAAACTATAAAAAATTAATATAATTTAACATTACCTTGATAGGTACTGTAACTATAAATTTTTGAGTCGGTGACTGTTAATCAAACTTAATTATTATTTTCGTATATCTTTTCATGTATTTATTTAACTTAGCTAGAATTTTTATTAGTTTTAAAAAGAAAACATGATAAACCCATTATGGGTCTCTATATTTTTTTACGTTGCCCTCGTTTTTTCTGGCATACCAGCCTGGGAAGTATACCCATACATTAAAAAGGATATCGACGAATTGAAACCTCCTCCTTTTTTGAGTTCCGTTAATAATAGAAACTCGCGTTGATTAGCTCTATTTTTCCGCATAATTTAGTCTAGCTCCGGTAAAACCACAATAAGAGCTAGACGTTTACAGAATATACAAACTAAAAATATAGTTGCTACCATAAACAATGGAAATACTTGTTTGAAGGAAATCAATAATCTAATTTTAGATGAAGGCTGACTGTATTCTTTGTATTATTCGTAATATTATTTTTGTCTTATTTTAACTAGGCATCCTCTATTGAGAACTGTAAATATTTAACCCTTATAACTCGAAGAAAAATTGTTTTTATCCGCCGATATGTGCATGCACTCTTACAGGAAGATGACGATGGAAACCTTAAAGCAGAGCAAATACCTTTGGCCTGACACTCGAATAGATAAAAAGGAGAAAGACAGGCGTTTGGTGGTCTTTACTCAGCGAGAACTGACAGCTTCACATTCAGCGGCGTATTAGTAGCTTGTGTTTACTACGAATTTAAATAATGTTTTATACCGGGTGGAAGGGAAACGCTCTCTATACCGGAAGGGTAAGAGAGAAGAACCATAACATTAACGAAAAACTATATTCATTTGCAAAGCTAAGCGATAATACTTACGATTTTAGTATTTCCGTAATTCATGCGCGCGCAATGTAAAGCGTACAAAGAACTGGGCGGCCGTCGCGCTGCGCCGGGACCGGCCCGCGGTCGTTAACCCGTCAGCTGATGTACGTATTTCATTACGATTTTTTTGAAATATTGACCTTTTTTACAATGTTTTTCAGAATAATAGTTTGATTTATCTATCCATACGTGAAGCTGTACAGAAATTTGAGAAAATCCTACTAAAATTGTAACAATGCGATCGCGATTTTTTTAGTGCCATCACGTCAGGAATCACCAATACTATCACCTGTATTCGTGTCCGAGAGCGTTTCCCTTCCACCCGGTATGTCCTAAATCAAAATACGACTAATGTTAAGTACATTATAATAAAGACACATAAGGATCATTATACATTAACAATAAATACTTAAAAATTAGACAGGTCTATTGATAAAGTAACTTAATAGATTAAAACTCAAATATACGTCCTAAAATGCAAAACATGAAATGATATCATAGAAATTGATCAAAAACGTATAAAAGCATAGAATGTTTTATATAATGTTGTAGCTAATATTTAATAAAGTTGGTTGGAATGCATTCCTGCACGTCCTGGCTACAGGCAGTCCGTATCTCTAATAAGTAACAAGACTAACCGTAACAGCTTTGCTACAGTTACCTAGCAGAATAAAGTATTATGCATTCAAGTTTTATTAGTTTCGACGAACCTGTGGCTTAGAAACACGCAAGACAAGAGATTAATGTTCACGCTACGTCGGTTCAAAACCACGAGGGACCAAACATTAGTTGCTAAGTAGCTTGACTTTTCTACCAGTTCGAATCCTGTCTCCCACAATACTATACAGTCCTAAGAGCGAACACGCACACGATATAAAAAAAACAGTCTGTAAAAGCGATGGCCCGTAGGCATCGCTCATACTCGTAATTTACTATATTCCCACACTCTTTTGTCCATAATCCAAGTGAACGAAATGATACAAGTCTTGCTCGCAACATACTGACAATATCGCTTTATTGCGACTATCTGTCGGTTTTCACCACAAAGGCCGGCTTAAGCCTAATATCATTTATATCACAGTGTTTTATTTTTCCAATGTTCTTGGCTTCATCCTATCGAATATGTAGCGGTCGCTCTAGTCTTTGTGGAGCTCCTCTTAGTGATACTGTTAGTGACAAAAAGGAAAGGATGGAATAACATATTCAACACAGAGGTTCACAAACATTTTGCAATGAAGCACTACTATAATCTTTAGGTAAACAAATACGTGGAATGCTTGCTTTGATGTAAATTTCCCAAATGTATTAAAAACCAGAGAACATGTTCCTACACACCATTTCGTTACTTCCTAGCAGTGTTGGGCAAATCAACTAACTTTTTCAATAAATTGATCAATTATGACTAATTTGGACATGATTGAAAACTTTATTCATGACTAGCTTTTGCCCGCGGCTCCGCCCGCGTTAAAAAGTTTTTCCGAGATAAAAGTCCCGTTTTATGTTTTCCCGGGATAAAAAGTAGCCTATGTGTTAATCCAGGACATGATCTACCCGTGTGCCAAATTTTCATTGAAATCCGTTCAGTAGTTTTTGCGTGAAAGAGGAACAAACATCCATACATCCAGACATTCTTACAAACTTTCGCCTTTATAATATTAGTAGGATAGTAGAATAATGACTAAACTGGCTAGTCATAAATCATTAGTTCAATCATAACTTTATGACTAAATTCGTTATTCGTGGTGGCACCGATGTTAGGAGCACATAGTGATCGACATTTTTTTCTTTAATCATTAAAATTATTTGTAATTTGGCGATTTTTTTTAATGTAATAACAATGACCATAAATATGCTTTCTGCAGCTGTCCAGTGAGGAATCAATGTAACAGGCCATTCTTTTAAAAATAGCCGCTCTAAAAACTAAGCGCAATTACTATATTTACGAATAACAATATTTTTTATCAAAAAAATAATAAGAAAGCGAAAATTTTTTTTATTAATAATTATTTTAGTATTTATTTATTTAATTACAACGGATAAACCAATTACAAGTTAGTAACAAGAATATATAACTACAGTAAAAAATTAAACAAATCATTAGAGTACTAATAACTACATCGTTTTTAATACATCAATGACTACATCAATGTTATATACAAATATGTTTATTTCACAATAGTGCAAACATTCATACTGGATCACGTTCCAATCAGCCGAAAAAACGTCAATGAGGTGTACTATCAAAAAGAGAATTAAGAGCGCTGAGATTCCACGGAATAGGATAGTATTATATCTACATGAAATATGTTATTATTTCTCTTTATTTCAATTTTTTTTTACATTTTTATATATTAAAAAAAACATTCATACATATAAAAATATTAAAAAGTGAATCACTCTCCGATGGCGAGGCTCAAGACCCAAGCCACCGGTGGTCAGGGATTCAAAGTGAGGGATCCCCTCACAATGCGTGCTGTGTTCAGAAGTACTGCTTTCTGCATCTGGCTCTTGACCCAACGACCAATTGAGAGCCTCTGGAGGTGTTGGTCGAGACTCTTTGGTATCAACCCATGAGCAGAAACGACAATGGGGACAATAATTGTGGAGTCCACATCCCACATGTCAGTAATTTCGTGTGCCAAATCTAAATATTTAGACATTTTGTCCTTTTCAGCCTTAACAAGGTTATCTTCATGCGGAATATGTTTATTGTTATGGATTGTAAAAAGAACAATATTCTTTTTTATTGATTCAAGACCATGAAAGCTTATTTGTTTGGCGCCTAGGTCAATATTATTTTGTACTAACTTTGCCTGCGGCTCCGCCCGCGTGAATGAGTTTTTCCCGGATAAAAGTCCCGCTTTATATTTTCCCGGGATAAAAAGTAGCCTATGTGTTAATCCAGGATATGATCTACCCGTGTACCAAATTTCATTAAAATCCGTTCAGTAGTTTTTGCGTGAAAGAGTAACAAACATCCATACATCCATACATTCTTACAAACTTTCGCCTTTATAATATTAGTAGGATAATTTCAATTATATAGCGATTCATATAGAATAATCATGGCGAGTGGTGATATTATTTATGTTCGGTACATACTCTTAAGTGGAATAAAAGTTGAGTCAGAACTCAATTGGAAGTTTTGAACGTGTGATCACACCATGAGTGTTAGTTGAAGACAGAGATAGGGTGCATTCTGTCATGTTATAAAGAAACTCGTGAACCTCTCAATTTTTCAAAGACATTTTCATTTCACGGCTATTTACTTTCTCTGAGAAATATCGCACGAACTCCGCCTTGATGATGCGGTACAGTTTATAAACACAATATTTTTATATTGGTGTCTGGCTGGGAGGCGGCTGCTCGGCTCGCCGCTGTTTGCGCTCGAGGCTCTCTTCATTATTTTCAGTGCCTTGTGGTCACTTACTGTGTACCTATTCACTATACTATATAATATTGCGTGTCTCGATAGTCATTTCCGTTTAACAATAAATTATTATCTATATAAATGCAACAGCTGGCACTATAAGGTAATACCATAGCTTCTATTGTTTGACTCGTAGTGATTCAATATTGCTGGTCCGTATCAATCGCTCTCCTGATTTACACATTGCATATAAATGCTACATGCTAGCGAAGCTCGTGCGATTTCTGACTATTATTAAGATATCTTATACATGGTTCCTCCCATATTGAATGTCTTTGTATGATCTTCAACAGGTAGGTATCTTAGTTGTCTTATTAATGCTATGAATTGTAAGGATATTTGAATGCATGAAAATACCTTCAAATGTGATTGTCAAGTGAAGTATAACTTTCTTTTCATATCTTTTCGGGTACAAATTCCGGGCTGATACTCAATAAAAAATCCAAAATCACTTTGCCCGACCAGGGGATTTATTCGTTATTTTGGACAGCCAATAGTTGTTACGATGTTGCTAACACTAAATAAAAGAAAAACAATATTATAATAGTCTAAGATCCGACCGCGTGATTTATACGTTCATATGTTTGATTAATAAAATATAATTTTTATCGATATTTATAACTAAACCAATGCAGATCCGCAAAGGTGGCCATCCAAATTTGGCCGCAATTAATTTTAATTAAAATGTAATTAATTATTTATTTTTGAACAATTACGTTCACTTGTAATTGTTAAAAAATATATTTCATTAGAAAGAAATATACCTGAGATACCGAGAAAGTTCAAGGTGCCATCCCTCACTTGGCCGCAACCTAATGTCAGCCAGGTGTAAACAGGTATAATTTCGTTAAATATATACGTTCATAATGTATTATCATGTTATACATACCAAATTGAAGATTAATTCTTTCCCTACATGATGAGATATAGGTGCCTATGCAAAAATGCCCGCAAATAGTGACTGCCAACGATTAAAGATAAATAAAAGCGAGAGAAACTTAAGATAAACACCGCATGTCGAATAAAGATAGAGCATGCCATTATAGTAATTTTTATGTCATTTTTTATGAAGACCGAAAATAAACGAAACTTAATATTGTTAAAAATTGTAATAAAACAAAATTTATTTAAAAGATAAATTTTATATTTAAAATGACGTTTCACAGTTAAAAGATATTGTTTTAGTTGAATATAATTAAAAAAATATTGAAAACACTAGTTTGGTAGATTAATTATTATGACATATTATTTTTACTGCTCAATTTTTGGAGTATTTTAAACTCCAAGCAAATACGCGAGCTACTAGTTGAACACCTTATCTATGGACGCATGCGCAGTAGCATAAAAACGACAAGCAGCTGGCATGCTCTATCTTTATTCGACATGCGGTGTTTATCTTAAGTTTCTCTCGCTTTTATTTATCTTTAATCGTTGGCAGTCACTATTTGCGGGCATTTTTGCATAGGCACCTATATCTCATCATGTAGGGAAAGAATTAATCTTCAATTTGGTATGTATAACATGATAATACATTATGAACGTATATATTTAACGAAATTATACCTGTTTACACCTGGCTGACATTAGGTTGCGGCCAAGTGAGGGATGGCACCTTGAACTTTCTCGGTATCTCAGGTATATTTCTTTCTAATGAAATATATTTTTTAACAATTACAAGTGAACGTAATTGTTCAAAAATAAATAATTAATTACATTTTAATTAAAATTAATTGCGGCCAAATTTGGATGGCCACCTTTGCGGATCTGCATTGGTTTAGTTATAAATATCGATAAAAATTATATTTTATTAATCAAACATATGAACGTATAAATCACGCGGTCGGATCTCGTACTATAATATATAGTTCATATACGAGTAACGCCTTCTCAAGGCAGTCACAACATGCACTATTTGTGATGAAAAAAATAAGTAAGTTAAAAAAACTAAATCCCGACTACGACTAGCCGCTGTAATTGACAGTTGCAATTAAGTACATAGTGTATTGGACTGCCTCGGTGGCGTAGTTGTATTACAGTACGACTGCAAAGCTGTGAGGTCTCGGGTTCGATCCCCGGGTCGGGCAAAGTGATATTGAGTTTTTTAATTCAGTATCAGCCCGGAGTCTGGAATTTGTGCCCGATATGGCGATAGGCTCGCCCCCTATCACATCATGGGACGGAATAACGGCGAAAAGTGGGTGCACTAGTTGCGCCTCTGCCTACCCCTTCGGGGATAACAGGCGTGTGTGTGTGTGTGTGTGTGTGTGTGTGTGTGTGTGTGTGTGTTGGATAAAGCCTACAGAATTTTCTAATTATTTATTAACATTTCTTACTTAATATAACGGCATGAGACTACGGTTTAGTTATATCCTAGACATCACCATACTTGTTTTAGACTATGATTTCAAATAGGAATATTTCTTGTTTAATATCTTTCGGTTATTCTTTTCGTAGTCGGGTTTTAGTTTTTTTTACTTATTTTTTTTATATAATCCTTTACTGTAGCTAGGTGGGTATAACATTTGAAGGTCTCGCTATCGATATATGAAATCGGATTTATGATACTATTTTTGTTTTGAATGAATAGTTCACAATGTACAATAGGAATAAAATTCCTTTGATTCAAAGGATTTCACCTTACTGAATACTTTTGTATGAGGACATTTTATTTCCATTTTCGCTTAACAAACAAATAATATCGTCTCTAATCTGCTTGTTGTTGAAAAAAACCTCTTTCACAGAAAATGAAATGGTGTGAAATAGATTTTAAATTTTTTTGTTTGTGGCCGCCTGAAAGAGCATTATTTTGATCAGTACTGTTATCAAAACCGATACTTTAAACAAATTGCGGGCTCATTATCATTGGAGGGTTTTCGCGGCGATGCAAGTGTATGATACTTAAACACTTCACATTGATTATTATCATTTTTATATACATATTTTTCAAAAGTAGTTAGTATTAAAATAATAGGATCTTTTTCTTCCGACAATTCTTTTGAAAGCGTTACATACAAAGGCCGGAATAATTCTAGCGACCAGCGAGAAGCGTGTCATGATTTTTAAATTACCAATGTCCACTTCGCCGGTGAAGTATATGCTTGACTTAAAAAGACTCGTTTTTCGAACCTTCGAACCAGCCAACGGACGTACTTCATTTACAAACTACCCTTAAATCCTCATTTAGCATTCGAACTGACATGACGTTAAATACTTTTTTTTTTTTTTTTTTTTTTATATGGCCATCTTCGGCTCATTAGGGACGGCTGCGGGCTTCCTCCGACTCACGTCTAAGTTGTCGTCCGCAACCGCCCCTGCGCGTACCGCGTTTTTGCGGTCCTTTTTCCTGTTGCGGGGGCTCAGAAGCCCCCGAAACACCGCATCGTGTCCGCCTGTTGGTGTCCGAGGCAGCGTGAGACACGCTGCCTCGGACATGTCCATCACGGGGGTCACAGAAGTTGGCTAGACTGATGGGTGGGCGGCACGTCCCGCCCACCCGTGACCCCCGGAGGCCCCTATTAGTCGCCTTTTACGACAGGCAGGGGATACCGTGGTGGAATTCTCCAAACGCCCCCAATCCACAGGGCGGGAGACGTCGGTCAGTCGTCCACCCGACGCCTCCTACGTCTCGTCTGGCGGCGGGAGGGATCACCACTGCGCTGGCGATCCCTCTCGGCACTCTCCTTCCGCGAGAGGACCGCCTCGCAGAAGTGGGCCACCGCCTGCCAGGCCTCCCGGCCGCCGACCATGGAAGCGACCACGGCCGGCAGCGAGAGGTCTTCTCCGACGACTGTTCTGAGAGCGCTGCGCTCCTCATCCCAGGCTGGACAACACTCCAACGTATGTTGGGCCGTGTCCATTGGGCAGTTGTCACAATAGTGACACACGGCCGACTCCTCTACACCTACCACCCGAAACAGGAACTCACCGAAGCAGCCATGCCCGGTGAGCACCTGCGTCAGGCGGTATGTTGCCGCTCCGTGGCGCCTGTCCAGCCATTCGGCAAAGACAGGACGCACTGCCTCTACGACCCGGTGCCCCCACGACGGGGCCTCCAGCCTGAGACGCCACTCCTCCACGGCGGCTCGCCGTAAGGCGGCCCTCTTGGCCTCCACCTCCTTCAGGGCCGGACGCTCCCCGCGACTGAACGCCTCCTCCCGCCAATGGAATACATCGGCAAGGGATTTGGCGTCCAGGTCCCAGGGCAGAAATCCGGCCAATAGGCAAGCCGCCTCGAAAGAGACCGTGCGGTACGCCCTGACCGCCCGCTGCGCTAAAGCTCTCTGCGGGGCGCGCAGAAGGGCGACGCAGGGGCGGCCCAGGGAGTCAGCCCAAACGGGGCTGCCATAAAGGGCTATGGACCGCACGACTCCGTGATACAGCCTCCGGCAAGGGAAGCCAGGACCTTCCAGGTTGGGCAGCAGGCGGGAAAGAGCGCCCGCTGCCCGGGACAATTTTGTCCTCAACTCCTTAAAGTGGGTGCGGAATCGCCATCGGCTATCTAGGACTAAACCTAGATACCTCATGCTAGAGCCGATGGGGATCCGCACCCCCCCAACGACGATGCCGGCACCGGCCGGTGGCCCTCTCCGAGGTCCGTGAAAACACACGGCCTCGGTTTTCTCGAGGGCCACCTTTAACCCTAAACGTTGGATTCTACCAACCACTTGGCCGGTGCCCGCCGCCGCCAGAGTTGCGGCGTCCCGGAAGGTCCCAGCAGTCGCTGTGACTAACGTATCGTCGGCGTAACAAGTCACGCCGACGCCCCGGAGATTGGAACCACGGAGCACCCAGTCGTACCCGATGTTCCACAGGAGAGGGCCCAAAACCGAGCCCTGTGGAACACCGCACGACATCGCTCTTCGGTGCCACCCATCGGCGCCCGGATACACCACGTGCCTGTCAGACAGGTACGCGTGCACCAGACGCCGGAGATAGGGCGGCACCACGTGGTACCGCAGTGCCTCGTGGATGCAGGGCCAGGGCAGCGAGTTGAATGCGTTAGAAATATCTAACGATACTGCTATCACTACACTGCCTCTGGCCACTGCATCCTCCGCCTGTGCCTTCACCCGCAGAATCGCGTGGACAGTGGAACGTCCCCTCCTAAATCCAAACTGCTCGTCGGCCAGATTTGGTCCGACCCTCTCAAGATGCTCGACGAGGCGGGTATGGATGATGCGCTCGAAGAGCTTTGCCACCTCGTCGAGCAACACGATGGGCCGGTAGGCCGACGGCGACTCTGCGGGTCGTCCTCCCTTCTTCAGCAGGACGAGCTTCCCGGTTTTCCAACGCACCGGGAAGACGCCCTGCTCCAGGCAGGCGGTGAATAAGCTGCGGAGCCTCGGGCCCAGGTACTCGAGGGCTAGCACCCAGGCTTTCCCGGGGATGCCATCGAGCCCTGGGGCCGTGTTTTTGCTCCGCAGCCGAAGCACTGCCGCCCGCATTTCAGCGGGCGAAACCTCCGAGATATCCCTTGCCGGATTCTCACTCGACGATGACGCCACATCCGGTGGCGCCATCGGTGGAGGAGTGAACTCCTCGGTGGCCGGGAACAAGGCCGCGACTACGTTGGCCAGTAATTCTGGCCGGAGACTCTGCGACAGCGGGGGCGCCGCTGGGCGAAGCTTCTTCATCACCAGACGGTAAGGGCGCCCCCACGGGTCCCTGTCGAGAGTCCCCACGAACGCCTTACGTGCCGCGACCTTGGCCCCATGAATGGCCACCCGCAGCGCTCTCTTTGCCTCTTTGTAGAGGCCATAGAGCTGCCGCTCCTGGTCTGCGTGGTTTTCGTCTCGGAGCCGGCGACGACGATGCCTGGCGTATCGGCGGCGCGCAGCAACGCACGACGCGCGCAACTGCGATAGCTCCGCCGACCACCAGTACACCTGTCGCACCGGCGAACGGCGGAGAGCTCGGGGCATGCCGGCGTCGCAGACATCCGACATTGCCACCCCGAACCACTCCGCCTCCTGCTCAACCCGTACCGGCCCGTCCGGCACGGGGAGCCACGACATGACCAGAGCGGCCAGCACTAGGGCCTCCCCATCGAGGCGACGAAGCGCCCACCGCGGGCCGTCCTGATTTGGGGCACTCGGTACACCACCGGACTGGACACTCGGGGACGCGGAGACGCCGAACCTGATGTAACGATGGTCCGACAACGTCTCCACGCCCACGAGGACTCTCCAGTCCCGGACACGGCGTGCGACGGCGGCACTCGCCAACGACAGGTCTATAATAGACCCGCCGTTGTGCCGCACGCATGTGTCCACCGACCCCCTGTTCAGGACGACCAGGCCAACAGAGATCGCCCATTCCTCCAGGACCCGACCACGACCGTTCGTCGCCGGCGAACCCCAAGCCACGGATTTGGCGTTGAAGTCGCCGGCGACGACCGCCGGGTGAGGTTGGCCTTGTTCCACCAAGGCCCCCAGCCGAACGAGGAAAGACTCAAATTCGGCGAGGGGTCTGTTGGGAGAAAAGTACACTCCTACTATCCAAATGTCTCCCAACAGAACCGCCACGCATCCCCTGTCCTTCGCTACTTTTTCGAAGGGTGGGGAGCCAGCGGCGCCCCGGCTGATGATGGCCACCAAGCCGTCAAGGTCCCCCGCCCAGTTATCCCGGGGGGGGACAAAATACGGCTCAGCGACCACGGCCACTTGCACCGACCACTGCGCCAGGCTTTGGGACAACAGGTCCTGGGCACTGGCACAGTGGTTGATGTTCGCCTGGAGGAAATTTAATTCCATTATTGGGCGATCTCTACCACATCCATCGCGGCCCCTTGCGGTGGGCTCGCTGACTGCGGCTGGGTCAAGGTCCCAGCGGCAGCAGCACTTCGTGTCCCGTCGCGGCGCCTATCGCGACGGGAGGGGGCGGGACACGCCTTCCCGCCCACCGGATGCTTGGCGGGCCTCCCTGCGGCCGCGCAGACTGCGCAGTTCGGCGCGGCCTCGCATCCGCGGGCTTTGTGGCCCGGTTTGCCGCAGCGATAACAGAGATCGCTGCGGTCCGGTCCTCCGGTGCAGGTGCTCTGCGTGTGTCCGTGCTCAAGGCAACGGAAACAGCGCATAGGGCGCGCCCCTAGCACCGTCACCCGGGCCACTGTCCACCCCACCATCAGGCGGCCCGCCTTTATTTTTTGTGCCACTTTTGTTGGCACCTTGGCCCAAACTGCGCCCAGGCCGGAGCGGTCAGGCCGGATCTGTCCGACCTTGACAGCGTCGACTGCGCACTCGCCAGCAACGCTGAGTGCCGCTGCGACCGTCTCGGAAGTGGCTGCCGGATCCAACTCCGACAGCCGCAGCTCCGTGCACTTGGTGGGCCGGGAGATTTGGACATCCTCCGACCCGCCAAAGCATTCCCTCAGCCTTGCGGCGAGGGAGTCCGCCTTCCGCTCCGACTCAGCCCCGGGCACCTCGTAGAGCATGGCACCCGTGGCTGCCACCTTGGGCCTCAGCCTATCAATGCCGAGGCCGGCGAGGTCCACGCGGTGCTGAGCGTCCGTCAGCACCTTCGCGTAGGTCAACCCCTTGGCCACCGCCGCCGGCGTCAGCGACAGCACTATGGCCGCCGAGCGTGGCTGACGCAGTTTGGGCTCTTTGCGCCTCTGCCTCCTCTGTTGCGTCTGCGGTATAACTGCGGGCGCTGCGGCGGGGTTCTTCCCCCGCTTCTTCTTTCCCACCACCACCGTCCATTCAGTGTCCATGGACACTGGGGCTGGTGGTAGCGGGCGAGGCTCCCTTGGAGCAGTCCTCGCGACGACGGGGGCAGCGGGGGTGGCGACTTTCCCCCTCCCTTTTTTGGGCACCCCTGACGGTCCAGCGACCGCCACGGCAGCTGAGGTGGAAGGCCCGGCCACTATGGCAGGGGCCTTGAGAGGAGCAGGCTGCACTGCTCCTTTCCCCTTCCCCCTCCCCTTCCCCTTAGAGGAAGGCTGGGGAGCTCCCCCAACGAAGCCACCCTGGACGGGGAGTGGTATGTCCCCGGGGGTGGACCTTCTCTCATGGGCCAGTGGAGGCCTCTGGGCCGGCCCTGCGAGGACGGACTCCATCCTGGCCTGCCACTTGGCCTCCACTGCTGCCAGCTCCTCCAGACGGCGAAGGAGAGAAGCGTTTTCACGCTTCAGCTCCTTCACCGCCTCCTCCAATTTGGCGCATTTGTCACGCCACTTTTTGGCCTCGCCTTTGGGGCGAGCGCTCGGTGCCGGTTCCGCCGCCGCAGCGACAGCCACCTCCTCGGCGGGCACCTTCGGTTTGGCGGCAGAGCGAAGGACCATGCCCTCCTCGCTCTCCTCCCTCCTTGCCCTTTGGCGGGCCTCCCTGCGCTTCAGGAGATCGCGCGCCTTGGCTTTCGTTCTTTGGTCGACGGAATCGTCGACCAAAGATGGTCCTCCTCTGCCGCGTCCGGTTGTCGCTTGCGACTTCGGGACCGGCTCCTCAGTGTCGCTCCCTAAGGACGACCTGCTGTTATTCAGCTCTGAGCGTTTCCTCCAGAGCCTACGGCTCCGAGCGGAGGAAACGCTCATACTCGACTCAGAGTCGACGCCTGTGGACATCTTGTCCGCGCCGACTCTTCGTCCGCCATCAACGGGCTTTCGCCCACCAATCTCCGCCTCTCCAGCCGGAACTGGAGTAGGCAACCTCGTCAGTAAAATTTTTGGTTCAATTGTTTTATCCATTTTGAATCCCACGAGTGTGGGGGAAATAAGGAGTCCACCCAGGCAGTGCCCCCTGTACCTGGGTAAGCCTAGCGTAACCCGCCAAGAGGGTCGGCCGGTACTCTGGCGGGGGTCGCACTAGTGACCGAACTACCCATCGGCCATGCATCCCCTCGCGGTGCGCCGCCGCTTGGGATTCGGGGAACTTTTTATAGAGGTTTTCTCCCTCGTGGTCCGGGCGATTAAGCCAAGACCCTCGGTCCAGCAGGAGCGCGAGACATGTCCACGGACCTCCATACTAGATTACGATCTGCAACGGTGACAGCGGAGAGGAAGGTTCCCCCCCGCTGCCTGCTCGGGGCGGTGTTAGCGCACACCGAGCCCGTCGACACTCCCGGATGAACCGGGAGCCGCCCGAATAAACGGGCCCACCATCTAAAAATGCGGCAGCCACCGCAAAAAGCGGCGACGACCGCCGAGACCACTGTTCGTCAGGATATTGGCCGTTGCGCCGATCAACTCGACCGACGCTCCGTTGCCCAGGGTGCACCACGTGGAGGTTTCCTGACTTTGCACCCCACGTTAAATACTAATTATAACTGACGATTCTTAGCGAATCAGCGCTGGCTTTATCGCCAGCATATGCTGCGCTGGAGCCGTTTTGTGACAAATCTAGTTTAAGATTTTGTATTATATTTTTAAGTCATAAATAAACAGCTTTTCTTTTCTTTCTTTCTTTTTCTGTCGGAGAACTGTCTGGCCAGTTTCTTAACAGTAAAGATAAAATATTGTTACTTTTACCAATAAAAAAATAAGTTACAAAAACTAAAACCCGACTACGAAAAGTATAACCGAAAAATATTAAACAAGAAAATATTCTTATTTGAAATCATAGTCTAAAACAAGTTTGGATTGAACAATATTGGATTTTTCTATTCAGTATCACATCATAGGACGAAATACGCACGGCAAAAAATGGGTGCACTCCGCCTCTGCTTTTGTTGGATCTAACCCGAGACCTCAGCATTGCAGTCGTACCATAACACAACTCTACGCCACCGAGGCAGTAAAAAAATATTACGATGGGTGGGAAATAATACAACTTAACTGGTATAATTCAATGTCGAACAAATTAAGTATATTTAAACTAAGTAAGTATAGCAAAAAATAATGCGATGTACCTTACTTAAAATTTCTTTTATTTTAAAAAGTTTATCTTGGAATTAACATCAAGCGGACTAGATGTTGCCGTTTTCGAAATGACTACATTTAGAACCATAAGCAGATGCAATTGTGGGTTTATGCATCATTGAAATAGATTGGTAAAGTTTGAGTACTATAATTTTTCAAAACTGGACTATATGTATTAGAAACCGGGCCATCTTCAACCACACTAGTTCATATTTATCTAGATACATAAGTATATCTAAAACTGTAGACGTTTATAAGGCTTTATTATTGTGCTCCATTGACAACGGATCACATATAGACAGACGTCTCACGTATTGATCGAAGCCTCATACAACTCATGTTTTTGTAAAGATTAATCTGTCGCACGATATTAGTATAGAAACTATATAGGCATTAGCAAGATTGTTAGTGTGGCGTATAGAAACAGTATGCTACTGCGTATGCTTTGGGTAACAGGGAAACTTTTTCTTCTGTGCCGAGTTAACAAGTTGGCTGCACCGGACCTGACAGAAAATTTCGCGTGTCGATATCATGCGTACAATATAGAAAAATGCATTGCATTCGACAGGCCTTGCCCTTCGTAATGTTAGACGATACCGTTTACGCACACGCAAGCAGTTATGTTTGTATTTACAAAGTACACGTATTAAAAAATTCATGTCGTGAAGTTATAGGCGTGCAACGTCATGTTATGTGTTTAATTCTTTATATACACAGTGTTGTCATGTTAATGTATTTTCATTTACACGAGTCTTTTCAAATTCACACAATGTGGGGCACACGCACTTGGCATTCGGCAGTAACCGCCTATCAAAAAAAGATGTCTCCAAAAATTGTAACCCCCAACTCGCGACGTCTCATAACGTAGCAAAAACAAGGTGTGTTTCCGACTATAAATATTAAATTTTCCGTATTCTGCGAGCTTGTCGGCTGGCCACATCTGGCACCTACACTAACCGCGCTGTTAAAAATTCAACAGTACGTTATCGTCGTGCAGCCTTTGTCCTAAAATCGATCGAATATTATTATTATATATATTTAAATATAATCATTACAAAAGCAGTTCCAAGAATCCACTTCTCGTTACATAGCTATTTAGTGTAGCCTGTAGGCAACTCAACATGTAAGCGAGTATTGTGTCAACATGTAAGCAAGTGTTCATGCCCCATTATTTATTCGTAAATTATTGATTTAAAATGTATCTTGTCTTGCTTTACAGTTTTTACAATTTATATGATCACAACTTCTAACTACAAAGCACGGACCACGATCATCAAACTAAAATAATGGATATTAATGTTCTCAATTTGTATTATCTACTTAGCACAATGGTTCTAAGTTTTGAAAAGTTGTATTAAAAATATGTCGTAGCACGCTACTTTTTGGCAGCAAAGGTAATCTAACCTAACCCACCTAGAGATCCTCGTACTAATGTTGCATCCTTCTGCTATACTAAATACTCTAACTAAATAATAACTTTCTTGCAACAAAAATATAGCTACTTTCAATCGATCGATCTAACGAAATTAATGAAGGATTTTAAATAATTTTTTCATCGAGGTTTTGTGGTCGTCGGCTTGCTATTGAGCAACCACACCATATCTAACATAAAGCAAGAATAAAACTTTGTGAAATTGCAGATTTCCATCAATAATTAGCAGAAAAATTAATTAAGTTCAGACTACGGGCTATAGAAAATACTTACTGGCTCGGTGGCCTAGTTTTATTACAGTATGACTGTAATGCTGAGGTCTTGGGTTCAATTCCGGGGTGAGGCAAAGTGATATTGGGTTTTAAATGCAGTATCAGCCCGGAGTCTGGAATTTTGTGCCCGGTATGGCGATAGGCCCGCCCCATCCCCTATCACATGATGATGATGAATGAAATAACCTCTACCATTATACAACAAATAATTAGCAGGAAAAACTGGCTAATAACAGCTCAAAATAAAGATAAGTAGTGGAAATCTTTGGAGGGGGCCTTTACCTGAGAGGGCTCCATGATAAATCAAATTGTACCTACCTATAACAATTATGGAACATAAAATATATTCTAATTTTATTCTAACTCTATTAAAATTGTCATTTAAAATTTAGCTAAACTTATACTGTTACACGTGTCTTTCTTCTTTTCTAAACGAAAAATTGTGGAATGTTTTCTGCAAGGACAAATAAAAGGGCTTATTTTTTTTATTTATACATAATATACATTATATACTTTTTTTACCTACAAAATATCGTAGGTAAGATGGTTGGGATGCGACAAACAGGGTGGTGAACTTAAAAAATGCACAGTGGGACATTGCGCCAGGTTCCCGCTTGCGGTTGGCGGTTGCCCGCTTAACCTTATATCTCAACACAATATTGAGTTATTTATATCGATCTGAACTTATATTTTTGCATAAATAGGTGGTTTATGAAGATTTTACGACATTTTTAACAAGTCACACTGGGTTCAATGAACGTCCGTACAATTTGCCTGTATATTATTTGACATACATTACTAATTTTGTGGCACGTTATGACAAGCTGGTTATTTTAAGAAGCCGTAAAGACAAAAGATAAAAACATTATTATGAAAATTAATAAAGGCCCGTACAAAAGTAGGTATTAAAAATGAACAGAAAACTCGTAATACATAATATTATATTCTTTCATGCATAGTTACTAAATAAATGGTGATAACATGCAGTGATTGCAGGAGTCACATTCACATTCCATCGGTTCCAAAGAATTAATTACGCAACGAAAAACTTATAGACATACGACGAACGTATCAGCAATTTACGTGGACTCATTAAATTGTTCAAAGTGCGCATTTGCTTCGTTTAATATTTAATGCAAAAAGTAAACTTTATATTTTGAGCTGTGACGAAGTCTTGATAATATTTTATTAAGTGCGGGCGGAGACGGCAGCGCGGATCGGTGGGGGCTGAAAGGGGTGTGAAAAATTCAACATTGCTAGCCGCGCTTCAGTTACACTCGTGTGGGACGTGCTATAGGGTTCTTTTAATATGTATTTTTATGCCACGACCTATTTAATATATTAAGGGACTACCCGAGTAGTGGTGACCTGTGGGACACTGCGCTGCGGCCAGTTTAATGTTATCTTACTGACTTCTGGGCATAGTTTGACAGTTCCTACTTGCCAACTGGTGCGAGGGTATATATTGCAGTTATTATTGTAAAAGAAACTGCGTTATAGCCACTTGAGCATCCACTTAATATCCCTAATTTAGAAACCACAATGACAAACAGCTTATGTACGATTTAAAAAGAAAATGTTTATGCAACGATGCTAATATCTACGAATCAGTAGTGCTCAGGTGTATTCGTATAAGTCAAAAGCCATTCAAGTTGTTGACCTTTAGTGTACATCTAGTCCATCGGGTTTTACCACTTTCACTAACAATCACGGAAGCTGGACCTTTCCATTTCGTCTTACGTATCCTATGCATTGGTGTAATCGCATAATATTTGCATACGATACATCACATGGGACTACGTAACATTTTCTAATTTATAATTTACATTTAACGTACCTGACACCATGTTCTGGGTTTTTAATTATAAACAAACATTTAAGTTTTTCGTGGCTGTCGTCCTTCCCCTAATCGTCCAGGGATTTTCTGGTCGGGGGTTATTTCGGCGGTTATTTTTAAATTAACTAGATATCGCCACGTATACGATATAACCCTAACTAACAAACATCATGGACTGTAAAACAATATGTTTTATATCATAAATATGAAAAACGCGCGGAATACAAAAGGCATAACTTGCTTTTGAACTCACACGCTACGTTAGCCGCAAGCCTTTAGTTTTAGCAAATGAGAGATTGCAGTGATATTATAATAACAATAATTTGCAAACATGGGGAAATATATGTTTATGTTACGTCACCCACGGGTATTTATATTATTGTGGTAGAATTAGTAGTAGTACATTGTTGTATATTAGGTATGCAATCAGCCCTGTATTACATATTGCCCACTGCTGAGCACGGGCCTCCTCTACTACTGAGAGGGGTTAGGGCTTAGCCCACCACGCTGGCCTATGCGGGTTGGTAGACTTCACATACCTCCGAAATTCCTATAAAGCACTTCTTAGGTATGCAGGTTTCCTCACGATGTGTTCCTTCACCTTTAAAGCGAACGATAATTGATAAACAATACACACGTAATTTTGAAAAGTCACAGGTGTGTGCCTTGGGTTTCGAACCGCCGGACATTGTCTCGGCAGACCGTTCCATTCCCAACTAGGCTATCGTCCACCATATATTAGGTATATTCATTTTTATCACTAACTTTGTGAGTTGTAGTAATAATATCTAAGATGCTATTCAAGATTAGGTCGGTAAATTTATTGGATCGCATAGATTAGAATAGTCAATAGACCTTAATCCTTAAATTTATTCTCTATTAATCAACATTATTTATTTCTCACTGTACTTCAATGCAAGAAAGGAAAATACGCATGATACCTAATGCACAAAAATATCAAAGAATGCAACTAGTTTGAAAACCTACTTATTCTCACTTATATAAATCTTCAGATTGCGAGACGTGGGTTAATATACGAATTGAAAAAGACAAACACTTGCAATGCACTTAGTTAATATTTTCATAGCTACATAATTAAAAATGTTATTTTAAACAACGTACTATACGGGAGTTACTCAGAACAAACATGGAACTGCGATGAAAATACCTTTCAATAAGAGTTTTCAAACAAACGCATGCAAATTACAAAGTAAATTATCAATAGAATTACGACAATAGACACTATTAGCTAGCATTGCGTCCGCATTACGCACGTGAAATGAACAATATAGTTTTCACTTATCCGGACCCATGGGCTCGCACTTTCTCTTGCTTTCGTAATATCCTGGCACATTCATCGCGATCGAACATGTAATACTAGTAGGGATTTCTCTTTTCACAACCCTGTGGTGTTTAAAAAAATATGACAAACGCGGTAACGTCCTCTATTTTTAATTCGCTTTTATTAGCTTCATATGTATGTACGTAACGGAAACTTTGAACATGATTTTGACCCCGTTCACAACGTTGGATTAAATAGAAATTAAGCATACTTGCCAAGAGCCGATGCTTTTATAGAAAATCCAACTAAAAATAAATAAACAATTATTATAAGTATTTATTTTTAGAGACATCTGATGGCCTATAGTAGAATTATAACTAAACTCTTATGTGTAAAAAATCCTACTTGTCACACGATGGTGCTTTCGTTTATTTTTATTGACGTTGGACTATAGTAGAATAGAACTAAAAAAACTATTGACGCCATGCACCCCACGCTTTTTCTATAGGTACAATAAAGTACATTATTTCTTATTTACACTAATCTTACTTCAAATTTATTAACATTTATTTTCAAATGTTTAGTTGGATTTTGTATAAAGTGTTTTTATTAGTTTTTTAAACTACTATTTTAGACTGTTTAAACCCTAAAATATTTTTCTTTCCTGCCAACTTGGATTTTAATGCAAGTTATCAGTAAAACTAAATAACTTACAAGTATCGGCTCTTGATACTGAGCATCACCTTTACATATTATGCTATGTAATTAGTATTACACTATGTAGTAGGTATTCTGTGTTATTACTATGGAAGTAAACTAGACGGGTATACTAATTTACACTGCCATTGAATCAAAGGCTAATTAAATTAACAGTTGATGACAATACTTATTTTCAAAAGTAATTTATAAAGCGTCACGCAGACGCTTCAACTTGTTGCCTAGAACCACTACACTACTTTCAACTTGGCAAGGGCAGGAAACAAGTTGTCAGCGTGTACCTACGTGGCGTGAAGCGTCTTATTTGTATATTTTATTCTGTATAAATTGTTTTATCTCCACTTTTTTATATTGTGGCTGTCACCGTCTATCCATGTCAATATTATTTTATATTATGGCTGTCACCATATGTCGATTTCCCCAATGTCGACATCAGTAATAGCAATACAAAACGATAAATATATTTCAAGTGTAATAATATTTATACCCGAAACCTTAGTTATTTGGAATGAATGCTCGAAGGTTTCTTTTCCTTTTAATTTTGCAAAACATCTTCATCTTCAAAAATATTCTTTGTATACGCGGCGGCCATTTTAACATTTATAATCATCTGTTATTGACTTATCGGACCTCTATAGCGGTTTAATTCAATTTAACGCTTCGTTAGGGAAGATAATCGCCTGTTAGGACATGGTGGGACTCTTAAAACCCTTGGCAATCTGTTAAGAGATTTAACATGACGTTAAAGTAACTAACAGAGCATGGTGAAATTAGGCCTAAAGCGTAGTACTAGAGGCACATTCTAGCAGTGGGCCAGTGCGTACAGGGCTGTCCATTACTCCTGTCGAGTCAATCGCAATTTATCTTTGACGTCCTGGGGTCCTGGCGGCGTGGCTCATCTTTCATATTATTTATTTATTAACACTATATACAATGAGTATAAAGGCGGACTTAATGCCGAAGGCATTTTCTACCAGTTAACCTTTGGGTGGTGCAGAGACAAAACAACAAAATATTATCATGTTTAATGTGGTCAGAGCATAGAACTCATAGAATCACTACACGTACAAAAATACGATGAAGCGATAAACATTTGCAGCAACAAGTTTGTCATCACGAGTTGATGAGGTGTCAAGTATGAAATGCAAATTCACATGTTGCTAAACCGCGCATGGCACGCTTATCACCGCTGAATGGTAATGCTGAAAAGTAGGTACATGCCTACGTTGTTAGTTATTACCTACATCTCTTTAAAGCAAATAGCCAATATAGCAATTTCATTTTGTATGTCATCCAAGTTTGATTCCAAATTCCAATATTGTGTTAAGTAACACTTAAAAATTGCGCAAAAATTAATAATATCACAAAAATCGTTATTAAACAATAAAATTCTCAGGGGTTCCCGTACCAGGCGAGACCTGTATCTTGGGAAACCAACATTAGAGTTAGATAACATTAGAATCTTTATTGGACTTGAACTAAGTGTAGAAAATAAGCAATTGCTGGAATAAAATATAAATAACACCTTACATTAGAGTTTTTTAAAAGTTTACAACATGATATTTTTCACCAGCGATACCTACTCTATGTGCATTTCTTATACGCACACACACACACACACACACACACACACACACACACACACACACACACACACACACACACACACACACACACACAGCACACTCACACATACACACACAGCACACTCATGCCTTTTTTCTGAAGTGGTAGGCAGAGGCGCAGCTAAGTGCACCCACTTTTCGCCGTGCGTAATCCGTCCCGTGATGTGATAGGAGGCGAGCCTATCGCCATATCGGGCACAAATTCCAGACTCCGGGCGCATACTGAATAGAAAATTTACTTAATATCATTCCCGACCCGGGGAACCCGGGACCGCAGGTTTGCAGTCGCACCGCAATACCGCTACGCCAACAATAACATGTGTATTTTTTATATCCCACTTTAAAGTGGGGTCGGAGTATTGATGATCCAATTCAAAAAATTATGTCGCTAATAGGGAGCGACATATTCCGTGAATATTAATGTAGCCATCTTTTTAACATAGGAAAGGAATTAGGTGTCGCGAAAACAAAAACAAAATTAGTCAATTGTAATCGACATGGAAGAACGTAACGTCTACTATTCCCGGAAATCGGTTACCCTGGGGAATAACACATTTTTATTTTGATTCCTAAACTAAACTTAAGTTGAAACTAAAGTCATGTACGGATTTTTGTAGCGTGAAAGGCTATTCACGCGGGTGACACCTAGTAATTTACTGGTGGAGAACAAAATATTATGTATGTTGTACTTATTCACAAAATTATAACATGATTTTGTTACAAAACCAAATGCCATTGGGTCATTTTTATTAATACTAGTTCAAAGTGGAAAGTGGATGGTAAAGCAAGAAAATACATGTTTCGGTCTATAAATTAATAAACATATTTTTCTATCTGTCATAATACATTGAACTCTCGCACACGTGTATATTAAAAACGCTCCCATACTTTTACAATTTAATTGACGTGCCGTGGGAAACTAAACAAGTGTTATAAGTCTTTTGTCTTCAATTAGTTCTGTAATGGCGAGACGATTTCACAAACATTTGTAAATCGATGATGCAATGCGAATCGAGCCGAACAAAAGTTTTATTGTGTGGTGGATTACAACGAATCAGGCATCAGGCGTGCATTAAATTTTCACAATCAGTACAGATCAAGTTTAAACGCTATCATATCGTTTTCGTTATAAAATATTCTTAACAGATGCTGTAATCTACTTGAATATTTTTACTACATAGCACAATTCTCCAGAGGAGTTGTTTTTACTAAAGCAACAGTAAATGTAAGTGTTATGTACAAAGGATTCAAACGAGAAGTGGTTAATCAGTGGCCGCCCATAGACATGGAATACAACGCAGAATACCAAATTAATCGCGGTTGCCTGCTCTGAGGGAATTAAACTGAGGTCAAGATAGCCAGTTTCTTGGTATTCCGACAATCTCAGTGACCGCACGAAATTCAATACGAAAGCAAGTTCCTACGAGACTGTGAAACTATTTGACACAAACTGTTTAAAATGCACTTTTATGACTTTATATCATACAATACCCTGAATTATTCTTGAGTGTAATATCAAAATCTATAAATTCTAAGGACAATACTATATAATGTACCTATTCTTGAATAACAACGAATATGAACTCTTATAAGATAGTAAAGTTTTACTTAATACTTAAGAAGAATCAAATAAATGATATTCGTTAAGAACAGCAAAACATTGCTGATGAGATATGAGTATGAAGTTGACAAGCTGAATAACAAGAGCATCTTAACGTGCGGCGTGCACCCACGCTACACTTCCGCCAAGCCAGGACATTTCCGGGCCTCCTACCGACGAGATTAAAACAATGAATGCGATAATAAGTTCATACATTTCACTATATGACTCAAATTTAGAGATTGTCATTCTAATTCACATTTTTAGTACATACATATAAGCTTGAACATGCTATTTGGATGCTGTGTCTGTGAATAGCCAGCCACCTATGTCACTTCAACCTCCAAATAACATTATCTACATTAAATATTAATTCAGTACAGTGTATTTACAACGTTCAATGTGAAAATTTTCATTGAAGCTAGCTTAAATACGACACAATTGACTTTTTTCTTCGCAAAGACACAGTATAAATATATATTCTATACAGTAGCAAATTCATTTTTTAAATAATATATTTTACAATCTCAAAACTGCCTGCCTCGGTGGCGTAGTTGTATTACGGTATGATTGCAATGCTTAGGTTTCGGATTCGATCCCCGGTCGGGCACCGTGGTACAGGATTTTTCTATTCAGTTATCAGCCTGGACTCTGGAATTTGTGCCCGAAATGGTGATAGGCTCCCTCGTATCCCATTATGGGACAGAATACGTATCGCGAAAAGTAGGTGCACTAGTTGCGCCTCTGCCTACCCCTTCGGGGATAAAATGCGTGAGTGTTTATATATGTACAATCTCAAAACTAGAAAGAAACTCAAGTATCTTAATTTAAATTAAAATTCTGTAGACGAGCAGCCCTATGGCGTGTATGCGTACCGCGCGGCTGTCGGTAATTATTTCAAGGAGACCACTGTAATTTAGTTTCAATACCATTAACCGACTTCAATAAAGGAGGTTCCTAATATCCTCACTTGATTCTATTAGAAACTTTATTTTATCATGAACGTTACCGTAGAGGATAGGATGCGCGCGCATAAACTGTAATTTAATTTCAATACTATTAACCGACTTCAATAAAGAGGATAGTGTAGGACTTCTAGTCTGGCAGGTCTATTGTACTGTGCACCTGCCACCTCCACACCCCGTAGACACCCCTGACCTCTCCAACCCAATTTGACCCCCTTGACCCCGCAACCCAATTTGAACCCCAAAACACATTTTTCACCCCTGACCCCATTGACCCCCTTGACCTCCCACACCCATGTTCAACCCTTGTCCCCCGCTCCCGAGGCAATTCTTGTGCGCTGGGTCTTCACACCCAATGCACGCCCATCCATGGGGGGACATTTGTCGCGGGCTGTGGCACACAGTTCAGTGTGTATACCTCTTGGTTTCATAACACATTCGTGACCTTTAAGGGTCCGCGAACATTTCCTGGCACCTTCTCTTTCCGCCCATCCTGGGAAGCTTCGTCCCTTCCCTTCCCTTCCTCTTCCGCTCCTTTCTCAGGCCCCTGCAGTCGTCAAGCCGCGGAACTCCAGCATACCGATAGCGGGTTTCCCCGGTGTGGACTGCAGGGTCACCTACTAAAAAAAACCCTTGTCCCCTCTAATTTAACATAATTAATACTAAATATTAAATTATTTAATTATGCCAAAGAGGTACAAATTCTTAGGCGCGTACACGCACCCTTTTTTAACTATTCGTTTATTTATATCGCTTTTACCTATTGATATTTTTTTAAAAACAAAATGGGTTTATATATTTAAATAAAAACAATGATTTTATTCCTTGATCCCAAACATGATGATGATCTTGTATTTTTCTATCTTCATTCTCGCGATTAAGACTGCAATAAAGTTAATATCCAGTACACCCAGAGGCCAAAGATTCATAAAAAATTTATACCAAGAAAATACCTCGAGATCAAGCTATAGCTTTGTGTGTAATTCGCTTCTACAAACTTGCGCCAATTACGCAATATAAGGACATGCTGAGTGAAAGTTTTACATCGTTATGCTCAACTTTGCATCCAGTATAGGCTTGGCAAATGGAAATATCACATTATACATGTAGGTACATTGATTAATTCTATTAGTGATGTCTGTTAACAAACCCATTTAGAAGCTGACAAAATATACACATTGTAGTAAGTACCGCTATGTTTTTAATATACCAATGTCAAAAAGCATAAATTTATCATCAATTTTGCGCATAAATAAACATATCGAGCTTACATTTATGTGTGTGGACAAATCTAATTAAAGACAATTTCATTATCAAGAAGTCTTAGTATAAGAGAAAAAACTATTTTACTGAGTGAATATTTTGAGTATAAATACTATTCAAAAAATATTAATAACAATTAGAAAAACAGAAAGTTCCATGTGACATACTTGAAACGACAGCAATTAATCTCTCTATGAACTCACTAATTACTCCAGGGCAGTCACGGTTTACCGGATAAAATGTTTCCTACATATCAATACAATTCGAGCGTATTAAAATTATCACCGATACTAAGAATAATCTGAAAAGTAAATGAAACCGTATTTTGCGTAGCTGTAATTTACATACATAATGTATGCTATAAAATTATTTTATTTTAAATATATTAATTACCTCCATTTTTATTCTGAGATCCAAGATCCTACTAATATTATAAAGGCGAAAGTTTGTAAGAATGTATGGATGTTTGGATGTATGGATGTTTGTTACTCTTTCACGCAAAAACTACTGAACAGATTTCGATGAAATTTGGCACACGGGTAGATCATGTCCTGGATTAACACATAGGCTACTTTTTATCCCGGGAAAATATAAAGCGGGACTTTTATCCTGGAAAAACTTTTTAAAGCGGGCGGAGCCGCGGGCAAAAGCTAGTAATTAATAATTATTAATAATTTTTTATGCAATATTTCATTGATAATTTTGTATGCAATAATGGGGGTGACATTTTCAATACTGAAAAACCCCCATAAAAAAATAGAAAAAAAAAAGATTCAATTAGACGCTATCAACGTTTACTGAGAAACAATAGTCCTTATTCTGAAGAGAAACATTACATTAGGAATGTGGCGGTTGCTGAAGTTACCGAAACAATTAATGTCAGTTTAAAAAAAAACTAGTTAAGTGTTGCTCAGCAACAAATTGAAATTTTCAGCGCAAATACTACACGAGTGACCACAAATCTTATTATAATAAAATGAGTGTTGCTTATTATAATAGTTTCATTCAGTATATATGTATTTAATATGCAAAATATCAGTTGCGTCTTAATATAGATACGTAGGTAAAAATGTCTTAACTATTAAAACTTTGTAACTTAATGTAGCCCTTTTCCACGCGACAACGGAATATTTTTTATAGACAATAGACATCGATAGGTAGTGTAAGCCCGAAAGTAACAATAGGTTCAATTTTATCCATTTAGCTTGGTTTTTGTGAAAATATATTCCGACAAAATGCTTTGATATGAGCGCGGCGGATTCGTGACCAAACCTATATAGGTACTTATGAACTATGACATTGGCCTGCTACGATAGATAGTTACAGTAACGTCGTAAGATATCAATCAAATTGGCTGAAGTAAAGTATTATCTAAATAAAATATCTCCACATGGTATTATTAGTCCCTATGTAATCTATGCAACTCGGAAGGATTCACTGTATACAGCTACATCCTGGTACACAGTAGATACATTAATTTAATATCTACTCGGGAACAGTTCACGTTGACATCCGGTATTTGTCTGTTATCTTACAATATTATAACTTCGTTATTTTATTTAGCTTCGGAAAGTATTTATATACAAAAATATTCTTTGGCATAAAGCCGATGACAAGAGCCTGTTCCATGGGTATAATTCCTATATACACAACGTTGCAAAGACAGTATGATTACACAAGCAATATTTAATTAACGTATTAAATTGAAACGACGTTCTAGTTGCTTACAATATGAATGTCAAAACTGGCATTTGGTTAAGAAGCTATTATAATCTGAACTATTGTTCGTGCATTATCTTCCTCCCTTATTTATCCCCTCTCTTGTAACTCGTCAGTACATTTGCAATGTGCACGACAGGCACATAATTAGTTCCGAAGAACGTATTCACTCACATAATTGGGTGCGCGTCAGGTAAAATAAATCTATTTTATAAAATCCTTTAAATACTTGTAAACCATGTGTTTGTTTTTTAGAATTTATATTTTGTTTTATATTATAATATTTTTCTCTAGTAATATAAGAATAATGCGTGCAATTTGTAAGTGCTGTGTACTCCTATAATTGGTACACACATCTGAATGTAACACAAGCCAAAATGTTGTAATGAGGTATGAAATGTGTGTACTGTTGGAGAACCTTATTTAAATAAATAAATAAATAAAAATAAATAAACCATAAAAGCCTTTTAACACGCTTTTATTTGAGTATGGGAACGCGCACATCATAAGCTCTGCCATTTGGTGGCGCAATCGGATTCCTTTTCATTTATATTTTTCGAATATAATAAATAAATTATTCTTCTAAAAACAGAATCTTTACATGTGGCTCTTGTGTCGATTTTGTGCTGCCCTCTATAGTTCGTGCACGCCTACCTATATTCAAGTAAATAATTCTCGTCATCTACCCACACTTAAAATGTCATAGAAGTCTTGGGTGGAGGCATAACATTATGTGAACAATGAAATAGTGTAGGAGGATTGAAAAGTTAATACTTGCAGTCGATTTTCTGTGTGATAGTAATGCACCCTCGGTCGTGTTGATTTATTCACACTTTTAAAACCATTAGGGGTATAAAAAGATTGTCATTCCATAAAACCGTCATGAACGATTATAATAATTATCAGTATCAGTCATCAAACTGTGCTTTTGATCAGAATTCAATGTAGTGCATAAATAATGTGCACTCGTTTATATTCAAAACGATGTATCTATCACATTAACCCGCCAATGCACTGAGGACCTTAATTATTTTTTACGCGACCAACAGCAGTAATTTAATTTTATAAGTACCTTTCATTTTTGGTTGAGTATAACATAGCGGTCGCCATCAACGACGCTGATATGATGATCAGTGGATTGAAAGGGTTGCACAATATTAAAAAGAATATTCCTGTGCATAGAAATATTTCCTAGCCATAGGAAATGTATCTCGTGCTGACTAGTATAGAAAGTAATGTAACTTTTGAAATAAGTAGCGATTTGAAAGATATAAAAAGTAACTACGACGCGTTTGACAAACTTAGTTCACTTTAATAAACTCATCGTTTATCGCCTTGAAGTTGCTGTGAATTCGAACAAATCTTTTTAAATGAGCAAAATGTATTGAAATTTTCGCGCTCTTTCCTTAATATGGATAAACGTAGTTGTTATTATAAAAATAATATGGATATAATGCACATAGCATCTACTTAATGCAATCTCAGCTGCATCAATTTATGTTACGAGTTCTGCAAGATTCCCAGATGTCAGCTAGCCTACATACAAAACTTATTTTTTTCTTTTCAATTACGTTTGAGTTAAAACTGGTTCTTTGAATTCCTAGGTTCATTGTAACATAACACGATGTTCAGATTAACGTACTATAGTTCATGTGCGCGTCTAATCCGCCACAACGTTGGGTGTATCTCAGTAATGAAAATTACATTAGGTGATATTGCCTTGGCCAACAAAGGCATTCATGATAATTTCGCCTTAAGCAGCCCAAGTGAATGAACGCGCTATGCTCCTTTACAACACGATTTACTACAAGCAGGTTGCTCACAAAACATAGCTAGTGTTTAAAAGTACGTTATAAGTTATAACACAATTTATTAAGACGTCTATAAAGCTTGCACTTAACTGCGCCACAGACCATTGCCATTTATTATGAAAATACGACATAAAGTAATTCACCTCGCCTTAAATAAAGAGAACCTCCCCTTAAGATGACGTGAAGTCTTGTAAAGCGTGGCTTAGAGACCATAATATCAACGTGCAAATTAAAAAAAATAACAAGTTTAGCGCGTTCAGAGTATACGTACGTATGCGGCGTCTGCTAGTGATAAAGCGTAATGGACACAGCGAACTGTAGTTCGGAACAAAGGCCTGCGTAATAGTTTCGTTGTATGGCTCAATTTATCTGATGCGACGGTCACACCGCCCGAATATATGGCAATATGGCTCCCGTCATTAAATATAATGTGAATATACCACCAAGCACGTGTAGCGAAGACTTTACACATTGTATTACATCATATTTGACTGTATTATAGCAGTAAGGACAATGGACCGAAATGTGTTATTGTCGTTTTATACCGTAATATTATCGAATAAGGATTTCCTGTGGGCCTATTAAGTATACTATTGCTGTACTTATAGCTATTACTATAAAATGTTTACATTAATATTTACAAAGCGTCTTTCTAATGCTAATATTATAAAAAAAGTACCTTCTTTCAATATAAAAATTACAACATTCTGATTCAATATAACATGAAAATAATATACTTACAACCGTGTAAGAGATTCAAGTTTCATAACGAAATGAATTAGGAAGTGGGAATGTTTATGTTAAGGTTGCAGTGGTTAATGAAGGTCTTTCGATTGTTTCAGCTATGACCGCGACCAGCCGTTCACCTTCCAGATCGGAGTCGGACAAGTCATCAAGGGATGGGACCAGGGTCTGCTTGATATGTGCGTCGGTGCGTATCTTCATTGCCATATTACTTACCGAATTTATAGTATCGTTATTTATTCGCAAGTTTTATGGAACTATTTTTTTATTTTATTAGCACCAGGCACTAAAGTTTTTTTGATTCGAAGTTGTGCAATTAATACGAATTATATTTATTCAAGCAGTCGCTATATTATATTATATATATACTTAATCGTTATAATTAGTAGGCATATTTATGTTTTAGCCTGACAGACGATATTTTTTAAGGTGATGTTATTTACTCATAAAATAAAAACTAAAACTTCAGGTGAAAAGCGCAAACTGACTATCCCATCATCCCTGGGTTATGGCGAACGCGGGGCTGGCAACGTGATCCCTCCTCACGCGACACTACACTTCGAAGTGGAGCTCATCAACATTGGAGACTCGCCACCCACAACCAACGTGTTCAAGGAGATCGACGCGGACAAGGACAACATGCTGTCTCGCGAGGAAGTGAGTATCGAGTTAGCGTTCCAGGCTATGGACACAGACGGCGATAGGGAACTGTCCCGCGAGGAGGTCAGTATAGCGGTGGAGGGGCTGGTAGTATACGCTATGGTGCGGGATTCTGGTAACTATATGTATAGTATCTACTAAGCATCTTCAAATCTGCTGTTTGTAAAAGCTACATATACCTGTAAGTAATTATACTGATAAATATTGAAAGTAATATAGGAATCTTCAGAGCTTATTTCATATTTGCTTGAAGCAACGACGACATGCTTGAATGTATTTAAAGATAATCACTATCTAAATAAAATCCACTAATTGGTAATAGGATCCTTCGCATGAATGTGGTCTTTTTTTACGTTAGTAATGAGCATTTTCTATGTCGTATACCTATACTATGTGCAATGATAAAAAAATGTTAATCAACTAAATACTGGTGAATAATATCAGGTTTCAACGGTTTCAGTAAGTTTAGTTTGTCGTATAAAGAACATTAAACTTGAATATACTTTCAAAACGATATACTTCCGAATCCCAATATTATTAATCAAAAAAAAAAAATTACTTATTACTTATTCAAATTGATCGTACGTAAAATTGTTCGTACCAGCGTAGGCAAACTTAAAATTATTAGTTTTTGCAAAAAAACAAAAATATTGTAATATAACAAAAAATAAACCAACTTCAAAACCACTACAAATCAAAAAATAATTAAAGTTTGTATTCGCTTAGTATATAGGTACGTATATTTGGAGTCGATGCCTAATTTAAATTGCCAGCTAAGCTAAGGAAATACACGAACAAATATACGAAAACATTGGTCAATTTAAATTAGGCACCGACTCCAAATATACGTATATACTAAGCGAATACAAATTTTAATTATTTTTTGATTTGTAGTGGTTTTGAAGTCGGTTTATTTTTGTTAAAAAGTTTTTTTATTGCTTTTTTATTCGTTAATTATAGAATGGTGTAAACAATACATCATAGATATACGATTGCAGCATTCGCGAGTCATCTGCTGTTAGTTATTGAAGAGTTCTATTGTATATCTCCGAAGATCTTCATCAGATCTTCATAAATTATATACTAAAACCTTCCCTGAAAAATATACATTTCAATTTCGAAAACCACATCCAAATTGGATCAGTAGTTTTTGAAAACACCCGGCCATACAATTTTACATACATACATACAAACATACGGATCGAATACAGAACCTCCTTTTTGAAGTCGGTTAAAATCACTGGGAATATCTACTTGATTTCTAATTTTATATTATGATTTTTTATACATGTCAATGGCCATGTAGTGCCTGGTTAATGATTTTATATATTTATAGAATCCTGAAAAAGAAACACTTGATTTCTATAAATCTTCAAAAGCATGTTTAACCTTTCAAGCCCCGCTTATACCTATATATAGATAGATGTATGGGAAAACCCTATATATATGGACACCGGTGTCCGTCGCGGGGCTTGAGGAGTCAATACTGGTTGATGTGCTATTTTGACCATCAGCTAATTGGTTTCACTCTCTCTAATTTCTTGCTGTGCAAATTTCCCTTAAGCCAAGGCTTGCAATCGTACTGCAATAATTGCTTTTAAAATACCGTACAACCGTCTGTAGCGCCACATTGATTTTAATTGGTAATAATGCAACGTTCAATTAATATTACAAGGATAACTATGTATCATGTCTGAAAATGTAATTCCTCCATATGGGGGACAACTCATAAAATACTGTAGAGAAGATTTTTACTTATTTGGATGTATAGGTTTTTATATGATTTTATTCATAAGGCGACGTAGTTTAGGAAAACTAGTTATACGAGAGTTGGCTCTCTAGAACGAACTTTCGCCCTCCAAAACTATTTACTTTTCTCGAATTCATTAGAATAGTGTTCGTGGTGATAATATATTCTTTGTTTAATATTTATTATTATAGGATATAAAATACTTGGTAACTAGAACTACATACTTGATATGCTTTTAATTACTATGTAATATTTTACCACCTTTTAAAAGTTTCTAGGCTACCTAAATAGGTTTCTTCTTGGTAGATGGTATGTATAATACTATGTTATATATATAGTTTACATGTTATAAATACACTAACAATAAATTTTCGGTCAATTGGTGAAGGAACATCTATATTGATATTTAATACTATCAAGAGGAAAGATTTTATTGTTTGTTTGTTGAATAGGCTCCGAAACTAATGGACCTATTTGAAAAATTCTTTCACCAATATAAAACAACATTATCAGCGAGTAACATAGGCTATTTTTTATCCCGAGAAAATATAAAGCGGGACTTTTATCCCGGAAAAACTCATACGCGCGGCGTCTATAATAAATATTTTCATAATGCAATCGTTGACGTAGCCTATTAGTTAGCCTAGTTGGGAACGGAACGGTCTACCGAGACAATATCCGGCAGTTCAAAACCTAAGGCACACCCTCTGACTTTTCGAAGTTACGTGTGTATTATCAATTATAAAGCCGCCTATACACGCTGGCCGAGTGTTCCAAGTGATGGCCAACGCCATCATGTAGACAGCTTATTTGCCTTGACTCGTCATTGCTCGGTGTCGTCGCCTAGTTGGCCGAATGAAGCCAAGCACCAACGTGTGTAGATATCATTTGGCGCAACTTGTGTTCGCTCGCCGTCACTCGCGATCACTTGCCTCACTTCGGATCGGTGTCGGTTTTTGTGCACAAATCAAAGGCGGTCGTCTGCGCTCGGCCAACAGCGTCCACAAAATTACCTACCCGCCATTACACAGTTGACATCTGTCGCTGTCAGACTGAATACTGCTGCATAATGGGTGCGTTCCACTAAGCGTTCACAACGCCCAAAATACTCTTTTGGCCGTTCCACATGGCGACTACGATCGTTGTGGTCACGGCGAAAACGTCATTAATGACGTCATAACTCACGCTCACAAGAAGCCCACAACGACCCATCTCTAGAGGTGGGTCGAAGTGAGCGTTGAGAAAAATAGCAAAGTTGTCAGAACTAAAAAGTCGAAGTTTTCTATTTTCACGATTATAATTTTCTAAAATTGTATTCCATTCTTCATCTGAACTGGATGAACTAGTACTTTCGACAGTATTATTGCATGCACGCATCATCAAATAACCTAGTGTTGTCGCTAAAGACATTTTGAATCTATTTGAATGTAAAATAATTGAATACTTCATTGAAATTACATATAAAAATTGAATTATATATTTATTTTTCGACATAAACCAACTTCTCTTATAATTATTAAAATTTACACTTAAAACTCATTAAAACTTAATAATGGTAGCCTAACCTATTAAAGCTTTTGCTTTATTTTTTCTAGCTCGCCATTTGTATTATTTCCTCAACGCCCAAAACGCTCCGCAATCCATTCCACTTGGGTTTACGATAACAACGCTCAAGACTAAGTGGAACGGGAAAACTCGTGGTCGTGAGCGTGATCGTCGTGAGTGCTTAGTGGAACGTAGCCAATGAATACTGACAGTGGCCAACGTGTGGATAGCTCTGCAACTTGTTGATAACTCTCGTCTACATTGGCCGCTTGCATTGTCATTCGACGAACTTGTCGAACGTATGGACGTTAGCAATTGCCTTGTACATATTTGCCGCCGCTCGCGTTGGCTTACGCTCGGCCAACATGTATAGGCGGGTTTATAGTTATCGGTCGCTTTAACACAGAAGAAAAACATCGTGAGGAAAGCTACATACCTGAGAATTCTCCATTAGAATTTCGAGGGTATGTGAACTGTGAAGTCTGCCCGCACTAAGCCAGCGTGGTGGACTAAGGCCTAACCCCTCTCAATAGTAGAGGAGGCCCGTGCTCAGCTGTAGGCAGTGTATAATGCAGGGCATAAATGTATTTAATATTTGATAGGCACGTAGTCAGGAATATACCTATATGTATATGAAAACTCAATTTTTATTACAGTCCTGACCACTCACTAAGATGCAAGTGTTATGCGGTCGCGTCAGTACCTATCATAAACATTTTTTTTTTTTTTTTTATATAATTCTCCCTTACAGGGAAGGCAAAGGGTTCAAGCCCATACAGCCTCGTCTTAAGTGATATCTCTGGTTGTCGTAGTAAAGCAGTGGCTACCTTACCAAGACTTTATCAAGGAGTTTTGGCGGCAACGAAAAAACACTTGATTGACACAGTTATTTCAATTCACTTCATTTGAGCACTTTAATAGAACTATATTGGATAATTTACCACCACAATTAAGCAATATAACACTAAGTATCACCAAAATAATGAATTAAAACAAAAGCACCTCATGACACTTTCACGTTCCCGCCAAAACCCCCCCTATCATAAACAACGTAAGACTGACAGTGTCACAACATCGAAATCATAAATATTTTTTTTTTTTTTTATATATAATTCTCCCTTACAGGGAAGGCAAAGGGTTCAAGCCCATACAGCCTCGTCTTAAGTGATATCTCTGGTTGTCGTAGTAAAGCAGTGGCTACCTTACCAAGACTTTATCAAGGAGTTTTGGCGGCAACGAAAAAACACTTGATTGACACAGTTGTTTCAATTCACTTCATTTGAGCACTTTAATAGAACTATATTGGATAATATACCACCACAATTAAGCAATATAACACTAAGTATCACCAAAATAATAAATTAAAACAAAAGCACCTCATGACACTTTCACGTTCCCGCCAAAACTCCGAAATCATAAATAAATATCTGGATCTGACTCAGATTTGATCTATGCTCATACTCACTGCGTATCTAACGGAGACAAATAATCAAGAGGTCCTAATTGTGCAAAGTGCCAACTGTAGCTTGCTACCTAAAATTACCTTCATATGCCGTAACGCTTGACGATATTTTAAAAGCATAGAACACACTTATCTTATCAAACCCGTTTTAAATATTATGATACTTACACATTTCACGCACTTTAATAGATATTATGTAGTTATTACGATTCTCTCCGAATAAGATGCTCCAGTCCACATGTTAGTGCTTATGATTTTATTTAAAATGTGAGTGATTTGAATGTAATTGAATTATTATAGATCTTTATAGTTACCACAGAACTCTATAGTAACTTAAAGGTACTAGTAGTGCCGTACACTGTACTGCCTTTATCAGGTACCTACATGGCGATTGACGACCTTATTTATCCAGGGATCTGGACAAGCATAATACCTGTTTTGTTACAAAGTGTTGTCAACGCCATCTGTGAATCGTATTAATAAACAAAAATGCAAACTTTGCCCAAAACACTGTGTATCAAGAAAATAAAAAAAGTTTAGAGCTACTTTTATTTTTTAAACCTCACTTGGTGCTTTTCTTGTCCATAAGGTGAGCGAATACCTCAAGAAGCAGATGGTGCCGTCGGACGGTGCGGAGATGAGCGACGATATCAAGCAGATGCTCGAGAGCCACGACAAGCTGGTCGAGGAGATCTTCCAACACGAAGATAAGGACAAAAATGGTTTCATAAGCCATGAAGAGTTCTCAGGGCCCAAGCATGACGAGCTCTAAACTAACTATATTTTAATATTAAGCTAGCAGCCAATGCTCCCGGGCTCAATTTAAACTGGTCGTATAATACTGAAGGGGGTACGTAAAGACTAGTGTGCAGTGCTAAAATAAACAAAATATATAAGTTATTTAATTTCGTTAAAGCCTGTGGTTGTTATGAATTATAAGAGTTCTTTTATTTACATTAATTCAATATTATGTATGTGTAAGTCATAACTAAAGGGTAATTTTGTTGAGTCTATTACTGTACTTAGTTCGTTTTACGTCGTTTTGTTAGTCAATCAAAAAAATGTTGTAATCTAGGATACTATAATTATTAGTGTAAAACAATATTATGATACGATGTAATCTAATAAACTGGGAATCTATAATAGAATAGTATCTTTTAATTAATTTCGGATATCGGTAAGTCATTCTGTAAGTAGTCGATACTCACTTGTATTGCTCATTTTTCATAATTCTTATGGTCTCAGGAAACTCCTTCTTTTCATTGTGTCCTATTTTGTTTGTAAACCATGAAACGCGTACAACTGAAATAGTCACGACTCTCGTCCATACTTTGTTATGCATTTCGTCATTTCATTTAACAAGAAAACGCTCTAAAGTAGCATTTCTCATAGTTTTTTAGTATAGTTTTTGCAATAATACGTCATATGAATGTAACACGGGATTGTCAGTTATAATCACGCTAATGTCCAAATATTCACACACATAAATCCAAATACCAAAAGGTCTCAAATACCTATTAGGTATTCTACTTTTATTTAGGTACCCAATTAACACCAATGATTTCACTCCCAATATATGTAAACATACCTACTGTGTAGATAGGTAATAATATAACATTTCTAGACACTGGCCATGATTACAGACTATTATACTATTCATTGCATATGTATAAAACAAGGGGTCTATTGACACAAATTTTATCAATAAAGTTGTTTTACGTGAAGAATTTCTTTTATTTAATTTGCTGATGATGACAATAAAACCACTTGCCGGCTCTGTTTGATTTTGGCTCGTCAGAACTCTCAGACGTGTGCAATTTGGTAAACTGCAATTAATTTTATACTATCATGGTGGTATGCGGACTGACAACATGCGTAAGTAGTTATATTGTACTTACGAACTATACCAATATACCTTAAAAATAGTAAGTACAGATTAATTAACAGACAACTTATGCTATATAATACGTCCACATGATTTAACAGTGCTGTATAAAATTGCAATGTAACATGCTATATAACTTATTGTATTACACATATCGTCCACACTAATAAATAATGTTGTATAACTATGTTTTATAACATGTTTTGTTATATAGTCTGGACTCTGGAAACAGCGACCTGACATCGTTTTCATTTGTTCCTTTATCGCAGGAGAATCAATCCTTTCGATGCAGAGCTATGAATCTGCTATGAGTCACGACTAACGATTGGCTCTGAATATGTACAAGGGCGGGGATAGCCAGCTTCAAATATGAGTAATATAGTATATGAAAATCATATACTTTTTAAAAGCTTGATCTAAAAATTGCTAAATTCCGTCAACGTCATGAAAATCGATTCAGTATTTTTTTAGGTTTCACTGACGAGTGCAAACGCATCCTGTACTCGTCAGTGAACAGGTCTGACCGCCATAGCTCGCTATTCCAATTTAAGTCATCTCGAGCAAATTGAAGTTGGACTTGCCGGTGCTGTGTGATCAATTTCGGACCAGTGGCATGCCGTCTTGGTGTTAAGTTGGCTTCTTTTAGACATCTTCTGACTGTAAATTCACTAACAGCAGCTGACATCGAAACCAGTTAGGTGGCGATTTCGCAGCGACGTAGAGAGGATAAAGCGGTCATCCCCGTCAGGTGTGCAACTGCGCCGCCTGGTATCTGGGCTCAGAGTGAAGGCACCGGTCTCTTGAAACCATCTGAATACCCTTAAGACAACAGATTGACTCAAGTTTAGCTGACGAGCGACTTATCGTTGACTCAGACCCTGTTGTAAGTGTTGTAACAGGGCAACGACTTGAGCGGCGCCTTCTTGCGAGGTATCTAGTGAAAGGCTGGTAGGTTAGCTAGGCTAGGGTCTGTAGTGTCCTCACCGGTGATCGCGACGCGTTCCTCCCATTATTTTTAATAAAATTAATTCAGTTTTTTTTTACATCTCTTTCCTGCCATCCCGAGTTTGACTTCTTGATTTATTTTTCATTGCTTTTGCTCCCTATGAGAATGAAAGTAGTTATATAAGAGATTTTTTATAATAATTATTATTAGAAATTGAATGTATCTTGACTTATCATAAGTGCAACTATGTTCGCCTACGTGATGAATAAAGTATTTTATTTATTTATTTTTATTTATCCATATTTTGTGTTAACAACTGAGTGAATATTATGTAGATAATTATGTGTTAGGTCAACTTCAGATAAGCTACTGAAAAGATGAAACCGGCTGCGGGGGTTTTTATAGGCGATTGCGACCCGCAACTCGTGCATACGCAAAAAATATTTTTCTTACATTTCTTTCAAATGATATTCCAAATAGTTTTGAACCGATTTTCGTAATAACAATGTCATTGCAGGCTTAAAATATCAAGCTTTTAAAAATATGAATCTTAAGCATACGTTAATTTAACCATTATTATTTAAAGTACCTAATTTTTATTTTGGGCGGGTTACTACTGCAATGTGTATTTCTACCGCGAAGACTGGTGGTAGTTCTCTCATATGTAAGAGGCCATCTGGGTGGGTACCACCGGAATGTCTATTTCTACCGCAAAACAGCAATGTGCATGCATCGTCGTGTTTCGGTTTGAAGGACATTGTAGCCAGTGTAACTGTTGAACATAATGAGACTTACACCTTATGCCTCAGGATGACGAGTGCAGTAGAATGCTACCATAGAGGTATAAGTACCTATAGAGCGCTAATATCGCACCGTGCGCCCACTACCCAGCGTAGGCAGGTGAACTATAGCTACTTATATAGAAATGTTGGCGACTGCTAGGGATGGGCACGCGAGCAGCACCAACGCAACAGTTATCGATAAGTACAGGTCCGGAGGCGCGGTACATATTGTTGTTAAAAAATTGTGGTTCTACAAAATATGGCCTTGTGAGTAATTTCAAGCGTATTGCGTTTATATAGATAAAAGCTATGCTGCGAATTAGTGTAGTGCCATGTGGAATGATTTATAAACACTGTACCTCAAGGGCAGTTTTTACGATCAATAAGAACCAAGAATATTAATGGATATCCATTATAATTGAACCAATGAATATAAACCGAGCATAGCACCATGGATTTCTTAGCTAGTCTCCCCAAGCCTAAAATAGTCACGTCTAGTTTTTGAAATATTTATTACCAATGTTAAAAAAAATGACAAAAAATATCTTAAATATTGCTAACTTATACTGTCAAGGCCCGCGATAGAAGCTATGCAATAGCTTAAAAATATCATCGTAATCGGTCAATTTTATGAACAGTAATTATTTCTTTCATTTCATAAACAAAAACGCAATTGGCTTAAAAATCACACACAGACAAAAACAGTTACCTAAGCTACATTATATTAAGCATCGCCTTCGATAATAATAAATACGTATGCATATGAAAATATTACATCGATTCTGGTATCGACACGTAACATCACTATCGAAAATGCGGGACGCGGGGCAGTGCGGGGGGTACGAGCGTTCGCCTCCCGTGCGTCTTTCATACCGCGACGCATGATTTTAATTTTGCCTAAAAATATACTGAAATATGGCTTGCCTGTGAAAGGTGATATCAGAATTCTGTTTAGTGTGTTTCCGAGTGTCGTTTTTACAACATTCCACAGAACATTTAACCATTTTGCAGTATTAATAATCAAATATTCGCATAGATCTCACTCGCGTGTGCTCACAGCGTTCCTACTCGAGTGACTACAAGCGCTTGCGGCCGGCGCAGGACGATGTTCCCACCCGTGCCTATTGTTCCCACTTGCATACACGCTCTCTATAGGTTATACTTACTCTGTGAATGCTACACAGTAATTTATAAGTCAAGGTGCTGAATTGTGTTGCTACTGTTTATAGATACCTAGTTGTGTCACTATAAGGCGAACGGCATACTCGTCTCGTCATGTGATGCAATAAAAAAAAATGCGATCATAGGGGGTGAGTCGATTCACTTGCTCGCGAGTAGCTTTGAAAATTCTGAAAGAAACGAATTGTTTCTTTCATGAAAAAACGTAAATATCGTTATGTTCGTTTTTTTTTTCGTTCTGAGCATTGAAAATTTTCAAACCACGTGACTTGATGTTTTTTTGTTGTATGTTAGGTACTCATTGATGAGCTTTAATGTTATCAATAAAAAATGGTATCAGTGATTCTTTTTGTGCTGGGTTCAATATAGACTGCACTGGCAGTATTGACTTGTGTTAAAACATAAATACACACATAAATCTGTATATTTATAAAGTTAAATTTCGAAAAAAGAACTGGTTTATTTCGGTTACTTTCGTTTTTTCCGAAAATAACTCGTTTTTTTCGAAAAACATTGGTTCTTTTCTCGATCAAACTTCTGTGAAATTTTCGAATGTTACTCTAAAAAAAACTATGGATTTTAAAAGAAACGGGAATATTCCCAATTTTTTTTGTGATATAAGCACGACTGCATATACCTTGCCGCCAATATAACGCCATCGGAACTAAAAGTTGAAACATACTATATAATACTACGGACTCTGTGGTCTGCAGTATCCATCATAAAGTATGCACTAGAGTTTTGGCGGGAACTTGAAAGTGTCATGAGGTGCTCTTGTTTTAATTATCACTTTGGTGATACTTAGTGTTATATTGCATAATTATGGTGATGTATTACAAATGAATGTTAGTCTAAGCAAATGAAGTGAATTGAAATAACTGTACTAATCACGTGTTTTTTTGTTGCCGCCAAAACTCTTCGACAAAGTCTTTGTAAGGTAGCCACTGCTTTAGTTCGAAATAGTAGTTAGCTCAGAATAAAAACTAACGCCTTTTTATTCTGAGGTAGTTAATACTAATGATAAAAAAGAAACAATTCAAACTGCAACTTATTTTAACCAAAATCTTTGACACTGGCAGATGCGCAAACCGCGCCTTGCCAAAGAGAGAAAAAAAGTATGCACTGGGATGCCAGACGTACCAATTTCCATTTTCCTGGTAAGGGGACCTAAAAAATGAAAAGGTCACCGAAGAAACTAGAAACAGATTTAAATAGATATTATAAATTTATGTATATATATATTTTATAGTTACAAATTATACTTTTGGGACCTTAAATAAATTTTTAAAAAAGATTGCCAGATAATTTTTATACTTATTACTGAATTTTTATGTTATATTTGCTATGTGAGTGTACCGTTTATTTGGTTCAAATACCAACTTTCAGTGACTTTCCGTAGTATTATAATCTCTTTAGAGTAATAGTGTTCTGTGATTATAATGCTCTTTGGTGACAAATGTACCTCTATCATTTATTATATTAAGTCCATGACCTCTATTACCGTATTACTGAGACACTATCTGCAGTGGTCTCGAACCTACCCATTTTTCGGTATTTCTACCAATATTGGGTCTGTCCTACCAAAATACCGAAATGATATGATTTTTCAACGATTTTTTGAAAGCTAGAAGATTCTCCCGATTTTCAGCAATTCGAAGCTAAAATCGCCTTTTTTCTTTATATTTTGCGATTCCTTGGTTGATATGTTGCTGTTTGGGGCGGTGGGGGGCAGTTTTTTAAAGGGGCGGCAAAATGTTTTTGAAATTTTTACCCACATGACGAGGGGGGTGGGGTGTATGCGTGACTCACTTTTGTTGAAATTACCTTCTTTTGGTACAATAATAGTACCTAGACTTTAAAATTAGGGGGGTTTTCATAGAATATTGCTTGTTTTTTTGCATATACCGATTTTTGCTCCAAATATACCGATTTTTCTTGGCAACTCTACCGATTTCACATTTTGTCGTCCGAGATCAGTGCTGCCAGATTAGGCGACTTTTCGCCATTTAGGCTATCTTGAAGAGTGTCGGGGCGACCAAAATTGCGAATGGCGACTGGTCGCCGTTTAGGCTACGCGAATTGTGATTAGTCGCCAATTTAGGCTACTTCGGAAAGTTCGTGTGAAAGTTCGGTGTTTTATGCATTGTTTTTGTCGAATTTGAGGATATTTAAGATCCCCCTTACACACAATTATTGAAAACTGGGGACCTTTTTTTTCTCCGTGTGGGCGACTTTAGGCTACTTAGAATTTTCTCGACTTTAGGCGACTTCAACCGTCAAACATTTGGCAACACTGTCCGAGATCACTGTTTGGAGGAGATGTGGAGGAGATCCTCCAGTCCTCCACTGGTATTTCTGTGGAAATTTAAAAGGGATTAGATAATAATATTGCTATGTTGACTGTTGAGTTACTGTGTATCTAGTCTGTGAGGACTGGTGGTGTACCCTTGCTTGCAGTGCGTGAATTTTTTAATATTTTTACTTGTCGTTTTCTTTTACAATGATGTCTAACAAGAGACTGGTTGCGACGTGCGCCATAGCTTTTTGCTGCAATGTGGCTTTACTAGTACTCTTCGTGAAATATAATGGTGGCACAAGATATCACATTAACATCGACAAACACCAAGAGGTAAAGATTTTTATACCCGATAATTTTCTGAGCATCGGTATAGACACTTCTGAAATTCAGGATTTTGACAGAATAGATTTCAAGAAGCAAAGGCTTCGAGCTCTGACAAGTGCGCTGGCCCCGGCACGACTTCGCCTCGGGGGCACCATGTCTGAACGACTTATTTTCAGTAAAAACGATGGTGCCATTTCTTGCGACGATTGCGTAAAAGATTCAACAAACTCTGTTTGTTCATCTGTAAACATCCTATGCAAGCATAAATTCTTACCTTTCTTTATTATGACTGGAGCGAAATGGACACAAATTAACGAATTTTGTGAAAAAAGTAATTTAACATTACTGTTCACTTTCAATGCATTGCTTCGCGATCAACACGGGTGGAATGAAAAAAATGCCAAAGAACTTTTGGAGTATTCCAAACACAGACACTTTAAAATCGATTGGCAGCTGGGTAATGAGCCAAACTCATTCCATCATGTATTTGGCACTACAATTAAACCACAAACATTGGCACACGATTTTGAAAAACTACGAAAACTTCTTAACCACAATGGATACAAACACTCTCTGCTGGTTGGACCAGATACAACTCGTCCTCAGCCTTCATGTCACAATTGTCTCCAGTACATGCTGGAGTTTTTGGGAAATGCATCTCATCACATAAATGTGAGGTCTTGGCACCAATACTACCTCAATAGTAGAACAGCTAAGCTGGAAGATTTTTGGAATCCAGATACATTCGATTTGTTGAAAGATCAAATAGAAACCATGAAGAACCATACTATGAAGTACAATAAAATACCAATGTGGTTGACGGAGACTAGCAGCTCATATGGAGGTGGTGCTCCGGGATTATCAAACTCTTATGCAGGAAGTCCTCTCTGGATAGATAAATTGGGTCTTTCAGCTAAATACAATATTACAACTGTTATAAGACAAAGTTTGATTGGTGGCAACTACAGCCTGCTTGATGATGAACTGGAACCCCTGCCAGATTGGTGGTTAAGCGTTTTGTACAAAAGGCTTGTAGGAAATGAAGTATTGAAGGTCACCAGTGATTGTACCAGATCCCAGAGATTGTATGCTCATTGCACTAATAAAAAATATGCAAATGGCCATGGAGCTGTAACATTATTTGCTATCAATCTCAAAATGGCTAAAGCACGGTTTCTTCTTAATGGCACTGCTTTGCATGATAAAAACTTGCATATTGATGAGTACATAATAAGCGCTCCATCAAACAATAGAAGATCAAAAACTGTTTTATTAAATGGTTGGCCATTATATTATGAATCATCATTACCTGATTTACAACCTAGACATTTGAAATATGGCCGGGATATTTCAATGCCACCATACTCAATTGGGTTTTGGGTTATAAAAAACACTACCATAAAGGCGTGCCAGTAAGTACTACTTTAAAAGATCACTTAGACATGTTACATCAGAAAATCTATTTCAACATTGTACTTAACATTCCAGTGAAAGCTGTCTGCCATCTTAAGATCTGTTCAGAGTATAATTTAGTTTCTTAAGTAGAGTTTAACTTAAAGTACTTGGTAAATCCATTTAATTTTTTTGAATATTTATGTTGAGGAAAATATTAGTTTGTAACAAAAGCAAAACAATTATATAGTATAGAACCGCTTTAAATGGAGGTTGTGGTTATCTTTGTTGTATGGAAATATTTTTATCTAAAATATGTATAAGAAAATTGACACCTGACTACTGCCATTATTATGCAGCATACACTATGTATATTGAATGGCATAGGCAGAGTCCAATTTGTTACATAATAATGTATCTAATCATACTATAATTTGTGACTGAAATGGGATAGCAAATATGTTCCACCCTTGAATTATGTTTCAAGATTATGGTTTATTATTATAATATTGCCAATAACTACTGGACATAGTTGATCAAAAATGGCTAACTTGTAGTTTATCATAAGATCCTTAACAATCAACATATTTTTAACCCACTAGTGGCTAGTCCCTTGTCATTGGTGTATAACTTCAAGCAAGCCATCCTTTAGCAGCCACATTGTATATACAGATTATTGGTATCACATTTATCAACAATATAAATTTGTTATATTCTCTATTAGTATGGCATATTATATTTATTTGTAACATGTCTTTATAACTTTAGTATATTTTTTATTTGCTATAATTACCTAATAAATAGACAAAAAATATATTAATTATATTTACAAAACTAAATTCTATGCAAAAGTTTATACAAATGTACAGACATACATTTTAAATAAAAATGAACCATCATTCACACGCAATCATGTACACAATCCAACTATACCTAATGTTATGTAGTTGAATCATATTTGTTTTACAATATTCAATATTCAAAATGAAGAAACATTTACATAAAATCAATGTCAGATGTTTTTAAAGTAATAATCAGAGTTCTAAGATTATATAGAGAAGACATTGGGAAAATTATCATACAAAAATTTTAGGCAGTCAGTAACTCAACCTAATGTGAAATAGCAAAATACTTATATAAAATGCATGAGAACTAACTTTGATATGATTGTAATGCGCAAATTGAAATATTTCCTTCTAAAATATTGTTTGCTTTACAATTACTAAAATTTAAGCATACCAAGACTTCTTGTCACACAGACGTGTCAGATAAGACAGTGACTTATTACCAATTGGTAATAACTTTTGGATGAAAAAATTTTTCTTGATGTCTAGTCTATAGTCCGGGCCAGATAACTTGGCAATAAAGCACATTGACCCTTCAGAATGTAGAGGCAGGGAAACTGTAGTTACTTTAAAACAAAATAAACATAATTAAAAAATAAACATGTTTAAAATTTACTAATAAAATCCATACAGATTTTAGTGTGACATCAACAATGGTTCTTGTCACACTAAAATCTTTTGATATGTGAAAAATTATGCCTCTTAATAATTATGGAATATTAAATAAAAGGTTAAAAACATATTAATCTGTTTTTTACACTATACAAAATCACTGCCTTGAAATAAACAGTATGTTAGTTACATCAATCTGTTTATTACGGCAGGCGCTCGGGGTATGTAACCATTGGTCCGCCATTTTAATGTTTTGTTCATTAATCCGTGTTCGGATAGCGCTTGTGTGTGTACGTTCTCAGGTGATTAGCAGAATTTCATTTTACGTAAAATTTTAATTATTACATTTGTAATATTTTTGTTATTGTTTCCGATATTGTTATATCTGTTTACCTATAAATAAGGACTTCATTTTGGTGACAGGACCTCATGTTTCTTTATATGTGATAAAATCAAACATTCATGAACATTGTTGCGTTAGTTGACTCCGACAGTTGCATCAATCAATTGTTAGTTGTAGCGTTCCTTTTAAAATGTGTCCGTAAATAAACACAATAATTATTTTTATCCTGTGCCAAAGGTTTGTCATACCTGACTAAACGAATAAAGGTCAATGTGCCTTATTGCCAAGTTATCTGACTCAGACTATATAACTATACAGTTTAATGTCTTTTATAATAATTTAACTATCAAACAATTAGTGTTAGCATTGCCAAAGAACACATTGAAATGATGTGTTACAAATAGAAAGATTTGTTCTTAAATTATGCCCATTTTGGGAATTAAGAAAACATATTGTTAATGATGGTTTGGATTAGCAGGAAAGCAAGAATACTTGCTGAAGTTGTCTTGCGCAACGGATTTTTAATATGTTAACACAGCAAGATGACTTTTGCAGATGTTCTTTCACTTGCAGCAAGTCACATGTGTATAGAATTATAGAAATATTGCCGCTAGTGTAAACACATCTGGAAGTTCTTGCGCAATATATTGCTGAGAGAACTTGCTAGTCCATTACCTTAACACTTGTTTTGTAAATTTCAATTTTCAAAACATGTATTCTGTCTTTTACTGTTGAGAAGTTGTTACGATATAACATTTTTTATATAAACTGCACAATATTATTTTGTATGGATGTTGGATTTTTTGCATGACTCGTATATTTTTTTTCTAAAAAGTAACTTAGGAAACAAACTTCTAATAGTATTTGGATATCATTTTGGATTTCTTGGGTACAATATAAGAAATGGAATTTTGTGATCGTATTAGATTTTTGTTTATTGAGTATGTTTCAGAATTATTATTGTCTTTGTGCAGTATCTCATCATCTTTTATTTAAAACATTAATTACATTTGCTTGAAGATTCAAGACACCACATTGTATAAGGTTTATTTTCTTTTAAGTGTACCTACAAGTTATTGTCCAAGATCAAACATCTTTACAAAATGAATTACTGTATTAATATAGGTCTTTGTTTACATTTATATGAACCTTGTGCTACAGTGAAGGAGAATATATCTTGACTTTGAACCACACAATTAAACATCTGATAAGGATGTTGCCGATGCAATAACCAGCAATACGATCAATACCTACCAATAGGTAGTTAAAAAGGAGTTTCTGACACTTTCAAATTTAAATACGTTATAATTTGGTAGCTATTTACTATTCAGTGCCTTTGCCATAGTAATTATAAATTTTTATATATTCTGACTAGTTGAACTTGACAAATATTTGGATTAAAAATAATTCCTAAAATAAATATAACAAAATAATAATCTTAAGTAACAGATGCCAATAATAATAATTTAAAAGGTTGGATTTAGTGGTAAGCCAACGATGGTAGGCGTTGCTTACGTCATGTTCATAAGTGGAACAGGGGCCATAGATCAGATGCCCTGCTACAATCGTTAAAGCTAATAGAAAAAGATATATAATGTGGGACTGACATATCATCCGGGATAATGCAATATCCCGCAAGTGATGAAAATACCCAAATCAAAATTGCTTCATGAAATACAAAGTAATCATCCACAAATTCAGTTTTAACCATTCCCTGAAAAACTTTATTTTGTCACTGACGCGGCATTTACTGGTGCTAGTTGCGCGGTATTGCACTATCCACGACGATGTTTGTCTCCATCGTAAACTACAAAATTAAAGTTCAGCCAGGGTGATACTGCGATACAGAAATGTATCCTGTATTTTTTTCATGACTCACTAAGATATATTGTAAACTTTTGTAGACAAAGATATATTGCTATCGTTCAATTGTTAATATTTTTTCATGTTTTTCCATTTGATAAACAACAGTGCTTACCCTGGCTATGCCGCAGTGTTAAATCTAGTTACTGTGAAAAACTATTGATATGTTGTTCAAAATGTGTTGTTTTTATTATAATTAAGTATTTAAGAGTGTATTTAGTTTTTTTTTTACATTGTATTATAATAACTACATGTCTTATACCTGTTTGCTGCAATACTTCTAGATCTCTCATACCTCCTGTAGATAAAAATTTAGTCATTAATTTTATGTTAGTTTAGCTTAAATAACATTAATTTTCAATTTTATAATTACCACAAAGATTGCTTTTTGGTCTTGGAATATTCCAATTGAGATTAAATATCTCAAGGTTTGACATACTTAGAACTTTGAAACGTAAATGCACCGAAATTGTATGGATTATATTTAAGCTTTTTCTTAATTTTTGATACTTGGAAGAGTTCCTGATCATGGTAGTATGCCATGGCCCCAGCTATACCTGTGATGAGTAATTGTTTATCCACTTAAGACTGCCTCGGTGGCGTAGTTGTATTATGGTACGACTGCAATGTTGAGGTCTGTGAATCGATTCCCAGGTCGGGCAAAGTGATACTGAGTTTTTCTTTCAGTATCAGCTCGGAGTCTGGAATTTGTGCCCGATATGGCGATAGGTTCGCCTCCTATCACATCATAGGACGGAATTACGGCAAAAAATGGGTGCATTAATTGCGCCTCTGCTTACCCCTTTGGGTGATAAAAGGCGCGTGTGTGTGTGTATGTGTGTGTGTGTGTGTTATGCACCTATGCCACAGTTCAGATGCAGACTGGCGTTACATAAAACAAAACAGATCAATGTTTTAAATAAAAAGAAACATGACTGCATAAAATTATCGGTTATCTACTACTTATCGAATATTATGTCATACATAATATTATACATGTAAATATAAACGATAGTTGACGATAGCCTAGTTGGGAATGGAACGCTCTGCAGAGACAAAGTCCAGAGGTTCAAACCAAGGCACCTCTGACTTTTCGAAGTTATGTGTGTATTGTTTATCAATTATCGTTCGCTTTAATGGTGAAGGAAAACATCGTGAGGAAACCTATATACCTGAGAATTCTCCATAAGAATTTCGAAGGTATGTGGAGTCTGCCAATCCGCATTAGGCCAGCGTGGTAGACTAAGGCCTAAAACCCTCTCAGTAGTAAAGGCGGCCCGTGCTCAGCAGTGGGCAGTATATAATACAGGGCTGGTATTATTTAATCATTTATTTAACATTATTATTATAAACATGCCTACATCTGATATTTTATGTATTTCGATATCCTGATTTGTGACATCAAAAAAAAAAAAACTCATTTAAAAGTTTAGTTACACGTTTATTATCGTATTTATTGATTAAAAGTGCGGTTGAAACCAACAGGTTTGTGGAAAATATCTACCTCTGATCAAAATTAACTCCGATCACTCTCGTCTTATTTTCGTATTCTTTTCGATAAGTACTTATTCTTAAAATTTGTGTGATTCTGCATAAATAAAATAATTGTAGAAGTTGCGATACTAATCTGAATCTATCTCACAAGAATCTATATTTTTTCGATTAAACATAGATATTGTATTTTTAAATTTATGTCTGACTTGTACAGAGTGGATTTTCGAGATGAGGAATAAGCCCATCTGCGTTAACTGATGTAGTTGTATCAAATTTAGGATTGTCATTGATTTTTGAAGACACATTAACACTGCTTGGTTAAAAATACGATATCAGTAAACAAATTGATTATCTACTAAATTACTCTTTTTGCTGCCAATTATTCATAATATTCTTATAAGACTATCGAACCAGCTGAAGATTGCATGCCTACTAATAAATAATTAGTATAAATTAGTTAAATCACAAAAACATTTGTTAATTACTGTATAGTTTATAGGAAGTGAAATTCCAACATATACATTGCACAATTTTATAATGTTTTAAATTTCGATTAGTCTACAAAAAGAGTTAAATAATAAACATAAGACACCCTTCGAGGAAGGGCGTTTATGTTGCTACAGACAGGCTACAGTTATCATGGATGATGGAGCTGTTAGAAATGTCGTATGGAAATATTTATTTTTATTAGCAGCGATTACGCTATACATATAGAATTACATTGTAGAACCAAACTTAGTACAATATTTTTCGTGTTATTTTCCATCGCTATGGAAACCTCTATAACAGATAAATATCAGCCAGCTAAATTGATACAAGAACATATAAAACCTTCAGCAGGAGCTGCCCTTACTGCCACATCTCAAAAATCCAATTTATATATCTAATGCTAAGAGTTATACTTTGTAGAAGTTTAAGATTTAATTCTTACACATTTGTGCCATTAGAATATATACTTGTTATATAACTTGCAAATACGACTATTTTTGAAATTACATGCCCACTGCCAACATTATTATTATTATAGTGCATTTCTTATTAGCTACGTAACCTACATTAGTCGCAAAGGAAATAATAAGAGAGCAAGTCAATTCTCATTGTAGTTGATGGAACCTATTTAAAGCACTTAGCTACTATTGACATCAATATTGCCAATTTTCCTTGAAATAAGTGCACAACTGGCGTCAATAATCAAGCATTCACATGATGCCGTTAATATTATAATATTTACGTATGTTCTAAGTTCGCACCACAAGGCAATACCAAATGTGGTAAAATAATAATCAAGTATTTTACCTTCGACTTCATTAAAAACTTATAAGAACACGGAACGTAAAAAAATTACTAAGTACAATTTTTGCACGAAAAAATGAATGCATTATTAAATGTCCCGATAAATACTTATTATGACTCTTACAAAAATATTTACCAGGACTATTGTAAACAAGCTTGTATTTAATGAATATGCGGTGCCTAAGTGTAAGACTGATTAGATTTATGACGATAAATTGTATTTTTTTTTAACTAATGGGACAACTTTCTATTGTTCATATTATAAACATTATTTCTTTAACGTTTTGGATGATTATTTTTATAATCTAGTTGATTTTAGAGGATATTTATTCAGTTAAGTAGATTACATTTTTTCAAGGTTGTCTGTTTGCAAGACTATTTATTTACTTAGAAAAAACGTCACCGTATTCGTGCGTGTAAATGAGTATAAAAATATTTACATTGCACTTAAATAAGAAGATTCTTAAAAAATATTGTGAAAATACCACTGTAAACCTTCTATTTAGCCAATACATAATATTATATAAAAATAAAACACACTTTCCCTACGTAGGTAATACTTATACGTCATGTATGTTGTAAAATGTTTTGTCCATATTGTATTGTGTCAGTGTTTGGAATATTTTGTAGGACGCATAGAAATAGAACTTTTATTTTAATCTTGTATTAACGGTGAATATACATTTAAATACTTTCTTCAAATGATTGCGGACGATCGCATCAATAAAAACAAGTCCAGTGTTCAAATGTTATTGTTCACTAATAAAAACACTTCGTTAACTACTTCTGAACGCTGCTGTTGATTGTAATGAATGTTTGTCAATGAGTATGTGCCCAAGCCAATTAAAGCTACGTGTAGAGCAAGCTCGTGTCGCTTCGTTTATTCGATTGAATGGCATCGTATCACGTGTCTTGAGAAAAAAAATAGGCAATTTTTCTTAAGACCCATGAGGCTGTACAGTGTAAATGTATCTATTCTGTGGTACGGTCGCTGAGATCGATTGTACATATATCGCATTTCTTTCAAAAACATATTCCCAAAAAATTTAATTTTTTTACAAGAATCGTATTCTTCCAATTTGGGAGGTACCAATATAACGACTTATTCTGGGAATATGTTATGTTCGTAGAATTGTTATTGCGCAAATTATTTATTGCATTAGCAATGTGTTAAAATTGTTAAATTTGGATACGCAACATGTATCCTATGTGTATCTCGCCACTAAGTAATGAGGCCTTATTTTGTGCTTGTACGCTTTGATTAATTAATCAAAGCTTGTACGTATAGTTAAGTCCTTACTAAATTTGTAATAAATATTGCTAACTTTAACCATGTTTATTACTTTTTCCCTTTATACCTTTTTGGGTTAAGTACAATATGTTTCCTTGTAGAAATATTCAGTGGAATGAATTGATCCAAAAATGAAATAAAACAATGGTTTTGGTAAATTTATTTCAAGAAACATGGAAATTTAAATAGGCGCCTATAATATCTTGACAATTTTTCCGAAATTTACGATCAGATTTCAACTGGTGGCACACATTTTTATTTTTATATTTAGTCCGAATTTTATTATTTAGTTAATTTCAAGTGTGCTATATTTACTATTCTACTCGTCAAAATACACCAGTGTAGTATTTTCTACGTAAATAGTATCGGTTTTTCTGATCTCCGAGGGTGGTAGGCAGAAGGGTGGGGGGTGAGACCAGTAGCCATTCTCAGTGCACACTATAGATGATTCTCCGACCATCTGGAAGCCGTCTTCGCACGCGTAGATCATGAGGTCGCCGACAGTGTACTTGCCGTGCTTGGAAGACGGTTCAGTGAGTAGTCGCCCATGTTCTGATACAAGCGGGTCAGGGCAGTAGATCGCTGTCAACATACAGACGAATAAATGGTAAGTTCATTGTATGTTATTAAATTTGGTTATTACTCATATCTGGTTGGTGGTTACCACAATTAATATCTCTATTTCTGCTTCAAGCAGCATTAACTAACTTGCACTCGTGTGTTTTAGTACTCAGACGAATACAATGTTATTTTTTGACATGTATGAATTTTTATAAGTGGTAAGTATTAATGATTGCTGACATAAAAGATTCAAACTTACGAATGCACACAGGTACTTCTCCAGACCATTTGCCATCGTGTTCGCATTCTAGGCCCGGAACACCGACGAGTCTATATCCCCATGCACATTGGAAGACCGCCCGGCCGCCGAACGAAGAGTTATACTCAACCACGTTGAGGTGCTGTCCTAACGACTTCAATGTCGGACAAGAAGTCTCCACACATGTAGGAGGCTCACCTGACCAACGACCTGCACATTTTGAGGATAGGTAATAGATATATGTATATATATATACAAAATAGTTTTATTGGCTGTGTAAAATACTTTGAATTGGTAACACTAAAGGAACTATAGATACCTATAAAATATGAAAATTATTTTCCGTAAACAATTCCCCTTGTAAAAGTAATTTCCTCTTAAAGTAATTGCTAAATCCGTTATTGTTATTAGTTTTAAACTTCCTTAATCCTTTTGCAATATGAAGAGTCGCAATTCTAAAGTTAATAAGTACAATATAATGTTTTACCATTCCCCATACAAGTGAGTAAGGCAGAACCGCTGATGTGGTACCCGGGCTGGCAGCTGAAGTGTGCCGAGTGGCCCAGCTTAGTGCCCTGGGCGAATTGGCGTAGTCGAGGTGATGACGTCAAGATTGGTGGGCAAACCGTCGCTAAAAATTTAATCACATTCACTAAGTAATTAAGTAGGTATCCATTATAATAGGTACTTGGTTATTTATTTATAACTAGTAGTGCTCGCGGCTCCGCCCGCGTGAAAAGTTTTGCCGGGCCAAAAATATTTTCCCGGGATAAAAAGTAGCCTATAGCACTCAGGAGTTATGTAGCTTCCTATTAGTGAAAAAATTTTCAAAATCGGTTCAGTAGTTCCGGAGATTAGCGCGTTCAAACAAACAAACTCTTCAGCTTTATAATATTAGATACTCAAATATAATTTTTCTACTCCGTTTTAATGTTACTTAGACTATTTAACCAATGGATACGGTATGGCAATAACGCGCAAACAATATTATTAAAATTTCGTAGCTATTTTTACGTTCCGTACATACCGGGTGGAAGGGAAACGCTCTCGGAAACGAATACAGGTGATAGTATTGGTGATTCCTGACGTGATGTCACTAAAAAAATCGCGATCGCATTGTTACAATTTTAGTAGGATTTTCTCAAGTTTCGGTACAGCTTCACGTATGGATAGATAAATCAAATTATTATTCTGAAAAACATAGTAAAAAAGGTCAATATTTCAAAAAAATCGTAATGAAACACGAACATCAGCTGACGGGTTAACAACCGCGGGCCGGTGCCAGAGCAGCGCGGCGGCCGTCCAGTTTTTTGTACGCTTTTCATTGCGCGCGCATGAATTACGGAAATACTAAAATCGTAAGTATTATCGCTTAGCTTTGCAAATGAATATAGTTTTTCGTTAATGTTATGGTTCTTCTCTCTTACCGTTCCGGTATAGAGAGCGTTTCCCTTCCACCCGGTATAGGGTAATGTATGTAGGGTAGTAGATATCAGCTATAAATTCCAAACCATTTGCTAATTGAAAAACTGGATCATAAATTGCGATAGTATGAGATCTGAATCGAAGAACTCAGGATTTCCAGCCTAAACACGCTGCCATAAGTCCAATGCGGCGGTACGTTGCTTTCGGGCGTAGTCTTTCAAATAAACACATAGCATCGTCTTCCATGAATGAGGATCATAAATTCTTATCACCTTCAAATTATTTTAGTTTTTCTTTTGAAATTATGGATCAATCATTAAAAAACTAATACTGTTAATAAAGGTGGCTTTGATTATCATGTAGGTACTTTAAAAATGTACCAGCAATTTCGAATTTCTTTGCCAATTTGTCCAATTATCAAAACATCTGCGCTGCTAAAATGCCATTGACAGTTCACTTATATATATAGCAATCACTTTCAGTTTGTTTAGATACATTTAACAATTTGTGTGCTCAGATATACTTTCAACTTTGAATGCTCACAACTTTTAGAGTACTTTAGTTGCATCGAATATTAAGATCACGTTAAATGTATAGCACTATATGAACACCATAGTTGCTTAGCTACTTTTGATACTAACTGTACCTAGATTGTAGCGATGCTGTCGAACCTTTCGTAAACGAGCTTCAACTACTTATCGCGCATTAAACGTGTTTGCAAAAAAATTAAACCGCCCGGCGCTTTCAAAAACCATAAAAAACCGTAAAATATTTAACTTTACCTGTCTAATATACTAATTACCGATTTTGGTGTCGGTGACTAATTTTATCGGCATATATGTAATGTAAATTATTTTTCGGATTTTAAAGGTGGTTTAATTTTTGTTAACAATATTTAATTTTTCACATTTACACATATTAGCTGCTTAAACGCATTTCTATATTTAAACATCAAACCTCTTCACAAACTTTCTTTAAAAAAATGGAAGTAATTACTTGATTCATGACAACTACCCTACAATGAACCCGACCACGTAAAACTTACTAACAACTTTAATAACGACAGTGTTGGTATGCCCGCCGGGCGAGGTGCACGTGTATGTGCCGCTGTGCCGCGCGCTCATCTTCAACAGTGTCAGTCTAAAATGCATGTCTGTCTCACCATCGTCCGTCGACCAGTCTGGAAAAAAAATACATATTATTCAGTACACCAGGCTGGATAAAAGCTACCCTCGCCCTGAGCTCGAGGTCCTAGAGAGAACACCGCAAGGGACTTACAGGCTCTGCCTTAAAAAATCATCTAAGGCGAGGTTTCGATTAGCGAGAGAATTTGACTTCCGCAAGTTTTTTTTATAGGGTAAAAAACGGCAAGCTGACTTCTATAAAGGAGATGTCCGTTTTTTGTATGGGTGCTGGGTCTGTAAATCTAACCATTCTCAAACTTTAAGACTATTAAAGAGGCAAAATATGGAACTTGGATCCATTAACAAATATTTTTAAACCCCTCCATACATAACTTTTTAAAAACTTTCATATAAGTTTAGTTTATAAGCAAAATAAAATTGCATAAATACCAAAATGGCAGGTCTTTAAAATTAAAGGATTTATTGTAAAAGGCTAGTTATTAGGAGCTCTATCCAAATATAATAATATATAAACTGTCTTGGTTAGAATCTTAGGCCCGATTTGGACATGTCTTTTGAAGATTGCAGGAGTTGCGGCGTATCGCATGTATAAGTACATACCTAATAATTGTAATACTGCCTTTTGTGTAAATGCATCTGGAAGTTGTTGCTCAATTACCTATTGCTGTGACATAATGCTTTAAATTCTATTGGGCAAACAGCTATCAGAAGTAACATAGTATGTTCAGTCTATAGTCCTACATAAGTATATAATATAAAAACGCGTCGTTGGTTTAATAGCAGCATACTAGAATTGTGTTTGGATTCGATTCTAGGGTCAGTAGGTACCTATAGGTATTTAATTAGTTTCATAGCCACAAAGACCTGCTGCATCACGTAGGTTGTCAAAAGTTGTTAAATCCCATTCAGGGGAAGAATAAAGTAACTAAAAATGTCGTCCAATTTTAAATAAACGCTGTTTTAGGTATTCTAGTAATTAACATAACTATTATGGTTTTATTAATTTAGTACTCAGCCTTACCGTTTAATATAACGTTAGGTACATTGTGGTTTTCCTTCCCTAAATAATATAGTGTAGACTGTAGACAGTTATATACATTCAAAATAATTTTCTCTAAAATCTAAACCCAATGAAATGTTTCGCTAGGGGAATTACCTGCTATATGGTGGTCCATGCCTTGAGTCCATGTCCATTCAGGGTTCCCGAGTGACTTCAAGGACATGCAGTCCAGGCGAAGAGTGGTATCCACGTGAACAAATAAGTCACCAGATGGTTCTACAACAGCCGAACCGCTGACGACCGTGTATGTTATTGTTGGAGGCGCGTCGCCTAAAAATAGTAAAAAATCTTGAACATAATATAGTTCCTTAGGACAGAACATGGGTAATTTTAAGCGTTTGCGAAAATAACAAGCACAGCCTAGTGTTAGAGAGAATGAGCATGATGATCTTATCAAATAATCGGACTACCTGTGCAATTATTACAATAGGAAATGAAAGCTACCTGTGAAATTAGTGATGACAGTAGTTGGCACACATTCGGGCCATTTCGGAATCCACTCTCCATTCTCGCATCTAATAGTGTTTTCTCCTTTTATTTTGTATAAGCCAAAATGTTTGCACCTGGCTGTCACTACAGATGCATGAGGAAAATTTGTTTCCTTCTATAAATAAAAATAATAAATAGCTATTACCTTAATGTTTCTATTGTTAAATAACATAATCACAATTTATATTAAAATATTTTTATAGCCTTACTTCAATAGACGAATTCTTAAAAGATATCGCCAGTAGAGGTTTATCTTGTCGATACAGGCATTCACGCAGTATCGGCTGGAATCTCCCATCTGAAAATTTATAATTTTGCATTTATACGAATTAGAATAAATCATTATATAGCACTAGATATGTATGTAATTGTTTTACCTGGGGTGCTGGAACACAGGGGCCCTACCCAATTCCCATCTATACATTTAATTTTGCATATCAACCGTTCGTTTAGCGGTCCAATCAGTCCAGGAAATTTCACCTATAAGCATTTAAGTCTCGACGTTATAAATCTAGGTACATAGGCAGTTAATAAGATTCTTATAAAATATTTATTTGATGTTTTGACAGACCTCTGATATTTTGGAGAAATCAGATCGAAACCGCTTTATATCAAGATTCTTATCCTGAGTCGTGACATCTGGTAAAGAACACTTGAAATCGTCTGAAATGTTAATAAAAATAAACAAAGTATATATTTTAGTGTAGCAAAAACCTTCGGTGGTGTAGATTTTGTAATATTGAGCACACGGTTCGTCTACCGCGCTGAGGTAACGGGTTACAGCCCCGTTTAGGACAAAGTAATATTGGGTTTACTGCTCAATATTTGTAGAAATTTAGAATAGAGGCCGAAAAATAGAATATTCAGGCTCGCCCTTTTTCTAAAATTCGTTGTTACGATGGGGTATTTGAAGGGCCGGATTAACCTAGTCAAATTACGCAACTGCAGGGGCCAGGCATCGGCAAGAGGACCTTCGTCCCGAGAAAAAAAATGTATTTGACGATTCGTATTTAATATACCCGTTACCCGATGACAACATTATATTTATACAAGCTATTTCCCGCGGCTACGCCCACGTCACAAAGTTTTTCCGGGATAAAATTCCTACTATATATTTTTCCGGGATAAAAATTGGTAGGGGAGATGTAGGTAATGGGGATCACTTAAGCGAGAATGAAAAAAATAGCAAATCTATTAATCAACTCTTTACTGTTCTGTTCTTATTATAAACTTCACTTTCTTAACTATCAATTGAGATCAACTTTTATTACTTTGGTTAATTAATATTGGCGAAATAAAAAAATTAAAAAAAATTAAGTTCGATCACCATTGTCAACATCGGTTGGTAATGGTGATCAGCATGTGGTCAATGGTGATCAACACATATCGCTCACATAATTGTGCACAGAGTCCTATCCAATACAGTCGGCATGAGCCCAAAGCCCACAAGAAGTGCATCGGTACCATGTTTCATTGTCTCGTCCAGATTCACCACATATCTTAAAGACACAAGTTACATGCATCTTCTGCATCGTCATCCTGGTATAACTCGTCCGTTTTTACGTCTGACGCTGAAGTATCATTGGAGTCCTGCAGAATTTTTAACTTAACCTTCTCAAAACTGACCTTCTGTGGCTTGCTTCTTTCCTACTCCTTTTCCTTTGTTTTTTTATTGCTTTTTCCTTCCTTTTATTTTATTTTTCAACTAGTCTTTCATTTGTGTAGATGTTAAAATCGTTACATGCAGTTTTTTGCTTGCTTGTCTTGTCTTTACAACAGTTACTTTCCTAAGCATCTGAATGAAATTCTGAATACTTGTTAGATTCTTAGATTATTGGTGGTATTTAAAATTTAGACAAATATGCAGTCGCTGGTTCAGAAGAAGTGGGACAAAATAGTCCAGTTGACTTTATTAGTCTTTCTAGAACGAACTTTCGGCATTACAAACAAACAATAACACTACTTTATCGAGGTAAAGTAATGTGGGCAATGCGGATTACCCGACTCCAATTACCTACATGGGCAAAGAGACGGAAAAAAAAATCCTGACGAGAATTTTTAAGTTATAATAACAATATGGCTGCTGAATTGCAAGCTGCAATGCTATGCTCATTACGTATTACAAGTACAGAAATAAATATTTGTTACTTTCTGACTTACCTTCAGATTTATCAACTCGAAAAATTAGATGAAAATGGCATAAAAGCTTCACACGCCTATTACTCTGAAGCGCATCGCGCGAACTGAGCCAGTCACTGGTCGTGCAAGGGAATGACGTAATGCTAGCGTGTAAGTATAGTAGCATCGCTTAGTCGCGTTCGGTTTTTATTATTTTGAGGTGATCACCATTGCCAACTGACCCCCATTGCCTACATCTCCCCTATATGTGTTAATCCAGGACATGATCTACCCCTGTGCCAATTTTTTTCGAAATCCGTTCAGTAGTTTTTGCGTGAAAGAGTAAGAAACATCCATTTTTTTTGCATTGAATGACGAAACGAGCATGCCATTCGCCTGATGGTAAGCGATACGACCACCCATAAACAGTAGAAACACCAGTAAATACATCTATACATCCATACTTACAAACTTTCGCGTTTATTATATTAGTAGGACAAAATCTAACACAAAGAATGAATAGAATCAGTTTAACCAACGTATTTAAGCCTTTGAAATTCGATAGTAGTGGTGTCAAGAAAAAAATTAAATTCACAGTACAGGCACGTGACGTCATCGGAAAATACAATACGTGCGAAATGAAGAGATAGTGCGGTATGTCGATTAGGTGGTTCTGCATCTTGACTATTGTGTACCTATATCGAGTACTGGACGTTCAACACGGTAAGTAGGTACTTACTTATTTAATTTTTTCGACAATGGCTACATCCGGCGATTTATCTATTGGGTACCTAGGTAAGTATGTGAACGCGTAAAATAAAAAAATAAAAACATTGTCTATTAAGTACCAAAAAATCTAAGAATCAGAAAATATTAATTAAAATATTACCCATGTAGGCAAGTAGGTACCACGTTAGAACTTTCGACTTAAGTATTAGATAAAATTGAAATGAATATTTTGGATCATAGATGTTTACTAGTTATCAATAAAAACAAATCAGTGAAGGATCATTTTAGGAAATAAGTAAATGGAAACAATTCGCGATTCTACTAGATCTTCAATCTACGCAGAACCGATGTAGTTACCTACCTGGAGAATAAGTAACATCTTCTTCGCATAAAATAAATGGCAACATGAAATATAACAACAATAAACAGTTTATCATATTTATAATTTAATTTGAGGTGTACACGTAAGTGGTTAATAACTTTTTTATAAATTCAGGTGAAACACAGAACACTTTTAGTAGGAGTATAACTAGGTTACTCTCAAGCAATTTGAATGGAATGATACAGTTGTATTGTATACACAAGTAGGTACAGAGTGCCTTGTTAAATTTTGACGTATTGTTATGTTGCTCCGTTATCGGCTTATGTTAAAATAGACTAAGCTTCCATAGGGCTGGGCGCTCGGAACCAGACTGTTGACAAATGACAACAGGTAAGGGTGAATATGCCAGTTCACGACCTAAAGTAGTTATTTCCATCAGTGGCGTAACTATATCATTTGAGGCCCGTGGCAAATACATTGGATGGGGCCCCAGTAAAAATTGTCACGGCCCATGATATTCAACAAGTAAATCATGTATACAATCCCCCTCGTCATAACTTTTTTATGATATACTATATGAGCTCGCGGTCTGTCGGTACGGGGAGGCCGGGGGCCCCTTCGGGCCCGGTGCCCGTGGCATTTTGCCACCTCTGCCACTCTATAGTTACGCCTCTGATTTCCAGTTTGTGTTGGTTTTCGTTGTCATCACTACCTACAGCCTCAACGGGCCGCAACCCGCAACAGAAAATAATATGAAATTGAAATTCTTTTGTGAATTCAGCAGGGTTAAAAAAATCCGATTTTTATGATAAAAATAAAAAATCCGTTTTTTTATATATCCGATATATATCGCATATATATCCAGGCTAAGAAAAAGAAGCTAATTTCATTCTGCAATTGGATTAAACACTTAAAAATGTGAGAGCAATTTTTAAAATAATATAAGTCCTTAAGTAGTAGTGTCAAATTACCACATGTTTAATTAAAAATAGTAATAAACGAATTAGTGTCTATTTGGGAAATATTTTTTTAATGAACACTTAGAAAATGAAGTACCTATTCTTTTAATAATCTTAATTTGTTTGTGGGATAAAGCAACTAATTTTAATAATATAATAATTAGAAACGCAATAATGAGCCAACGTTTATCAAATCTTTCGATTGTCATGCTTGCGGGGATTCCCCAGAATGTGAAAATTATTAACGCTAGGAGCACCAGGGAATCCCCATTTTTGTTACCTCGTAAAATAAACCTTATATTAGATGAAGTTAAAGTTTGAATTTCAATAAAAAGCTATCCGTGCTGGTTTTGTTAAAGGGAATTTCCCCAACTTTAAATGAGGTTGCCATTTTAGGAAACAATCTAAATTATGCTGAATTGTAGTTTTTCGCTACGTGTTGCCAGGGTAAACTTTAATCTTGAAATTTTTTAGTTCACTAGACAGGAAAAAATCAATTGATATATATCAAGTTAAAAATCAATTGATATATATCGTGATATACAGTCGTGGTCAACTAATTAGGGACATTCTTTGGTTAAAGCGAATTGTGAATTTATTTTTTATTTTCCAACGAGTCTAAACCATATTCCATATCTCTTACATGTAAGTATAATTAGTCATTTATGTGCCCGATTATACAAACAATAACAACTTCTTAAACATTAAACCTCTTTACAGTATAGCTGATAGATTATCGTAGTGCTATTTGTTCAAATAATGCTGGCTGGCCATTTAATTAGGGACACTGAGATATTGCGTTCTATTTTCAAAATTTGAATCTAAATACTTTTTTACTTCTTCTTTTATTGTTTCGTGGTAGTTTTGGCGGCAATCCCGATTATTTTAAGTTTTGAAAAATATTTTGAAGAAAAATGGGTAAAAATAAAAGTTGCGATCCAACACTACGAAAATTTATCATGAAGTTTGTTGTCAAGCATGGATGGCCATACCGAAGGATAGCAGAACATTTAAATTGTTCAAAAACTATGGTATACAATGCAGTGCAACATGTCAGACGCAATAACACAGATTTAAATGTGCCCAGAACAAAAAGATCGAGAAAAACAACTCCGCAAGAAGATAGAATGATAACCAGGTTAGCTAAGAAAGATCCGTTTCTAGGCTCTATTTTAATTAAACACGAAGTGTTTGGGACAGACGAAAGAGCTGGTGTCTCAGCGAGGACCGTTCGACGACGTCTGGTAGAAGCAGGGTTGTTCGGAAGAGTGGCTCGCAAAGTACCGTTGTTGAACAAAGAACATAGAAATGCTCGTTTGGCATTTGCACGTAAATATGGACATTGGACCTACGCCCAATGGCAACATGTATTATTCTCTGACGAGACCAAGGTTAATTTGATTTCTTCAGATGAAAGGCAATACGTACGGCGTCCAGTAAAAGCGGAAATGAATCCAAGATTCACAAAAAAGCAGGTGAAACATGGTGGTGGAAACATTAAAATGTGGGGTTCATTTTCTGGACGTGGAGTGGGACCTGTGAGGAAAGTTCAGGGTAACTTAGACCAACATCAATACAAGGCAATATTGGAGGAAACGATGCTTCCCTATGCTGAGGAGCATCTCCCTATTAAATGGACGTTTCAGCATGATAACGACCTGAAACATACCGCCCGTTCAGTCAAGTCGTTTCTTACCAGTCAGTCAGTATCGGTGCTAGATTGGCCAGCAAATAGCCCGGACCTTAACCCAATCGAGCACCTTTGGCACAAAATCAAGAAAAAAGTAGCCACTTATCGTACCACAACTTTAGATGAACTTAATGAACCTTTTTGTGAGGCATGGGCAAATATTCCTGTCGAAACATGCCAGAAACTGATAATGTCTATGCCACATCGGTGTCAAGCGGTAATTACTAACAAAGGTTTTGCTACTGGGTACTGATTTTACACGTAATAAAATGGAGCTGTTAAAGATATTATAATACTGCAGATTATTAGTTTTGTTTAACTCTATTTTTCATTATAGTTTACTGTCCTTAATTAAATGTCTAGCTACAGAATTATACCATAAAATTGAATACATGTTCAACCTTTGATATTAAATACTTTTTTCTATTTATTTATTCTTTTATTTACAGCCATTTAAAGCATAATAATCGGACCAAATTATGCAAATAATAGTTACTGAGAAATCAATAGGGTTTTATATTTGTATGTACATAACTGGTTATTGTTCTTCACTATCTTGCATGTCCCTAATTAGTTGACCACGACTGTATATCAAGATATATATCAAATAAAGCAGTTATTCATAATTGAAAATATTGTTGTGAACAAAAGTGGGGGCGTGGCGGGGATTACACGTCATTTCTTTCGCACGCACGCAGCCTTATTGTCGGTGATACTCGGTGACGTCACACTCTGATCTTACTGTTGTTTGCCTTACTTACTAACTTACTTTATTGCCTAGATTTTGAAAATTCTTTTCTTTTTCGGTTTTGGATGACATACATTTTTGATAAATAAAAAATTTCTTTTTTTATAATCATACTAGCTGACCCGGCAAACGTTGTTTTGCCATATAAATAATTTCCTAGCAATTTCTAGAAACTAAAATGGCTATTAAAAAATAAGGGTTGATCGTAGAGGGGTGAAAATTTAGGGTTGTAGGTATTTTTGTATGCTGTATCATAAAAAAATTAAAACAAAAAATTTTGTCTGAAAAATAAAAAAAAAAATTTAGGGGTGGTCCACCCTTAACATTTGGGGGGATGAAAAATAGATGTTGGCCGATTCTCATAGATACCGGATAAGCACAAAAAATTTCATCAAAATCGGTCAAGCCGTTTCGGAGGAGTATGGCAACGAAAACTGTGACACGAGAATTTTATATATATAGATTTTATTCTAACTACACAAGTAAATCTCGCGACAAGCTTTTATCTCTACATCACCAACATCATCAGCAGCCACATGACTTCCAGTACTGAACATAGTCCTCCTCCAAAGTTTTCCAGATGAACCTGTCAAAAGCGGCCTGCATCCAGCGCGTTCCTGTTATCTCTATACAGTAAACAAAGTTTGATTCAATTTAAAGTACCTAAGTATTATTATTTCTTTTTATTTATTTTATACTTTTCAGTTATTTTTCGAGTCATCCTCAGCAAGCCCTTTCATTTGATACCTATATTATAGGAGTGCGTAAAAATAATTAGTCTGCTATATTGGGACGTCCGCACCAGGGTTCACACCCGGGAAATCCCGACCCCGAAAATCCCGGGATTTCCCGGTTCTTTTGATGGTTAAAAGTACCGGGATTATAATTTTGATTCCCGCTTCTTTCGGTACTCTCGGTACTCGATATCGCCAATAAAAAATGTTTATAATGCGGTTGAATGACACTTTTACCTAAGATACTTTATTTCATAGTCATACTGTAATTGTAGTGTGTTGAGTTAATGAAGACATTATAATCAGTGAAGATTACCTTACTAATATATAAATTCGGAATTATAAATTTGTCCGCGTTTGGAGGTTTGGGTATTTGAATATTTGTAATAACCTCCGAAAGCACTAACCTCATTAGCGGTATCATAATCTTCAGCCTTTGGGAGTCCCTGCTGAACATGGGTAACCAATAAATTCCTGCTACCTTTACGGTTTACCAGGTTTTCAGTTCGCTATGTGAGGGGACGTCCAACGCTGCGCTTGCCTATATGCTTCTACATGCTATGCACTGGCCACAACCACTTTAGCTTGCTAATAGCTTTTTAGAAAAGTCAGAGTTGTGTGCCCTTGGGTTTTGAACCTGTAGACATTCGTCTCGGCAGTCAGTTCCATTCCTAACTAGGCTATCGCGGCTTCGTACACCACACAGTATACTGTAACTCAAAGCAAAGACTATAGTAGAGCTAAAGTTCAGAGAGCTAAAATTCAAAGTTCTGTTGGTATTGCTACTGTTTAGGGGAGATCCACAAATTACGTGAGATGTTTAAGGGGGAGGGGGGGTCGAGTCAAATCTCATCTAATCTTACGTTGGAGAGAGGGGGGGTCTCGGCAAATATCACGCAATTTTTTTTCTTATTGAAACAAAAAAAAACTATACTATTTTGACCCATTATCCAGATTCTAAAGTCGTCCCGGACAGAAAGTCACCGTCGGGAATCGTAAGAAACTGTAGATTTCCGAAGAACCCGAAGATTCCCGACGGCGACTTTCTGTCCGGGACGACTTTACATGCTTAAGATTTAAGCATAACTGTAATACGATTAAGATCATTCACTAATTCATTCGAAAGAAAATGATTTCATTCATACTTCGACGTTATACATTACTACTGACTGTCAAACTACCATATTTGTTTTATACCAAATAGTTCAATTTAATCAGAGTTTACGATACAGTGTAGCCCGTCCTTTGTTTTCGCGCCACTGTCAGCCGAACGCGCGGCTCGATGAACGAGAGCGTACGAGCTGAATGGCAGCGACACACGGACAGGTTCCAACCTGCTTTGCTTATTCTTGCAAATGTTTTGCTCGACTCAGTATATGCTCTCACTAATTTAAAATGAGTTATCAAGATTTTTATAATGCATACGTCAAAAGATACGTCTATAAGACGAAAAAGTCCTGCCAGGACGAAGTGATAAAATTATGGAATACAGCGAAACAAAAATTCCCGAAGAAAGAAGAGTTAACACAACACATTCAGCATGAGATTGAACGTCTTCTTAGGGAAGCCACTGAGAGAAAAGTTCGGTCTACTTTAGCATTTCTTCAAAAGGTAGGTTAAATATATTTTGTTAGGAAAATTCTTTTTTTATACAAACTTTATTGTTACAATTAATAGCATAAAAAAATATAATTTAAAAAAACTAAAGAACACACTTTAAAAGCACATCAAATTAAAAAGTAAAAAATAATTCTTAAAATGAGTCAATCACAATAATAAACGAAAAATGCTAATATAATTGTGAAATAAATTTTAATGAAGATAAGTATAAACAACAAAAAATATATTTAATTGTAAAAAAAGTGTGGGGTGCTTTTTAAGATATCAAAATGATTGTCCTGCTCATATCTATAATGATGTATTTATAACTACCGACACCGTGCATCCCACGCTTTTTTTACAATTAAATATATTTTTTGTTATTTATTCTTTTCTTCATTAAAATTTATCTCACAATAGGGTATTTGACAAATTTTCGAAAAGTACTACAAAATGTTCTAAACTCACTAAAAATACGCTTGATAATTGTTTTTCTTATATTTAGAGCCATTTTAATAACCAAAAGACAGTTTTAATAAATGCGTTTCGTATTCCCCGCTAAAACGCTTAATCACGTGACTAATCAAAGGCGTGACGTCACAGTGCAATAGTCTTAATGTAAACAGTACGTGGAGATTCCTTTTTTATTAAAGATTCTTTAAAAAATGGCTCCAAAGTGCTATAGAATATGTGCCGTTCCTTTGTGTCAAAATACAAGTATCAAAAGCCCTTATAAATTATTTATCCATGTGCTACAATCGCGAAATCTTCGTGTAAACTGTAAAGTGGCGGGTACAGTGCAGTTAGCACGACGTGATCCGACCAGTGCATCACCCAAATCTTCAATTTATTTTTGCGAGGATCATTTTAATGTGAGTAGTACTACTTTAAAATATCTATAAATCTTGATCGTTCAGTAAAACCGTAGCTCCTTTAAAGGTACGTACTCTAGTAACATTTTGAGGTTAAAGCAACGTTGTTTGCAAAACATTGTGTTTAAACGCACTCATTCCTCATTTCCTGTTTAACACTGATTTGTCTATATTACAGCTGCCCAAGGACATGGAATATTACACGGAATACAATATTAAGGGTTCTGTCTCGACAATACGAATGAAACCCTCCTGTTTACTTTCTATATTTGAATGTCAACCTGATCGTTTAAAGAGAACAGCCAAAAGTATACCTCGGTGAGTGGCAGTAAATACCAGCGTGCATTAATACAAGAATTACTTGTACAGACAGAAACACCGAGCACGTTAAAGAGAGCCAATATTTACTCCAGGTACATTACAGTTGGTTCATATCAAAATTTTATGCGTGCCTATTTTTTTTTTTTTTATTTTTAACGAGCGCGAACGTCAACAAATTTTTATTAAGAGTTACAAAGGGAAATTGTTTTTAATTTTTTTAGGTTGTGAAATGCGATGACCAGAAGTGCTGCAGCCCACGCCGAAGTGATCTGCATATGATTCTTCACGACCGTTTTCTGCCACCTCCATACCCTATCACTCAGATTGATGGACATTTGACAATTCTGGACTTTAAAGAGCATGACGGAAAGTCATTTGCTCCATTTCTAATACGCCACTGTCTACCGATTCAACCGCTGAATGCCTTCATCAGCACACCTTATGATCTCTATTGCCCAAGTGTACGTGATGATTTAGAGAAAAGATGCTGCAGTACATGCGGCATTTACTTTGCATCTATCACAAGAGCTGCAGAGCACAGGCGAGCAGCCCACATTGCACCAGCTAAGCAAGCGCGTATGTTCCGCAAAGTGCGACCCTCACGGATTGTTACAAGACGAGCTAATGAGTTACTGTGCGCAAGTGTCAACGGCTTAGAGTGGCTAGATGAGAATGAAGTTGAAGGAGCAGATGATTTTATTGAAAATCATATGGACATGTTGGTTCCAATAGTCTCTCTTGAGACCACGCATGATTCACCATGGACTGAATTAGAGTAGATATTTTTTTTTAATCGCATAAGTTACGATTCAAGTATTCTATTGTTAAATTTTTATTACACTTATAACTCAGCAATATTGATTACTAGTCTTAACTAGTCGTAAATAAAAGTACGAAGCAAATTTTTTTTTTTTTTTTACAATAACACTCCAACACGTTTACATATTTAAGAAACGCACATTTTGAAAAATCTCACGTGAGATTGGGGGATGGGGGAGGGGGTTGAATAAAATCTCACAACATCTCACCAGGGGGGGAGGGAGGGACAGAAAATTAAAAAAAACACCTCACGTAATTTGTGGATCTCCCCTTACGTTTGTACCGCTTACGATCAAACGAACGCCATGCTTGTCTCTTCAATCTACCGCAATATAATAAAAATATGTCTAGCGACTTCTGGCGGATTTATTAAAAATGATTTTTCCTTTATCTATCGGAATTTTCGAAGTCGTCTAGGGACATTACATTTTGCAAAAAGGCAACACTGCGTGAGACGGACTTTAGATAAGCGACGTCATTCTGAAATCTCCAAAATGCGGACGGTCCAAGACATAAAGTCTGTCTCACAAAAGAAGTCCCGCGGCAATATTATGTGGAACTAATTATGACAGATGTCACAGATCGGCCATGTAAAGTCTGTCTCACGAAAGAAGTCCCAAAGACGCGGCGCCACAGTCATGCGACGTAATGTTGCTAACTTTAAGGTGTTAGACACTCCCGAATTCAATAAAAGTTTACGGTATAACTATATTTTAGTGATTATGAAAAGGAAAACAAAATGTTAACAATATTGCTGTATTCGAAGAATCTGCGTTACGGGAGATTTAGGGTAGGTAGGTGATTTAGGGTTACCGGGACGGGTTTACAATTTTATTTAACTCCCTACGTATTATCCCTGCTTTCAGCATTTCATAGTAATGGAGCAAGCTTGCAAAATCTTCAAAACGTCGTATATAAAATACTAGCTTTTGCCCGCGGCTCCGCCCGCTTTAAAAAGTTTTTCCGGGATAAAAGTCCCGCTTTATATTTTCCCGGGATAAAAAGAAGCCTATGCCATGCAGGACATGATCTACCCGTGTGCCAAATTTCATCGAAATCCGTTCAGCAGTTTTTGCGTGAAAGAGGAAAAAACATCCTTACATCCACACATCCAAACATCTAAACATCCAAACATCCATACATTCTTACAAACTTTCGCCTTTATAATATTAGTAGGATAGTAGGATTAAAAACGGGGGAGAAAATCGAATAACTAGTTTTATTTCAGTAGTTTATTTTAGTACAACAGATCGGAAGATATGATACTAAAATCGGTACATCGGGTGACTACATACAAAATCGGTAGATCTCCCGATAAATCAGGATTTTTTGCAACACTGCACGTAAACAACATCTAACAATGACAACATGGCCAATCTGTGGTATCTGTCATGATTAGTTCCACATATTGCCGCGGGACTTCTTTCGTGAGACCTCAGACTGCCTCAGAATAAGGACTATAAGCATCTTTATTCTATGTGAGACAGACTTTAGTCGTTGTCAGGTGCTGATTGCGAGCAGTGTTGCAAAAGCTCCCGATTTATTGGGAGATCTACCGATTTTTCTGTAGTCGGTCGCAGGCGCTATACACTAGTACTGTTTTTTCTTAGAATGTTTTTTTGTATATTTTTTTTCTTATGTGTACTGGTGTTTCTTTTAGTTTTAAACTTTAATGTTTTTTTGTATATGTATTTCATTTTGTTTACGTGAAATTTGTTTTTGTCATGGTGTTGTGCGAGTAAATGTTTTATATTTGTATTTGTGTTTTTATTTGTATTCGTATATACACTGATTTTACTCCCATATCTCCCGATCTGTTGCGCTAAAACGACCTAAGATGACCATAATTATTATACGTTTAAAATGTAATCGTCTTTTATTTTGTTTATATATACTGAAATAAAACTCGTTATTCCATCCCCCTCCCCTTTTTATATTTCATTTTATGTAAGATGTTTCGTAGATTTTGCAAGCTTTCTCCTGTACTATGAAAGTTTTGAATGCTAAAAAGCATTCCAAACGTTGGCAGTATAATAAAATTATAAGCCCGTCCTGGTAACCCCAAATCCCCTACCTACCCTAAATCCTCCGTATCGCAGATTCTTCAAATACAGCAATACGTACTTTTGTATTTTGTAGCATGCGTCTCGCTCCCTCTTTATCGTCGTAAATTTAGTGAGACAAATAGTGAGTATCGCGAAATTTAGTGAGACAAATAGTGAGTAACGCGATTTCACGACTACCGCGATATGAAATTTGAAGCAGTACAATATAAAATATTGAGCCGTTCTTACATTTTGACGTAATGTACGGGACAAATGTACCGCCTCTTGTATGTCCTCCAGGCAGTGGTCTCGAAACTACCGATTTTTCGGTATTTCTACCGATTTTGGGCCTGTCCTACCGAAATACCGAAATGACATGATTTTTCAATGATTTTTTGAAAGCTAGAAGATTCTACCGATTTTCAGCGATTCGATTATAAAATCCCTTTTTTCTTTCATATTTTGCGACTCCTTGGTTAAATATGTTGCTGTTTGGGGCGGCGTGGGGCAGTATTTTTAAAGGAGCGGCAAAAAAAATCAAAATTTTTACTTTCATAACGGTGGGGGGGGGGTGCGTGACTCTTGTTTGTTGAAATTACCTTCTTTTGGTACAATAATAGTCCCTAGAGTTTAAAATTAAGGGGGTTTTCATTGAAATTGCTTGTTTTTTTGCATATACCGATTTTTGCTCTAAATATACCGATTTTTCTTGGCAACTCTACCGATTTCACATTTTGTCGTCCGAGACCACTGCCTCAGCACTATTCTGAAATCTACAATCTACACGAATAATATTATAATTTTGGCCTCGCATGTTTGGAAATTGGACATCTGTGTTTACTGTTTGTTGTGTTGACTATTGATTTTGTATTAATTTCTGTATGAGCTCGTACGCAGTTTACAATCGCCATAGAGTCTTGAAGCCCAGCGAATTTAATTCTATTACAGCTCGATTTGTTTGTGTTTCTTGAAGTGCATTGATAAAAATATTTTACATATAAGTTTTGTACAAATATATTATTGCACCATGGCTGTGGCGATACGAGGAGCATTACTATGTGTTACATTAATGGCTCTATATACATCTTTCGGGCAGGCGAACTATGATACGTCTCAAAAATGGCCCACAGTGGTCGTGGCAGTTCTTGTGCGAAACAAAGAACATACATTGCCCTATTTTTTGAGTTGCTTATACAACATAGACTACCCCAAGAACCGGCTTCATCTTTGGTAATTTTTTTGGTCCTTTTAATTCAAACATGAAATTGAAGATAAGTGGTTTTGTTTTTAAATTAGTTTGATGTGAAAACGATCAGTTTTTAAATAAAGTATACAGTTTAGTGTTTGCATGGCGACTAATGTAGTTTCTGAATTTTAAATGTTTAAGATATTGGCTTATTATGTACACCACAATATGTGTAGCCTAATTTTAGAGCATCAGATCCAAAGCTACACATTATTTACAAAGTTTTTATTTCATCTGGAGTATTTTTTTTTTCAATGTAATGGAATCTAATAAATTTTGTCAAAAAATTTGTTAAGTAAATCAGTCCAAATTATAGAAATGCAAGGATGCCATAGATAAAAATAAGCATTGTTTATTTAATACATACATACATAGTATCACGCCTCTATCCCATAGGGGTAGGCAGAGACTATGGATTGCCACTTTGCTCGATTCTGGCACACTACTTTCGCTTCCTCTACCTTCATCAATCTTTTCATGCACTCACGCCGGTTCAGGGTACTTTTGACCTGGCCTCTACTTAGAATGTCAGATATCTGACATTCGAAGGTTCGGTGCGGTCGACCCCTGCCGGCCCTTCCATCCACACTCGCCTTATATATCCTCTTTGTCAGTCTCCTATCATCCATCCTTTCCAAATGCCCAAACCACCTTAGCATACCCTTCTCAATTTTGGTCACTACATCCTCTGTCACTCCACACATGTACATCACCCTAGTATTCCGCACTCTATCACACACAGTCACTCCACACATGCTTCTTAAGGCTCTCATTTCTACTGCTTTAATCTTACTTTCATGCTTTTTCTGCCATACCCAACTTTCACTACCATACATTAGAGTTGGTAATAACACTCCTCTATAGACAGCCAGTCGTGCCTTTTTGGACACATTCCGGCTACCCATAAAGGAGTGCAACGCTCCATTCACCCGATTTCCTGCACTCACTCGTCTCTCGATATCACTGTCATACCTACCATCACTTGTGAAGACACATCCCAAATACACAAAATCACTTACTTGCTGTACCCTGTCAGTTCTCTATACAAATATTACAATCTGTCATGTTTTCGTCCCTTTCAAACACCATAACTTTCATCTTACTTACATTTATCTTCATACTTTTTCTCCCAAAAGCATCATCCATAATTGTCACTAACTTCTGTAGCTCCTCTGCCCATTATTTTATTACTATCTGATATTACATGCATTTGCGACTAAGTACCTATCATGTTTTATAGCAAAATGTAACATGCCCCAATAGGGTAGTTTCTTATGTTTGATTTTGTACATGAATATGTAACTAGCTTTTGCCTGCATCTCCACCTGCATTAATATGTTTTTCCAAGATAAAAGTGTGTATAAACCTTACTTTTGAATCATTCTATCTATAAAAAAAACACTTTAAAATCTGTGTCATAGTTTTAAAGATCTAAGCATACATAGGGATATGGGGACAGACAGTAGGAAGCGACTTTTTTTTATACTATGTTAAGATGACTAAACAATTTGGGCCCTTCAAATAATCATACATCAAAATAATCATACATGTATACATCTGTCATAGTTATACAATGTTTAGTCTTTGATTTCTCTCATAGTAAATGTCTCTCAATATGGCAAGCCAAACACTGAATAACTATCACAGAGTATACAATGTTTATTAGTACCTAAGGATATTTATATTTTCCATGCAATCATAGCTTTGGTAACTTAATTTTGGAAAGTTTGGTTGATTAATGCTCATAATTCAAATACAATTTCAGTTTAAATTGGAATTTGTAGTAAAAGTTGGCAGATTAATTATGTCATACAGGCAAACCTGTCCAGGAAACCCTGTTTTATAAAATGTACCCAAAGGATACATTTTATAAGGATTTTATTATGTTTACACTTCCAGGGTGTACATACTTTAAAACTAGGCTACTGTAAGACTATGCCTTTAAGGCACATAAAGCACACTAATTCCAACGCAATAAAATATTTTTAGGATCCACAGTGACCACAATGAGGACAAGTCAGATGAAGTACTATGGAAATGGGTCTCTAAGTATGCATCTGAATACCATGGAATAAATTACACAAAGAACAAAACATCTGAACAATTACACCCTGATGAAGACAACATGTTTCACTGGAGCCCCAGACGCTACGCTCATGTCATAAATCTTAGAGAGAATGCCCTTAATTTTGCAAGACGAATTTGGGCCGACTACGTCTTCGTAAGTACAACTCGGCGCGTCGCAGGAGACATTATTGTTAATCACAAAACCGCGTGACAGCAATGCATTGTTGCATAGGGTTTCAAATTGTGAGGAGTCTCACAGACCTCGCACACTGAAACACATCGGCGTCAACGGCAGCATGAGGCTGATCACCCACGCTGCCGTCCATCCCGGAAGTCGCTCAATGCGCCTAAAATATTATGAAGTACTTGTCACACCTTACGCCTCACGATGGGGCCTCCAATAAACACCTCTTACAACAAGCAGGAGCGTTGTAATTTTTTTTACAATAATTCAAGTACTTAAGATGAATATTTATTTGAGTGCGTTCATTATAGTGACGTAATATACAACTGTAAATAACTCATTCAAGAAATCGACAGAAACTCTCCGCAGTCAGCTAGCATAGTTTCTAAAGTTGTTGCGTTTTGGTGACTTGAAATATTTTAGTGCATTCTTTGTGGTATAACAAACGGTTATGGTTATGGCTTTTTAAATTGTTAATAACTATTTATCTGGTGGATGGTGTAATTTAGCACTTAGAGAAATACTACAATTTCTTTTAGAATTATCCATAGTTAATTTATTCTTAGGTAATTACAGCGAAGCTATTTCAAATATAACACACACACTCACGCCTGTTATCCCCGAAGGGGTAGGCTGAGGCGCAACTAGTGCACCCACTTTTCGCCGTTATTCCGTCCCATGATGTGATAGGGGGCGAGCCTATCGCCATATTGGGCACAAATTCCAGACTCCGGGCTGATACTGAATAGAAAAACTCAATATCACTTTGCCCGACCCGGGGATCGAACCCGAGACCTCAGCATTGCAGTCGTACTGTAATACAACTACGCCACCGAGGCAGTCAAATATAAGTTCTAAAATATTAATCAATATAGCTTTGTCGGTATTTTTTTTATCAAGACGCTATTTTATGTATACTGATAAAACTATAGAGGCAATTGAATAATGTCGTATGGGTAAATTAATTGTAAATAATTAAAAAATGTGTTTTTATAATTCTTTGAAGAAAGGGCAAAAAAATATTATGTAGATAAATTTTGAAAACGACTGTGCCTTTTTTATTATCTATAAGAAAAAGCTAGCCGATAGGTAAGGGGTCACGCAATGAGTTATAATATACGTACATGTGCATACCGTAGCCGCCATTCGTAACACATTTGAAGATAGTACATACCTTTGTTTATACACAGTCTAGACGCATTTGTCGTTCTAGAATTCTTTGACCAAATCAAAACCAATTTTCGTGCCTGGCAACGAAAGATTTATATATTTTAAAAGTCATTAAACATTGAAAAAATGACGCAATTAGTCATGAGCAATTATAATATATATTTGACCGACAATTTCTGCCGCGACCAACCTTGTCCCGTCGTGTATATAATCAAAGATATACCTAATTTGCTAAGCTTGTGTAATTTGCGCACACGCAGTCATTGATTTAATATTAACCTAATAGATAATAGTGACATGTACATAAAATGTTATGTATTCTTTTATTTCAGATGTTAGATGCCGATGTGTTCCTCACAAATGCTCAGGCACTCAAAATATTAGTTTCAAAAGAATTGTTTGTAGTAGCTCCAATGCTTATATCTGATGGACTGTATTCAAACTTTTGGTTAGCCTTAAACTTGAGTTAATGCATGACTGAGCATGTAATTCATTAAACAGAGATTTATTATTGCAATGTACTAATGGCAATTTAACAAGCTTATCGGTTTTCCCCTGTGTATAAAATAGTTTACTCTGGGTTATAAGTTATAAGTAATTTATTGTACATAAATTCGCATTCCTTACTTTACTATATGGGAGCTAAAAAAATTAACATACTAATATCTGTGCATAACATATTGTACATGAATAATTATTCGTATTATGATTTTAGTTATTTCTTTGCAGTTATATTTATGTGTATTTAGCTTGCGACGTTTAGCTAGTTGTTTTTTTTTTGTTTGGATGTTACTTTCGTATATTGAATAACAATACATTAATTGTTGTATTTTGCGTTTAATTCAAGACACAAAGCGAATTTAATAGTTAAATTGTCATTCTTAAGCTATGTATTAGGCAACAATTGAAGCGCAATAATTGGTTCATGTTTTAGCCTAACGTTTTTATAAATGACGCATTAAAAATTTGGAGCTTATAGAGTCTTACCAACGTCATGCCGCGCATCATAGGATTCATAGGTATAGCTAGATTCTAGCATGAGGGTTAACAGCGTTGATAAACATGTTGAGCGACGCACTCTGCCTTTCAATTGTTATGTACTGAATACTAGCTTAATTAACGCTTTGATGTGCATCGATATCTGAGTTAGTTTTGTTTTTAACTTTGTTAAATGTTGTAGGTGTGGTATGACCACGGACTATTATTATCGACGGACAGATGATTATAAATTAATAGTGGAATATGAGAAAGTTGGGTGTTTCGATGTTCCAATGGTACACACCGCTGTTCTCATAAGTTTGAACATGGTAGCCTCAGACCAATTGACGTATAATGCTGCCAAACTAGGGAGTCATGTCCCGAGAGATGACATCATCGCTTTTGCGTTATCTGCTAAGAATGTTGGTAAGACTATTTTGTAACCTGTCTACGGTGATATGTTTTTTTTCATTAGCGTGTTGAAGCTAAACCTTATCAATATAGGACTAGTAAAAGTTCTAACCAAAATAAAATGGATCCACAGAAATACCGCTTCACATCTGCAACGACCACGAATATGGGTATGCACTGGTACCGTTGTCCGATAACGATTATATTGAGAAAGATCATGAACAGATGATAAACACCAAACTGGAATCGATAAGTCGCGGTAGACCGTTTCCCCTGGACAACGCGCTTAGCGATTTTGTGTTGTACCCTGAGCCGTGGAAGTTTGGGTGCGATGAGATCTACATGATCAACTTGGACAGGCGTATTGAAAGGCGACAGTTGATGAACCTGAGCTTCAAGGAGCTCGGGATGGACGTCAAGCTATTTAGCGCTGTTGACGGCAGGTAATGTATATGCTTGAAAGCGAAAAAACGGGCTTCACTACATGGTATAAAACAAAGTCGCTTCCCGCTGTATTTCTGTCCGTCTCTATGTATGCTTAGATCTTTAAAACTACGCAACGGATTTTGATGCGGTTTTTTTTAATAGATAGAGTGATTCAAGAGGAAGTTTTGTATGTACTATTATCCCGGAAAAATTTATTAACGCGGGCGGAGCTGCGGCCAAAGGCTATATTACTATAATTTGCTACTGGCAAATGTAAATGATATTAGACAACTTTATTGTACAGATATCAATAAATGTTTAAGAAATAAAGCAACCAGATAATTACTAATAGCTAAGTCAAGGCTAAGGAAGAGTTCTACCAGTCGTTAAAACAAAGGAACCGCTTAGAGAAAATAACCTTATAAATCCAACACTTCATACTATATATAATTTTCTGTGCAAAATACCAATGTATTTTTCAGGAGTTTGGATATAAACAACCTGGAGAAATCTAACATTAAACTTATGCCCAATTATGAAGACCCTTACCACAAGAGGTAAGTATATCATATTTGTTATACTAAACGTGAACTCTCGCTAGTATACCTATATTTTTATTCCTTAGGGACATAGGCCATGTTTGTCATTAAAAGTCGTTCCTCAGCATTAACACTGACTATGATCATAAGTATTCTGACATGAAATATTTATTTATTTAATTAATTAAGACGCAAAGTAGAATACAATGATGACAGTTTTATACGTGGGTAACTTAACAACTATTACCAGTAAATATGATTTTTTGTAGACCTCTTGAGAATGATCAAAATCTGCCATTCATAAGGTCGAGGTGTTTGTGTTTTTTCGTCAAATCATTTATTAATTTATTCCCAGACCGATGAAAGCTGGTGAAGTGGGTTGTTTCTTGAGCCATTACTACATTTGGAAAGAGGTAAGTTTTTTTAAAGGTGAGCACGTAACTTTTTCGCTTACGTTATGATACTGAAAACCAAAAGTGGAGGCAATGCAACGAAATTATAGAGATTGGAAAAAGTCCCATACTACGTGACCCTTTCAGGGGGTCTTCTTGTATACTAAGGTTAGTCACCCAGGGGAGAGGGGTGTAGAAAATTGACGAAAATGGGTCACGTAGTATGGGTTACGTTTCCTTATCGACAAACCTTTCTGTTGGTCGATATTATACCTAAAACCTGTAACTAATTACTATCATGTACTTACATAGTAGACATTATGCTATGTTAGATTACAAAAACTCACGAGTCACGACCGAAGGGTATGATGCACTGAGACGGGTTGCACTAAACTTCATTGAAATACTGATAATTACATTACACCGCTTGTACACTTTTAATTTCAGTGTTATCTAATGTTAATATAATTAGCATTAGGCTGTGCTTTACGTATAATAAAATTATTAATAGATGCGTGCTCTCGTAAATTTCTACAGCCTTGTAGATATATTTCGACCGCACAAGTTATGTCTCTACTATTGGAGAACAATCGACTACAATCAATTTATATTGTGAATGTACTTTCAGATAATTTTCAAGAAGTTAAAAATGACTTTGATTCTTGAGGATGACGTGCACTTTACACCGTACTTCCGTCACCGACTCCTGCAGCTCATTGATGAAATGCGACACTTGGATTGGGATCTTGTGTAATTACTTTTTTATTTTCCTAACTATAAAGGAAATGAGAAAATGACATATATCTATTATAATATGTTAAAGTCACGCTATAGTCAAAATCTACCTTACCAATGGGAGATTTAGGTTAGAAGGTACCACTAACTGGCCAGGGTCCACAGATGTGATACTACCCTGGATAGTAGGACTCTCTCACTTCCCACTAGTAAACGGATATGCTAGAATTCCGTTAACAGCCTTCCGAATATCTTTTTGGAAACGACCTCGGTACCGAAAAGTTTTCTTCCACTCTTCGATGCGTCACGAACCGATTAGAACTTAAGTTTTTGTAGTTTTAGTATTGTGTTTTATTTAGTTGGTGAGGTATTTAGTGTAAACACTAAACTCATACCTTCGTTATTTAAAAGGGGAAGACATAGTCATCGAAATTCATATGAATTTGTACGTTTCCATAAAGGGTCTTTCACTACATGTTGTCCAGCTTCGTCATTTGATAGTTTTTAATCCGCAATTTGTAATTATCACATTAATTAATATGTATACTGTCCGTTTTGCAGGTACATTGGTAGGAAAATCCTTCAGGATAACCAGGAACCGTACGTGACTGAGCACACCACCAGGCCCCTGTATTCCTATTGGACCCTCGGATATTTCCTAAGCTACCGCGGCGCTGTTAAACTGGTGGAGGCCAAGCCGCTGTCCAAGATGTTGCCAGTCGACGAATTCCTGCCTATCATGTTTGACCAACACCCCAAGTGAGTAAATTGTATAAATTGCCCACTTGGACTTTAAGTGCGTAGGAAAATTAGTGAGGCGCGTCATCGTGGATGACATTATCTAGTAAATACTATTTTTGAACCTCAGTATTATAAGGTCTATTGTAAGAAGTTAACATTCACACCCAACTGGTATCGTAGCATGGAGACTGTGTACTTTTTTTTTGTGTTAATGGCCCTACTGCCTGTAGTCTGACACGAGTCGGCTTTTCTGGCCACACCGGTCTTTAGGGTGAACGCAGAAGGCACTCGCAACCCTTTGAATTAAGTGACCATGCTGAGGGCAACCCACTAACGGGTTACGAACCTTGGCTCAGGACGGCCACTGACTGTGTACTGGTGTACCGTGTGGGTATGGGAATTAATTTAACTCTCTTAAGTGGAGGCCACCGTTATCACATCATGAGACGGAACACAAGCGGAAGTCGGTGCTCTGGCTGTACCTCTGCCTACCCCTTTGTGATGAGTATTTCGGTGTGCTATGTGCTATTAACCTCACATCCCTCGCGCAGTGACACCTGGAAGTCCCACTTCCCGGAACGGAACTTGGTGGCGTACTCGGCGGCTCCTCTGCTCATCCACCCGACTCACTACACCGGCCAGGACGGCTACATCAGTGATACAGAGGACTCGCTGGTAGTCGACCTGAGCAAGCTGCGCGAACAGTACCGAACGGAACTCTGAGCCTTAACCGACCGGGCCATTATCCTTTTAATTGCGTTTCTCAGTCGATACGCACACTATGCTATTCTGTTCATAAGGTTTATAGTTTTTTAAGTTAACAGTGAATGTGATTAATATTTTCTATCGACTTAATAAGGCCCTATGAAGTTGAGATGTGTTTAACATTCCGTATACTATATTTGAATAATGTATTTTTGACAGTTTGTAATAATGACTTCAAGCCCACTTGATGTTGTCAATTCTAGTCTTATATGCTGTTGTTTCCAGAGGACGCAGCAGTATGGAACAGTTCATAATATGAACAATACATTAACCTTGTATTGCGTAGCTTATATACAAGAACGATGCAGGTTACATAATCCAGTTATAATTTTGTAGTAGTAATTATTGGCAGATGTCAAGTGCATCGCTCAAGCATGCGGATGGAATGCTTGGCTCCACCGCAATTTATTATATAGCGTAACTTAAGTGCCATTGAAAATTATATTTCGCCATATTTTTAGACTCACCTCTATTTCTCATTGTGTTAAATAGTGTTGTATTTTTTAAGATAAGGTATATCAATGTGCTATATTTGTATGTTAAACGGGTGACCGGACACCGGCTTTTTCTGGGCTATGTTTGATTTGAACTTTGAATAAGATTCATCAACTTTTGATGCATGTATTGGACCTAAGATTTTACAATTTATTGCTAAGATAGTTTTAAGTAAGAGTACCTTTGTACTTTTTTATGGTACTGTGCCATCATATTTCTCATTCCGATATAATCGATTAAACGAAGTATCTATGTAATAATCGTTGCCTTTTTATTTCGCTTATGAAACCATAGTGATTTTTCATTATTTAACATGGTAACGTCAGTGAACAATTTATTTTGTTTATACAAAAAAATCATGGCTTTGTTCGTGGTACTAATGGAAACGACACTAACTACCGTCTGAGGAGGTCTATGGTAATATAATGTCGGAAAAGGCAAGTAGAGACATTCCGACGCGCGAGTGTTTGAAGCTGAAGCACCACTACAGAGAGATGAGCACTTGTATAACGCTCCTAAATGATATGATAGGAGTATTGTCGGATAACGTCGAGCCGACGAAGACTCTCTGCGAACAGCAACGACTCGCGCTCGAGACTTGTTACGAGCATCACTCACAACAGCCGCTGCGGTGTTCACATATCGTCGCCATGTTTACTGAGTGCGTTCGAAACCATGCGCTCCACACACACGATCATCAATATTAAACAATAAAAATCTGTAAACTGTTTATTTAATTTGGTCAAAATTAAAAGAATTTAAATACTTATTGATATATTTATTAATTATATAGATTTACTTTTTGTACAAATTATGAGAATACAATCAAATTTAAGTTCATAATTTGTTATCCGCCAAGAGTTGGGACATTAGTTCTATGACCGTCCTTGTGGGTCGGCCGGTCATGCCGCGTCGTAAGTAAGGAATATCCCATCCTTTTGAGTACGCCACATTATAAGTGTCGAGATGAACCCACTTAGTGTCGCATATGAACTGTCTCAAAAACGCAGCACAATTTGGCGAGTCTCCGAAGTTATGGCGTCCGGTATTAGCCACATCTGCCGTATGGCTATCTTTTATGCGGTCTTCATAAAATTTCCATAGCGGCATCCGCCATATTCTGTCACCAGTTTGGCAACTTGCCGATTCTAAATAGCAAAATAACTCGTCCGAGTTGGTGTAGCAGCCGCAAGCACCTCCTCCGAGAGTGTCCACTAGCTCTTTGGACATGGTGCCTATGTCGAGAATGAACTTGGGCCAGTAGTTGCGTGCGTAAACAAGGCTATCTGCAATCAGAAGACGGCCCTCTCGCGACGGAAGCCTTATATGAAGGGATTTACCGTTGGCATTGCACACGACGTCGCCAAACTTGGGACTATTTCCATTCGGCATCAACTCGCAAAGTGGTAATATACCTCGTATATTGACTGGCAGCTTCATCCTTGCCGCAGCTCTGGTTACTGCTAGAACGCAAGCTGCTCCCGCCATATCGCCTTTCATATATCTCAGCTCTTCAGGCGGTTTCAGATCTAAACTGCCGCTGTCGAATGTTACTCCTTTACCGATCAGCACTATTGGTCTTGTGCATTCGTCTGCACCAAAGTAACTTATTTCAACGTAGAGAGGAGGTTGTATGGACGACTTTCCAATGGCTACAAAACCACCCATTTCGTGGTTTGCCGCCCATCCTTGTGTTTTAACTTCCACATTGATATCCAGTTCACACAGTAATTCCACTGCGATTTTTGCGAATGATGTTGGATTTAATAAATTCGCAGGCATTTCTTGTAAATAACGAGCCAAGTTCTGCGATTCAGCCTTCAGTTGACCTTTATTCCAGCCGTGCACATCGCAGTCGTCGTACAGATGGATGGATGATTTTGGATAAAATTTTGATTTGGCAGTGCTCTTATATTCTTGGAATTGCCACATTGCTAAGTTTGCGCCCTCGGCGGCTGCTTCGGCGTTGCCAAAGGATTCTACATGTATACTTTTAGGATGGAAGTCCTGTAAAGATTTAGCGCCAATGCCCGCGGCTATTCTTATAGCTTCTCTGCTTTCATCCATTCGTTCGGTACTATTATAAGTTAGGCATTCCGTTCCAAGACCAACTACAGCTACGTATGCGTAGAGAGGATCTAAATCAAAAAATATTCTGGATTCTCCGAGCTTGGGTATAGGTGACAACTTTAACATCTTCCAGAGTTTTCCGTTACATTTTTTATCATAGTTCTGGGCACTCGCGGTTAGTATGGCTGGATCACCGACGACGTTCTCATTGTAATATATTCCAAGAATTAGTCCTGTGTCCTTCGTGTAACAAGCCTTAGGATCGACAACTTTTCGTTGAGGCACTGCTGGTATGCAGTCGGTTCTTTGCATTTTGAACTGGGATATTAAACGAACCCATTTTGGTAGATGTTTGGTTGTAAAACGTGATTCTAACATTATTAATTTAGATTAAAAGAAATTTTGAAAAAAATATGACTGCATAGCCAACTAGTATTATACGATTTATCCTACGATTTTTTAAAATAAGTATAAGTTATTACAAATTACGTAGACATAAGCTTATTTATTATCTATGTAATACAATAAGTAAGTATAAGTAAAATTCACAATATCACACACCATACAAATGCACACGGTCATTCAGATTAACGCACTACATGTCTTTTGAAAAATGGTCAAGATGTCTTCTTCTTAAGCCAATTAGGGATATATGTTTTGTACCACTCGGGAATATTTAGTAGGAGTGTTTCCTGTACTTGCCGGTAAATGATAAGCACGAGAAAGGGAATAGCCAGTCTCTCATCCTTGAAGAAATAAACCCAAAAGGCTAACAGCAGCAGACACACGTCTACTGTGTAATCTATGGCCGTTCTCACATTCATCTTGGCCTTAGCTTCAAGTTCTTGATAGTCTATTGGTATCACAATTGTAGCACGTTCTGCTTTTTTAAGAATTATTTGTTGGGTACACTTTTTAGACACGTTATTGATTTTGTCAACGTTTTTTGATGATATTTTATTCTTCTTTTCCAAATCAGCTTTATCCACGATGGTTTGTCTTTTTAACTTATGCGGCTTGCTTGTTACATTATTTGACGTAATTTTATTTTTAGTAACTGTTTTGGTGTCAATTGTTTTATTTGATGCTATCTTTTTTGGTACGTTAGGCACATTATCTTCCTTTATTTTATCAATATTCTCTAGTTGCTGCTTTTCAGCAACTTCTTTTAAATCATCTGTGCTGAGGTAAATGGGAGTAGAAAATTTCTTTTGACTCCCGTATTCTTTAACAATATTGCCGTAATAATCAATTGCGGTTCTGCCTTCCTCACTGATTCTTTCATTACTTTTTTCAATTTTATTGGGTATCTTAGGACTTTCATTCTCAGATATTTTTTCCTGTTTTTTCGGGGACTCTTTTTTATTGAGTATTTTCGGGAAGGCAAATGGCTTTTGAACAGGCATTTTAGTAATTTTCTTGAATATCGTACTTTTTTCTTCTTTTTTTGATTTTTCTTCGGGTTTATTTAATTCTTTTTTTGGTGCAATTATGTCTTGAACTTTATTTTCAGTTGATGGTTTTCGTTTCAGTATTGGCTTTGGAATAAAATTAGGATCAGGAAGTGGCAAGGGTTTAACTGGTTCCCTTTCCGATATATCGTCTTCTTCTTCTTCTAACGTTTCTTTAAGAGGGGAAGGACGAGCAATTTTGTCTCTCGGATTATAAGTATCTTCTTCGTGCGAATATTGATCTCTTCTATCCATATCTCCATTTAAACTACCATCGTCCGAATCATCTTCATCAGTTGAAACAGTGCTTGCGGTGTAGTCTTCGTCAAAGGATATTTGCTGCCATTTGCCCTCTGACATTTCCGAATCGTGGGAATTTTGGCGAGGATTGTAATTATTATCCTCGATACAGTCTGTTTGTATAAGTATTTCTGGCGCCTTGTGGGTACTTTTATTTGGCTTATCAGCAATTTTTGGGTTATCTCGTTCGTTACTTACATTTCGTTGTTCGTAACTAGTATTGTGCGGAATGTCAATTTTTTGCTCACGTTGTAAATGTGTGCTTCCATCAGCGTTATTTTGTTCTTCTTTCATAGCGACCGCCTTGTAAAATCGTGCCATAGCTCTCTCGTGAAGAAGCTGAGAGGAGCTAACTGCATTTCGAAGAGCTTTAAATGGTACGATGCAGCGAGTACTAAGCTCAGGCGCTGAGAGCGAAATTGGTGGTGGTGAAAGAGAGTCCAAATCCAATTGAATTGATTCTCTTTTGGAGCGAGTATCTGAAATTTAAACAATATTCAGTTAGACATCAATAAAACGAGATTGAATATAACGTCGCATATTGTAGTTTTAAAACGCCTTTATTTTGCAAACAAAACTTTTTTTATCTCTAAATATAGAGTATTAATAGTTTTACTTATACAGTGACCTGAATCAAGCTATGCTCTATACTCGCCATGTTACTTATATGAAATTCGCAGAAGCCAGCAGCGGTCAACAACACGCGTTGTTTTTGTTTCGGGTTTTGTTAGCCGAACTATTCTATTCGACCTGTAGCTATGGGGCGCGAGTATTTATAGGCACAATGTGTGTGAACGATTGTTGAGTTGGTTGCCTGCCTTGCGCCTCATAGCTGGATATATTATAGTTCAATTTAGCTCCTAACGACTGGATGAATATAAGACTTTTACCGTCATTAGTCCTTTGTGGTCCTGTAAACACCTGTAGTTTACGCGGAATATGAGTAAATCAATTAAATGAAACGAATAATATTGGATATTCATTCGATGCGTCAAATTCAAATGCATTTACCACCACAACAATTTTTAAATGATTTTATACACGACTCCCTCGGTGGCGTATTTACAGTACGAATGCAATGCCGAGGTCTCGGGTTCGATCCCCGGGTCGGGCAAAGTGATATTGCATTTTTCTTTTTGGTATCAGCCCGGAGTCTGGAATTTGTGCTCGAAATAGGGATGTGCTTATCACCTATCACATAATGGGACGGAATACGCACAGCGAAAAGTGGGTTCATTAGTTGCGCCTATGCCTACTCCTTTGGGGACAAAAGGTGTGTGTATACAAAATTTAGACATTCGCGTTGCGCATAATTCATTCTTCATTCGCTATTGTTTATAATGAATTCTATTAGAACACTTGGTAGCATAGACGAAGATTTCAAAAGGTGAAAATAAATACAAATGCCAATAAATAATTATTTACGCGATCTTTAGACTATTAATATAATTATCTGAAATCATATAAGTATTTAATTATTCACGTCCTTTTTCATTTTATTTCTGCCCACATGCCTATTTTGTTTCACGCTATTTGAGTCTATGCAAGTAAACTACCAATTTGACCCACATTTTTATATTATAGATTTAAAATAGTCTATCGTTAAATTGCATGACAGAGACTACAAGGCATTATAAATTAGGGTAACAAAAAAGTTCTTACCATTTTTCTCAGCTAGTTTCTGACTGTCCGGGTAGAGCACGAGCATGAACTCGTTGCTGCCGGACTCGCCCGTCGAAGAACGTCGAGGCTTGCGGGTCGGCGACGTGTCCTGCGTCGGTCTCGTCGCTGTTGGGACGCGTTTCCGTCGCGGGGCTGGCGACACGTGCGGCTCGTCACCGTCTTCTCGTGTCAGTGCTTCATTGATGATACGCGCCTCGACAGCCAAGAACTCCATGTCCACAGCCCGTCCCGGTATTCGCACAGGTGCGGATTCTACGCTTGGGGCGCTCATCCCATATGGACTTTCCGCTTTTACACGAAATTTGTACTCACTGCCTTCAATCAAATCGAATAGGGTGACGTTTGTCTTGCGACTAGTTGTAGCCTTGAGCCATACATTCCAACCGGTGCGATAGTATTCAACAACGTAGTTACCAATACGGCATCCTCCGTCATCTTCAGGCGGCTCCCAGTCTAACGTGACGGATTTGTCTACCTGCCGGGTGACAGACACGTGACGTGGCGGATCCGGAGGAGCTGTAACAGTTACTAAGAACGCGGCTGTGTCTTCGCCGATGCTGTTTCTCGCGTGTATTTGGTATTCACCACGGTCACTTCTTCTAGCTGAGTGTATTTTCAGCACAGAAAACTTTGGAGTATTTGATATTTCTACCCTTTCATTCACAATAATTGGTTGGCCATCATGCCTCCATTCTATCGTTGGATTAGGCTTTCCCACAATCGACGATTTCAAAAAAATGGTTTCATTAATTTCGTATAACAAGCCATCTTCGTACTGCCGAGGGTATCGTAATTTAGGGGCAGCTTCCAGGCAAAGTCTGGCTTTACTGACGGCATGCCCGCTACGGTTGGTCGCCGTACATTTCACCTCACCTTCGTCACTGGGTAGAGTCTGATGGAAGACAAGTACACTGGATGATTCACTGGATGTGATTGCTGTCCTCCTACTACTAAATATTTCGTAATCATCTTTAAACCATGCTATAGTAGGTGGTGGTATGCCTGTGAATGTGACGCGAAACTCAGTTTTATCGTTTTCTAAAGCTGTGATATCCTCCAAGTGCTGCAAGAACATAGGTGGCTCTTGAGAGGCTTGATCGGAACTGACTGTGAGTACGTCAGATAGTTCGCTGTAATCGGAGCGGCCCACAGCATTTAATGCAGCTACACGGAACTGATAGCGGTTGGGTGGGTCCAGGCCCGTGAGTACCAACTCGGGGCGCAGCACGACCGGCGGCGCCGTACGGATCCAGTCCGAAGAGCCTAGTCTATTGCATTCTACTTGGTAGCCTTGCAGTGGTGCACCTCCATCATGCAACGCCGGAGCCCATTTCAACGTGATTGCATTCGGTTCGTCTTCAGATAATATAGGTATAATTTCCGGCTTGCCTGGCGCCGCGGGACGCCCTGAAAAACAAAAACGATTTTATGTAGCGTGTAAGTCCTACGTCACACCGCAAACATAAAACCTAGAACTTTAACCTTTTCAAAGTAACCGCACAGATACCGTCATGGAGTCATTTGGCATAAAACACCTTTCAAAATTAGACGCATGATAATCGTTACATGAACTCGGACGGTCTTACGATTTGTTTTGTTGTGCCACGCTTTAGAAATCGCAGCGCTCAGTCTTTTTAAAAATAGATATACAGACAGAGGCCTCTTAGCTGAGTGCGTGTACCCATGCCTGTCAGACAACAGCGGTTCCTTGGGAGAGATGCGAAACGCGAGGTTTACCTGCGGTTTTCCAGTGCACATTCTTCCTGGGCTTGAGAGCGTTGTGTGAGGCGGAATGGTGGTTGCCCATGGCGGCGGCGGCGCGCGCCGACACACTGAGCGCAGCGCCCGCGCTTCCCCGCCCCGCGTGCCGCGCCCGCGCCCTCCACGGCTGCCGCGACGCTCTGGGAATAACTCTGCGCCGGCGCACGTTGCCCGCCCGGATGTGATCTTGATCCGTTTGATCGATAGATTTTCATTAATGACTGATGTTCGGTTATGACCTTTGGCAATTTGATGACACATACTTATTTCATTATGCGTAGATGACGATTTCATTTATATATAGGCTAATCGTTCGACACATAGACAAGTACATACGGTCGGCGGAGTTGCAATAGGTACGATCACTACGACAGCTTGCATCTCACTCGGCCTACATATGTATTTTAACAAGTAGTTTTATTGCTATACGTTATATTTGAAATCGGTGTAATAATGCAAGTAGGACAACGATACTAGGGCGGCAGTGAGCCTCTGGTCTGTCTTGGGAACGAATTCTCAAGACGCGATTAGGTTTTAAGCAAGATTGATCAATCGCCGGAGTTGTGATTACATGGATGTCCTCAGTCTGAGAACTTTGATTAATACCACGGCATCGTTTGGTCGCTAAATCGGCCATCGCGTGCCCTGGCTTGGAGACTTGAAAACGCTTTATTTCGTGTATAATGAAGGACTCGGTAGCATAGCTGTATTGCCTGGACAGTAACGACACCGCTCTGAGGTCCCGTGTCGTTCAAAGTAATGTTGGGTGTTTGCTCAGTCCAGAGTTTGTTCCCGAAGTCTGGAATAGGCTCGCGCATTGCCATAACATCATGGGACGGAACACAAATTGCATAAACTGGGTGCCTTGGTTGCAGACGTGCTTACTCCTTCGGGTATTAATGCGTGATGTGTGTTTGTCACTTTTTGTACATGTGGTACAACATCATCTCGGTCACAAATACCAATTGGTACCACATAACTAGTGGTAGGACTCTCATATGTAAGAGTCCGTCTGGATGGGTACCACCGCAATGTCTATTTCTACCGGTAAGCAACAGTGTGCACTGTTGTGTTTCGGTTTGAAGGGCATTATAGCCGGTGTAACTAGACATTATGAGACTTGTCTCAGTATGACGAGCGCAGTGGAATGCCACACAGTACTTGGTAATTCAAGGTGCTGGATGGTGTCTCTACTGTTTATGGGTGGTAGTATCACTTACCATCAGGCAAACGACTAGCTCGTATCGTCATTCGATTCCATAAAAAATCTAGTTTTTTTGGTTTTGGCTATAAAAAAAATCCCGGCAACTCAACGGTACTGTGTTGAATTGAAAAACTCTCATTAACTAGACCCTCTGGGGAACCGAACGCAGAAGTTAATGTTTATTCAAGAATCAGTGTTGTGTGGCGGTCTACTCAATCATAACATTACTGTAATTGTAAAAATAAAAATTATGAGAGACACTATGAAACAAAATGTTCTCGCTATAAGTATATCAAAATTGTAATTTATTCAGAGGACAGTCAATAGTTGATCCATCGGCAACAGATTTCTACACGTTATGATTTGTTTTTATTAGGTTTGCTAATTATCGGCCACATGAAGCCCAATGCTGAACATAAGTCTCCCCTCAAAGCTTAATATTATTATTAATTAATATTTGCTAATAACGTAATTTAATAAAGATATTCTACGTAGGCGAAAATAATGGTCTGAGATAATTATTTTAAACCACAAGGTTTTATTTATCCTAAATTATAAAATTTAAAAGTTTAAACTTTAAACAAATCTTTACATATTATGTTTTAATTTCCAATAAATAGGTTTAAGTATGTATGGTAAGCACATTCCAGAAACGCACGAACAATGAAAACAACATTGAAGTTTTTACACATGAACTGCTGATAAGGGGAGATTGACACGGTAAACGGAATATTTAGCCGCAACCTTTTTAGAACATGATAAGCATTAAGACCATATTTAATCGGGGCTAGCTAGCATTACGCATTGGTACTAAGATGTTAATACTCTGATGTATATTCCAAATGTGGTGGAATAGCGCCGTCATTTTGTATTTCACGTTTGTTCCTAATGACGTGGATACGGTGGTCTATCAATAAGATATGTTTATTATTTCTAAAAGAAACAAACACATCATGCCTTTATCACTGAAGATGTAGATAGGAAGAGGTGCAACCATGGCACCTACTCTTCGCTATGTGTTCCGTCCCACGATGTAGAGGGTAGTCTATCGCCATATCGAGCACCGATTTCAGGCTCGGGGTTAATACTGAACAAAAGAATCCAATATCACTTTGCTAGTGGCGGCTATGGAAATATATTTTTTTTGCTTCAACCTGGCTTTGCGTCTCGCGCCATATAAGGTCGCCTTTGCAATTTGCCCAACTAGGGATTCGAACTCAGGACCTCAGTGCGATATCGTTAATTAATTAACGATATAATATATATAATTAACGATTTAATATATTCGTTACATATTATGTGATACACTCCTTCCTGTATGTAATGTCCTATAAAACGCGGAAAACCGGTCACAATTTTTCAGAATATAGATGATGTAGCGCCATCTGTCGTTTATTATTAAAAACAATTTCTTAGCAAGCGTTCTTGAGCGGTTTAAAAATAAGATTGATATTCTCATGTTTGTTTCAGCGTATTTATTTTCGTAGCTTTCTACAAGCTTTACTCAAATTTGTGTAGATGGCGCCTCCAGTAAGCATTTGGCTGACCACCCATAATTACTTGTATAGGTAACGTGCACGACCTATAGATGGCAGCACAAAGTCGACACAAGAGCCACATGGTGGTATATAATAAATTATAGCTTCAAAAAAGGAACTTTTTAAAGCTATAATTATTTATCTTTATTATTCTTTATATATGTCAAATATGATAAAATATGGGTTCCGGTTGAATATTACTGATACCTAGCGCGGCCAGAATAAGTTTTTTTTAGATGGGAGCTGATTATTATGATATTATTGAAGCAAAATTAGGAGGCTATGCTCCCCTTAATTACAGATTGGTTTGTATTGAAAATTATCTTCAAAACATCTTTATTTTATATAAATTACGTAATGAGACATTTCTAAATGCTTTTGGAACTCATAGTTATGTATCTTATGTTTTACCGGTGGTAGGACTCTCATAATATGGAAGAGTCCGTCTGGGTGGGTACCACCGCAATGTTTATTTCTACCGCCAAGCAGCAGTGTGCATGCACTGTTGTGTTTCGGTTTGAAGGGCATTGTAGCCAGTGTAACTACAGGACATAATGAGACTTAACATCTTACGTCTCAGGATGACGAGCGCAGTGGAGTGCCATACGGTGCTTTGTAGCTCAAGGTGCTGCATGGTGTTTCTACTGTTTATGGGTGGTGGATCGCTTACCATCAAGTGAACGGCATGCTCGTCTCATCATTCGATGCCATAAAAAAAATGTTTTATACAGCTCTTGTTATTTTTGTCGATTGTCAATGACAATTTGTCATAACCACGGAGGACAGAAGAAGATAACCCTGGAATGTAAGTAGGTAGGTACTATTCTTGAGAACAGAATATAATTTCGCACCATTTGATTTGTTTATTTTTATATTTTGGAGCATCTAGATACACAAACAAATTAAATGTTATTAAAAGTTTTCATACTTTTGATATGGATATTTTACGTCAATGCCAAATATCGATGGGCTGAAAAAGATTCAGATTGCGCCACCAAATGGCAGAGCTTCCGAAGTGCACGTTTCATATAGCAGATTGTAATACTTATAGGTACTATGTTGCTGTACGTATGTCAGGGTAATTATTCGCTAATAATGTATGTGGGTACTTGGTATAATAAATTAAGCGTAAATATAGTGAGCAGAAGTAATGTATGTAAGATCGGTTTTAAGAAATTCCGTTGCACGTGTTTTTGAACCATTTCTCAGTTTGTTTTTGGCCCGATTACACTAAAATAATCATTTATTTAAAAGCGTCATTAAAATCGGATTTCAGAGACTTTATTTGACTGAACCGAAACCACCTACACCGATGTTTAATCGATCTCCCACGCGCAATTGCAGTGTTCAGAACCATACCTACTCAAAATGTTTGCATACTCAGATTTTTTATGGTATGGGGGGCAACCGAGCATACGGTTCACCTGGTGACAAGTGCTCACCGCCATCCATGAACATCTGCAATACAAGGGGGCATAGAGATGCGTTGCCGACCTTTTGGGAATACGCTCTTTTTTAAAGGTCGCCAGGTCGTATCTGACTGGAAATGCTGCTGGCGGCAATTGGTTCCATAGTTTTGTAGTACGTGGTAAAAAATGACGACAGAAAAGTACTGTGGTGGATTGCTAAACTCCGAGGAGATGTGGAAGGAATTTGGAGTTTTGACTCGTTGTACGGTGATGGAACTCAGCAGCAGGGATAACTCCGAACAATTCTTCAGAGCACTCCTCGTGGTAAATGCGATACAGAATGCAGAACGATGCTACAACTACGCAAAGCCGAAGCATCAAGCCGATCGGAAAGAATACGATCGTCGACGATACGAGCTGCTTGACGTTGAATGCGGTCAAGAGGGAGAAGCTGGTACTGGCCTAAAGATGGGAATAATATTCCATACGGGGCCGAACCTGCGCCTTGTAAAGTTGCAGGCGATGGCCTGACGTGAAATACCGTTTCGATCTGTTAAGCACACCAAGCTTCTTTAAGGCCAATTTGGCCTTATCCTCTAGCTGACCGCGGAATTGAAAATCACTCGATATGTCGACACCAAGAATTCCGAGAACCCGAGACCTCACCACTGCAATTATACCTTAATACAACTACGCCACCGAGGCAAGTATAATATTGTTAGCACTAAGTACAATAATACCTACTTAATATTTAGTTATTACCATAAAACAATATTTTGTTTTATGGGACGACAAAACATGTATTGTTCTCACTCCAAATAAAGTTGATAACTGTGCAACGTGATGGGGATTCAATAAATCTCTCTTCCCTTTTTAAATGCTTTATTGCACCTAAGCATCGTATCGTAAATATATTTTTGTAATGGATTCTAGATCCATATTTAGCAGGTTTTTGCGGCCTTTATCAAGTCGTCTTGACGACGTCCAATGCTGCGCTAGCCGAGACTTTCTTACTCTAATGAAAATGCGCACCTTTGTGAGGAAGTTCGCACGTTTTTCAGATGTAAACGCAGAAATCGCTTAAGAAATTTAAATGCATTTTGTAGACAGTATTTTCGATTATGTTTTATTACTTTTTTATTTCAGCAAAGATTTTTTTTACGGGAAGGTGTTTGAACACGGGCGGAGTTGCGAGCAACATTTAGTTTATCATTAGCTTAGGAACTAGTTATTTATTGAGGCGTTTGAATAATATCTATAGCATTTGTGCAATGGTCTTTAAACAAAAGTATTCGAAAGGCTTGGCACGCGTATTGTTTTTCTATACATCACGTAAAGCTTTGAAATGAGTAATTAGTTTTAATTAGGTCGGTACTGTTTGGCAAATGGTGTAGTATGCTAATACAATTAGGCATATTTCACAGACATTTTGGAGGTACTGTGGTTTTTTATTCACAAATATGGTTAATATTTTTTTTAAATAAATTAATTTATTTTAATTTAAACTTCGAAGAATTAGGTACTATGGTTTTTATTTTTTTTTGACCATTATGTCGGAGACGAATATAGCAGTAAACATCATACAATGCATTGCGAATCAGCAACATCTCACACATGCGTCTGATCTATAATCTATTTATCACGACAAATTTCTTGATGACGTCACCGCAGCAAGGCTAAAGTTATAGATTACCAGGTTGTATCTGTATTTAACTAAGTTCAACAGGAGAAGGTAACACAATTCGTCTATTTGCGTAGTGCAGCAAGATTTTTTAGCCTTGTGGTCCGATTTAAATGATTGTTTTTGCATCGGATTTCGTGTAATGTGTAGCTTCCCGATCGTTCTATTGTAATGTCATTGGAATGGGACCTAGAACTTCTAGTGGGCAGAGGCGAACTCAAAACCAAATAGGATTTTTATCTTTGGGTAACGATTTCTAATGTCTACGCGAATGTTAGACTTTGAAATTAAATCATTAAGTACGCAGATTTTATCGCCGTTTTTGAAATATATGCCGCCCCGGGGCCAAAAAGTGTTTTCAAAGCCTTCGTGACGTCTCATCGGTAAAAAACCACGATAAAATTCGCATAATACTTTTATTTCAATGATTCTTTGGGCGCATAGCTTGAAGATGCAACCGCATTAAGAACATTACTATATTTTTACATTGAACTTCAAAGATGCAGCAAGGAGCTCCACAAAATCAAATAGGATGAGCATGATTATTTTTGTGTTGACTTAAATTATATATTATTGAACTATAAATAGTATATCTTATTTGAAGACTAAAAGTTAAAATTGTTTTCGTATAATTTTTTGTGTGGGTAACCTACTTGGCTTAGCTGGCAATTTATATTAGGAACCGATGCCAAAAATAACTATAGTTAATATTATGCATTAATTATTAAACATAGAAAACGCGAGTTGCAGAGAAGATTACATTGCTCGTGTTTGAATTATTAAGCTGCATATAACGTGAAATCGTGTATTTTTTGGTTTGCAGGAGTCCGTCTGCATAGGTACATACCACCGCAATGTAAAGAATGACTTTATTGTGTACTGTTGTGTTTCAGATTGTTTGAGATTGAAGTCAATGTATTTAATGCCACCCAGTGCTTTGTAAATCGAAATTCCTGTTGTATTATTTCCGTTTATGAGCAGACTTAACCCTTAAGAGACTTTTCAGACGGTAATAATAAAGCATACGGCTATTATGTATTCAGAAAATATTGCCCAATACGCAAGAAATGCACTGCCGGATTATTTTTGGGCCATCGAAAGTCATAACTCATACAATGTCAGGTATAAATAGCATAAAGCATAGATATCTATGTACCAATTCGTATATGTGTGTAACACATTTTTTCGAGCACATCGAATAGATGTGACTTCTTTTTCACGACTAAACCTGCCTGATATCAACCCCTTGAGGGATTTACTCTCAGGCATCGTGTTAACACCCACAAAAAGTGTTGTCGGACTTCGTTATGGTAACCAGTTCCACGACCACAGGCGTTAAGATAGAAAAAAGTTATTATCCGACGGGATTCATTAGTTATATCCCACCAAAAAAAGAAAGGATGCATAAAGCAGCAGACCGGGCTCTGTGGCGTATCTTGGGAGAGGCCTATGTCCAGCAGTGGACTGCAACGAGCTGATGATGACGATAATGATGATATCCCACCACCACCTAGTTAATAGTTGATATTTCAGCGGTTTACCAAACGAAAGGAACTTGGGATTTAGGATTAAGAAAGTAATCATTAGTTGAGACTTGACGGTCAGATTTTGCTTCTAGAAACTGCCCCGGCTTTCATGTAGTATGACTCTAGGCCTAAGTATTCGAGATTCAGCTCTTCCCAACGCTACTACTAGACTGTTCAGATTTTAACTGACTTAAAAGAGAAGAAAGTTATGAATTCGTATTGTATTTTTTTCCTTCTTTTTTATTCGAAAGAATATACTTTCAAGTTGGTCCCATACCCACAATTTTTATCAAAATCAGTGCAGTAGTTTGGTTTTTAAACAAAAATAATTCCAGTTATTGTAGTACCTATGTCATCCAAGTAAATGGAATTGCGTATTTTGGTTTCCTGTGACTTTTAGTAGTGTTCTCGTATTAGATTCTGTTTCGTTTACTCATTACTAATAAAAAGCAAAAATTATGTTGAAGAAATTTTGCCGCCTTGAAATACCAAATATCAATAATATAATTTGATATTTCTATTTAGAAATGGTATTTTTACCTTACCTACTAATTTTGGAGTCGGTGGTCAATTTAAATTGAACATTGCTTTCGTATGTTTGTTCGTGAATTTACTTAACTTACTAAGAAATTTTTGTACAATTAAATTCCTAGGTTTTTAGTTAATTTATGATCGTACAGTGCTTTTCTCTCCATTTTAATCGTAGGTACCTACCTACCTATCTATGATTCATGCCATAAGTTATCGCAAAAACAACATGTACAAAAGTATAAATATTTCCTACTTGCCCTTCAAAGTTCTCTTTAAATAATTATAACATGATTAATTCCAATAAATATTTAATTTCAACATAGATTAACGATTTGTATCTTATGTTTAATTACGCCCACGTGTTATTAAGGACGTAGATCACACACATGCTTACTCATGTTGACTTCATTCCGAATATTTTTATAAATAACTTCAGTAAATCTGAATACATCTACTCTGTCCATCTATCTTGTAATACTGCGCGGTTAACGAAGTAGCTACAAGTTCAACAACACAATGTAATATAAAGTGGGGGTTGGCAAAACATTTAATGGCATTTATTGTTGTAGTATTCGCCTCAGCTGTTATTATCGATGAGTGACAACAGCAGCTGTCTTCTGACGAAAATAACTTCACGCTGGGAGTTATTGGACAAAAGTACCCGCTCTGTTTAAACATCCATTCTTACACTTATTACACGCATACATATTTTTATATGTATTTTAACGTGATTTTGTACGATTTGCATAACAGCTCCGTTTATTTGGGACACGGTAGTCACCGGCGCCAAAATAAAACATATTATGTTTATAGATAGACGTGGCCAACGGTTATATTATCTTCGTAGATAATTACCGTTACAATTTTTCAGAATTAGGATTGTAATCCAACGTGCTTAAAATGTATTCGTGGTAGGAGTACACTTTTAAGCAGAGAGCGGCAACAGCCGACCTACATCTCCCTGGATCAAAGCCAAAGCATAAATACCTAGAGAGACCACCACTCGTCGTCAAGGTGACTTTGTACACGAGCCAACGTAATAACGTCTGTCAGAATGTTCTACACTATTTTAATCGTTAATAGCAGAACATAGCTGTCAAATTTGAATGCTTGGTGCCGGTGTACAATGACTAACATGCGTTCGGTGTTGTACAAAAGCGACGCGCTTTCGAGCGACAGGAAAGAGATTTGGTTCCGCAGAATACATCCAACTGAGGCTGAACGCAGTTCATGTCTCTGTGTCTTACTTATTGTTTGTCTATAACTCAACTATGATGTCTTCATGATTGTTTCCTATAACGTATTAAATAAATGATATTAAATGTTAGAACTGGGATACCTTTTTATTGATCATTGCTGCAGCCATTCCGCGTTGTACCTTTTGCTTTGATTGGCATACAGAGAGCTTTGTAGGAATGTTTGATACCAGATGCGAAAGACTATAGCCGCAGCGACTGCCAATTTATAGCCTTAAAGTAATGAAATATTATTTACTAGCTTTTGCCCGCGGCTCCACCCGCGTGAATGAGTTTTTCCGGGATATAAGTCCCGCTTTATATTTTCCCGGCATAAAATGTAGCCTATGTGTTAATCTAGGACATGATCTACCCGTGTGCCAAATTTCATCGAAATCCGTTCAGTAGTTTTTGCATGAAAGAGTAACAAACATCCATATATCCATACATCCAGACATTCTTACAAACTTTCGCCTTTATAATATTAGTAGAATGTCACGGTATGCAGAATTTCACACAACGTTGTCACGTTGTGCCATAATATTTGCGATTTCATGTTGTTTTCTCAGTGATTAGTAAATACTTAATCATTACTATAAAACGATATGATTTACAGCTTTTTGAAGTTTGATGTTACCTTTTGATTACTCATATTTAGATATTGTATCTTATTTAAAATATCTCATATACCTTCACGTGACTCCGATGTAGTTATTTACGTTACGCATATATAACATACCAACGATTATTGCAATTGTATAAAGTGTACCTCAAAATAGATGCCGCACTGAATACTCCGGGCATAATTTAATTGATTTCATAAAGAAAAATGCACTTGAGCTGAGGCTGTAATGATATTGCAGTTTGGCGTTTATATGATGTATGATCAGTGATGTAACGCATGTTTTATTTACAAAAGTATGTATAAAAACGGTACACGTTACTTGGCTCCAAAAGCAGTTTTTCGTAATTACCTAATAATTCTAAAATCACATCAGACTTTTCTAAATAAAACACGCAACTTGTGTGAGCTAGAGTGACAATCATAAACTTGGTTCCAGTTGTTAACAGCCAATGAAACAGCTATTTTCTTTCTTTTCAAGCCCTTGAAGCGGTAAACAGCTAAAAATACCTGCGTTCCTTGTTTTTAATAACGCTATTCAAGGCTAAACAAATCCGGATTGATTCAAAATAGGATGAGTGGTCTATATTCAGGTCTAAATCGATTATTTTATACAATTTATTAACAAGCGATGGAATCAATGGGCATTTATTAACTAAATTCTTCATGTAGACTTTATCTTTTGTACCTAAAGCTATTCTTGCAGCATTAAATTACTCGTGAATCTTCTCAGAGAAAAAAGAAATATACAGACATACTGAGATTTAACATCTTATGTCTCAGGATGACGAGCGCTGCTCAATGTGCTGCAACTGTGCTGCTCTCAGTACACCGTAACTCAACCTGCTGGATGGTGTTGCTATAGTCTATGGGTGGTCGAATCGCTTACCATTAGGCGAACAGCATACTCGTCTCGTCATTCATATATAATAAAAAAGACATGAAGAATGAAAGTAGATTTGATAATGACGAGCTAAGGAGTTAATACAGGCAGTCAAGTGTGAGACATAAAATACTCGTGTAGCTAGTAAACATAGAGGATATCCATGACAAAGCTCTGTACGAAAGAGAAAGATGTCGCCCGCACACTAGGTACCTTTATTTCTTTTTGTACAGTGGGGAATTTTGTGAGTTTATTCTTATAATATGACTTTATTGTAAAAATATAATAGCGCGGCGTTACTTTCAACCTGATTTTACAAGCTTACATACTTTATTTTTAATTCACCTACTAAGAATTTTAAAAGTAGGAGTAGAAGAATTTATGGATGAGTTTTATTTCGTTTGTGTAATACCTATTCTGATAGGTCGAAGCTTTCTTACTTATAAAATAATTAGTCCTCTCTTAAGCAATGCTTAACTTTAGACACACGATCAACTGTAAGTCAAAACCCGCCATCACGCCTTTTAAGTAAGTTTAAACTAGGCTACGGCGGTGTTTAATTTTGACAGTTATTTAAGTAATGCTTAACCACATCTTCACGCAAAAACAAGTTTCTAAGTAAGACTGTATATATCAGACGTCTACACTATAATGTACGGATATCCTTAATTGTCATGTGTATGTTGGTATTTAAATCGTTTCTATAATAAATTCAAAACATTTGTTTTGAAAGGACCACAGGAAAATTAAATTTATTATTATACGCGACACACCTTATGCCACTATCATTATTTTAAAATATCATTTAGATAGCAACCATGGTGAAAGAACCCGCCATAGGAACTAATTCGGGGCAGTAAGTTCTTGAAGTAGGAATGACCGCCATAATTGATAACAATCAAGATGCTCGATGACGCCTCGGTGGCGTTGTTGTATTGCGGTATGACTGCAATGCTGGCTGACATTACATTGAAAGAAAGGGGTTGATTAAAGAAGGGTAATGGAACACAAATCAGCGATTTGCATAATTTCTTTTCTGTCTGTTTTTCTATTTTTTTTTTTTTTTTTTTAGTTTATTGGTTTATCAGCAGTTGTTACAACATTACATGCTTTTTATGTACTATATCGTCATATATAAAATATATATACTTATTATATCTAATTGCACAACTATTTAAGATAAACACAACATGCTTAATGTGTAGGATGCTTATACATCAAAAATCTTTATAAATAAACAAAGCAAAATGGAATGAAAAATGAAAAACTCCAATCAAAAAATCAAATAAAATTTAAAACATGCAACAGTAGGTATACAGAAAACATAATATACAATTCCAGTCTACTACAAGATGTATTGAGACATTAATATTATATAATTAAAATGCACCATGTACAAAATTATTTGTTTGGTACTGCACATTTCCGAAACTACTGAACGGATTCGGATTAAACTTGGTATAATGATAGTTTAAGACCCTGGAAAAGACCCCAACACGCGGGCAATGCCGCGAGCAAAAGCTAGTCTTTATGTATAGATGTTCAATTTTAAACGTTTGCAGATGATCCCTTAATGATCCACAAATAGGAACTCTACCGCTTGCATCGAGCCACCCCCTGCAGCGAGGCGAATGTTATTCCAATATATATTGCATCGTTTAACCGGTCATCTTTTCAGAAACTTCTTGCCTTTACACCACATTATGCGGCACTTGTAGTAATTTATATTTTATGATATTTATATAAATAGAGAAAATTTATTGGTGTTCCAAAAAATATTTTCTACAACATCTTCATTCAGTTTCGTATCCATCACGATCAATATGCCTATAATAAACTTAACAAACCCAAAAAAAAGTAAAAAAGATCTGAACACTGCTGACTACACAAATTCATGGAACATATTAAATTAATGAATGATGCTAAATAAACCGCATGTGGCTTTCATCAATCTCGATTTCACGGTATTAGCTAACGTATCATTAGAAGAAACTCGGAGACGTCACTTGGCATGCACTCACTCGCACCCCATTGTTGCACAGTGGAAAGCGCAAGTAAGTTATACAATACGTAAGAACTAAGATAAAAAAGCTTAGACAACAGCCTACCTAAAGTACCTAACAACACTTTTATTATCCTACTAATATTATAAAGGCGAAAGTTTGTAAGAATGTATGGATGTCTGGATGTTTGTTCCTCTTTCACGCAAAAACTACTGAACGGATTTCGATGAAATTTGGCACACGGGTAGATCACGTTCTGGATTAACACATAGGCTACTTTTTATCCCGGGGAAATATAAACCCGGACTTTTATCCCGGAGAATCTTTTTAACGCGGGCGGAGCCACAGGCAAAAGCTAGTACTTTATATACTGGAAATCCCTTTAGGTATGTAGTATTGTGTATTTGTAGTTGTTTTTTTTTAATATAGTACGGCAAAGAACACTATGAACCTGATGTCAAACACAATGTACTCATATGACTCCTCCTCATGATGATGACCGGGTTTTTTATTTTTCCTATGTTCTAGTAACAGCTCATAATTAAGGCCTGTATATAATAAAACTTTCCTGAATAATTGACTTTGACATATAGGTAAAACAGATGATGGAAATACATACAAACTTTGTATAGTGATTAGTATCATTGAGTTTATTATTAGTAGCAGCGTATTAAAATTAAGCGCTGTTATTAATTAATAAAATCGAAGAGGCGTTTTATTAATTTGGCGCTCAGGTTATTGCTCACGAGAGTATTGATCCTGATATTTTTTCTCAAATGTCAGATTTATACCGAGTTAAACGCACTTGCTTCTTCTTTGTGATGGTTGAAGGTTCTGGAACATTGTAGGAAGCAGAGGACCAGTGAGTACCAGTTCCATACTGGTTACTTCCAGCCCTAGGGTAGGAAGTAGGTACCTACTGTTAAATAAAAATAATTTGACACATAAGTCTATTTAAAAATGGAAATAGTAATGTGAAAAGAATCCATTCCAAGAGCCTCTCGCATGTTTATAGAAATTCATCAACCATTGGTCCTTCTCGACGACCCTATATATTCTGTTTCTTTATCATGTCCTTCATGCAACATTCCTTGCAATGATTACACACTATTCGTGACAAAACATTAAAATAATTTTAGAGGACCACCTCAGGAGAACAACGCAAAATAATTTGAACACATGCCAAGAAAGCGGGCAATTTTCCAATGTTGGTGAGATTATAATCTAGGATAAAAAGCTCAAATTGCACAAAATAAATTGAAATGCAGGAATCAACGCTGTCCCGGGGGTGTGGTTTTGATCGAAGAATGACCATGAAACGATGTTTAAAAAAAATCGACCACAAAGCAAATAACTATTGCACCATAATTTCCCTTTATTAATAACTAGATTATGCCCGCGGCTTCGCCCGCGTTAAATAGTTTTTCCGGGATAAAAGCCCCGCTTTTTATTTTCCCGGCATAAAATGTAACCTATGTGTTAATTCAGGACATGATCTATCCGTGTGCCAAATTTCATCGAAATCCGTTCATCATCCATACATTCTTACAAACTTTCGAGTTCATCATAATATTAGTAGGATTTAAAATAATACGAGACTATTACGCCCTCACACCCATCACTGGAACTCCTGTAAACCAGGATCGGCAGTGGTACGCATTGTAAATTCCAAGCGATAAATCTTAGGGCACTAATGAGTCATAAAAACTCGCAACGAAATTAATCAAATAGAAGGATAGGGAGGAGATGGAAATATATTATTCCACTTCCTTCCATAGGAAAGCGGAGGACAAAATAGTTATAAAATAAAAGAATGTATATTTTTTTACCTTCTTTTTATCAAAATGTTGTATTAATCATAGAGCTATTTACGACTGGAAAAGCCAGATCGCACTAAGAATACAATTGAAAGGGTCCTATGACCTATCATTTGCGCTTTTAGATTTGATTCCAATAGGTAGGCATGGCAAAAAAGCCGGAAAGCACAGACATACGGCCTAGTCTCTACAAGTCCATGTAGTATATAGTTGCAGATGTCATTTGGCGTTCATTTTGCCAAATAGGTACTACACTCCTAAGGTATGTGATGTGCTGATTGTTTATAGATGCAGTCAGTAGTCGAACATGGACACTCCGGCGAAACAACCAAACTAAAGAATATTTTACACTTAAAATTACCATGGCCTGTAAGGAATTGCGAAACACTATGATAATGTTGAGCTAAGTTTTCGTAAGGCGATTGAAGAAAAAAAAAATGTCAAAAAAGCCTCACCTTCATAGACAAAATATCACAAAAGGCATATCCCTTGAATTGTCATACCCTTTTTAAAAGTTCGCGAGAAGTAACAAAATGTCTATAGTGTCTCAAGTGGAGTAATTCATCGCGGTGCCCCGCTGTACCTCAAGATCGACTGAAAGTATACCCGCGAAGACAGGTATAGCTTTTGTGCCTACGCATATATACCACGTATGGAGCAACTTCGCTCATATGGCGCTGATAGTAGCCCTATAAGCCCATAAAGGCGTTCCGCAACATACGCACCACAAAATTTTAATTTGATTTATAATGTATCTTCCCGAACCGTTGTACTATCGGACGCAGGGGGGGTGAGTTACGTAAAAAAAAAAAAACATACGCACCAAGTAAGTGGCTCCATGATGCAGGCTGCTTTCATCAGGTCTCTCTGGATTTTTTTAAGGAAGGTCCTATATTCAGCAATGGACTGCATGTGGCTGATAATGATGATGAAGTGGCTCCATAAATGACTTTGAGTGTATTGAATGACAGACTGTAAGTTCGTGTGGATATCCTTGTTAAGGCACATAAAATATCGTTTAGCTCTTCCCCTCATGTTTATAATATGCTTCATCATCAGTGATATGAAGATCACTGCTGAAAATAGGCCTCCTCTAAAGATTTCAAGACGAACCTTTCAAAAGCAGCCTGCATCCAGCAGCAGTAATATGCTTGATAGACGAAAAATTACTCATTAAAGTTGTTACATCAAAACACGGAATACCATGATTCTTGTAACTAAGTCGAGTAACAAATGATAGTGTTTTAACACATTTAGCAATCTAGAAAACCCTAGTTATAAAGAAACGTATTAATTTTTATGTTTGAAAAGACGTGATTATTTATGTGATAATCTCTACTGTCTATTTTTTAAAATTATAATTACTTAGATTAGTATGCGTGAAGTAATCAGAAATGTACCATGATAACAGTATTTGCAGTAATTGATGTAACAGATTCCCGCGTTCACATCCACAAAATTGAAGCTTCCGCATTCACCGAGGACTAAATGCAGATGGGATATTCATTTCGTGCGCCATTCAACATAACTCGTCTGTCTGTTAATAATACCTACTGTGCTGCGCGATTTTCATATCAAAATTTATATTAGATCAATAAACAAATTTTGTTTAATCAATTCGTTTTTTATCACAACATTCTATGAAAACTGGCTGGAATGCAACAGTTTCTGCGGTGAAAGAAAACGTCCTGACGTTATAATATTGTGTAAGTACATCGAAGGCATTGTACACTGTTGTGACTGTTTCGTAAGTAGGTAAATAAGAAGATATTGATGTTTAAAATTACAAAAAGTATGTTTAAAGAATATGTCCAAAAACGGGCTTGAAATTCTTACCAAGACAGTATATATAGGACGTAACCAAAACAGTATATATATTTGGATAGAACTTCTGAAAACTATGCCTGTAGCAATAAATCTTTTAATTTTAGAGACCTCTGATTTTAAGATTTATGTAATTTTGTTTAGCTTGAAACTACACTGTGACAGTTTTTAAAAAAGTTAGTTATGAATGAAGGTGTTTAAAAATGTTTTTCTAATGGATCTAAAGTCCCGGTTTATATTTTCCCGGGATAAAAAGTAGCCTATGTGTTAATCCAGGACATGATCTACCCGTGTGCCAAATTTCATCGAAATCCGTTCAGTAGTTTTTGCGTGAAAGAGGTACAAACATCCTTACATCCATACATCCAAACATCCATACATTCTTACAAACTTTCGCCTTTATAATATTAGTAGGAGTAGGAAGCTGCCTCGGTGGCGTAGTACGACTGCAATGCTGAGGTCTCGGGTTCGATCCCCGTGTCGGGCAAAGTTATATTGAGTTTTTCTAGTATCAGCTCGGAGTCTGGAATTTGTGCCCAATATGGCGATAGGCTCGCCCCCATCACATCATGGGACCAGTGCCGGATTAGCCCATAAGCAAATTAAGCAATTGCGTAGGGCATCACGTCTTGGGGGGCACGAGAAACAGCACAAAAAAAAGTCTAGCACATAAAAGTAAAGCTGTTTGAAAATCCGCGCGATTAAAGACTGATGTTAGTTTACTTATGGTAGGGGGGCCCCACAGGCGTGAGTTGCTTAGGGCATCAAGTTGTCTTAATCCGGCACTGCATGGGACGGAATAATTGCGGAATAACAAGTGGTTGCACTTGTTGCGCCTCTGCCTATCCCTTCGGGGAGAAAAGGCGTGAGTGTATATGTATATATGTATGTATTATTTAAGCTACTCAATGTCAAAAAAATCCATAATTAAATATTTTCGTATTTTTACTAATTGCAAAATAACGAGTTCAGTTAATTTATTACCCGCTGGAGAATGAAAACGGGCAAGGTCACATTGCCCGCTGCCGCCGCCGGATAGCTCGGTGTTTTATGTGTTATTTTTCAAATAATTCCCGCTATTACAAACACACATTCGCTGAAAGAATGTGTTTAGGTGCGGCGCGGCGCGCGGAAATTGACCACAGCTGTAAATGTTATTTTCTTCGTGAATACTGCTGTAGCCAAGTTGCTCGTACAATGGTAATAAAATATATCTCAATTATTTACATTCTTAAAAAAAATGCGAGGATTTATTAAAACGAATACCAAAACATTATTTTAGGTTTCTTTAATTTTACAATTGAATTTTATTTGAAACCCGGTTTAGTTACCTACTAAATTATGAAAGCAAGATTCGTCACGATCGTTGGATTATTCAGTGAAATATTGCAGCATACGTCGTGGGCGTACCTATAGCTTTCACATGGGGTGGTCCTACAATATAAAAAATTTGCGGCGTGGGTTTTTGCCTTGCATGACAGCGATTTTAGAATCTAAGAGAGGGGAGGTCCGGATCCTCAATATGTGAGCGGTCAGTGGTGTAGCGTGGTTTATTGTAAGCTGGGGGGATCCCCCTTATATACGCCCATGGCATACGTACCTACTTTTGTGATTTGCTGTAGGTATAATAAAAACCACTACAATCCAAAACATAATTGAACTTTGTCTAGGGTTTAATAAATGCTATACCTAATTAAAGTTGAACGTTTATTCGTGTATTTACTTCGCTTATTATTAACTAGGTGTTCTCGCGACTTCGCCCGCGTGAATAGCCTTTTCTGCTACAAAAGTTCCTAAAACAGTGTACACCAGCGTCATCTACTTAAAGGATCGGATGAAAAAAGTCCATTATTTCCCATGGGAGCAAATTACATTATATATAATAATAAAAAGTATACATGTTAATCCAGGAGATAATCTACGCGTGTGCCTCGTTTTATTCAAATCCGTTCAGTAGTTGCGTTTACTTTTAACAAACATCCAAACATTTCACAAAATTTCACATTTATAATATTGATAAAATTTTAATTGGGCACCGACTCCAAAAAAAAATTTGCCTTTATTTTAATATTTTCTTATTAACACGTATATAAAGTTCAATATTTTTTGTATTGTATTGGTTTTTGTATTCGTATATTTTGTTTAAAAACCGATAAGTATAATTGAACCCAACCGAATGGTCATCAGAACGCAATTTGATTTTGAGGAGTTCGGTTGTACGTCGTCGAAATCAAAGGTCCCATACCAATGAAATTAAAATGGGACCATTCCGAAGCTATGCGAAATCCAATGCAAAAAAATAGTTAAAAAATGACTAATGCAGTAATCTCCTCCTTTGAAGTTGGTTCAAAATACTCAGCAATTCATGTCAACCCACTCTGAGATATCAGAACGTGTCGCAAAACTGTTCAGTTTCATCTTTTTTTATACCGTGTCATTGAACGGAGTAAAAAAATATGTTATAAATTTAACTTATTCCTTCGATCGCAGATTTCTCGAGCGAGGGTAGTCTGTATTGGTAATGTGACGAATACTGGATTCAAGCAAATAAAAAAGCAAATATTCGCGAATACGAATATTTGCTTTTTTATTATATTACTACAAGTAATATGCCTATAAACACATACAAGCTACACGAGAAAGTATTTTAAAGAAAGCACGTTACGGTAGTTAATAACTAAAAACTTATAACTAATTGTGCATTGGTCTTGATAATTTTACATAATATATATTTTGGCTTCAGCCGTTCGGAGAGAAAAGCCGCGAGTACGTGTATTTTTTAATTCAAAGAAAAACAATGAACAATAAAGAATAATTTCAAACGAATTATACAATAACACACTCAGCAAAAGTTTTTTTTAATAAAAATGTAATAATTTGTTATTGTAAAAAAAGCGACGATAGCCTAGTTGGAAATGGAACGGTCTGCCGAGACAATGTCCGGAGGTTCAAACCCAAGGCACACACCTCTGACTTTTCGAAGTGCGTATTGCTATCGATTTTCGTTCGTATTAACGGTGAAGGAAAATATCGTGAGGAAACCGACATACCTGAGAATTCTCCATAAGAATCTCAAAGGTATGTGGAGTCTGCCAACCCGTACTAGGCCAACGAGGTGGACTAAGGCCTAACCTCTCAGTAGTAGAGGACGTGCTCAGCACTAGAGCAGTATATAATACAGGGCATTGCAATTATTGTAAACTTCAAATAGCGTATTTAAACTGTTGTGACCCGTTTGAGATTTAAAAGAATCCCGTGATAATCTTTCTCCACTATTTTGGTTTGTCACAACTTTGTTGCTGTGTCTGCCATCTTCGAAGACAAATTCAATAGACTTTAGTTACATGAATATTTTTTTTTTATAGCGTAGATTGACGAGACGAGCATGCCGTTCGCCTGATGGTAAGCGATACGACCACCCATAAACTACTTTTATGGGTGGTCGTATGGGTCGGTCGGATTTATACCATCCAGCACCTTGAGTTACAAAGTACTGTGTGGCATTCCACTGCGCTCGTCATCCTGAGACATAAGATATCAAGTCTCATTATGTCCTGTAGTTACACTGGCTACAATGCCCTTCAAACCGAAACACAACAATGCATTCACACTGCTGCTTGGCGGTAGAAATAGACATTGCGGTGGTACCCACCCAGACGGACTCTTACATATGAGAGTCCTACCACCAGTAATATATTATTTTGTTTTTCATTAAGAGATAAATTAGTACATCTTTGCGAATTCTAATATCAAAATCAAATATACAGGTGTCCCAACTAGGACGGCATGAACAAAAAAGTAGTAGAATTCCGCCACTTAGCTACGATATGGCGATGGGCTTGCCCCTTATCAAAATATCGATTTTTTTACTGTATAAATATCAAAGTTGAGTAAGAAATTTCAAAAAGTCCTTTATTTTTTTCTTGAAAAGTTCACTTGTGATTCATTGCTATCTGTAATTCATTAGCTCGGCTTTGTATGATTGTGATACAGTAATTACAAACAGGGATGGAAGAGATTTTTTAGGTCTTCTTCTTCTTGGTCGTAACACTCTTGACAGAGTGGTCGTGGTCGTCATGTAGTGTTTTTCGGAGCAGATGTAATGCGTCTTACGATCTCTCGCCACACTTCTCTGTTAGAAGTTTTTCTGGCGCAAAACGACAATCAACGTGTTTTTCTTGATTAATTAACAAATATTTCATGCTGGAAAAATGTTTGTGGATAGACGGTACAGCAATTTACAAAAGTCAGTTGATTATGTTACGTTTACATTGTTACTATAGTATTTATTTTAGTTATTAATTCTGTCCTAGAAAATAATCGCGTCTCAACTGACGTGTGATTGTTTTAAAAATTCCCTGTTGGGGCAAGAGTACCTACGAGGTTAAATGTACGCACACTGTTATAATTTCGTTACAATGATTGAACGATTTATTTATCTTTAAGCTTCTAATAACACACAGAAACTTATGAAAAGAAATCTGATTATACAATTTAATTGTGTGCTTTATTGACGCACGTATACGGGAACATATTATGGTTCCGTTATTATTGCTTAGTTTTTCCCGCGTCTCGGGCCGCTTCAAAGTCCCGTTTGGATAAGAAGTACTAGACGTAACTGGCCTTTTATTCTCTCGTGATATATGCATTCCATGTCACTTTCTTCATCAGCAATAAAGTATATGGCAAATAATCTTGGATATTGTGTATATTACTTTCTTTTTGGTGCTTTTTCTATGCCAATATTCACAACAGATTGTTACACGTACATATAACCTGGCCATCCAAAAAAATGTAGTACATTAGTTTGTCATGAAAAATTACCAAACAAATAAACACGTTAATAAAATTTGTTAGAAATAGAATTATTTTAATACCAGAATGTTAACAGTTACAATAAATAGTTCATCGCTATCAACTGCAGGATGTCATTTTCACGTGTTGAACATACGTAGGTACGCCTCGCCAAAGACTTCGAAAACAACCTGCTTAAAGAGGCTAGTAGATAAAATAAAAAAAAATGTAAGTTGACTAATGAGTATGTAGGTACCTATATAAATAAGTTGTACAATCATTGGTGTTGTCATTAATAGACACGCTTGACACGGGCTCGGTGACCGTTGGGGAAGCTTCTGGCGCTGATGGTGCTGCTGCTTTAACCTGAGGCTGAGCTGAGCTTTTCTTTTACGCGAAGAAAGTGACTTATTACTACCGCCCAGCGTTCAAGGGGAACGACTGAGCGGTTATGCTGGGTTCACCGTGCCTTACGACCCTACGTTGAGCCGCCCGGAGAGATGGAAAACGTCGGGCGACCGCCACGCCGCATCGGGCCGAGTCCCTAACCTATGTATACCGCACAGCATACCAACCAAAACTCCGCGGTGGCGATCTTCGGCGCATTAAGGACGGCTGCGGGCTTCCTCCGACTCACGTCTAAGTTGTCGTCCGCATCTGACCCTGCAGGCTGAGCTGAGCTGAGCTGCACATAAAAAAAACATACAACACTAATTCACAACACGAATCTATACTAATATTATAAAGCTGAAGTGTTTGTTTGTTTGAACGCGCTAATCTCAGGAACTACTGAACTTTTTATCCCGGGAAAATATTTTTGTCCCGGAAAAACTTTTTCACGCGGGCGGAGCCGCGAGCAATATGTTGACCCAACCGTCGTCGCATCGGGGGACCGCCATAGAGGTATTTTCATCTCCCTGGTCCGGAGTTCGGTCCCCCGACGTGAGGACGCTTGGGTCAAAATATTACTAGGTACTTAAACGACAAAGACACTATTATTATTTTACTTTTTAGAGATTTTTTGTGTCGGGGGTTATTTAAATTTTTATTTAATTTTTATGACTTTATAATTGTTAGATGTTGATCATCATTTTCATGAGATGATTAGGTAAAAATAATATCAGTGACATCTCCGATGACAATTGTTTCGTAAATAGACATACCTAATAACATGAATATTTGCTTTTAAAAATATTAATGTTTAGATACCTATACTACAAAATTGACCAACGCGTTCAAACTACGAATAAATGTACCCATCTATAATTATATAACTTTACTTTAATTTAAAACAAACCGTTCTTTATAAACAAAATGTGTTAGCAATTCGAATCGCAGCGTATTCAATCATTCGATTAAAATTATCGCAAAGAAAATAATAACATTAATATATTCGTTATTCAGTATGGTTTGATTGTAATTATTTTGTAAATTGTACGATATAAATTGCATAGATCAGGTAGACGCGCTTGGCAGCCCGCGCTTGTACGTGGTCGATATTCTGGTTGAAAAACAAAAAAACAGGCGCGCGGTCGCCCACGGGCGTGCTCCCAATTCGTTCCCGCGCGCGGTGACTACAACTTTATGGTATTCAATGAGTAACCCTTTGCGTAATACAGGTGACCTTCTTTTAAACAAGAATTTTCTCATACCGCATATAATTGTGTCATTTTCCCCACATTTTTATCATTTTCGACAATTTATTTTGAATTAATGTGTGATTTTATGTCACATTAATTAAGCTTGATTCTTTAGTTACGATTTTATACTACTCACCTATATAATACCTATGTATTATCCAATTGATGAAAATAAATTTTGGCTCTGGTGACTTTATTATTTTCGCTTGTGGTAAGTAATTAAATAAAACACATTGCCGTAAACACAATTTGTTGTTTGTACATTATATTAAGACATAAAAACACAACACCGAATATCATATTTCGATATGAATAATGTAAGTGAAATACGATGCGATCCTCTGAATCCGAAGTGAGTTTAATATAGCCAGAGTCTTATAAATACTCGACTCACCTAGAAACAACTGGCATCGAATAATTCCACAGATCTACCTGTGCAGCCGGAGAGTGGGCTTCACCTCCAAAATAGCTCTCCTGAAAACGAAAACGCAACACTACTACTCCAATTTAGCGTCGTGTTATTGTCGTTTACCCGAGCATTGGCAAATATTTTTTACTTTATTGACATGCTTCTCTCCAACTTGTCACATAGTTTATGACTATATGAAACTAAACATAGAATTGTGATCATACACCGCGTCTCGCCTTCGTAAGAAGCACTGGGCCTACGCCAAGCATTTCGTCATAAATTACTGTATAAGTAGTATTATAATCGATTACGTGTAAGACTCAATACGATAGTGATACTGAGAATAATTTTATTACGTTCGAAGAAATAATTATATTTTTATAGTCAATATGCACATACTCTACTCACCATGTTATGTCACAGGACACTGTCGATGCCAATTAAAATAAATTAAAAGTAAAAAAATCTTTAAAAACAAGCTTCTATCTAAATGCTCTACACTGAAAAAAAAACTTAAATTGAATCAAACTTTGTTTGAGACTATGTAGATATAAAAGCTTGTCGCGAGATTTACTTATGCCAAGATTAAGTTACATAATTATTGTATTATCTACACAAATAAATGTCGCGAGTAATCTGCCCAATTTGTTATAACATCCCTAACACAATCATAATTATCAAGTACGAACATCTTCTTATATAAAACTTTTTATGTAGTAGTCACAAAACCTTTAAGGGAGTCCTAAGTACAGCAGTGACTTCACGTGGCTGACGATGATGAATGATGCAGTAGTAATTTAACTTCATAGTTCCAAAGCAAAATCTGCAAGTAAAAACTACATGGCATTGTATTGCAATTAGTGACGTCAAATGTTAGGTATCATAGGTATAATGTTCAGTACAATGTCTTTCAAATCGAAACCCAACGGAATTACACTCTGTTGTTTGGCGCTAGAACAACAAAGTAATAAACTAATTCAATTTACATCTGGAAACGTCAGATATAATAAAGCCGGATGGATTAAATTTAAAGTCCTTCATGTGAGTTGTTAATCAAAGTTGATTCCCCGTAGGCTCGTAACAAAACACATATCTCTTGGAAAATAAAGGGAGAAGATTCCCCCAAGTACCTACATAACTAGTGGTTAATAGTTAGTGGGAAAAAATTAGGCGGCGGCTATAGGCTAAGAGGTTGGAAGAGGAACGGACCAACTGCCAACCCGCACTAGGCCAGCGTGGTGGACTAAGGCCTTAACCCTCTCAGTTGTAGAGGAGGCCCGTGCTCTTTTTTTATGGCATTGAATGACGAGACAAGCATGCCGTTCGCCTGATGGTAAGCGATACGACCGCCCATAAACAGTACGAACACCATGCAGCACCTTGAGTTATTAAGTACTGTGTGTGCATTTCACTGCGCTCATCATCCTGAGACATGAGATGTTAAGTCTCATTATGTCCTATACACTGGCTACAATGCCCTTTAAACCGTATGCACACTGCTGCTTGGCGGTAGAAATAAACATTTGAGAAACATATGAGACACCTACCACCAGTGCTCAGCAGTGGGCAGTATATAATACAGGGATGGTATGGTATGGTACTACTGGTGGACAAAATGAGGAGTACAACGGATTGTAGTGACATTTATTATTACGCGTACATTCGATAAGAAATTGTGATATTTACGTGTAACATAGCTAGATGAACGAACTCAAAATTTCGAATCTCCTATACGCATTCCGTTCAATTAAAACATTTTTTTCTTTATATGAAGTAAAGTTTTGTTTTATTTTTGTGAAGAGAAAACGAAAATTGGTAAGAACACAAGATTTGAAGTTTTGATTTCGTTCAGCTGCTTATATGGCTGACTATACATTACATTATAACAAGTTTACTCGAGCCTTTTATCCCCAGAGGGGTAGCCAACTACTGTATCTACGTTTGGTCATGTTTATTCTGGTCCGTGATGAGAACCTATCGCAATAAATTAAACATGTAGGTGGTTGTTTCACTTAGGTACTCTCCGTTAATTTGCGCATTTAATATCCAACTTTAAAATTGAAGTAACATTGTGATTTTCAAATTGTAAAATATATATATTTAAAAAAATATATAAAAGACCTACGCTGAGTTTCTTAGCGCTTCTTCTCAGGTCAGTGGGCTTTTCCGAAGCACTGGTAGAATTTTTAGTAAAACAACATTGTGAAAAATGACGTGTAAAAGTGCCCTTAGGGGCCTAATTACTGAATAAATGACGTGAATTTGAATTTGAATCGAGCACAAACTCCAAGACCCGTATTGATACCGTGCAGAAAAACTCAAAAGACATTATTTTTTCTCGATCGGGAATCGAACTTTAGCTACTTAAACCTCAGCGTAGCCGTCGTACAATTACGCGACGCCACTAAATCAATTAATTACATTATATTTATGACACCTTTGAAGAAGTATTTTCAGTGCCATAATTTCGCCTACACGAAAAGAGTAGTGAAGTGTTGATATCCAAGAACCTGTTGGTTTGGTGGGAGAATCAGAACAACCCTCATATTATTAGATAAGATAAAAGAAATCAGTGCATGGGGCTCTTCTTAAACGGTACGCAAAATATCCGACTTATGCTGGAGTAACTATCGCTGAATCTGATTCCAGGCTACAAACGAGCTGATGCGGTGAGGAACGAGGTGCAGCGTTTTACTTGACTTTTTGGTTTGTAGAATGTATTAAAATATATTTGAAAAAAAAATCATTAGCATGTGGGTATGAGAGTAAAACACGTATTCTATTTATAAATCCCAAATTTAGATTGCGCATAATATGAATCTGTGTCAAAAAAACAGACATAACCCAGTAGCCGATTCTACTGTTGAAAAAATGATACCATGTACTTAAATTTTATAAATATGCAACATAAAGCGATCAAAGATGTTTACGTGCGTGTGCATCGCAGCAACAGGTCAGTTTGCATAAACTTGCAGTCACCTCGCTCAGCCTGCAATAACTCCATACTTCAGACACGTAGTCAGTAACTGCTGCAGGCGGTTGACTCCCGACTCTTCTTAATGAAGTTTAATGACTAGACGAGCATGCCGCTCGTCTGATGTATTTATTACAGACATTTATAAATAAGTAGTACTTATTCATGGAAATTGTAGTTTCCTATGTATTGCAAATAAGCGTATTATGTAATAAGTACTTGATTTGTTCTGGAAAAGGGAACAACGACATGTCTATTTTTTCATGGTTATTCCTTATTTCTGACACGTTAGAAGATGATCTTCGACAGATTGATTTTCATACGTTTCTATTAAAGAATAATGCATTAGTTTTGCATCTTCATGCATCCTGTGCTCCTGCATGTAAACAAGTACGTGTACTCTCCCGAAGCTCGCGCCCGCCAGCTGACTCTTGCATTTCATCCCAAAATAAACCGGCAAATATGCGTCAGCGCATGACTGATCTCACCATTTCTTACCAGTATAATTCTGTTTGCTTCAGCGACATCTTCGCGATGAATCAATTAGTAAATTTACCTTCAATGTTTCTCTTTATGGTGACGTATGATGTTTTTTGTAGACATTGCGCTGAACTTAATCATTATTTAAAATAGTTAATAAGTCTTAGGTGTAGTTTGACGCATTGGGGCTAAAAATGAACAATTACTATCACCCTCTTGCCCTTATATCAGGCCAATGGGAGCTATGCATACATACGCTTGCTACGTATGTCTGCAGAATGGATATTAGTAATCACGATTGACTATCATCCAACTTGTGGTAGAAAAATCCACACCAAGTATTGTACTTGGGAATCGAACCCGGTAATTTCTTAATCCGTAGTCTATGCCTGTCTTGCGACCAAGGAAGTGATATAAATAATCTACGATTTATTAAAAATAGCGTTAAATCATACCGTACTGAATATGAGAAGTCTTGGAGTTCTCAGTTAACATTGCAGATTATGGTGCTGATATACCACTATTTTTTAAATTTTATTATTATCTCTATGTATACATACTAAATGCGGAAATGGGTTTAAAAAATACTGGTACTCGTAGGCTCATGGAGTCACTAGTGTTGTAGTGGGCATCAGATACGAGAGATATTCGGTCGCAAATCAACCTGTAAACGTAGTATTATTCAGTATGGTGTGCTGAAACGGTCATTGATTCGATAGAACTCTCTTACATCAATATCAATAATTATGCTAGTATAGCATCGGACCCGCTGCCTCTTATTTCAAATCTGGCTCATTCTCAAACCGCCACACAGACTCTTGAATTACTCACAAACCTTTAGGTCTTAGACTAACACTATAGGTATTATGCTATGAAGTATGACTTACTATAAAACCCTCTTATCGATATAAATATGATTAGTCAGTGTTTAAACAAATCACTATTCTGTAACTTTCGTTTCTTACGTCAAATATTTATTTATTTATCACTTTATTGTACAATTACAGCGCCAGGGATAGTCCGGAGCGGCCTCTTCAACTAGGTTTATGAGGAAAAACAACTTAATTGAATATTGAATTGATATTGAATGTGTATATATTTAAATTTATTAAGCTATAAGTTATTTTTTAAATTGTACTCATATTGATTTTATGCACTGTGACATTTGAATGTGATTTTGATTAAGAATTTGTAACATTTATGTAAGGTGAATATACATTCGTATAAATATAAAATAAGACTTAGATGATAAAAACATAAGTACAATTAGCGGTGTTATCGCATTCCGCAATTTCTCACAGACAATTTTGGATGGATTGGAGAAGATAAGAAATTTAATAGAGGGGTGTCGACTGATACAGTAAGATGAAGTATATACTATGATATGTAAAAGATTACGATGTACCTACTAATATCATAATATAATTCCTCCTATTGATATGTTTATAATAATAAAATACAAATATTTGAGAGTCACGAGATAAATCACTGATAAGATGTTTCTTAGTAAGGTTAACTACTGATTAGAATGATTTTTTGAGTAAAAGGCATCATGAATTAGCTGCGACATTTCGTTTGGCCAAATACAATTTTTTGTGCGCATTTCTTACAGCGATAGATCGAAGCGCTAGTAGACAGTTTAAATAATTTAAATAAATTATACATACTTAGAACCTATGTTACCACGTCCTGAGTATGAGAATGGTAATAAAATGAACACAGGTAGTATTCACACTAGCTCCTTTATATTATAACGGTTTAACAAAATTTATAAGTAATGAAAAAGTTTTTCCGGGACAAAAATATTTTCCCGGGATAAAAAAATAGCCTATAGCACTCAGGAGTTATGTAGCTTCCTATTAGTGAAAGAATTTTCAAAATCCGTTCAGTAGTTCCTGAGATTAGCGCGTCCAAACAAACAAACTCTTCAGCTTTATAATATTAGTATAGGTAAGTGCTGCTCGCGACTCCACCCGCCTGAAAGAGTTTTTCCGGGATTAAAATATTTTCCCGGGATAAAAAGTTCCTGAGATTAGCGCGTTCAAACAAACGAACAAACAAACAAACTCTTCAGCTTTATAATATTAGTATAGATTTGTAAAACAAGCCCTTAGTATAGTGTAAAGTGCGAGATAATAAGTCATTTATTTTTTTAGGGGTGTATTTTCCCAGGGGTGTATGTTACTTTTTATCGCTAGTTTAATAGGTGAAGGGAAATAGCATAGCTGGCCATAGAATCTATACTAATATTATAAAGCTGAAGAGTTTGTTTGTTTGTTTGAACGCGCTAATCTCAGGAACTACTGAGCCGATTTTGTAAATTCTTTCACTAATAGGAAGCTACTTTATTCTTGATTGCTATAGGCTACTTTTTATCCCGGGAAAATATTTTTATCCCGAAAAAACTTTTTCACGCGGGCGGAGCCGCGAGCACTACTAGTACCCCATAAAATTTGGAAGGCTTGAGTATTTTATCAGTTTTCATCCAAGAACCGTGATGATTAAGGATCAAAAATCTTCTCAGTATTAGACGAAGGGCAAGCCCAACAGTAGAAGAATAATAATATGAATACAGAGCTGATATATTTATTTTTGTTTGTAAGATTCCGCGGTACAAATTGATGAATTGCCGGCTATCTCACGGCTTACGTGAAACTCAGCAGCACCATTAATTCAAGTCTTAGTCGATACTTACCCATTTAATTATGAACACTATCTTTTATCTACGTCAAGCACCATAAACGTTGCAATTAGACTATTTCTTTATATTAAAACGGTTAGTACTTACTTATATCTATCGTTCATTTATAAAGGGATTATCTATACTAATACTACTTAGAGTCCGTCTGGGTGGATACCACCGCAATGTCTATTTTTACCGCCAAGCAGCAGTATGTATGCACTGTTGTGTTTCGGTTTGAAAGACATTGTAGCCAGTGTAACTACTGGACATAATGAGACTTAACAACTTATGTCTTAGGATGACGAGCGCAGTGGAATGGCACACAGTACTTTGTAACTTAAGGTGCTGGATGATGTTTCTACTGTTTATGGGTGGTCGTTTCGCTTACCATCAAGTGAACGGTATGCTCGTGTTGTCTACCAATGAAATAAAAAAAAAAATATATTATACATGCAAAAGTTTGGATGTTTATTACTCAATCGCCTTCAAACGGCTGAACGGATCTGGATGAATTTGGCGCAGAGATTATAATCCGGAATATCACGTAGGACGAACACGAAGCGTCCCGGGATAATATACAGCGGGACATTAATCCAGGAAAAACTGTTTCACGCCGGCGTAAACACGAGTAAAAGTAAGTATTATTATACATGGGAAACTTTGTGAAGACGATTCGATGTTTTCAAATGTTTGCATGTTTGTTAGAAGTAGACCCAGAAACCGCTGAACCGATTCGATGTCATTTGGCTAACAGATTGATCATGTCCTAGATTAGCATAAGAGGTTTTTTTACTTGGAGAAGCACACTTGGTACTTTTACTCTAAGAAGGGTAATTAACGCGGATGGAGCCACGAGCAAGAACTAGTGTTTTTATATAATAACATTAAGGTCATATTTGAATGCGTTAGTAACATAACATTTTGCATATTTAACTACTACTACTTTTGCTCGCGGTTCCGCCCGCATGAATGAGTTTTTCCGGGATAAAAAGTAGCCAATGCTACTCGCTGATGTTGTAGGATTATATTGGTGAAAGAATTTATAAAATCTGCCCAGTAGTTTCTGAGTTTATTCGTTACAAACACACAAAACACAATATTTCCTCTTTATAATATTACAAGACATAATTCCCGCCATAAATAGTAAAAAATATTGATATAGAAATAGTAGGTATAGGTACATACCCACGCAATAATAGTATAGATATTTATCAAAATAAATATACTCGGATGCAATTTATTAGCATTAAAAAGAATCGAATTTCATATGGCTTAGCTCCTCCACTGTGGAGGAGCTAAGCCATATGAAATTAACATGATTAAATCGTCGAGGTTGGTGGAGAGCACGTGGTGGGTAGCGCTGGTGACAACCGCGTAAGTGACAAACTAAATCACATTTAAGATTGACACTAATTAGTATTATATATATTTTTTATTTTATTTGTGCGGTCATGGGGAAACCATGCCATTTTTGCTGTGTGCACTCTCCCCGACGAAATAATACCAATATAAATCCGATTCTAAAATCACCACAGACCAAAAAATTATTTAACTTTATATGCGTATATTTTGAGTCGGTGCCTAATTAAAATTGAACATTGTTTTTGTACATTTGTTCGTGTATTTGCTTAGCTTAGCTGGTAACTGCAAATTTAACGCTATAGGTATACGGCATACATTTTATTCGCGGACAACACATTACCTATTCAAGTAAGTACCTAATATTTTATCAACAATATTGTTATTCACAGCCTAAGTATGTAATTACTATAATGAAAGTCAATGCATGCAAGAAATGAAAATGAAATGAAAATGTTTGCGAATGGGGGTGTAGGGGTGCAAAGTGGCGCGCGCAGTGGTTTGCATGAGAGGGGCGTAGAGCGCGGGAGTTCGCTCGCGCGATAGTCGAGAGAACCGAAATAACCCGTCGTATTTCGGTCGCGCCGCCCCCCGCCGCAGCCCCGCAGCCCCCCAGCGCCGCCGGCGCAGCGCGCCAGCACCCGACTTGTCACTATCCGCTAACTATTCGCAATCGACCGACGTCTTGGTTGTTGGACTTGGGTTATAATGACTTGACTTCTGCTAAATGAACCCGTGGACTAGTATAAGTTTTTCGCAGTGGCGTATTTATTTATTTTTAAGCGAGCGCCGTAGTAACGACTGTAATACGATAAGGACTAGTAGCGTCGAGTGAGAGTTTTTTCTGTGCGTTGTGCTCCGGTGGCGCGACCGGCATCATGGAGAAGCAGTCTAGGTGGTCGGAGCAGCGCTCTGAGCAGCGCGAGCAGGTGGTGCAGCAGCAGGAGCGCGTGCAGCGCACCGAGCACCACTTCACCCGCCAAATGGTCATGCAGCACCAAGGTCAGTTACATTTTGCAGATTACCCTCATTCAATATTTGCTTAAAAGGAATTAAATATTATAATGTAATAACATATTCTCAAAGTCATATTCATTCACTTAACATACACTTAACGAACATTTTGCTGATGCGAATTTTTTTTCTGCCGCAATCCCGAATAATCATATTCACGGCGCTGAGAGTCGGGCGGAGATCGGCGCGGGCGCAAGCGAGGTTCCGCGGGCACGACGCCCACGCGCACTACCAGAATAGCCGCAGTAACTCGCTCGCGGCTGAAAATCTCAATGCACAAATAAAGTTACTCACCGGGAAGAAACCAAAGACACTTGCGAGCTGATCACCGCCCGCGCCGGCTCTCGAGCATCACACCGCCCGCTGTCACCTCACGTTTCAAACGCTTGTTTGTACAGTTGCACACTGAAACAAAATAATCACTATAAGTACAATCCAAAGCGAATTTAATAGTTGGAGTATTACTGGCAAACTCATTCAGCACAGTACAAAGGAACAAGCGATGCTGATGCGACCCTGTTTTGATACCTTATGCAATATTAAAAATGTTCAATGGTGAGCCGGTCGGTGTGTCGGTGTCGCGGCGGTGTGAGTTCGCTCGTCTCTCCGTTAAACTTGCAACGCGAACGCATTAAGAACTTGTTTACTTATAAGGCGCAAAGGCAACTCCATATATGGTTTCGAACAAGCATGGTTCCATTCAAGGATTAATTTTAATCACTACGAAAGCGTAATGAACGCAAAATCAGGTCGTTTATTGAAAAACATTTAAATAGACCGAGTAATTTGTTCGAAATGATATATTGTTATATACTTATAGAAAAAATGTTTGAAAATATGCATTAACAACTCATCATAGATGTATCATAAATATAACATGTACATACAATTAATATGAAATGTCTGCGGATACCGAGCACGTTTCATAGTTGCGTGCGTCGGCTTGCAAACAACTATGCTAGTCTTTCGTAAAAAAGATACTTACAAACATTAGATGAACAACGTCGGTGAAATTTAATTTAACAGAAATGCATCATTCACGCTCTGCATATCAATTTAAACAATAGTTTTTAACCAAAACAAGTTATTAAGATATGAAAACATCAAAATATTTATTTACAACAAATAAGTCATTAATTAATTGACCCAGACTGACCTTAGAATGACAAATTAATAAAACCTTGACCTATGCATTTGGATGCTCTTATCCGGGTCTGGGGATCGGCACTAGCTAATTAATGATGTAACTTTAGAAATACATAATGGTATAACACTTGACAAAGATTGAAAGATTTTAATTACAATCGTTGTGATTTAATTGTACACACGAAGGTGAGCATCAGTGGGGGTTGAAACGTACAACAGATGTACCTACGCTACTTGTATCATAGACAGTTGTTCAAACTGAACACTACGTGCGCATGTATTATCCGTGTAAATTGGAAACACTGCACACAAATAGCGACAAAAGTGCGTGACTCATTTGAACCACGCGTCAAACTGAGTGCCTACCGTCTATCTTGTTTACATTCAGTACGTTTAGTATTTTCTCAACTTAAATGTTAAGCATGCCGTGAAAGATATTGTATGGTGTTTGCAAGAGGATTCCCCCTATTTCCACCATAGAATACTTAGTGGATGATTTTTTCATTTGGGGATATTATTTCTTATCCTTCGTCCGGCTTCTACTTCCCACGTTACCGATTCTTGGACTTATTACTTTATGTTTTAATTATTTTGTTCACTTAAAAAATATTTACAAAAACAATTTGAATCACGGTACATCGTGATGAGACATTTAGCCTAAAAAATTATCGTCAAATCACTAACATATTACCTGTTTGATATGAATAGTATAAAGACTTAAAGGTATGTGAACAAATTCATTTTATGCAACATAATAAAAAACACGCCTGAAGGTGTGGTGCGTTCATTGTTTTCTTCTGATTGTTAATTATTAGTTTTCTATTTCATCGTATCACTGAGAACTGTGGCATAATGGAATCATTAGATTTGTGACGTGAAAACACAACTCGGCAGCATAAAACGGCGTTTTCACTCTTTCTCAGCGATCAATGTTGAATGGAAATGGTATAATATCTTTACTTATCGATGAATCACATTCACTTTTTCATTATTGAATACGCGGATTCTGCTAGCATCAGTAGCAATGTGGATGAGTTAACAGTCTATACAAGTTAGGTATTCACTAAAAATGCTTTAGAGTCTAGCCACGTTTTATAAGTATAATATGTGACTTTAAAGAATAAATAACCTGCGCTGTTTAAAATTAAATGTTTTCAAAATTTGAGATAAATCCAGCAGTCGCTGGTAAATCGTATGTATAACAGTAGGACGGTGTTTCCCGGTGCGGCGCGCACGGTCGGCAGCGAAGCGGGCAACGGTCGGCGACACAGCTAGATGGTCATCTGCGAGTCGTCTTGTAGGCCCGGTTCCGTCTAGCGCGCAGCTAGAACGTGTTCAATGTTCATCGTTCATTATAACGTAACACTTTAACTGTAGAGCGTCGCGGTGCATGCTCTCTTATCTCTTTTCGCAAAAAAAAAATAATCATTCAGTTTAACACAAACTAGTTTTAATATTTAGAATGGAAAATTTTAAGATATTATAATTATGACAAACGATTTGGATGTATTAAAATGAATGTCTAGGTTACCGCGAATTATAACTTGTATCGATTATTACAAAACTGTTAGTGAGTTATTTCCAACGGCAACATTGTACTCCGCAGAGTTTCAAAATGAAAGTGCAAGTACTTTCGGATCGGTAGCGCTGATGGTGAGACAACTCTAACAGAATTAAATATCACATTCCATTAGCCATAACTATAATGCTTTGTATTATATATAACTACGCTACATAAAACTTATATTGTTAAAATAATAATAAACTAGCTTTTGCCCGCAGCTCCGCCCGCTTTAAAAAGTTTTTCCGGGATAAAAGTCCCGCTTTATATTTCCCGGGCTAAAAAGTAGCCTATGTGTTAATCCAGGACATGATCTACCCGTGTGCCAAATTTCATCGAAATTAGTTCAGTAGTTTTTGCGTGAAAGAGGAACAAACATCCTTACATCCATACATTCGTACAAACTTTCGCCTTTATAATATTAGTAGGATTATATTACTGTTCTACATAAACGAAAAAAAAGTATTGACGCATATAGTAAAAATTACATGCAAATAACACATTACACAATATGTAGAACGGAACAAGAAACTCTAACTATTCCAAAAATGAATTAAACAACCGAAAGCAAATAGTTACGAGCAAAAAATATGTAAAAGCCTTTTTAATATGAATGTAGCCTTTTCAAATGAATGCACACAATTTGGAGTTAGGAAATGCGCGGCGCAAAGTCCGTATATTACATTGTACTGTCAGTTTTATCTTTAAATCCATAATCTCAGTAAACAGTTATGTGGTTCGTGCTCACCCACTTTCGCCGGATTTTATAAACTTATGCATTCATTATATCAAAAACGTAAGACGTTTACAGCTAGGTTCAATTTTGCACATTTTTGCACAAATTTATTACATTTATTATATTATACTTAATGTAAATATTTTGGTCGTTCGGGTTATTGGTATAGTAGATTATCGTGATATAAAGACATTATTATTAGACATTATATGTGAAATCAGGGTTTCTTTACTGAGCCTATTCCTAAATAAGTATGTAATAAATAACTTTACAGCATTGACAATATAAAACGTAGATTACTTTCCGTTTTTTAAGGTCTTAAAGGTATTATATGCAATAAAATAAGGTCAAAGATAATAGAGCTTAAATCGGAGGGTAACACGGTTATCTATTTGACTTAATAAGTCTAGATATTTTTAATAATTTTTAGGGTCCCGTATTACGAAAGGAAAAAACGGAACCCTCGTAAGATCATTTTGTGAGTCACGTTTGTTGGTCTATCCGTCCGACTGTCAAGACCCTTTTTCTCGAGAACGCGTGGAGGTATTAAGCTGAAATGTGTATTAAATACTCAGGTTCACTGCCCCATGGAGCTGTGAATGTGAAAAATTCAAACTTCTAAGCCAACGCATCCAAAAATATAGCCGTTTATGCCACAAATTTCCTCAAAATAATCGAAACTCGTAAGGAATCAAAACCTACAGTACTTCCTATGAACTCAGAATCTTGAGATTTGGTACGAAGCAACGTCTTATAGCACAGATAAAGGAAAAATTGCGGAAACCGAAAATTTACGGAATCCTCGGTGCGCGAGTTCGACACGCACTTAGCCGGTTTTTATTTATCCCACGAATTAATGTCAATCAGACTAATAAGTATTTTTTGACGACACAAATCTAATGTAAGATCCTTTGTTGTGTAGATTAAAAAACATTTTTTTTTGTAGACTTATTTATTTAATTCTTAGCTCATGAACAATCTGGGAGCCATGTTATACCTTAGCTTTGCTGAGGTGTTTTCAAACGTATTTTAATGTTTAATAGACATGATTTTTACACGGCCTTCGGTTCTGAGTCGCATAAGTCGCTATAATAAAATAGTAAGGAAGAAATAAATCTACCACCAAACATTTTTTTCTTGAGTTCTTGTTCTTTGTATTCTGATGAAAATATGTATTTTAAAAACGAATTACATATTATTATAAGGAATGAAGTGAAGCATATTGGCACAATGCTTTGATTTTCCTTGGTGAAGATCATATCCAATTAAATGTCATAGTCGTGATGTAGATCAATAGGTTTACTACGGAATGGTTTGATTTATTCCTCATTACTGAATCATACTTATATATATGAGTTCGTCGGATGAAACACTGATTCGATTTCGATGAAATTTGGTATGGGGATAGTTTGAGATCCTAGACAGAATGGGTACTTTTTATCGTATTTTATCCAATAAAGAAATAATTTACCTGATTATTAAAAGCAACCTACGTTTATGAAAATCATATTATATCCTTACATCTCGCATCTCTATAGTTCGTAAGCTGAAAATAATTTATTCCAATGAAATTAAATAAAAGTGAAGTCCTAAAAACCCTTTTAAACACACAATATTTGGGTATTCAATTGTCATTTATGCGATGAAAGAACAAACAAGAAATTCAAACACGTTTCACATTAATTGTTTGCAAGTTTGGAACTGAAGTTGAGACTTACGGGCCCCATTCTGGCGGAGTAAAAGTAATCTAAGGCGATTATGTGATAATGGCCGATAATATAGATAGAATTTGTGGAGTGCTCTGTTATAGAAAATAATTTAATTCTTTTCTATATTCCGTTATGTCCTCAACCTCATATTTAGCTATAGATATATAAAAAATATCAAAACAAATACACATGTACATGCACGTTCAATTATTTTTTTTTGAAAATATCACTATTTTGCTTACATTATAGTGGTACTTGCAAGGTTTTTTCTCATCTATGCTTAGATACTACGAAATTAAGCTAGCGATTTCCAATTGTAGCAAATAAGTGAGAATATGTATTTTTTTTATTGAATTGATGGTGCGTAATTATAGCAAAACCAAAGAGAGTGTTTCATTTGATAAACTCGTAATCAGCAGCTCATTATTCAGTGTATCTTTCACGCTAATAGGCTTCTTGTGCGTAACGAAATATTGTATGCACTTACTTATTTTATGATGTACTTTCTCTAATGCAGTCGAGGTCAAAGGACAGGGTACATAATAAGATTTATAAAGTACCTCGGCGACCAAACTTTGCTAAGCGTGTTTTGGACTACCATAGCAACCCTAATTAGTATCTATACTTAAATACGTTTCTAATAACTAACACTTGTGTAAAATTTTATAAAACTGTTAGATGCAACTTTAATAAAAACTGTATTTCAAAGCATTTCTCTCACATGTTGATCAATGGTGATGGGAATAACCACGATAATTGGTTATAAGTGACTCTACTTGTATTATGTTTAGATTTTTTGTAATATCATGTTTTATTGAGTACGTAGCTGATGGCAGTACAAAAAATACCAGGACTATATAACATACTACTTTTTGCTTGGGGGTTTGACCGCCATGAAAGTGTTTTCCGGGATAATTTTATTTTATTTATTGTTCGAAATAAAATAAAAGAAATAAAATAAATAGTAATAAAACCTTACCAAGGTCTCGAACTATGTTACCAAATTTAATCGAAATCCGTTCGGTAGGTAGTTTTTGAGTTTTCGCGTCCGGAGGCTGCGGGCGACATAGTTTTATACTACCTATGTAAGGAAAGAAAGAAGGATTATTCCACTGTTGGGCACTGGCCTCCTCTAATACTAAGAAGATTTATTCTTTCGTTCACTTAGTTGGCCTATTGCGGGTTAGTAGACTTCACATACCTTTGAAATTATTATGTAGAATTCTTAGATACGGAAATTTCCTCGCGTTGTTTTCCTTCACCGTTAAAGCGAGCAATGAACTGACAGAGAATATGTTGTACACACAAAACTTCAAATATTTAGTGGTGTGTTTTTAATCTGTAGACCTTAGTCCCAAATGTGTTCCATTCCTAGTCTAGTAACTAGTCTACTGATTGCTTTTATTTTAAAATTATAGTAGTGCTCGCGGCTCCGCTAGCGTAAAAAAGTTTTTCCGGGATAAAAATATTTTCCCGGGATAAAAAGTAGCCTATAGCACTCAGGAGTAAAGTAGCTTCCTATTAGTGAAAGAATTTTCATAATCGGTTCAGTAGTTCCTGAGATTAGCGCGTTCAAACAAACAAACTTTTCAGCTTTATAATATTAGTATAAATAAGCTTAGCTGATGTCAGTTGCTGATTCAAAGCGACATACCACATTATAATTATTTGGATCAGCTCTATTTATTTTTATGGATTAAAATAATATAATACAATTTTTGATTCCCATTTACAAGCACGTTGTATGCTTATTTTCAGTTTAAAGTACAAAATGTTTTTAGATATGATAATTTATTGTCTAAATGCGTGTCGTTTACGTAGATACTAATACATTGTTATTCTCGTATAAATTTAACAAATGGCGAAGAAACAATATTATATAAGTACTAGCTTTTGCCCGCGGCTCCGCCCGCATTAAAAAGTTTTTCCGGGATAAAAGTCCCGGTTTATATTTTCCCGGGATAAAAAGTAGCCTATGTGTTAATCCAGGATATGATCTACCCGTGTGCCAAATTTCATCGAAATCCGTTCAGTAGTTTTTGCGTGAAAGAGGAACAAACATCCTTACATCCATACATCCTAACATCCAAACATCCAGACATTCTTACAAACTTTCGCCTTTATAATATTAGTAGGATTCAAACATTGCTTTAAACAAAGCGTGAGAATAAACCTTACGCAATCAATATTATTATATTGTGAATTTGAACTGTACTGCTTGCGGTTTAAACCTGGGACGAGGTAGTAGAGGTTGATTTATACTAGTATTTTTTCACTCAATATATTAAGGGACACTATTATCTACGTGTTAAATAATGATTTATGTCTGAAGGAGAATTTGACGCCTTAATTAGTTCGAATAGGATTGGAAATTGTCTATCAAATGCCAATGGTGGCCAAAGTGCCCATTATTCCATGTGTAGATAATAGGGCTCCGAAAGGAGAAAGGAGAGATGACATAGGAAATATTAAAGTTAGGTTTAATATTTATTCTTGTTCCTGATATTCAACAAATTAATTTACACTGTATTGACCTATGCTTATTAACTGTAATATTAATATGGCATTATAATATTACTTTACCTACTTGTATAATAATTATTTACAAGATTTTCTCTAGGCTTCATTTGTGTGATGACCTTAAAAAGCTATAATTTTTTTGTTTGCAACTGATGTAAGCCAATTTTTAGAAAATGCGATACATTTTGTATACCTATCTACTTTCCAAAAATAGAGTTTAATAATTTATGAGTTAATAATATATCAAATTTTAATCGCAAGTTTAATGCATTATGCTAAAAGCTACGGCGTGAATTTTTATTTGTAGTGGAAGATATATAAATCTGCACGAAGGAGATTTGAGACGTCATATTCCTTCATGTTTTATAAAAAATTATATTGGATGCAAAGCGAATCAAAGGAAACATGATACTCTATTACGTTATTTTAAATATTAAATCCCTTAATTTGTATTTATTTTGTTGTATATTAAAAATCAATATAATTCAGTAAATTTACTTCAGTGTGACCTTGACCTAAAAACACAGAACCTTGAAAAAGTTTGCTATTTTAGATAAGTCACAAGTTATTATGAGGTGTATTATGCAATACATTATTTACAAACATCTTTCAATGATAAAATATCTAATTACCTTAGGACTAATTCATTCATTTAATGTAATCAAATCTTTAGTTTTCCGTAAATACTAAGTATTTGTTAAATTATTCTTTCCGATTCTTCTCCAAGTAGGTACTCATCTTATTATTTCTCTTAACAAAATATAAAATATAATATTACTTTAATAGTTTATTATGTTTTACTTTGTTTGTTTTTTTAATATGCAGTTTGGGTCCGAAGAAATCTAATGAGTAATATAAAACGTAAGATATTTTAGTTTTGTATTTTAGTACAAATCTGTTTTGAAAATGATTTATCTGTTAATATACAAAAAAAATGTTGTACCGTTTTATTAAGTTTTGATTTTCTCCTCCGCTTTCGTTTACCGAAATGGTCAACGTAATAAGATCCGAGTGGTGAGCACTAAAATAGACGCGCGAAAAGAGCTCAGCCGCTTCGTCATTCCTGTGAGTCATAGCCGGCGCCCATCCAATCCGATATCTCTGGAAAACAAATGCGAACGTGCGTGTACACGACTTTTATACACCGTGTCGTAATATGAAAACTTATAAATTATGTATATAATAAAAAAATATTAATATTTTAAAACTAGTAGTGCTCGCGGCTCCGCCCGCGTGAAAAAGTTTTTCCGGGACAAAAATATTTTCCCGGGATAAAAAGTAGCCTATAGCACTCAGGAGTTATGTAGCTTCCTATTAGTGAAAGAATTTTCAAAATCGGTTCAGTAGTTCCTGAGATTAGGGCGTTCAAACAAACAAACAAACTCTTCAGCTTTATAATATTAGTATAGATAAGCTCTGTATTCATCGCATGATCACGTATATTATCACGATAAACTTTCAGTCACCCTGATGTTATTAAACTTATAGACGAATAATGAACTTTAATCAATCTGCAAGCTTAAACATTTCAATTTATTTGATTTAGGTCGTGTAACCTATTAGAATAAAGTTTATGATTTTCGGGCATAGTGGGTAATATTTTGTTCTAATTGTTACAGTGGAGAGTACGGGCGAAAGCCTACCCATCGCTGGAGGAAGACCTGGCGATCCGTCTCCACCAATATTTGAACAAATCTTCAAGAACGCGAGATTCGCACAGGGTGGCAATGCCAAATTTGAGGGAAAACTCAGGGGAAATCCTACTCCTGTCGTATCATGGACACGAAAGAAAGCTCCTCTTGTTGAGTGTAATAAGTATAGTATGAGCTATAATGAACAGACTGGAGATGTATCCTTACTTATCAAACAGATTGGACCAGGTGACGAGGGAGAGTACACGTGCACGGCCCGCAATCAATACGGCGAGGCCATCTGTTCAGTGTACATACAACCCGAAGGCGTCCCCATGCCGGCACACCAGACTAGCCAGCAGCAGAGTTACCGACACGTGAGCGAAACTGTCGAACATAAATCGTACGGTACGCAAGGATATTCCTCGGAACAGTCCAGAAAAATGCAAAAAGTAGCTTATACTAACGGTACTGACTATTCGTCCACAGATTTTAAAGTGGATACCTTTGAATATAGACTTTTAAGAGAAGTATCTTTTAGAGAGTCTATCACTAAGAGATATGTTGGAGAGAGCGACATTCACATCAGCACTGAAATAGACAAATCACTAGGACCAGTATCACCTCCTAAAATAGCACAAAAACCCAGAAATTCTAAACTGCAGGAGGGCGCTGATGCACAATTCCAAGTGCAGCTTTCGGGCAATCCTAGACCAAGAGTAACTTGGTTTAAGAATGGCCAGAGAATAGTGAATTCCAGTAAACATGAAATAGTAACGACACACAACCAAACAACGCTGAGAGTAAGAAATACACAGAGATCGGATTCTGGTCACTACACTTTATTGGCCGAAAATCCCAATGGATGTATTGTTACTTCAGCATACCTTGCTGTAGAATCTCCTCAAGAAAGTTATGTTCATGACCAAAAATCGCAGTACACTATTGATACTCAACAAGTAGGAATAGAAGAAAGAGTAGAAGTTAACGAAAAAGCTCTCGCTCCGCAATTTGTAAGAGTCTGCCAAGACCGCGATGTAACGGAGGGTAAAATGACGCGATTCGATTGCCGCGTCACCGGCAGACCTTACCCAGAAGTCACGTGGTTCATTAACGACAGACAAATTCGAGACGATTATAATCATAAGATATTAGTAAACGAGTCAGGTAATCATGCACTTATGATTACTAACGTCGAACTTAATGATAGTGGTGTGGTCACATGTGTCGCACGTAACAAGAGTGGTGAGACTTCGTTCCAGTGTCGACTGAATGTTATCGAAAAAGAACAAGTAGTGGCACCTAAATTTGTGGAACGATTCAGCACTCTGAATGTTAGGGAAGGCGAGCCTGTTATACTAAATGCTCGCGCGGTCGGCACACCTACACCACGTATCACATGGCAGAAGGACGGCGTTCCAATTATACCCAATCCAGAGTTACGAATTAATACCGACGGTGGAGCCTCGACGCTGGACATCCCGCGAGCCAAGGCGTCGGATGCGGCATGGTATCAGTGCACTGCCCAGAACGTCGCAGGCTCCACAGCAACTCGGGCTAGGCTTTATGTGGAAGTACCCAAAGAGCCTGCGCCTGAACAAAAGCGCCTGCATTTACCACGGCCTACGAAAATAATCGAACCAGAGTAAGCTTAATATTTATTTGTATTAATATTAACCATTACGTCCAATTTCAAGTAATTTATCTAAAAAATAATATTATTATGTTTTAGGCCTGCACCAGGGCCAGAAATCATATACCTAAGGCACGTAGAAAGAGCAAGACCTTTTGTTCCTCCTGGTGAAGAGGATCGAGTTTATCCTCCGCCTCAATTTATAGTGCCATTAAGAAGTGTTACTCAGATGGAAAGTGGCAAAATTCATTTCGAGACAAGGATTGAACCGGTCGGTGATCCATCGATGAAGATAGAATGGTTAAAAAATGGACAGAGTATTGAAGCAAGTAAGTATATTTGGACTGTCATAATCTATTTTTCTTACCTATACAATATTCATTACTGTATAGGTGAGAAAACTTGTTTGTCGTTGGAATTGTTCATACTCCGTATAATTATTGAATATTGTATGGACAATTCCGCCACCGGACGGTTCTACGGTTTTCATAAATGTTATATGGGCTCAATACACACGTTTGTTACGCACGCAACACAACCACACATGGTGACCATTGCGTGGCATAGCACATAGCACATTCGTAGTGTGCTACGAATTAATACAGAGCTTCGGGTGACGACGTTTTGTAAGTGTTTCGGGTAGCGTGTGAATGACGATGCTTATATTATTACTAGTAGTGCTCGCGGCTCCGCCCGCGTGAAAAAGTTTTTCGGGACAAAAATATTTTCCCGGGATAAAAAGTAGCCTATAGCAATCAGGAGTTATGTAGCTTCCTATCAGTGAAAGAATTTTCAAAACCGGTTCAGTAGTTCCTGAGATTAGCGCGTTCAAACAAACAAACTCTTCAGCTTTATAATATTAGTATAGATAATATTATAATTAACTAGACATTTGCTTGCGGCCCCGCCCGCGTGATTGATTTTCAAGGATAAAAGACCCGCTTTATATTTTCCCGGGATAAAAAGTAGTCTATGGTACTCGCTGATTTTTATGTTAGTGAAAGAATTTTGAAAATCGATCCAGTCGTTTTTGAGTTTATTCGTAACAAATATACAAATCATTCCTGTTTATAATGTTAGTATAGATTAATAATGTAGGTACATGTATTTACTAATATGCACTGATATATTTTTGGGTGGGATGAAATTGCGATACAGCTTTGAATAGGACAGTTTTTGACTACACTAATAAAATAATGGATCTGTTATTATCAAAACGAAAATAACTATTGTAAGTTATCCAAACTCACTTTTTTATTTATTTTATGTTTGTTTCTACTAGGTTCGAGGTTTACATCGATTTTCCGATTTGGCTACATTTCTCTTGACATGCTCAGTCTTAATATGCAAGACAGTGGTGAATACACATGTAGAGCTGTCAGCGCAACCGGTGTAGCTGAGACCAAAGCAACACTGCAGGTAACACCCAGAGCGACAATTGACAGGACCAGTCAACACCCAGAGACTCTACAGTATCTGCAACAAACAGAAGATTACTCCAAATATCAGCACCAGGAATCAATTGAAGAACAAGTTTCACAGAGGCCGCAGTTTATAAGGCCGCTGCAAGATCTCGGTGAACTACAAGAGGGCCGAAATGCTCACCTTGAAGCTCAACTGATTCCAGTTAGTGACTCAACTATGCGAGTGGAGTGGTACAAGGATGGCAGACCTATTACAGCCAGCTCGCGAATCACAGCAATCTTCAACTTCGGCTACGTCTCCCTTAACATCATGCACCTACGGGCTGAAGATGCAGGTTCGTACACTGTGAGGGCTGTAAATAAGTTAGGAGAAGCTGTTAGTACCGCTTCAATCCGCGTAGCGGCTAGGAGTACTGTAACTGCAGATCTAGGTATACCAGAACAGCGTAGATATATTGAAAAGACTGAGCAATTAGAAGCGTACCAGCAACAACAACACCAAAAGTACTATCAAGAAGTACCAGAAAGCACCCAGAGACCTGAATTCAAAACTCCAATTAAGGACCAAATAAATATTAAGGAGGGAGGATTCGCTCATTTCGAAGCGCGGCTTGAGCCCATAGGAGATTCAACACTACGAGTTGAATGGCTCAAAGATGGCCGCCCTGTTGAAGCAAGTTCAAGGATAACTACATTCTTTAATTTTGGCTATGTCGCACTCACTATTAAATCAGTAACAGTACACGATGCCGGTCATTACACTTGCCGCGCATACAATGCACTTGGTCAAGCGAGTACCAGCGCAAATCTTACAATTGTTACGAAAAAAGATATAATTGCGGAATCACAACATCCTGGAGGATTGGAAAAGATTCAGTATTTAGAAGATTCTAGCAGGTATTCCCGCCGTATGGATGAAGAAGTAAAAGTAACACAGAAACCCAGATTTTTAGGACCACTAAAGGGCACCAATAAAATCGTTGAGGGACAAGGCGCGCATTTTGAAGCCAGGGTAGAGCCCCAAAGCGATCTGACTATGACTGTTGAATGGTATTTCAACGGTAAACAAATAACAAGTGCAAATCGTATACAAACATATCACGATTTTGGTTACGTAGCTCTTGATATTGCCAATGTTCGGGAAGAAGACTCGGGAGTATACACAGTGGTTGCACGCAACGCTTCAGGAGAAGCCCAACTGAGTGCTTCTATGAGCGTTGAAAGTAAGTATATATAATATGTTTTAGTAACGATTGCATACATTACATTTGTGTCAAATATATTACTTAAATTTTATTTTTTTATAGCGCGTTCGAGCATCGATACATCAAGCATACATCGGGGGCTTTATGAGAAAACTCGACAAATTGAAGAATCTAAGTTTGTTGAGCCGTCCTATCATATAGAAGAAATCTCCAAATCCAAACCGGTTTTCGTTCAGCCCCTTTCAGATCCATCACCAGTGACCGAAGGCAAAAATATTCACCTTGAATGTAGACTAGAACCCATGGGTGATCCAACTATGCGTGTGGAATGGTTCCATAACGGCAGGGCCGTTACGGTTGGGTCTCGCTTCAGGACTTACTACGACTTTGGTTTTGTGGCATTAGATATTATACATGCGACATCCATTGATTCTGGAGAATACACTGCACGTGCTGTCAACCACTTGGGCTCTGCGCACACGTCAGCTATGGTACGCGTGATAGAAAGATCAGATATCGTAACCGACACGCAAAACGAACAAGCCATTGAACAGATTCAAATGCTAGAAGACGCAGCCCGAAGAAGTCGGCAAGTACAAGAAGATATTACTGTTATGCAAGCTCCACAGTTTTCAAGACCATTGCACAACATTGAAACTGTAGAAGGTACTAATGTGCATTTGGAATGCCGATTGCAACCCGTGGGCGATCCCACCATGAAAGTGGAATGGTTCTGCAATGGAAAACCCATTAAAACCGGACATAGATTTAGGCCAGCATATGAATTTGATTATGTAGCACTAGATCTTTTGAGCGTTTATCCAGAAGATTCTGGAGTTTACACATGTCAAGCTACTAATCAACTTGGAGAAGCAGTAACCTCGTGCGCTCTCCGTGTCATCGCTAAAAAGGATTTAATATTTGAATCTCAACATCCATCTGGTCTCGAGAAAATACAATATTTAGAAGATGCTTCACGTTACAAGAAATCCGATGTAATTGATGAATCAATCAATATTAAGCCACGCTTTGTTACTAAGCCAAAGTCTATAGAAAACGTTATTGAACGCCAGCATGTGCATTTTGAATGCAAACTGGAACCTGTGACAGATTCCAATCTTAAAGTAGAATGGTTTAAAAATGGTCACCCGGTAACAATTGGTCATCGTTTCCGACCCATTCATGACTTTGGTTATGTAGCCCTGGATATCATAGATTTGATTGCCGAAGATTCTGGAGTCTACACTTGCAGAGCTACAAACCTTGTGGGCGCCGATGAGGTGAGTTGCAGACTGACTTGCCGTGGAACAGCAGATATTGTTAGGGCCACTCAAAATGAAGCAGGATTAGAACAAATCCAAGTATTAGAAGACAGGTCGAAATACCATAGAACTGACTTTGTTGACGAAGTAACTACACAAGCACCCATATTTACAACATCTCTTAAAAATGTTGAGATTAAAGAAGGACAACGTGCTCATTTCGAGTGCAGGCTTATACCTGTATCAGATCCTACGATGAAAGTTGAATGGTATCACAATAAAACACCGCTGAAGAGTGGTTCAAGATTTACAGAAACTAACAACTTTGGTTTTGTGGCTTTGGACATAATGTCTTGTTTACCTGACGATTCTGGTACTTATACTTGCAGAGCTATTAATGCTCTCGGTGAAGCAGTCACATCTGGAATTGCCGTAGTGCACTCCAAGAAGTCCATTTACTTGGACTCGCATCATGAAGGAGCTTTGCCAAGACTTCATCAATTGGAAGATACATCCAGGTACAAGAAACATGGTGTGCAAGACGAGGTAGTCACTCAAGCACCAGTTTTCACAATGCCAATGAAGGATATTCGAGTAGCTGAAAATCAAGCAGCACACTTTGAAGCTAGACTTATACCTGTAGGCGATCCAAAGTTGAGAGTTGAATGGCTACGTAATGGCGTACCCATTGAAGCATGTAAGTATCGATTCTTTTAAATTGCATTGCACGATGCATACCAAAGGAAAAACATATATATATTATTATTTTATCTTTCAGCAAACCGTTTGACGACAATGCACGACTTCGGTTATGTCGCTTTGAACATGAAATATGTTAATCCTGAAGATTCCGGCACGTACACATGCCGCGCCATAAATGAATTAGGAGAAGCAGTTACATCGTCAACACTATTTGTACAATGTAAGTCACCCATACACCATTTATATAGCTCTCCAAAGTTGTACTAAAATATTATGTATCAATTTATAATTCGTTAATGCGATTTGGATATTATTGATAATACTTAGATAATTTCTAATATTTAGCAAAGTATTTATTGTTGGTGGTAAGTAAATAAAAATACTATTTTGCAGCTAAAGCTTCGCTTCAACTAGAATCTCAACACGAGACAGCTTTAGAAAAAATACAACAATTGGAAGACAGTTCCCGTTACCGACGTAAAGAAGATGTTGAGGTAGCTGTCAACCAAGCACCAAGATTCATAACTCAATTAAATGGCCCTTCGAAACTCGTAGAAGGCCAGAGCGCGCATTACGAATGCCGCATTGAACCATACCCAGATCCAAATATGCGTGTTGAGTGGTACTTTAATGGCAAGGTGTTGCAAAGTGGACACCGCTATCGTACCGCATACGATTTTGGATTTGCAGCTCTTGATATACTTACTGTTTATGGTGAAGACTCCGGCGAATACACTTGTAAGGTTATAAATAACTTGGGACAAGCTACATCTTCCATCAAGTTGAATGTGCAATGTAAGTGTTTTTATATATTACGACTCAATCATATATAACATAAATTCTGATGCTTGCAGATAAATATAATGCAACATTTTGACATTCGTTTTCATTTCAGCCAAAGAATCAATTATCAGAGATACTCAGCACGAAAGTGCTCTCGAGAAGATACAATATCTTGAGGATGACAGCAAATACAAGCGTGTAATTCACGATGAAAGCTTCGTGGCAGAAAAACCGCAGTTTGGTAAACCTATCAAAAATGTTCAAGTCGGTGAAGGTCAACCAGTGCATTTGGAAGCTACTTTAACACCTGTTAACGATCCTACAATGAGAGTAGAATGGTACTGCAATGGCAGACCGATCCAACAAGGCCATCGATTCAAAACTACATACGACTTTGGATATGTGGCATTGGATATTTTGTACGCTTATGCTGAAGACACTGGCACTTACATGTGCAAAGCCACAAATGCTGTAGGCGAGGCCGTTACTACAAGTTCTGTGACTGTAGATGGTATGATAAGTTTATTTTTAAATAAGTTACATATGTTTTACCAATATGCGCTAATAACTATGTATTTTTATGTTATAGCCAAATCTGGACTTTACCTGGACACATTAGATGAACAGAGATTGAAGAAGATTCAAGAGCTTGAAAAATACGAAAGACCTAAACCGGCTGAAGTGGAACAACCAGGACAGCGACCAGTATTTTTGACTGCCCTCACAAGTCTCGAACACTTGAAAGAGGGAGATCGTGCCCACTTCGAGTGTAGAGTTGAACCCATAAATGACCCTGATTTAACTATTGAATGGTTCCTTAACGGACAAAAGATTAGAGCGGGTCACAGGTACAGGACAACACATGACTTTGGTTATGTTGCATTGGACATACTGTACAGTTATGCTGAAGATTCTGGAACATACATGTGTAAAGCTACTAATAAACTTGGCGAAGCAGTTAATACATGCACGTTGAAGGTTGCAGGTAAAATATTTTATGATCTGTTTATATGCGTAACAAAAATTAATAGTATGAAAAATATTAGTGGTTAAGTGGTGCATGCGATATTTAAAGAAAATTTCATACGAAACACAAGTACTTAAATACAAAACGTAAGTGCTTAAAAGCGTACCAAATTAAAGTATATAATTGCCATTCACACCACCAACATTCACCTCATTTTCAACCCACTTTATAAATAACTATTATCATTACAGGACACAGAAGCATTATTTTGGATACTCAACATCCGAATGGACTTGAGAAAATCAGACAATTGGAAGCACAAGGTCATCATACAAGAATCGAAGTCGAAGAACCAAAGATTAGCCCACCTAGGTTTGTTACGGAACTAACCGGAACCACCCATGTATTTGAAGGTCAAACAGCTCACTTCGAATGCCAAGTTGAACCTGTGCATGATCCCAACTTGCGTATCGAATTTTACCATAATGGTAAAGCCCTGCAATCTGCGTCACGATTCCATATCACTTTTGATTTTGGTTATGTGTCATTACATATTCAACATTGCATTCCTGAAGACGCAGGTGAATACTCAGTTAAAGCTATAAACGCTCTCGGCCAGTGTACGTCATCCATATCAATGACAGTAACCGCAAAAGGTAGTATTATATCGGAATCACAACGTCCGGAAGGCTTAGACAAGATACGAGCATTAGAACCATCTGAACCTTTCAAGCGCCCAGAAATACCTGAACCAGTAACGCGTCAGAGACCTGTATTTACGCAACCGTTACAAAATATTGATAACATTCAAGAAGGACAAACTGCGCATTTCGACTGCAGACTTATTCCAGTAGGCGATCCAACTTTGAAGATCGAATGGTTCAGGAACGAAAAATTGATTGAAGATAGTTCTAGAATCACAAAGACTCACGACTTCGGATATGTGTCTATGACAATTACGCACGTGCGTGATGAAGATCAAGGAGTCTATATGTGCAGAGCATCAAACTTACTAGGAGAGGCAGTTACAACAGCTGCTATGAAAATAAGAAGTAAGTGACATATCTAAAAAAATTGGCTTCGTTACCTGAGCTAAATCGCCACTATTTACTAATAACTTGTAATTCATAATACCTAAGATAGATTTAATTTTTTTTTATAAATACGATGTTTAAGTACTACTTGTACTTGATTTAGATATAAATCATACGATAAAGAGTCAGGGCTACTGTGTCAAGCATAACGGTATATTTAACCCGTGATTACATATAATCGCACCCTACACGTATTGCAGTTTTTGAAGGCCCACCCATACATACCTACGTAAAATATTCAATCAATAACAATAATCTTCTGAATACCACTAAGTCTCTATGTGTGAAAGTTTTACTGATATTACAGTATAACGTTAAGAGATCATTAAATCATACTTATTATCATACGTACAAAGGTAATGAAGTACATTAAAATTCGTATAATATAAAAAAAGTATGTATCAGCTTTCAGCAGTATTTACTCGTAATTTAGTCCGGACTGTCCGTGACTGTATTTAATATCAAAAGAAAAAAAAGTTAGAAGGGAAAAGTTATCTACTTGAACATAGAATAATAACGCCGAATAATAGAATAATAATAACGTACTTAGAATGTGTTATTATTCTAAGTACTTGTAGAAGTAAATAGAATAGTGATAAATAATATCTACTTACCTTAAATGTTATTACAACGACAACATCATCATATTTTGTAACATTAGGATTTCAGTTATCGTTCATTCGTAATATGCAAACTTCATATTACAATATGTTCATAAATAATTTTTTGCCGTAGCTACGATAAAGAGAGAAAATTTACGTCTATTTAAATGCAATATACGTTCACATTATTTTATTGGTCGCAAAAATTATATTTCTTTTATTTTTCAACAGCTAAGGCAGCTATTCAAATGGATACACAACATCCTGAGGGCATGAAAAAGATTCAACAACTTGAAGAACCTCAACGAAAGAAGCCTGAAGAACCCGAACGTGAATTTGAGAAACCGATATTCACTCAGGTTCTCACAGGTCCTTCTGAGTTGTGGGAAGGTCAACATGCTCACTATGAGGCCCGCGTTGTACCTGTTGGTGACCCGAGTCTCCGATTTGAGTGGTACATAAATGGCGTGGAATTAAAAATGGGTGCGTATTTGGTTACTCCTTTTATTTCTAACAAAATTGAAATATCCAAGGATTTTCACAGATTTTCGTATTTATAGTATTGTAAAATATTTTATATCCCTTATTCCGTGGCGTTTACCATACTACATAGATACATCATATAGAGCTGGTTTATATAATTACTTATTTTTAGGTTCATATTATTTTTCAATGACGCCATGCATATACAATAAGAGTAAAATATGTTTTCAGGTTCAAGATTCCGCACCACTCACGATTTTGGTTTTGTCACATTGGATATCAATTCAGTAGTTGCGGAAGACGCAGGATTATATATGTGTAAAGCCATAAATAGAGCAGGCAGTACAGTATCCTCGACATCCCTTAAAGTTAAGACAAAATCTACCATTGTTGATCAAGCTATGAGACCTGAATCTTGGGAACAAATACAACTTAAAGAAGCTGCTATGAACAAGGTGCCGGAGATGTTTGTAGATACTGGTGTACAACAGGCGCCAATATTCACAACGCATCTCAAGAGCTTCGATAAGTTTGTTGAGGGGCAACACGTATATTTAGAAGCCCAAGTAGAGCCGCGAACCGATCCTAACCTGAAAATAGAATGGTTTAAGAACGGCGTTTCTTTAACCACTGGGGCTAGATTGAAGAGCACTTTTGATTTCGGGTTAGTCACCCTGTCCGTCAATGGATTGAGGATTGACGATTCGGGTATTTACACTTGCAAAGCTACCAACCTCATTGGAGAAGCTGTTTCTACGACATCTATTAAAGTTGATGACCGTCATTGGTTACTCGGTGATTCATTGCATCCGGAATCTTTAGACAGAATTGGTGCATTAGAGCAACCTAAACCAGGTAAACCTGACGCGCCTGAGCCAGTTTATGAAATTCCTGTATTTATTTCGCATTTGAATAACATAATATGTAAGGAAGGTGACAATATACACTTCGAATGTAATGTAGAACCATCGAGGGACCCCACGCTTAAAATTGAATGGTTCTTTAACAACAAACCTTTGCCATCCGGTACGAGATATAAGAGTACCCATGATTTCAGCTATGTCTCATTAGATATTACTCATACATATGAAGAGGATTCTGGTATCTACACCTGCAAAGCAACTAACAGCAAAGGATCTGCTACTACTTCAGGATCTCTTCGATGCACTGGAGATCGTAACATCTACCTTGATACACAACATCCACAAGGAAAAGCTGGTTTGGAAGCCGTCGAACAAGCAGAGGAAGCTAGACTTGCTAAATCTAGACGAACTTCTGTTCCTGATGTCGAATTCCCTAAACCCGAATGGATAGTTCCAGTGGCTCCTGAACATCAATTAGTTGAAGGCCAAGCTCTTCACCTTGAAGGACAAGTAGAGCCTAAGAATGATCCTGATTTGAAAATTGAATGGTACTTCAACGGTAAAGTTTTGGAACAAGGTTCAAGATTCAAACTCACAAATGATTTTGGTTTTGTGACTTTCGATCTCATTGATGTATACGAAAGAGACAGCGGAATTTACACATGTAAGGCATATAACAAGAGAGGAGAAGCTTTCACATCATCGACTGTATATTGCATTAGCAAAGATAATCTAATTGAAAAAACGCAACATCCCAAAGGTACCGAGGGCTTGGAAAAGATACAGAATCTGGAAGATTCTTTGCATAGGGAGCCGGGACTAAAAGCTGATGATGATACCGGTAGACCCCCAGAATTCACTTCCGTTTTTAAGGATATTGTTGATATCAGTGAAGGCCAGATCGCTCATTATGAAGCATCACTTATTCCTACTGGAGACCAAAGTATGGTCATTGAATGGTTCTATAATGGCAAAACTATTGAAGCAAGTCACCGTATTCGAACAGTATATGCGTTCGGTATGGTTGTTCTTGAAATTCTTGGAACAAAAACTACCGACTCTGGCGTATACGCTTGCCGTGCTACTAACCGATGGGGTCAAGCTGAAATTAGCGTCAAGCTTGAATGTGTAGATAAGAGTAAAGGTCAAAAACCAAGATTTACTACACATATTCAAAACATTGACGGCCTTAAAGACGGCCAATCTGCTCATTTCGAATGTACAGTGGTACCTGTTGACGATCCAGACATGAAAATTGAATGGTATCATAACGGTCAACCTTTACGTCATTCCACAAGAATAAAAACTGTATCTGATTTCGGCTTCGTAGTTATGGATATAGCGTATACTCAGAATCATGACACTGGTGAATACGTTTGCCGTGCTTATAATAAATACGGAGAAGACTTTACAAAAGCTACTATTAACTGCTACGGCAGGAGTGGTGTATACTTGGACAGTCTGCAACCTGACTCGCTCGCTAAGATTAGAGAACTAGAAAGCCTTCAAGGAGCACAACAACAAGCACCTGTAACACCATCCGCAGTGCCACCGAAATTCATTACGCAAATACAAGATGTTACAAAACTTGTGGAAGGCCAAAGCGCCCACTTTGAAGCGAGATTGGTACCCGTTGATGATCCTGATCTCAAAGTGGAATGGTTCTACAATGGCAAAAAATTACCTCATGGTCATAGGTACAGAACTTTCCACGATTTCGGTATCGTTATATTAGATATTTTATACTGTTACGAAGAGAATTCTGGTGAATATGAGTGTATCGCAACGAATAAATTAGGTCGTGACTCCACGAAAGCAACTCTCAAATGCACATCGAAGGAGAACTTGATCTTGGACTCGCAGCTACCGCGGGTGAGTTGTTTGTTTATTTTTTAGTATTGTACTAAAAAATAATAAAATAGATATAAAACAAATCAAATGTTTATAAATTTACCTAAATCATTGTAAAATTTTTAGGGCATGGAAGGTGGGTTGGAGAAATTACAAACTTTGGAGGATTCCATGATACGGCGTAAAGACGATCACATAGAAGAAGAGAAGGGCAAGGCGCCGGTCTTTACAGTTCCTTTATCGAACATAGAAAATCTTAGGGAAGGAGAAAATGCGCACTTCGAGGCTCGTTTGACACCCACTGATGATCCCAATCTTAAAGTAAGTTTGAATAGCTTGTATCATATCATTTCTAAAAATAATTGGGTGAAATGTGTCACATGTGAAATTGCTGATTATTATTTTAATAAAAAATATCAAATAGCTAAACACACATAAAGGATTATTTATGTAATATATCCTTTTCTTTTTAGATATTGTATGTAAAGAAATACATATACATTAAATACCAATTAAAGTTAAATACCCAGATTGCCTTAATAAAATAATAATACAATTCACATAATACACATTAGTAATTAGGTATGTTATGATATCGATCGAAAACTTAGAATATTATACATATTTTCAGGTTGAATGGTATTGGAATGGTAAAGCCCTTAAAGCCGGTTCAAGATTTAGAACATTCTGCGACTTTGGATTTGTTATTCTTGAAATTTCACCCACCTACCCTGAAGATTCCGGTGAATATATGTGCCGAGCTTACAATAACTACGGAGAGGCTGTTACCACAGCGGCCATGAAGGTGCAAGGAAAGCGCAATATTATTCTGGAATCCCAATTGCCCAAAGGCATGGAGGGAACTATTGATAAAATTGCAGCTCTTGAGGGATACACCGGAACTGTAGACTCTATGACTCCCGAGGCAGAAAGTGGAAATCCGCCAGAATTTATTACTACACCATCAGATCTTATTCTCACTGAAAATTCTTCAGCTCACTTTGAGTGTCGCTTAATTCCAGTCAACGACTCAAGTATGAGAGTGGAATGGTTCCACAACGGAAAGGCATTACTTACCGGATCCAGGGTTAAAACTATAAATGACTTTGGATTTGTTATACTAGAAATAGGAGGTGTTTATCAGCGCGACGCAGGCCTTTACACTTGTAAGGCTACAAATCGACATGGCGAAGCTACTGTGTCATGTAAACTGCAAGTTAAAGGAAGACAAGGTATCATACTTGAGCCTCAGTTGCCTTCACATTTTAAGTCTGGAACTGAAAGTATTCAGAAACTAGAAGAAACGCTACATAAGAGAGAAGAAATTACAATTGAAGATGAGAAACCGAATCCTCCAAGATTTACTGTTGAAATCAAAGATAATCTTGACGTACCTGAAGGTGGCCCCATCCACTTTGATTGTCGTGTGGAGCCTGTGGGTGATCCTACCATGAAAATCGATTGGTTCTACAACGGTAGACCGTTTGCAACTGGATCACGTGTACATATGCTGAATGATTTTGGTTTCATTGCCTTAGACATTGATTATATCTACACACGTGATGCCGGAGAATATACGTGTCGTGCTACCAACAAATGGGGATCGGCTACAACAACTGCAAAGATTACCTGCAGCGCGAAACGCGATATAGTTTTGGATTCACAGTTACCTCAAGGAATGAGCGGAGAGAAAATTAAAGAACTTGAAAAGGGTCGTGCTACTGATGTTCCCAAAGAAGAGCCAGTTGTCAGCACTCCACCTAAATTTATCACTCAGATTCAGTCGCATACGGTAGAGGAATCTGAAGGCGTGCGTTTCGAATGTCGCGTAGAACCTAAAGAAGATCCGAAACTCCGCATTGAATGGTACCGTAACGGAAAACTTTTGCCTACCGGGCATCGTTACCGTACGGTTTACGACATGGGATTTGTCTCATTAGATATTTTATATGTATATGCCGAGGATTCTGGTGAATATGTATGCCGTGCAGTCAATGACTTTGGTGAGGACTTCACTAAGGGAACAATATCTTGCAAGAGTAAGTGTGATCAGACTTATTTTTTTAATGTACTAACACAGATAAAATTGTCAAATGCAATTTCTAATTTTATTTTTATATCCTCAGAGTTACCTGATATTATACTTCAAAACCAAGTTCCTCGTGGCATGAAAAAATCTGAGGCGCTTACACAAATGGAGGCAACTATTAAGAAGTACACTTCTGAAGTATTCTTAACAGAAGATGACCTATACGACGTTGACAAAAAACAACCTCCGCGTTTCGTCACGCAGATTCAAAGTCAAACTACTTTGGTGGAAATGGAGTCCACTAAATTTGAATGCCAGTTAGCTCCTGTTGGTGATCCAAACATGAAAGTGGAATGGTTCTTCAATGGAAAGCCTTTGTTACACAGTAAGTAATTCCTTTTCATTATGGTTTGTCATTGGTGGTAAGTGCCTTGTGTACATAAACAGCATAAATATATCGCAACACCTTGAACTTATTAGCACTGCGCAGCGTTAATGCCTAAAAATTACCCTATTAACGATATCTTTCTTATCGGTACACAACAATAGTGTATGCATGCCACTTGGCCACAGAAAAAGGCAATGTGATAATTTTCACTCAGATTGACTCTCAAGTGGCAGTTATTTATCTAGTATTGGTATTAAACAAGGTTTTAATAATTACTTTTTACTAATATTCAATCGATATTGCAGAAAACAGATTCGAGCCGATCTATGACTTTGGTTATGTGGCAATGAATTTCGGTTGGGTGTATCCGGAAGATAGTGGTGAATATCTATGCCGCGCTACTAATCTCTACGGCATGGATGAAACAAGAGCTATTATTAAAACAGCTGGTAAACCAGGCATAATCTACGATTCGCAGCTACCTAAACACATGAAGAGTATTGAAAAGATTAGAGAAATGGAAGCTGCTTGGCAAATGTATGTATATAAGTAATGCACAAAAATAAGCCCTGTATAATAAACTAGACTTCTGCTCGTAGCTCCACCCGCGTGAATGAGTTTTTCCGGGACAAAAGTCCCGCTTTATATTAAGAAAATAAATATTATAAGCTAAGCAGGGAAATATAATAAGCTACTGCTTATATTACTTGCTGATAGTGTAGCTTTATATTGGTGAAAGAATTTTTCAAATCGGTCCAGTAGTTTCGGAGCCTATTCCATTCAAAAAACAAACAATCCATTATTTCCTCTTTATAATATTAGTAGGTATAGATATACGGTTTAATTTATTAACATTTAAAAAACAATGCAAATATTCTATTCAGGGCACCTGAACAAGCACCCGAGGAAACTAAGGCCCGTTGTCCGCCAGTATTCGTAAGCCGCCCAGAACCAGTGACAGTCGAAGAAGGCGAATGGGCACGTTTCTGCTGCCGTGTTACAGGACATCCCAAACCACGCGTCATGTGGGTCATCAATGGAAACACCATTGTGAACGTAATTATATCTCTCATTATAATATGTTATATGTATTACGCATTTAGTTGTTTTATTCTGAATATAAAAATCTTAATTTTTTCTTATATTTAGGGTTCAAGATACAAACTGACTTATGATGGAATGTACCACTTTGACATACCTAAAACCAGACAGTACGATACTGGTAAAATTGAGGTTATTGCTAGAAGCTCTGCAGGCGAGGCTATGGCTGTCACCGAATTGAAAGTAATTTCGAGACACGATGACTATAGAGGAGTATTGAAGAATGCGCCACGACGTAAGTGTTTTCATTATATAAATAAACTGTACGCGGCTTATCACGCATTACCACACCGGAGTTATATTTCATAAACAAAAAAAACTTAATCGTCCTATGAAAAATACTAAAAGAGCTCTAACACACATCCAATACTATACAGACCAATACATTGCTTATATACAAATTATCCCCCGCCTACGCACCCTTTCCCTTTTTCCAAGAAGTGCAGATAAATCACATGCTTCTGCCAGCTTTGTCATCGGATTAAGAGTGAGGTATGTTTCAATATGACTGTTTGATAAGATTCTTTGCATTGCCCTAAATATTTTATTTTATCTGCGTATAGCTTGGTATGATGAGACGACACAATATCAAAGATCAGAGACCGAGTTGGAAAAAACCTTTGAGGAGAGACAAACTTTGCAAAGACAAGGTGTAATTGACCACCGACCCGAACTAAAACCTAAAGTAATAAAGGAGCCGGAAACTGAATGGCAGCAAACAGTTAAAAAGAAGAAAAGTGAAGAGTATTATAACAAACTACAAGAGTTGGAAAACGAACAAGTAATTAAAGAGAGCAGGCTCAGAGAATCAACTCACCAATATGCCATTCCAGGAGAAAAGATTTCCAGCACCTCTATGGCTAAAGGCATGGCACAAAGATATGAAGACAGCTTGTAAGTATATTGGTATTTCACTAATTTTCTAATCCATGTACCTAATTAGCCTCTCTATGTCTCCATCACTCTTAGAAATATTAAGAAGATTGGCCTGTAGTTTCCCCTTTTGATTTACTACTTAGTTATAACATAATGTGTTACAGGGAACAAACTGAGGAAGTCATTGATCAAAAAGTTCAGAAAAGGGTTGTACAGAAACCTAGAATTCCAGATCCATCTGAATCTACAGTTCACGGTAAAGAAGTTCACGTAGCAAAACAAAAACAAATTCAAAAAGAAGTAGTCGGTGACACTGAAATAACCCGTAAAATTACTTCAACTGAAACCACTGAAATTGAGCACAAGGCTCAAACTCAAGAGAGAGTAGTGGAGGGTCCAGTAAAGCCCAGCAAGCCACCAGTATTCACCAAAAAAATGCAACCTTGTCGTGTATTCGAACACGAGCAAGCTAGATTTGAAGTGGAATTTGATGGAGAACCGTTGCCAATTATTAAATGGTACAGAGAAAACTTCCCCATCAAAAATTCGCCTGACTTCCAAATTCATACCTTCAGCACTAAGTCTATACTAGTTATAAGACAAGTTTTTGTAGAAGACTCTGCTGTATTCGCTGCCGTTGCTGAAAATAGAGGCGGTACTGCTAAGTGCAGTGCTAATCTAGTTGTAGAAGAACGCAGGCGTCAAGGAAGAGGCGGTGTGATTCCACCTAGTTTCACGCTTACTGCACAAAATGTGAATGTTACTGCTGGTCAGCTTGTTAGATTCGACACGAAAGTCACCGGTACCAAACCTCTCGATGTTTACTGGTTAAAGAACGGCAAAAAGGTTCAACCAGACATCAGAAATAAGATTCTGGAAGAGGATGGCACTTACACCTTACTTATTCTTGAAGCATATCCACAAGATTCAGGAAAATATGAATGTGTTGCAATTAATAGCGCCGGAGAGGCCAGATGTGATGCGGAATGTTCTGTAAATGCCCCTGCAACGAAAGATAAGCCTAAACCTCAAACGAAAGCATTGAATGCACCACCGGAGATAATGGAACCTCTCAAAGATAAAGTGGTAAATGAAGGACAAGCAATTGAGTTCAATTGTAAGATTGTTGGAAAACCAGTTCCCACTGTTCAATGGTACAAGGGTGACAAGCTAATCAAACCATCTAAATATTTCCAAATGTCTAGGACTTCCGATGAGTATACTTTACGCATTTCGGAAGCTTTCCCCGAAGATGAGGGTGATTATAAATGTGTTGCGTATAATTCAGCCGGTAGAGTAACAGTTGCTGCAAAGTTGAAGGTAACTCAACCTGATCAGGCAGAAAACTTACCTGTACTTACCCCGCTTCGGGATATTGTTGTTTATGAAGGACAACCAGCTCAATTCAAGACCCACATACAGAGCAAATTGAAGCCGACCATACAGTGGCTACGTGAAGGAGCTTTAATACCAGAGACACCCGATTTCCAGGTAAATTATATGCACCTATCTAGTTATTTTATACTATGTCATTGTTTCTCGTGGCTCCAGCTACGTGATAATTTCTCGAAATAAAACCTCATTGTGTACTTTTTAGGAAAAAGTAGTTTTAGGCATATAATCTATAGTTGCATCCATCTTTGTCCCAAACTTCTTCGAAATCCATGTAGCAGCAGTTTTTGCCTTTACACCTAACAAACTTACAAAAATCTGTACACATTTACAGTACATTAAAAAAACATAAAACTTTACGTAGATATTTTAATATTTATCACTTGCTTAATAGATAAGAGCATGGATACCTACTGGTTCAATAAAGTTGTTAAAACGCAGCATGTTTTATATACGACGAAATATTTTTTTGTATTATAATAAACTTGTCAGAATGTTGATTTCAAGAAATATAGTTCATTCCTAATTAAAATTTACTAGTTTGTGCCCGCGGCTCCGCCCGCATTAAAAAGGTTTTCCGGGATAACAGTCCCGTTTTATATTTTCCCAGGGTAAAAAGTAGCCTATGTGTTAACCTAGGACATGATCTACCCGTGTGCCAAATTTCCTCGAAATGCTCGAAATTTGTTCTGTAGTTTTTGCGTGAAAGAGTAACAAACATACATCTATACATTCTTACAAACTTTAGTGATTAGATTAGTAGAATAATAAGATTATGTTATGGTATTTATGTTGTGATAATTTGCACATGTGAAATATCCAACTTTCAGATGATTCACGAAGGAAACAACGCAGTGCTGCTAATTGGCAACACTTACGAGGAAGACACCGGCACGTTTACTTGCCGCGCCACCACCACCGCCGGCCAGGCCGAGACCTCGGCAAAGCTAGTCGTCAAAAGTAAGACATAGATACAGGCAGCGAGCTCGCGTCGCGCACTTTTAATCTATTAATGTAGTGTTTCTTTGTTTCATATTTATACCTCTATGAGATCGGGTGAAAACTACTTATTAAATTCAATTATAAAAGTTGACAAGCGAGTATTAGCGGTTACGAAACTCGTAGCGGTTACCGCAGTAAACTTCTGTTCGCTTCTAAATACACCTTCATGATCACCAGTCGTGATGATATGACACATAGACGGCCGCGAGTATTCAATCACAAGTCCCAGCTAATTATGAACGACCTGGCCCTGCGGAAATAGTACATATCAGAGTAGTGAAGCCCGCGCGAACATCCGACCACGTTACGCGCTATATCCAACTAATTTGCAAAACGATTCAATTGTAATCTTAACTCTGTAGTACATTTTGGACGAATTTCCGCATCTAACACGCTGTAAATTAAGCTTTTTGTGTAAATATTCATAGTATTACGTTATTAAAGCAGGAAACATCGGCAGATCGTCGAGCGTCGAGCCAGAAGCTTTTTATTGTCCAAGCTTGAAATCCGTTAGTATCAGAATCCAAACTTTACGGCGTTGTTAAATCATAACAATGCTGTAAACGTACATTATTGCCTATGTTTTTATTTCGCATTATAAGCATTTCTTAGCTAATATATCAAACTCATATTCGGTATCGTTAGCGGAACGACCCATGAGTGTTGGGTTCAGATATGAAAGCCGCCAGTAATCCCTATAGCCCACAGTCAGCAGCTTCGCGAGACGCGTATTACAAACTTTCACAACTATATTTTATTCAGCTGCATACGAGACGATTCATATGTCTCAAGCAGCTACTTCTTTATACTCTGTTCCTTCTTCCATTCTCTAGATGTGAGTTAGCTAAGTCTCAATATATATGTATCTTTAAGTGCCCCAACAATCCTCTTTGTATCTTTTATCACAACTTTTTGATCTTGCTTTACTATGAATGTCTTAATCCATGTCAGTACCTATTAATGACGGAATTTCATGTATGAGATGGCGAATTTGAACGCAAAATAATTATGAAAGGTTTTTGTACATATTTTGAGATTTGATCTCTCCTTGTAGTATATAATTATAATAGATCCTTTGTTTTGTCACTTTGCGCTTCTTAATCCAAGTATTTACCACCTTATATAGGTACAGTTAGCTGATGATTTAACTTAGTAAGGGAGTTTTAGGTTGAATAACCTTTATTTATGATAGGGCAATTTTTTGTTATAATCGACTGCTCACATGAGATTTACAAATACATTCACGATATCCCTACTCGTACTAGAGCTGTACTCTCACGCGTGGTAACAGTGATGTGAATTTAACCAATATTATATTATATTATTATTATTATTATTATTATTTCATGTTTTGAATCGCACTTATTTATGGAAGTTAATATGCTGCATCGATATCTAACCGTGAAACATGGAATGCATAAAATTTTGAATGGTTCATAATTATTACAAAACAGCTTAGTTAATGGTGATTATAATTTAATAGACGCGATTAATTTGTACTTACTATTTTCAATGTGATGGCTCAAAATATATATTTTTGCCGGCGTTATTTAATTAGATTTTTGCCAAATATCAATCGTGTCTGATGTTAACGGATTTCGAGAGTACAGGGGAACATACCTATACATTATTCGATACGTAACATGTGATTAACACGAACACGAGACATTCAACGACTGTTTTGTTTTGCTTTTACCGCTACGATGTTTACTAAATGAACAAATTTATTATGTATGATGTAAATTTCAACGAACGCGTCTTTTGACATATCGTCACATGTATTTTTCACCCAATACTCTCTTATAATATTAATTATAAGCCTGCTCTAAAGGTGATTATTTGGCCTTATTAACAATAAGATTTATTAAGTTTTATGCTTTTCGTGTTGAGATTTGACCTGTGAAACTTATGTAAACGGTCTCAGTTCAATCTGTCGTTTACATGTCAAATGAAGTTGGTCTGATGTCATCGAAACAGGGACACTGCTCTGCTCTTGTGGTCTGCGGAGTTCATTTTTAATTAAATCAACATCTACGATAGACTACAGAGCAGACAACATTTATAAGTCCCCGCTTCAGCTTTAACCTTAAGCATGAGTCATCGTTTGTATTGTCCAATTTAAGTTTTTGGCATTATAAATAAAAAGTTACACCTAACAAAGCTGCACGTAGGCTGCGGTGTTACCAGCACCGTCACCTAATCTCACCTAACATCTACGACTAACTTTGTCCAAGTACGCAGTTCGTGTGTAATGTGTAGTGCAAATGGCATTATCGACTATGTATATATGTGGTTAGTAAACAGCGCGGGCTCCGGGTGGGTCGTTCTCAAGGGGCACAGTTATTCGTGGTTGTCGATTAGGCGACTTGTTCCGCTGTCAACTGTTGTCACAAAGAAACATTCTAGTGTAAAATGCGCCTTCGTGGCGAAACACTCGATCAAGTTAAAGTACGCACGCATTATTCCTTGCCAGTTTCTATGTTACTACATGCGAGTCGAAGTTGTTGACCCAATGTTTTCTGCAAGTACAAATCCAAATTGAATGAGATTTTATAGTTTAACGGTACCTACAGTGATCTTTAACTTAGTTTGTTTTAAGTGCACGAAATTGTTAAATTAAATTGTGTTGTATGTTTTACCTAATTGTATTAAGTTTTATTAGGCGTGGCAGAATTTTATCATTTAATATATTAGCATACCTTTATAATATTTATGACACTTTTTTGTATGTTACCTTTATGTGGAATCTATTTAATAAACGCTATAAATTAATGACAATTTCGCATTATTCAACACACAACAAAATCTGTAGATAAAACGAAGTCCCGCGGGACAGTTGCAGTAGACGCGTACAAATTACTAGGAGAATGTATGAATCCTCGTTACCTACTTACATAAACACTACGCACATACATTCGGTAGTGCCTGTTATAAACCACAGACAACAGACAACCATATAATATCCATCCTTAATACACACCCCCGACATCTTGTTGGGTAACTAGGTTGCTTTGTTTGCTTTTCATCGACTGGCAAATCTTTATCTAAACTTCTTTTCCTTATTTCATGTCATTCGAATTCCGATTGTGGTTTAATAAGACACTGTTTTTCTTGTTACTATTGTAACTAAACAGTTGATTAACGCTAATAGTTTTAAATATTTGGGTGTCAACTAATTCTGTTGCGAGATTGAATATTACTTTTAGCTTACACAATTTGGCAGTGGTATCTTGGCAATATTAGTAGTATAACTGTTATGAAATAAATAAGTCGACTAATTCACAGTAGTAATATAACAATACAGAAGATGTGGAATACTTATTTTGTGCTCAGAATAAAAATAACGCGAGAAGTGCCATTCGAGTATAAGTCAAAGTATCTGCCTTAAAATACATTTTTCAAAATTGTTATCACAAATTACATGTACACCAATTCATTTTGAAACCACTGTAATACATTCCATGTAGTTTGTGAGAGGTTATATTTGTGCCAAATAATAATTATGGCGATAATTTTAAGTTAGCATTTTAACCGCGCAGCTGTGGATCTTGGCGGGAAAAGCTTTCTTAACTTCTTAAGTGAAGCTTTTAGTTTTTCCGGCGACACAATTTGCGTCTGGGTTGAATGAGTAACATTAATTTTTATCACCGATGATGGGTACAGAAAACTCAAGTTGTAGGTCATCTTAAACAACTGGATGGAATGTAAAAACCCGCATTGGGAAAGCTCTCTTTAAATTTATGAGAGTGAGATTGCGAGAGTTAAGAAATTCGTATGGCAATTAAAGTCGGCGAAACAATCCAACCCAAATTCTTGTATACTAATTTTATTTACTACACAAATAAGTTCACAAACACCAACACTTGAAACATCGAATCTATAAAGAAAAGTCGTTATTAAGAAATTAAGCCACTGCTTTAATTAGTAGTTTGAGTTGGTACATCTTTAGCTTGGTGTAGCTACACAATGGTAGAGTAGTGAGAATTATTACTATTGACTTCGGATGTCAAAATCGCCGTGTCGGGATGGGAGGCAGTGGTAAGTATAAGTAAGGTAAGTGAACATGTAACATTATAAAACTTAATTATACAACTTATATTAATATTAAGATAGGTAGGTACTATATACAAATGTTATATCTGAATGAATTAAATAGGTTTAGTGTATTCCAAAACACGTAATATGTCATCAGAATATGGTGGAATTATAAGAACAACCGATAAAGTTGATTTAAACAATAAAATAATATATAATGCATAAATTAGGTTTAGCTGATAATTTGTGGATATTACATTGACTTGTCACAAAAACCCTTGAAACATCTTTACATTCATTGTTACCGAAGGCACCTCAGTTTCCTCTAGGTACATTTTGATAACTTTTGGGTTTCTGCTCTCCAGGCGTGAATTTATAAAAGTTCGTCTGCATAAGTCATTTTTCGGTATCAACGTCCCACTTTCCCCCGTGATGGACGGCAGCGTGTCTCACGCTGCCTCGGACGCCAGGGGCGTCCCTCGGTGTGCGGGGGCTTCTGAGCCCCCGCAACAACAGGAAAAGGACCGCAACAGCGGTACGCGCAGGGGCGGTTGCGGACGACAACTTAGACGTGAGTCGGAGGAAGGCCGCAGCCGTCCCTAATGCGCCGAAGATGGCCATATAAAAAAAAAAAAACGTCCCACTTTAAAAATATAAGGTCCTCATAAAACTTATTGGTAGAATACGAATTAGGATATTAATGTGACTCAGACATATGTATAAAAATTTGTAACGGTAATTCTAGTCTGGCGACAGCGTCATTTGAAAAAGAACAAGTAAAACGCGATAACGCGAGAGTAACGGAACGCGGTCGGCGATCGATATATTATGTATAGCCATAAAATTGGTAATCTAGTTGAGAACAATGAACTCATCTCCATGAAATTCAATTATGCGAGCGCCGCAATTCAATCGGACACTCTACGGCTCTAAGTGGTACGTGGGGAGGAAACTACTTAAAAATAAAATATCGCACTGTGGTGTGTTACACGCTGCACAAATGATAATTATCATGAGTTTCAAAAATTTAGGCAAAAAGTAACTGGGTACATAATTTCTAGCCTATAAATGCAGACCGTATTATGTACAACTTAAATAGCCCGAAATATAAATGAAAAACATCCAAATACGCATCATCAATTAATAAAAAGTAACCAGTTATTAATATTTTTTTTATTTCAAATCTGCATGCAATTGAAGGGAACAAAAAACGGTCCCGATTGCAACCCATCCGTACGAAACATGAGCTCCACTCTCCTGTTAAACAGAGAGAGGACTTTAATCGAAAAGTTTTCAGGTAAGATAGGTACACAAAATGTCTCGCGTTCATTTGCTATTCACTTATCGAGAGCAGTAATATAATATTGCGAAAATATGCACCATTCCATGTTTTCTGCCACCATTATATGCAAAAACCAGCGCAAATGGCCAAAATATGCGAAGGTGCAAATGCATATAATCCGGTCTTGACTTATATATTTTTCGTAGGTGGATAAATCTTCAAATTAAAGTTTATATCGCGTAAGCGTATCAAAGTTATTGATGCAAGTAAATTTATTAGCTTAGATGCATCGATACGCTGGCGTCAATGGATTACGCATAGCATGTTAACAATAAAGAGTTGTTTTTGAGTTAGTCAGTTTGTGAGTTATTCATCGCTAATCTTAGGAGTCATTAATTGTAGTAATAACAAAATCTACTAAGAACTACCGTAAGTGTGCTTTTCCACCTGAGATATGCTATGCTACGTTGGTATGAATGCGTTTGATATCCACCAATCATATTCATTGGTCCACATAGCATAGCACTAGAACGGTTTCAACGGATGCGTCTCCGCTTCGTTTTCTTCTTCTTTTAAATTATGGCTTCCACCGATTATCTATCGGTGATTTCGCCAATGTCAAGTAATAATAGCAGATACAAAACAATAAATATAAATTCTTAGAAATAAAAAGTAGTCGCCATGTCGAAAAACAAAACACCCCGCTTCGTTTTATTGTGATTGGTTGAGACACTGACGTGTCGATCTCTCGATTAATCACAGATATCAAAATCCATACGTCACTCAACCAATCACAATAAAACGAAGCGGAGACGCATCGTGTTTTATTACACATCCTAGCCCCACTGACACACTCCGCTACATAGCGTAGCATCAATGGAAACGGCCATATCGTTTCGTAACATAGCTGCATAGCGCATCTCTGGTGGGAAGGCGCCTTATACCTTAAAAAACCGGGCGTGTACTTATGTACGCGCGTGAGAAGTTATAGTTCTTTAGCATCATTAACCTTTATAGTTTGAGAAAATTGCAGTCTAGACTTCGGCCTTTGAATTTTTAAGAAGTCCTTGGATGTGGTAAAACAACAGACTAGGCTGCATAGCTAAGCGCCTTTGCCTTCTCCTTTTACTAAAACATTACATTACATAAATTTATTAAATATAAAATTTAGAGAATAATAAATATATATGACATCATTTGTACTAAATATTATAAGATTCTTAATGTAAAATATTTTTTTATTGATCACTTAATATTTTAAAAGTAAATAAATAAATTTAATAATTAATTTAAAAAAAGACAACCAGTAATATCACTTAAGACGAGGCTGTATGGGCTTGAACCCTTTGCCTTTCCTATAAGAGGAAATTTATAAAAAAACAACCGTGAGAAATTTGGTGTCACACATGCGCGCGCATCGTTAAATTTCACTCTCCTCATTTTTTCATAACGCGCCTAAAGAAGTATAACTTCAAAAATTTAATAAAGATATTTCCTATGTCTGGTAGGTACTTGTAAGATTTGCCATTCTTTATTTAAGACGTCTAAAAGATGGTCCTTAATTATAGTACTTTTGATATAATTATAACGATAACAATGTATTATTTTTTGTTTGTTTTATTTATTGTTTTTTGTTAGTTAATTATGGAATGGTAGGGTCATTCGGGGTAACAGCACGCAGTGGGTAAAATTTCGCATGGTCAATATCTCGGAACCTATTCAGGGGGCTCAGACACTTTTTCGGCAAAATTAGGGGTGCGTCAGGAATGATGTCAGAGCCCACCAGCTGTTTTACCAAGCCTCACTTGTTTAGCGAAAAACGGCGATCAACGTGATTTTGTTGATTAGTTATCAACTATTTTGTGCTGGGAAAAGTTTATGGATAGACGGTGCATCAGTTTACAAAAGACCGTTGATTATGTTAAGTTTACTCGATTATTATAGTATAGTATATAGTATAGTATAGTATTTATTTTAGCTATTAATTCTGTCCTAAAAAATAACTGCATCTCAACTGACGTGTGATTGTTTAAAATATTCCCTGTTGGGTAAGAGTACGAGATTAAAAGTACGCACGCTGTTATAACTTCATTACAATGAAAAGTAACATCAAGCGTTCCTAAAATTACAGTGATCATTAAATTACAAAAATAACTAAAGTTTGTTATAAATACAGTCTAATTAATTATGTTCCCGGTGCCTACAATAGGTGTACATTTCATGTTTATCTTTACAATATTTGTACCAAGAATAAAGGAAGTTTAAAAACATATTCCATATGATTCCATGTGTACTTATACAATTTGTAATTATATGCCTGTAGTTTACCTGCGTGCGAAGCTTACCCAGCATGCGACTATTAACCGCATCTCTGCGTAGTTTTACCCACATGACGGGTCAAGAGTAGGAATTTCTCCCGCTGCACTTAAACATGTATTGCAAAAAAAACGATGAAGCAATGTACAAAAACTCATTAAATAATGAAAGTAGAATAAATTTCCTTTAAATAAAGTGTTAAAACGTTTATCAGGACCCTATATTTTGGAGTGTGTAGACGATAGAAAAAAAAGTGCGTACTTTTGAGCTGAATGACCATAAACAATACATCATAGATATACGATTGCTGCATTCGCGGATCATCTACTGTTAGTTATTGAAGACTTCCATTGTCTATCTCCGAAGATCTTCATCAGATCCTAATAAATTATATACTAAAACCTTTCCTGAAAAATATACATTTGAGTAAAGAAAACCCCATCCAAATCGGATCAGTAGTTTTTGAGAAAATATATACATAAATACGGGTCGAACACAGAACCTCCTTTTTTGAAGTCGGTAAAAAATCTAATAGCTCCAAAAAGATGTCCAATAAGTAAAAAAAAGAAATTACTAATAATATCAGTAATCCGAGTTATACTAGCGATTTATTTTTTTATTTTTTCGCAAATGAGACGAAAAAAATAAAGCATCTTTGAATCTGATAAAAAAATATAAACGATAATAAGTGGGCGATGGGCATCGGTTCGGGTGCAGCAGCGGGGCCTGCGACGCTGCGGACGCCTCCGCGGGTATCACTGGAATTGAGAATTGTCACTGCATGCGCCGCCACGTGGGATGCGTAGTTGCCATCCGCGGGCTCCACCGTAAATATCGCGCAAACGCGTGTAAAATCGCTTACACTTCTACAACGCCATATGTTTGAATTTAGTGCGTGCCTCCCCTTCCAACGCTACGCGCGATGCACCTTGCCTCCGTAAATGAGGCCTTAAAATCACCAATCTTAGCCTCGCCCAATTGGTATTTAAAAATACAATTTCAAGGAGATTGGCAAGTAAACATAACGTCCGAGCGAAAAACCTGCGATTTTCCGTACTCGCCTTTTGAGTAGGTATAATTTTAATATTGTGCAATTTACAGCACACTAACTTGTAGTATATAGTATACTATAACAATTTCATCTAAGTGACGACTAATCAAACTCCGGCTGTAGGTAAAATAATATTTATTTTACTTATATTACAATCGGAGTTTTACGCTTGCCGCACACGTTCGGTTTCCTGATCAGGAATTCAGACTCAGAAACCTGAATGCTCCGCTTACATAGAAAATGTTCAACAACGCGCACACCTTCCTGAATAACCTAATTAGGAAACCGAACGTGTGCGGCATGCGTTAGAAAAGTTAAAAATAAATGCGGATCGAAAAAAATTGCGATCATTGTACGCCGAGTGCTTTCATTCCAAATTTAAAATTTAAAACAAATAATTTTCCGGGTATTACTGCAGACGTCATTTAATATTGTAACAGACTGCCGTATGCCGTGCAAGACGCACCACAGACCGCATTATTGTCTGAGGTCTCGACCTCTTCTATTCCGAGATAGACTGCTAGCCGTGCATACGTGCGCGTGCGTGCGTGTGCTACTACAGGTCTCAGTCGTTTCCATATGCTTTCCTATTACATCAGATACATTAGCCAATCGACAAAATTTTGTTGATGTGACGTTTCGAATTATTTTAAGCAATTCCGATCTGAAATAATAAATTTCTCACGTTAACGCGAATGTTAGACATTAAAATTAAACTATGTAGGTATCTATTATAAATTATTATTGCGGGCAGCCCTATGACCATGAGGTGCTGTAAAGCCTTCGAAATGTCTAGAGAAAAATAAAATGAAAACCGCAATATAATTCGTATTAGTGGTTTAATTTCAGTTCAGTTTAAGTATTGATTATTTCACTAGTCCTCATATATTTGAGTAGTGGTGCTCGCGGCTCCGCCCGCGTGAAAAAGTTTTTCCGGGCCAAAAATATTTTCCCGGGATAAAAAGTAGCCTATAGCACTCGGGAGTTATGTAGCTTCCTATTAGTAAAAGAATTTTCAAAATCAGTTCAGTAGTTCCCGAGATTAGCGCGTTCAAACAAACAATCTCTTCAGCTTTATAATATTAGTATAGATTATAATATAAGTATAGATATATTATTACTTATAAATTTGAGACGGATGTTTAGCAGTTTTCGGTTTTTTTATTTTAGTACGAACTGTATGGATAGCATTAGCGTCTTGCGGTCCGCGTCACCACTGGTGCTGCGGTTGGCCACAGCCGAGCGCCGCAACCGCACGTTACATGTCGTGGCCGCACGCTACAATGTCGCATAGCTTGTATTATTTTTTATAATAATTTCAATCCAATTTACTTCTCAGATAAAAGCGTCTTGGCAACAGGATTAGCTCAACGAGCGTTTTTGGTTACCACACAATCGACACCCAATTTTTTTATACTATGACCGTCCTGCGGACTTCGAAGGCGCGCCCTCACTTTATTTAATAACCGTTAGCTATCTAGCCATCCTCTTTGATCAAGATGTGTTTGTATTATTAGGGGTTGTACATGAGATCTAATAATTTTATCTGTGAAGAATTTATAATCTTGTAAGAATTATGATAATTGTTATTTGTGGAACTATTATACTTATATTATAAATAATGATAATCCCAAAACTAATTTGAGTGATATTTGATTATTTTTTTTTATCTTATTTTAAGGAGCTTTGTCGTGTGTTACGACTAAGTCGCTGATTTGGATTAAGTAAGAACATTGTCCTTGAATTATCATTTAACTATAAACACTTGCAGAAGCGGTTGTTTACTAGATATTTTTTGCTATCAACGTTGGTAACGTTTATAGCAAAAAAACCAACCACGACCGGTATCGGTAGGAGATGTCTTTGAAGGACTACTTCTCCCAAAATTCACTCTATATTAGCATGCGGCGTCTCCTGGGCACTAAATAGTCGTCACAGAAAGGGTTACACGAGCTATTCAAAGTAATAAATAAGGATGAGTTCACACTGTTTTCAGATATCGGGTAGAACATGCACATAAATTAAAAAGGTGATGTTTCTCACGATGATTGGGCGTTAAAGGATTACGAAGGAGGGCGTTATATTATATTTAAAGGAACAATAGTGTATTTTGTTTGTTTATTGAAGAAAATACTCTGAGATCGCACCACCATTACGTGCACCACCGTATAACTATATGTTTTAAAATGTTCAACGCCTTTTAAAGTGTATAATACATTATTTTATAAAATTCTTTAATGGTAAACGCCATTGTAGTACTACGTTTGTAAAACTTTGTTCTTAACGTTATGTAAGAATCGACATTTACATCCGTATTCAGAAACAATACTATGAGGACGACAAACCACAGTGCTTCCGGACGCATGTTGTCCGCAACTTCATAGTTTCCTTTGGTCTTGTTGAGCTTTGTTTAGCTGATAGTCAATTGAAGCCAATTTGTAACTCAATATTATCCAATACCACTCCTTTCCCTACGCACTGCGATGTCTGTCACGCCAAAAGTACTGAGAACAGACAATGGGATGTCCTGAGTTCAAAAACGTTGTAAATACGGACATTAAAGTGTACGATAATATATTTTTATTCGATACTAGTCTTTTGTTCGCGGCTCCGATCGCATGAATGCGTTTTTCTGGGATAAAACGCAGCTTATTTTACTCGGTGATAACGCAGCTTTATATTGGCGAAAGAATTTTTAGAATCGGTCCATTACTTTTTGAGTGTATTCGTTACACACTTACAAAAATACAATCCTCATATTAGTGTAGATTATTCGATGGAAAACCTAATATTTGAAGGTAAATTTTTAAATCTCAAATATAATATATGCATTAAATAAATTATAACGTAGTTAACTGAAAATAAAGTAAGATAATCCATCTGTTTTATAACCAGAATTGCCATTTTAATCCCTAAGGCCTGTGCCACAAGGTTTAACAGCTAATGTAGATAGTAGATACTCATTTTATACCATTTATTTGAGAGTGGGTATACATTAGTGTGTGACTTCTGTATTTGGTCAGCTTATAAATTTTTGGGACAAGTTGCATTTACTCAGAAGTTATGAAACAGGCCCTTAGTGTTGTACATTATCCTAATAATAAATTTTATCTGATAACTGAAAAATCAACTCTAATAAAATACAGACGTCAAGGTTATTTGATTTAAGCTGTGATTCCGCAGGACGCGGCAGACGGCAGACGGCACTACTATGCAATATTGAACTGTATAAGACCGATTCCGCATTCGACGGCAAATGAGGCGCGTTAGGCGTCGTCATACCGGGCGTCATTTGGCGTCGTGTGCGGAATCGGTCTCATACAATTTAATACTGCATAGTAGTGCCGTCTGCCGTCGCGGCACATACTGTTGCCGTCTGCCACGTTCTGCGGAATCACAGCTTTAAAAAGATGTTTTGGAATTGTATTTCCAATAAGGATAATAGGTACCTATAGCCCTAAGCAGGGGTTTAATATAGGACGCTATTCATAAAATATAGCACCGTCAATCTACAACTTATTCTTAAAAAAAAATAAACCGACTTCAAAACCACTACAAATAAAAAAAATAATTTAAATTTGTCTTCGCTTAGTATAAAGGTATGTTTGGAGCCGATGCCTAATTTAAATTGCTAGCTAAACTAGGAAATACACAAAGAAATATACGAAAACATTGTTCAATTTAAATTGGGCACCGACTTCAAATATACGTTCATACTAAGCGAAGACAAATTTTAATTATTTATTGATTTGTAGTGGTTTTGAAGTCGGTTTATTTTTTTATTAAAAAGTTTTTATTTATTGCTTTTTTGTTAGTTAATTATAGAATAGTGTAAACAATACATCATAGATATACGATTGCAGCATTCGCGAGTCATCTGCTGTTAGTTATTGAAGAATTCCATTGTGTACCTCCGAAGATGTTCATCAGATCTTCATAAATTATATACTAAAACCTTCCCTGAAAAATATACATTTCAATATCGAAAACCACATCCCAATTGGATCAGTAGTTTTTGAGAAACACGCGGCCATACAAATTTACATACATACAAACATACATACAAACGGATCGAATACAGAACCTCCTTTTTGAAGTCGGTTAATAACAATTTATGCATTGATGTTTTATCTCTATTGCAAAATCTTTTTCGTGGGATTTTACATAAGTATAGGTATTTTGTATTATTATTCCACCAAGATTCAAATTCTAGACACATGTTAGCTTGCGTTTTTCATCTTTGGTCAAATAAATACGGTCTCATTACACTAGATGAATGGCAGTGTCTTTGCCTCCAGCCTCGCTGTGAATTCGCGTAATTCGCCAAAGTGATAAAAGCTTTAAGTTTAACCGATCACCAGTGACACAGCCCGAACTGAGTTTTGTAAATCATATATCCATGTTGAAACAAGAATTTCAAAATTATTACAATTTTGAATATTCAACCACTGACAGTAGTTTCCATGCGTTTTCCCAAAAAAAAAATTTCTTGGCCTTAAACGCGGGTAACTTCAGAACCCGTCAGCTGATTATAACATACTAGCTTTTGCCCACGGCTTCGCCCGCGTTAATAAGTTTTTCCGGGCTAAAAGTACATAAAAACCTTCCCGTTGAATCACTCTATGACTATGACGTTGATACAACTCGTTAACAAATAATGCATTAATTTCGACCAAATTTGATTACCATAAAAACGGTTCTAGTGAGTTAATCTTAAAAGATAGATATATACTGTCGCAGACATTTTTTTAGATCACTTCAAGAGGAATAATTCTTTCATAAATATATTTTTGCTATCTTGAACCGTTTTCGCAGCGCACGCAATGGAAGCCCTGAAGGATGAATAATTTTCCCCGTTTTTTTTTCACATTTTCCATTATTTCTTCGCTCCTAATAATTGCATCGTGATGTTATACAGCCTAAAGCCTTCCTCGATAAATGGTCTATTCAACACAAAAAGAATTTTTCAATTCGAACCATTAGTTCCTGAGATTAGCGCGTTCAAACAAACAAACAAACAAACTCTTCAGCTTTATAATATTAGTATAGATTATGTATTTTACTTGGTACTGTTCTAAGATTGTAGGTTTTCAGAGACCTGATGAGCTTATTGAGTTTTCTGTACATTCTGTCGTTACATTCAAATTATTTCGTGTAAATTGTATCATCAATGCAGGAAGTCAATGTAGGGGTAAATATAATTGAATGTAAGTTTGTTAGGTTAGTAATCAAATATCGATATTTATTATTTTGTAATATAGCGTAATACGTAATTTACATATACCTTAGAGTTATTGATAAACAAAAGATACAGAAAAGGGCTTAATCATTTAATATATACACTCAAACCTAAATAATACATAAACATTTTACTAATTATAATCTAGATTTATTTATTTATGTATAAAGATACTTTAAGTATTATTCGTGCAACTAAGACAGTACATAAAATAATGCACCGTATTTTCCATTTTCGTATGCAAGTAAAATGATTGGAACTGAATTTAATAGGAACTTTAAAACTATTGTCAAAAATGCAAAGATGCGTTTACATGGCTTACTTTAAGAGGGCCCATTTTTCCTATTTTTATAGTAACTACTTGTACCAATACAAGAAAAAAAATAAATCTAATAAAAATAAATTTATAAGACGTTATTAAAATGGAATTACGAAGAGTTTTAATATTTTAACCCTGTAATTGCTTCTTTTGCTCTTATTTGGAACCATCCGTACGTTGTGACTTTTTTAGGTACTTACAGCGTTTCTTGAACAGTGTATAACCTCAACTCCCGGTTCTGCCTACGTTAACGTCCGTTCTTTATGCGATAATTTGATTTCCCACCAGTTAATTAAATTTCACAAACAGTGACGTAGATTTAGAAAGTAAGCATTCAAACAATAAAATAACCAAGAAACGTTTCATCTTTATGCAGTTGTATAGATATTTAAGGCACAATTACCGGTATGTGGTTAATATAAAAAAATATGAGTAGGTACTCACATAACCATTTTGTTCGTCCACTTTGATATTTCAAGCTTCGTATGTAAAGAAATATGGCGCATACATCGCAGTTACTTAGCGTTCTGCTTACTGCTTAGGGCTGCTCTTCAATGTCCTGAAAACAATCCGTTTTAAAATCAATATAAATTTTTTGTCATAAATATATTTTATTCAGGAATTGTATTTTTTCCAGAATTTAAAATGGACTGCAAAACTAATATAACTCCTATCTACAACCGTATAACATCTCAAAGATAATGTTACACTTTAGGAAACTTGGTTATATTATTAACACGCTTTCATTAGTTTCAGACGTATGTATGTATGTACGTAACTTACATTTGAACATGATTTTGACCCACTTAAAATCGACGGATTAAATGGAAATTTAGCATACTTATCACGGACTGATGACAATACAATATTTTAAACTTAAAATAATGTTTTTATAGAAATCCAACTAATTAAAAATCCTACTTGTTTTTAGTGAACTAAAAAATAACAGTTTATAAAAACTAAAAAACACACTATATTGAAATCCTCCTAGCCAGTTTCGGCCACGGCGGCCAATCTCAACGGAGATCAGCCAGGTACGCAGCAGATATTATAGTGCACATGTGTGTGCGCAATACACAGGTGCACTCGCTATTCCTTCACTCTCATAGTCCGGTGAGACGGCAATCCGACATGACCGGAGAGAGATCAGGCGCAGGACCAACGGCTTTACGTGCTTTCCGAGGCACGGGGGTATCACACCGCCAACTTCCTGACTCCGAGCTGCGACTGAGTAATTTTTTTAAGATGGAAAACCCAGTCACAAAGTATTTTGGCCCGACCCGGGATTCGAATCCAGGACCTCAGCGCGCAAATCGTACTCGTAACGCGTACGCAATACAACTACGCCACCGAGGAACACACTATATTAAAATGCAACTAAAAAATAGAAAATAATTTTAAATAAACTTTGATTGACAATAGTGTAAATAAGAAAAACATGTATTTTATAATAAAAAATAATTCAATGCAATACGCATTATGTTTGAAATATGTTGCATAGAGCTGTTATATTACTAACATTGTTTTACAACAGTAATTAAATGTTGCTTGCTTGCATGCTTTCTTTTAAAACCGCAAAGTTCTGATAATGCATTTTGCCAGTATAACCGTAATTAGAACACACATTTATATTATTTTATTATTTGTATGATTATATTAAAGCTTAAGGTATCACCAATATTTGTTGAGAATGTTTAGTAATGACCAAAAAATAGTTTTGATGATGTTTTTTATATTTTCATGGAAAATTGAAAAGAAACAGTCGAAGGTGGGACTCGAACCCACGATCTCCAGCGTACCGTGCCGGTGCTCTTCCCATTGAGCTACTACGACCCCACCCTCGGCTGTCCAATTTCAAGTTCCCTACTTTGAATCTCTTTAAGGAGATGACCAGCGACATCTGTTTGCAATTACTACAATTACTAACTCAGCGTTACTCCTATACAGGAGTAAATTCACTGAAACGAGTCGCTAAACTTTTTGTAATCCTATATTACGATTTTTTATACATGTTTCTTTTTCAAGTTTGCATAAAAATATAAAAAATATTATCCAGGTACCACATGGCCATTAACATGTATAAAAAATCATAATATAGGATTAGGAAAAGTTTAGCAACTCGTTTCATTGAATTTACTCCTGTAAAGGAGTAACGCTGAGTAAGTAATTGTAATAATTGCTAACAGATGTCGCTAGTCATCTCCTTTAAGAGATTCAAAGTAGAGAACTTGAAATTGGACAGCCGAGCGTGGGGTCGAAGTAGCTCAATCGGCAGAGCACCTGCACGGTACGCTGGAGGTCGTGGGTTCGAGTTCCGCCTTCGACTGTTTCTTTTTCAAGTTTCCACAAAAATATAAAAAACATTATCCAGGCACTACATGGCCATTAAAATGTATAAAAAATCATAATATAGGATTAGTTTTGATCAATTCCATGGTGTAGCAACCCAAAGCAATATAGCAGTGATGCAAATTTCTGTCAAGGGATTTAAGTAAATTATTTTTATAACGATACTATTCAATTAAACTTACAGCTATCTTAGCTACTTTTATTAATAGCCATAAGCTTAATTTTTTATTAAAAGTCGATTTCAAATTACTTACATTAAAAGCTCCTGTTACTAAAGGGGCATTCCTAAAACAATGCGTTTTCATATTAGGTACTTCTGGTTGGTAAAGACTGTACAACGTCACTGTGACTATCAACAATTATGGTAAACAAAACATTTTTGTTTACAGAATCTCGCACTAGTACTCGGAAGACCTTCAAAGATGAAAAAGACGTAAAGGTTATGAGCACTAAAGGTACAGATAACAATGTTAGTAAATCTACGTTTCAGTCTACAGAAGAATCTAATATTCTAAAACTTGAAAATGTACTAGATGTAGATACACAAAGATTAACTAAAACAGTTCCTTGGCGTATAAAGAGTCAAGAAGATTCATTAGAAACGCAAAAAACTACTGAAAGCCTAGAAACAAAACACTGGCGGAAATCTCGAGCTGACAAAGTCCATGATACAAAAATATTAAGTAGTGTAGAAACAAATGATGATATAATTGACAAAAAACAAACTCATCTGGAAAAATATACAGTATCTGACGATAGCAATATCCTTGGATTAGATGAAATTACTGAAAGCAAGGTAAAAGATGATTCACTTATTACTAAAACATGGCGGAAACCACGTACATCAGACACCAAAAAGACAGCGGATAAAAATATTATAACCCAAGATGAAGTTTCAGCAGAAGAAAACTTAGAAGTAAAGCACTGGCGAAAACAAAAGGAAAGGGACGAACCCACTCCCATTGAAAAAGAAGTTGTAGCTACTACAGAGCTTGATGTAGAGGAAACAGTTAGTTGGAGAAAACGTCGTTCAGAAGAAAAACAGCAAAAAACTTCTACACAAGAAAGACAAGAGCCTCTTCCCTGGACTCAAGAAAGTATAAAATTACGTCCAACTAAAGTAGAAAAATCAACTATTGTAAAAGAAAAAATAGAAGACGTAACGTTAAAACAAATAAGAAAAGATTCCATTCAGAAAACAGATTTGCAAGAGGAACTAAATATAGAAGAGAATCTACTCAAGAAAGCCAAAAGGCATCCGAAAGACGAAGAACCCAAAGAAGAAGTCGTTCTGAAACCTATTCCAAAACAAAAGGTGACAGAAGAAGAGAAACCAGAAGAAGTTCAACTGAAACCAGTGAAGAAGGAGAAGCCAGTTGAAGAAGCTTTGCCCGAAGAACACAAGTGGCCCACTGGCAGAAGGCGTCCGAAGGAGGAGGAACCCAAAGAAGAGGTCGTTCTGAAGCCAATTCCGAAACAAAAAGTGCCAGAGGAAGAGAAACCAGAAGAAGTTCAACTGAAACCAGTGAAGAAGGAGAAGCCAGTTGAAGAAGCTGCACCCGAAGAACGCAAATGGCCCACTGGCAGAAGGCGTCCGAAGGAGGAAGAACCTCAAGAAGAAGTCGTTCTGAAGCCCATTCCGAAACAAAAAGTGCCAGAGGAAGAGAAACCAGAAGAAGTTCAACTGAAACCAGTGAAGAAGGAGAAGCCAGTTGAAGAAGCTGCACCCGAAGAACGCAAATGGCCCACTGGCAGAAGACGCCCGAAGGAGGAGGAACCCAAAGAAGAAGTCACTCTGAAGCCCATTCCAAAACAAAAGGTGCCTGAGGAAGAGAAACCAGAAGAAGTTCAACTGAAACCAGTGAAAAAGGAGAAGCCAGTTGAAGAAGCTGCACCCGAAGATCGCAAATGGCCCACTGGCAGAAGGCGTCCGAAGGAGGAAGAACCTCAAGAAGAAGTCGTTCTGAAACCTATTCCAAAACAAAAGGTACCAGAGGAAGAAAAACCAGAAGAAGTCCAACTAAAACCAGTGAAGAAGCCAGATGAAGAAACTGTACCCGAAGAACGCAAATGGCCCACTGGCAGAAGGCGTCCGAAGGAGGAGGAGCCCAAAGAAGAAGTCACTCTGAAGCCCATTCCGAAACAAAAGGTGCCTGAGGAAGAGAAACCAGAAGAAGTTCAACTGAAACCAGTGACAAAGGAGAAGCCAGTTGAAGAAGCTGCACCCGAAGAACGCAAATGGCCCACTGGCAGAAGGCGTCCGAAGGAGGAAGAACCTCAAGAAGAAGTCGTTCTGAAGCCCATTCCAAAACAAAAGGTGCCTGAGGAAGAGAAACCAGAAGAAGTTCAACTGAAACCAGTGAAGAAGGAGAAGCCAGTTGAAGAAGCCGTACCCGAAGAACGCAAATGGCCAACTGGCAGAAGGCGTCCGAAAGAGGAGGAACCCAAAGAAGAAGTCGTTCTGAAGCCCATTCCGAAACAAAAAGTGCCAGAGGAAGTTCAATTGAAACCAGTGAAGAAGGAGAAGCCAGTTGAAGAAGCTGTACCTGAAGAACGCAAATGGCCCACTGGCAGAAGGCGTCCAAAGGAGGAAGAACCGCAAGAAGAAGTCGTTCTGAAGCCCATTCCGAAACAAAAAGTGCCAGAGGAAGAGAAACCAGAAGAAGTTCAACTGAAACCAGTGAAAAAGGAGAAGCCGGTTGAAGAAGCTGCACCCGAAGAACGCAAATGGCCCACTGGCAGAAGGCGTCCGAAGGAGGAAGAACCGCAAGAAGAAGTCGTTCTGAAGCCCATTCCAAAACAAAAGGTGCCTGAGGAAGAGAAACCAGAAGAAGTTCAACTGAAACCAGTGAAGAAGGAGAAGCCGGTTGAAGAAGATGTACCAGAAGAACGCAAATGGCCCACTGGCAGAAGGCGTCCAAAGGAGGAAGAACCGCAAGAAGAAGTCGTTCTGAAGCCCATTCCGAAACAAAAAGTGCCAGAGGAAGAGAAACCAGAGGAAGTTCAACTGAAACCAGTGAAGAAGGAGAAGCCAGTTGAAGAAGCTGTACCTGAAGAACGCAAATGGCCCACTGGCAGAACGCGTCCGAAGGAGGAAGAATCGCAAGAAGAAGTCGTTCTGAAACCTATTCCGAAACAAAAGGTGCCTGAGGAAGAGAAACCAGAAGAAGTTCAACTGAAACCAGTGAAGAAGGAGAAGCCGGTTGAAGAAGATGTACCAGAAGAACGCAAATGGCCAACTGGCAGAAGGCGTCCGAAGGAGGAGGAACCCAAAGAAGAAGTCGTTCTGAAGCCCATTCCGAAACAAAAAGTGCCAGAGGAAGAGAAACCAGAAGAAGTTCAACTGAAACCAATGAAGAAGGAGAAGCCAGTTGAAGAAGCTTTGCCCGAAGAACACAAGTGGCCCACTGGCAGAAGGCATCCGAAGGAGGAGGAACCCAAAGAAGAAGTCGTTCTGAAGCCTATTCCGAAACAAAAGGTACCTGAGGAAGAGAAACCAGAAGAAGTTCAACTGAAACCAGTGAAGAAGGAGAAGCCAGTTGAAGAAGCTTTGCCCGAAGAACACAAGTGGCCCACTGGCAGAAGGCGTCCGAAGGAAGAGGAACCCAAAGAAGAAGTCGTTCTGAAGCCTATTCAGAAACAAAAAGTGCCAGAGGAAGAGAAACCAGAAGAAATTAAACTGAAACCAGTGAAGAAGGAGAAGCCAGTTGAAGAAGCTGTACCCGAAGAACGCAAATGGCCCACTGGCAGGAGACGTCCTAAGGAAGAAGAACCCAAAGAAGAAGTCGTTCTGAAGCCCATTCCGAAACAAAAAGTGCCAGAGGAAGAGAAACCAGAAGAAGTTCAACTGAAACCAGTGAAGAAGGAGAAGCCAGTTGAAGAAGCTGCACCCGAAGAACGCAAATGGCCCACTGGCAGAAGGCGTCCGAAGGAGGAGGAACCCAAAGAAGAAGTCACTCTGAAGCCCATTCCAAAACAAAAGGTGCCTGAGGAAGAGAAACCAGAAGAAGTTCAACTGAAACCAGTGAAGAAGGAGAAGCCAGTTGAAGAAGCTGCACCCGAAGAACGCAAATGGCCCACTGGCAGAAGGCGTCCGAAGGTGGAGGAACCCAAAGAAGAAGTCGTTCTGAAGCCCATTCCGAAACAAAAAGTGCCAGAGGAAGAGAAACCAGAAGAAGTTCAACTGAAACCAGTGAAGAAGGAGAAGCCAGTTGAAGAAGCTGCACCCGAAGAACGCAAATGGCCCACTGGCAGAAGGCGTCCGAAGGAGGAGGAACCCAAAGAAGAAGTCGTTCTGAAGCCCATTCCGAAACAAAAGGTGCCTGAGGAAGAGAAACCAGAAGAACTTCAACTGAAACCAGTGAAGAAGGAAAAGCCAGTTGAAGAAGCTGCACCCGAAGAACGCAAATGGCCCACTGGCAGAAGGCGTCCGAAGGAGGAGGAACCCAAAGAAGAAGTCGTTCTGAAGCCCATTCCGAAACAAAAGGTGCCAGAGGAAGAGAAACCAGAAGAAGTTCAACTGAAACCAGTGAAGAAAGAGAAGCCAGTTGAAGAAGCTGCACCTGAAGAACGCAAATGGCCCACTGGCAGAAGGCGTCCGAAGGAGGAGGAACCCAAAGAAGAAGTCGTTCTGAAGCCCATTCCGAAACAAAAAGTGCCAGAGGAAGAGAAACCAGAAGAAGTTCAACTGAAACCAGTGAAAAAGGAGAAACCAGTTGAAGAAGCTGCACCCGAAGAACGCAAATGGCCCACTGGCAGAAGGCGTCCGAAGGAGGAGGAACCCAAAGAAGAAGTCGTTCTGAAGCCCATTCCGAAACAAAAAGTGCCTGAGGAAGAGAAACCAGAAGAAGTTCAACTGAAACCAGTGACAAAGGAGAAGCCAGTTGAAGAAGCTGCACCCAAAGAACGCAAATGGCCCACTGGCAGAAGGCGTCCGAAGGAGGAAGAACCTCAAGAAGAAGTCGTTCTGAAGCCCATTCCGAAACAAAAGGTGCCAGAGGAAGAGAAACCAGAAGAAGTTCAACTGAAACCAGTGAAAAAGGAGAAGCCAGTTGAAGAAGCTGCACCCGAAGAACGCAAATGGCCCACTGGCAGAAGGCGTCCGAAGGAGGAGGAACCCAAAGAAGAAGTCGTTCTGAAGCCCATTCCGAAACAAAAGGTGCCAGAGGAAGAGAAACCGGAAGAAGTTCTATTGAAACCAGTGAAGAAGGAGAAACCAGTTGAAGAAACTGTACCTGAAGAACGCAAATGGCCCACTGGCAGAAGGCGTCCGAAGGAGGAGGAACCCAAAGAAGAAGTCACTCTGAAGCCCATTCCAAAACAAAAGGTGCCTGAGGAAGAGAAACCAGAAGAAGTTCAACTGAAACCAGTGAAAAAGGAGAAGCCGGTTGAAGAAGCTGCACCCGAAGAACGCAAATGGCCCACTGGCAGAAGGCGTCCGAAGGAGGAAGAACCGCAAGAAGAAGTCGTTCTGAAGCCCATTCCAAAACAAAAGGTGCCTGAGGAAGAGAAACCAGAAGAAGTTCAACTGAAACCAGTGAAGAAGGAGAAGCCGGTTGAAGAAGATGTACCAGAAGAACGCAAATGGCCAACTGGCAGAAGGCGTCCGAAGAAGGAGGAACCCAAAGAAGAAGTTGTTCTGAAGCCTATTCCGAAACAAAAGGTGCCAGAGGAAGAGAAACCAGAAGAAGTTCAACTGAAACCAGTGAAGAAGGAGAAACCCGTTGAAGAAGCTGTACCTGAAGAACGCAAATGGCCCACTGGCAAGAGACGACCTAAGGAAGAAGAACCCAAAGAAGAAGTCGTTCTGAAGCCTATTCCGAAACAAAAGATGCTAAAGGAAGAGAAACCAGAAGAAGTTCAACTGAAACCAGTGAAGAAGGAGAAGCCAGATGAAATTTCTGACGTTGATGATTTGCCAGAGGAAGAAAAACCTAAAACAACTGAAAAAATACAGAAAAGGCTGAAGAAAAAAGTCGTTCAAGAACAATCTGTAGAAGATAACAAAGTCGAGGAAGTTGCAGTTGTTACTCAAGTTGAAGAAAAATCAATCGAAGAGCAAGAAACAACAACAAAGACAAAGAAACAAATAGTTAAGAGGAAGATAGAAAAGAAGAAGGAAACAGAAGGTAAGACGATATACTGTTTTGTTGACTTATCATTTTTTTTATTTATTCAGAGACAAATAGTAGTATTAAAAGTATTAATTTTTGAAGCAGATGCATGGCTCTCTACACTCTGGGCTTGACCAGTAACCCAAACGGGATAGCTACCCGAATAGAGGGTACACACCTCACAATTTTCATTTATTTAAATGACAATATTATCTTTAATTACTGCATTACATGGAGATAATATTTTTAAGATTACTTAAAACAAAACGTACGTCCCTATAGAGTTCAAAAAACAAATTTAAGGGCGTTCATTAGGTAGCACGGAATATTGATCTAATATAATATTAAGTGCTTACATAATTATTAACCTTAGTTTAAAAATATTATATTACGTTTAATCCAAAATCTCCATGAATTGATTAATTACTATAGTAATATATATACATATATATTTTATCTAGTCACACATTAATCGTCTATGCCTATTATATAATGCATATTATATAATCTTTCATATTGGGTACTGATTACTGAATGACAAGGTAAATTTATTAAATTAAAGAAAACGGATTTTTTTAATTAATTAAAACAAAGACATTAAACAGTCAGTATAGTTAGTTATCGACCGGATGTCAGGACCAAATTTTTCATCCAATAGTTCAATTTTTCAACCAATGGATAATTAAGTCGCTCTTTTATCTGATACGTCCGTGTGACAAGACGTTATGGTATATTTAAATTTTGATAAGAAAACAATATTTTGGGAGGAAATATGGCAATTTGCGCATTACGATCATGTCGAAGTATGTGCTAATGCATTTTACATAGATATTTTGCCACTTCACAGTATATTGATTTACTGACGAAGAGGCTCAAAATGTTTTGTATGAAAATTTTCCCAATGTTAGCTCTATGTTATACCTAATCTTAGAACTCATTGAATTATTAAAATAATAACATAGAAATATACGTATTTTACCTTAGTAACGTTTTATGCATAGAGAGTGTATTTTAAGTGGGACAGTTTGGGGAAAACCGAATCCATAGGTGAATCCAAAAGATTCTTAGGAATTATTTGGTGTTTTTTTAGGAAACCAATTTTCGTATAGTAATATTTTGTTCAAACGTGAGTTGTCCATAAAAATGAATGAAATTGATCTGTTTTGTAATGCAGATCGAAGAAAAATATCAGGGCAGCAGAAGTTAGTCAAAATTTGTAAACTTAATATGATGCCTACATTATTAAAATTAACGAAAAAGATCCTCATCATGGATCATGCAGAATTGAATTAAGTGGATGTTATTTTGGCTATGAGTACTTGGCCAGTAGTATTTTTGTGGTCTGCGAGGCCGTGTAATATGAGTAGGTATGAGAAACAATTTGTATATATTTTTTTTTTTCAAAAATGAATATTTTGCAGAAGCGCGACTGTTCATTATTGAACCGTTAAAGGCGTTGAACGTGTTGGAACGAGATTCTTTTGAGCTTACTGTGACCTATGTGTCAGAAGACAATCCTAAAGTAACATGGTTCCGGAACAACCAACCGCTTGAAGAAAGTGATGATTGTGAAATTAATACTGCGAGTGGAATATCAACCGTAAAAATATACAACACAGAAAAAAAGAAATTAGGAAAATACGAAGTCGTTATCGAAAATAAAAACATTATTGCTAAAGCAGCCAGTTCTGTTAAACTGCTTAAATCGATAGATGAGAATCAGATTATGCCCCCGATATTTATTAAATCACTTCACCCGTGCGATGTTTGTTTAGGGGATATTGTACTACTAGAGACGGAAGTATTATCTAGCCCCTGTGCATCTTTTCAATGGTTTATAGATACCAAAGAAGTGACCTCATATGCAAAACAAAACAAATTAAACCACATATATGTGTCAAATAAAGATAACGTATCAAACCTTTGTATAGAAAGTATTACTAAAGATTTGTTAGGAATAATTACATGCCGAGCAGAAAATTTTGCCGGTTCGGTATCTACTTCGGCTTCTCTAATTTTAAAAGATAAAAATGATCAGAAGTATGGGGAAGCTCCAACAGTTATAAATCCGTTAGAGCCCGTTAGTGTAATGGATGGGGAGCCAATATTGCTAAGTTGCAAAATTTTAGGCCAACCATGGCCTAAAATAGAATGGCATCACCAGGGCAGACCAATTCAAAGAGCTAGAGATATCACTACAACTCGATTTACATCCGGTTGTTGCGAATTATACATTAAAGAAGCCTTTCCTGAAATGTCAGGAACGTATAACTGTACTGCAACAAATGAATTCGGATGTTGCAACAGCGAGTGCACTGTAAATGTAGAAGGTAGCGAAGTAATTTTAATAATTGCATGCGCCGATTATTTGCATGAGTAAATAAAATATGATTTTCTACTCATACATATTTCAGTATCAAAATACTAAAATGAATACAACATAACATTTGCCATGCATCTGTAGAGAAAATGAATTTAAAGTTATTGTTTCTTGTATGCGAAGTATATATATTAACATCAAACAAGTATATTTTATTAGTTTGATAACAATAAAAATATACTTTCTATACATATATTAAAAGACTTGGACATGCGTTAGTATTTAGCCACAAAATAAAGTATAGTATCTACACACTTTTTTTTTCATACAATAGAAAATTAGATATACCTATTAATGCACATAAGTTTATTTGAAGCTTTAGGATTTGTGCAAAGCACCGATTTTGCTTTAATTGATTTTGTCACTGTTGACTAAGTTAGAGTTTATCAAAGTGCAAGGCTTCTATTGTGCTTCGAGAATGTTAACAGTATTTAAAGGCTATGTCGAAAATGTGTTCTCTTTGATATGAAATCATACAATGAAGTAGTTAGTAACTTACTGTTTGGATGTTATGGAATTTCGAAGCATATGAAATGAGATTGCAGTTTTTTATCAAATACAAAATTTTACCATTTGTGAATATTTAATTATACCTTTTTTCAGCATACGAATATGTACCCAGCATGTCAGAAGAAGACATTTTGAGTGATGAGGTAAGAATTCGATGCTTAGAGTTATTTCTAACATTTAAATATAAAATAATACTATTCAATACTTATTCGGAAATTTAGCCGCCTATATGGACTACAATAATTACAAATACAATAATGTGTATTACATCTATAAAAATATTTATATATCGGTGGATTCCATAATAAACCGACTTTTGAACTGATTGCTAATAGATGTTAATCTGTATTTTTATTTATCAAGCTATCTTGTTTTGTATTTATTTATGTTCTAATTTTAATCACAGCGTAATCCTAAAATACTCTCACGGCTAAATAGAAAATATAAATAGAGTATTAATAATATTTCTACCAAACAATTTAAAAAAAAAATCGGTGCGTGTAGTTATGTACGCCAGTGAGAGTTTATACTTCTTTGGCATCATTAAAAAATAGTTTTTAATTGCATGCAAATAATTAATTACAATAAAAACTTGAGAGATGTCAAGGGACACCCGGATGGAACGAAGTTCTTTTCGATTAGTGAAGATATTGTAATAAAATTTTATTTCTTTTAAGTTATAATAATAGTTGTATATTTCATTAAAACGTCACCACATCAATGGAAACATTTACTTCTACCTACACAATAGATATGTCATCGAATCACGATCATCGCCTAAGCAAGCATTGACATTAAAATTAACATACAACTAACGAAAAAAAAACTACTCCGAAAAGCATTTAAATTGTCTTTTTTTATTTAAATTTCATAGATAAAAACTCACGCCTAAAACAAATCTATTGACACTACTGTCATAAAAATACAAGCCGTTTAGGCTCTAGGGTGTACCCAAGAAATATACGTACGAAACTCGAAAAACATAACCCTCCATCTTTCGTAGCCGGGTAAAAAGGGAGTAGCCTAAATGTTTAAAATATGGCAATTTAGACATGGATCCTATGAAACTGAGAAAATAGAGGAAATAAAAAATATGCATAGATACTAAACAATATACCTACTAGGTGTAAAATAAAACCTTGTAAATGTTAAAGCTATGTATTTCAAAATATATACATTAATTACTTTCATTTAATTATTTTGCCACGAACTAAAAATTAAATACATAATAGGGATCGACGTATTTACGTAAATATTTAACTTCTTTCAGAAGACTAGCGATATCGAAGAATTTGCCCCGCGTATTGTGAAGGCGTTGCCTACCGTTGTTTCCACAACAGAAGGAGAACTAACAAGGTTTGTTTTATTTTGATTTATTGAATTGATTTTTTTAAAAACCTGCCAAAATTTTGAATATGGCAGATATTGAATTAGGTGGGAAACATAAAACGTAGGGGGTACTGAGCAAAATAGTCTTCGATAAAAATAAACAGAATATTATTATAACTGCGCAAATATAATTTTAAGGGAATTTACACAAGTCTAACAATTATCAAAATACGTTCATAAAAATTAAATAACGTTTTATTTTAAAATTCCAGGTTCGAAGCAAAGGCCATAGGAATGCCTAAACCTGAAATAAAATGGATTAAACAAGGTACTGTGATCACTACAAGTCAAGAATATCAAATAGAGGAATTGGATGATGGGACGTCGATCCTTATAATACCTGAAGTATATCATGATGATATGGGTGAAATAGTTTTTGAAGCGCACAATCCTTTAGGTGTGACCTCTACTGTCGCAGCCTTATCAGTAGAAAGTAAGTCATTGTATTATGTGTTTTAGATAAGGTAAGTACCTATATATAATAAGAGTAATGATTAACTAATGTCCTAGTTTCAGTTGTCAGTCTAAGAGATAAATTTGCCGCTGAAAACCGCAACGAAGATTATATCTCCTCTGAAATTTCCACTTCCATCCCCTTACATAACATATCCGTAGTTTTTACTACCATAAAATCATAAACACATACTAAATAAATTACGACAATTGAACACACATACACTTACACATATTTTTATATGCGTATTATATTTGCGTACTTAATATTATGAGTAGTAATTTCGTCGTAATTTTTTATAACTAGTTGACTCATAAACTTTGATTCGTTCGATTTGTTTTTTCTCACGTGGTTTGAAATTCTATGGTAAGTCAGTAATTTAGGTACATACCTAATTTGCTACAATGCGATCAATTTAGTCCATGTGACTGGTAAATATTTGATATTTTTAACCGACTTCAAAAAGGAGGTTCTGTATTCGATCCGTATGTATGTATGTATGAAAATTTGTACGGCCGCGAGTTTTTTTACAGTTCCAAACTAAATGAGTGAATTTAAATCACGTATAAACGATACTTTTAAATAGGAGGCATAATTATTGTTACATCTTTTTGATTATTATTTTAAAAACATTTGCTACACAACTTATAATTATGCTTTTTCAAAGTTGGACGTTAGCGTGAATAGGGTCTAACGTCAAAGGCAGCAGGTAATAAAACTAAAAAGAAATAGCGTAGGTTTTCAATGTTGACGAATTAACATTATAATTAAATCATGAAGAAAGAAATAAATAAGTTTATTATTGGAAACACTGTTGCAGTCAGAAAACAGAAACACATCTTATATTATAAAAAAAAGAACCTCTATGTATAATATAAAACAAGTCTTATCGATATCTTGCACCAGATACATTTAAATGATGCACCAATTTAGGATGAGATTTTAATGTGAAATGGGGGATACATCAAATTAAATTACGCATGTAATGATATAGATTATACTGTGGAATGAATGGGTACTCAAACTTTTTTCTTATCCCAGGTATTATTGGCACCAAAGAATACAGAAAACCGGAATGGGTTTCACACATGGAAGAATTGCAAGCTGCTTTGAAAGGTAATCATATTATTAGATTATTTAAGAATATTGTACGTCCCATTGGTAAGGATCATTACTGGTACTATACTTGAGCTGTGAACGATTAGGTTCTAAGTTCCATTGCCTGGCGGGACAACCATTTTTGGGTCATTTTTTCGTTCCAAAAAAACAGAAAATAGGACTTAAGCAAACATACCTAATAATTTATTTGTAAAAGTTTAAAATAGTAGGTAGCAATGCAGTCGACTGCACCGGCAGGACATAGTATGGACATAAAAATCCTACTAATATTATAAAGGCGAAACTTTGTAAGTATGTATATGGATGTATGGATGTCTGGATGTATGGATGTTTGTTACTCTTTCACGCAAAAACTACTAACGGATTTCATTGAAATTTGGCACACGGGTAGATCATGTCCTGGATTAACACATAGGCTACATTTTATCCCGGGAAAATAAAAAGCGGGACTTTTGTCCTGGATTTTTTTTAACGCGGGCGGAGCCGCGCGGGCAAAATCTAGTCATTCATAACATTATTATTTTTAGCTTCCCAAGCGGTGCCTACTTTTGTTAAAGAAATAACCGAAGAACGAGTTCAAGAAGAAGAATGCGTAACATTTGAAGCAATATATAGTGGAAACCCAACTCCAGGTAACTAATAAATTGTTTTAGAGTTACTTCTATCTGTACAACATGTCAAATGTAAAAAGTACCCATCCTGAAATTAGTTTGTTATAATGCAGAATTTTTTCTACAGCTGTTATTAATAAAGCTCGATCTATAAAATAGATAGAGCTTTATAAATAACAGTCACCCTGCATAAAACAGCCAAAACAACCGAAATCGAAACATAAATTTAGAGATAATAAAAATATTTTGCATTAATAACATGACAATGGTTTTCGTCCACAGTAAGTGTAATTGCTTTGATTTTTTTTTTATGAAAACATTGAAAATGAACCAGGCGAAAGCAGGAATTGAACCCGCGACGTCCAGCATGCCGTGCCAGTGCTCTTCCAACTGAGCTATCTCTACCTTACCTTCGTCTGTTCAATTTCAATTTACTACTACTAATTTGTGTAATTGTTTTCTAAGTAAACAATACTAAAGTCATCACAGTGTAAATTTAGTGAATCTATTTGAATCATAACCTTATGTTTCAATTGGGGTATCTGCAGGTGTACGTTATTCCTGTTCCACGTTGTATATAATAATTGTTTACGCATAATAATTGATACCTATATATTGTATTTTCAGAAATTTTATGGTACAAAGACGGTAAAGTCATACGAACTGATGAACGTTTTATTGTCGAAAATAAAAACAAACGAACAACTTGTACTATAAGAAAAGCCGTAAAGGAATTAGAAGGCGTTTATATGTGCAAAGCTGTGAGTGACATAGGTATGGCTGTGACTAAAGCAAAGCTACAAGTTTTCGAAGATGGCGAAAAAATTAGGAAAACTAAGCAATTGAAAGGCAAAATTAAAAAGGAACGTGTTATTAAGCATGATGACGAAATAGAAACAGTTGAAATAAAAGCTGACACAACTATAATCACAGATACCACAGATAGTCAGTTAGATGAAACAAAGCCTATTAAAGACGTAGATAAAGAAAAAGCCGAAGTTGTAATTACTGAAGCTGATCATGTAGAAACAGTAGACGTTGCATCGTACAAAAAGATTGATAAAAAAGAAAAGAGGTCACCTAAAACACAAAAGGTTAAGCCAATAGTAACACCACACGACTACTTAGTATCTTCGCAACAACAAAAAGAAGAAACCGTTCAGCCATTTGAAGACACCTATGAAACGCAACAAGGCGTCATTAAATTAGTTGAAAGTGATACACGCATGGTGCCAGAAATAAATGAACTACTTGAAGTTATCAATGCTAAAGAATTTGGCCCGGGCGAATCACCTTTGCGAGAATTAGCTAAAATTGGTTACATGTTGCGAAAAGGAGTCACGACAGAAGAAATAGAAAGTTTATATGATTCTCAATACTTCCCCGCGCTTAGAGTACCACAATCACAATCGGCTTTAGTGCGCTTGGTAGAAAGGCAAGGACACGGTGCCTTAATTACAGAAGTACTTACAGAAGAAACGACACAAGATGAAGACATCATTGCATCCAAAGCTGGATTTAGAGCCTTTTTGAAAATGGTAGAAATGAAACATACTTCTGTAGAAGAAGTAATAGCACATTTTTATCCCGAAGATTTCAAACCTCGCTCCTGGGAACAAAAAGAAGCTCACGAGGTATTTATCATATTTACGATTAATTTTAAAAATATGGTCAAATTCTATTAACCATTTTTTGTAGTTAAATATTATACATACCTACATAATATTTTCTGTGGAGAATCTGTCAACTCATTATGCGACAAAAGTGATTTTTAACTATGAAAATTGGACCCTATAGTCTAATAGCTGACGGATTGTTCGGGAATGTATTTGTGACAATGTTTAACATTGTTAAAAACTTTCCTGGTTACACTTGAATACAATAGTGCAGATCTGGCTTAAGGATTGCAGGTCAGCAATCTTTTTTTTTATTGCAGAATTATTTTTCAATATAATATTCTTCAGGCTATTAAATAAATTAGAGTTTAGTATTTAAACAGCTGAGAAATGATAATTAATCTTTGCCAGGGGTCTGCAGTTACCTTTAATTACAATCCCACCAAAAGCATAAATGTAAAAAAGGGGAGCCAAGTTCAATACAAAATTTATGCTTGGCTGTGGGCTTCGCCGCAAAAAGAATGGAGATCTAAATGAGCGCCAAGTTTTATGCAAAATCCAAATATGTATTTATAGGAACAAAATAACATTATGAACAAGTATTAAACTATATTTCTTTGCTTTATTGGATACCTATAACAGTTGCTGTTATTTAAAAATGTGAGATCTTAAAGTAGGTTCAATTTGAATTTGGCTCCCCTTTTTTACATGTTCATTATATGTTTTTGGTGGCATATCATTACTTTTTATGAAGAAAACTCGGCAGGTATTGGGTTATGTGGTGCCGAGCGCCGCAGGGCCGACGACACGCCGTTGGCCGGTTGTTGAACGCGTATTACAAGTTTTTTGTATGGGGACACCACTTATTTTTTAACTTAACTTTATTTTCATTTTTTGTTATAATATAGCAAATATAATAATACATATATGGGGATATTTTCAAATAATTGCTTGTAATGGTTCCAACGCTACCATTAAAAATATTTTTTTTTTGTATGGGGACCTTCCCCCCCCCCCGCCCTTATTTTGTAACTTTTTTTTATTTTTAGATTTTTTCCTACGGTTACACACAATTACCGAGTTGGATTCCAAATTTCATCCTTCTAGGTCATCTGGAAGTAGGTTAGGTTTAGGTACTATATGTCAGTCAGTCAGTCTTAAAATTTACAACTTTTCGACCGTCATATCTTTATAACCTTTTGAGCTAGCTTCATGAAGTTTGGGCTTCTAGATGTCCTTATAGATATAATTAAACACACAAAGTTTTATGCGTTTACGTTAAATAGGTTTTGAGTTATAGAAGGGTGAAAAGTGGCACCAAGTGGTTCGTATAATATTACACTCGGCGCCGGCTAGCCAGTTCCTTTGCTTGAACTTGGCTTGACACGCTGCCGCGTGTCTAGATGATGCAGTTTTATTTTAGATACTTTCTAGTTCAGAACATAAAACAGTATATTTTTTTTAGATAATCGAAGAAACAACGGCTGACAAAAAAGCAGAAACGCATACGCCCAAAGTAATTAAAGGTAGGCATTCGACTAACTTGTAGACATATTAAACTACCACTTAATAATTATAATGTACTATTATATCTTTGTACATAACCTATTTAGAAAAATAATAAGTAATTAGTACTATTATGTTATCTTTTAATCATTTAATAATATTTATGCATTATGTTGTGAGCTAAGTTAAATAATATTAAGAGTAAAACAAAACAAGACAAGTGTTAGACAAATTAATAGAAAATCGTAATACAAATGTAATCGTATACAAACTTAAAAATAAATTACATATGCTTACCATTTTATATTTAGGTATATTACTAACTATTTAAAATGAATTTTAACTAAATACTTTTAGACACGTACTTATTACACAATTATTTTATTGTATTAACAGATACTTCAAAGAGTCCAGAAAAAGTAGTACCGCGTGGTAAGTTTAAGTAATTATTGATGCGATGTTGGTGTTACTTGTGCTTTAATATAAGGCTTATGGCTGCAATATGCTACGCTAATTTGCGTCAACTGAACAAAAAAGTTATGTATTCAACCGAATCCGAACTTCGATCGCACTGAAATAACTTAGGTACTAATTTAAAATGCTTTGCATAATAATGTGCGTTGTCATCCAGCTTTTTATTCAGCATGGCTTCAAAGACGACTCATTGAAATCTCGGTGGAATGTGAAAATGTATTATAAGTAAGTACTCGCATTACTTTAAATAACATATTAAGTACAATTTTAATTTAAAACTAAACTTTCAAACAGACGCATCTTGCTGACAGTCATAAAAATATATCTGTAACACACAATAACAAACTGCTGCTTTTAGATTTATTCTAATTGTATTATTTTTCTAGTTACCAAATAAGAAATATCATATTATATTGTAAAATGTCACAAGCACAACTCTCATTTCACAGATGCTAAAGAAAAAGAACAAATCAAACGTAAAAAACACACTAAACAGAAAATAGGTTTAGAAGAAATTCAAATGGAAGAGGATTTAGAAATAGAGAAAATTAAAATTATAAAGGCTTTACAACCAAAAGAAAAACAAGAAGTTAATGAAGAAGACCAATTGAGTGAATTTGAAAAAGAGATTGTGCCTTACATAACGACGATTGCCGCTGATATACCCGATAATAAAATTGAAGTAATAGCCGCAAATGAAGCACCACACTTACAACCTAAAAAGATATTAGAAAATGTTACAGCGAACTTGAAATTTAATACAAATAATAGAATAGCTATTATCGGTGATATTCAGCAGTTTGAAGAAAAGGAAACACCATTAGAATATAAAGAAACATCAAAAAGTATTATCAAGTCAACAGTGTCTGAAATAGAGCCGTTGGTGGTAACTGAAATTGAACCAAGTGGAACGGTAGACGAGTATCATACAAGTAAAACTAAATTGGAAAATAAAGCTGAGAAGTCTATTATTACTTCAGAAAATATAGTTACTTTGGAAACCCATACTAATATGTATGTATCTAACCTTGATACTGAAAATAATGACAGACAAATGGAAAAAGCAAAAACAACATTATTACTAAAAGATGCTATTAATGTGTCGGAACCAATGTCCTCAAGTAAAGAATCACCTCTAGAGGATATTATAACGAAGAAGTCAGTTGCATCTATTGGGTATACAACCCTGTTAGGTGTTAGTGTCTCAGAAGTAAATGAAGAAATTAAAGAAAAGGATATAGAAACATTTAATAATGAAAAGGCGGCTACTTCTAAACTTAACTTTAATTTATTGGAACCATTAGAGATTGGGGAGGTATTTGTAGAAGACAAATCAGGCAAGTATTATCCAGAGTTGATTGTGCCTACTGAAACAGCTCGTAAAGATATACTTGTTTCCAACCAAATTGTTACTGAAATCCATGATGTACAGGAACGTGAAGGAGTATTATCTGCTTTGAAAATTCCACCTGCACAAGAAGCAAATGTTGACATAACTTCCAAAGATAGTTTAGTGGTACGCATTGATGAATCGCATGAAAAGGAAGAAGATTTGCCTGTACAACAAAAACCAACGCTATTTTCGGTAGAAAAAGATTTGACTTTACACACAAGTTTAAATACTATAGTTACAACTACGCACATAAAAGAAACTGAATTTACACCAGAAGCTGTTCCGACTAAAAAAGCCACTATTGGTTTAAATGAACTTCAACACAAGTTCAATTTGGAAACAAATATTAATGATTCTGAGCTGTCTTTTGAAGGACAACCATCAATACCCAGAACTCATGCAGAAATGTCAATATCTGTACTAGATAAAAATATTAGCGAGGAAGTTCAAGTCCATGAAAGTGAAAAAGATTTAATAATAAAAGATGATAAACAAACAGCAGCTGCACAGGTAGATGTAAAAACGATAGAATCAATCATAATGTCAGAAACGATAGGAATGACATCTACAGATAATATGAAAACTTCTGAGCATATTATGCCCTCAGAATTAGCTACTGAAACTGTTGTGACTGATAACGCTAAAATTATATCATCACCATTTGTGCATGAAACTGAAACTACTGAAGAATACAAATCACGGAAACCGGAAGTTGTAATTACAACATTAATACCCAACATACCAGTAGCGGTCCTAGAAACTAAATATTCGGAATCAGACGATAAACTTTCTTTGAACAAACTGCCTGAATCTGCCCATGCACAATTAGGATCAACTCATCATCTTAAATCACCTATATCTCAAGAAGTTAATGCAGCTGATCAAATTGACTTTGTGAGTATGCCTGTACAAATTACAGAAACTGCTACTGAGCAGAGAGACCTACAAAAAGAAATAACGGTTCTGCAAACAACTATCCAGGAACAATTACAAACATTAGATCAGAATGCAGTTCATGAGACTAAAGCTCAAACTACATTTATTAGCAGTGATTCAATAAATATTACTGAAATCATACCAAATATATGTGAACAAGATCTTGAAAGCAGTAAAGAGAAACCAAAGGTTTTTGCTAAAGTTGATTTTGATTCTGATCATAAAATCGCAATCACATCTGAAGTTAATCCAAAAGATACATTAGGCCATTTGGAGTCTGTTTCACGCAACTACGAAGAAGCTCAAATTTCCTCTAATAATTTGACTTCACTTCAAGTAAGTGAAAGCAACATTTTTGATAGTCAAACTTACTTAGAAGAAGATGTTAAGCCTGATCTTAAATGCGTTCCATTAGGTATAGTCCATTCCGAAGGCATACTTAAAGTCACTGAAGTTGTTCACAACGAAAAAGAGTCTGATTACAATACTATGTTATCACCAGAAACGTTTAAAGCAGCTCCAAGTGTAACTGTTAGACCTGTTGCTGTGTCGACCGAAATAACAGCTGATTCGAGCATCGAATACACGATTCAAGATGACGCTCGTAAAACTAAAAAGGCTAATATTGAAAATATAGCCCATAAGGAGGTTATCATAAGCACCACTGACTGCAACGAAAAAGAAGATATCTTTAGGACCTCGATAACACCATCCGTTGCAGAAGCACTTATGTGTATAAATCCGAATCAAGCTGTACAAATTGAAGAAAATCTATCTGAAGTTTCGCCATCTGTACTAGATCGGGTTGATAATATAGCGACAGCGAAAGCTGGAAGAACAACCACAACTTTCGAAGCTCTGACTCAGGAAGAAATACTACTTCATTTATCAGAAGGTATTTTATCCGAAAAACAAATCGATTTCACGATTCAACCAAATGTGTCTGTTAATGCACTTCAAGTTCCACAATACGATGAAAAGGTGACAATAGAAACAGAAAACATATTTGAAACGCCTTCCGTGCCAGACCAACAAAAAGCAGCTTTAACAATTATTAGCAAACAAGGAATAGAAACATCAGAGATTGTTTCTCATTCGGACAATCTTGAAAAAGTTGCTGATTTTGATATGCAATATAAGAAAGCTTCACTAAAAATTGATGACAATTATGGTAAGATTGCAAATACTGAAGAAACCATCCCAAGTTTAGTGACTGAAGATATTAAGCGAGAAATTATACCCCTTGAAAAGCCCGGAATAATATCAAGCAGTCAAACTGCCATAGAAGAAACTGAAATTATAGTAGGTGAAAGTGAAATGAACTTAATGGAGAAAAAGCCGCTGCCTTCGAAAATTAGCACTGAGTTTACTGAAACGCAAGCATATATGACTAGTTCTGTTGAGGCAGTTGATAAAGAAAATGATTTAGAATTGCAAACTTCACTTGTAAAGCGTGATGCATTGGTTGGTATTGTACCACTAAATACTACTATTGACACAGAAGTAATAACTGTTAGTAGTGTCGATAATTTCGAAGACAAAGTTAGGAAAACCTACCAAGCTACATTAAAACAGGATGAATTAGAAAAGTACGTACAAGGTATGGAAGTAACACATGCTGAAAAAGAAACTGATTTCGTAGATTTGAAAGAAGATTTACAAGAAGCTTCAGAGGATATAGTGCATGCCACTGCAAAAGAAGTAACAGAAATTTACACCAATGAAAAAGAAAAAGATATGCAAAAAATAATTACATCATCCACTGTACATGCTCAGAGTTCAGTTAATGAACAGCAATCTTTAGTAAGTACAGAAGTTATGTTTGTTCAAAATGTTAACGTATTAGATATTCCTGAGAGCTTACCTGTGCAGGCACTAAAAATTCATGGAACTCAAGAAGCTATTAAAAAAACAGAGCCATTTATAGGAGAAGTTGAAGACGATTTTGTATGTGAAATGCCTACACAAAAAGTCGGAAAGGGCAATATTTACGAACAAAAATCATTAGATGTTACTGAAATCATTCCAACTGAAACTGAAACAAAGTTGTCTGATTCTACTCCCCAAAAAGTAGAAACTACAAAACTAACAATAGAAAGTAAAAATTACGTTGATATCTTGGAAATTACTTCATCAGAAAAAGAAGATAATTTACAGATAAACGAAAATCTTGTAGAAAGCAAATTAATAGAACCGGCTTTTAACGTACATTCTAGCATCAAAGTAAATGAAACTATCCCAAGTGAAGGCGAAATCGTTTTTACACTTCCAAGCGATCAAAAAATACAACAAGCCGACGTCACATTACAACCGTCGGATTATCTACGGGTATCTGAAAATATTCCTGAAGAGAAAGAATGCGATTTGAAACAAGATATGGTACCGAAAAAAACCGTTAGTGAATACACTTTAGACACATTACAACATATAAATGTGCAAATACTTCAAACATCAGAAGCAGAAGAAGAACTGAGTAGATCACTACAAGCCAAGAGCGAAGTAAGTGATTTTAAAATTGAACCGGTAAGAGCGCTTCAGGTTAGCGAAATTAAATCGGAAGAAAGGCAAGAGCCTTTGTTAAGCGATAAAATAAAACAAATAAAACCAGCATTAAACATAGAACCAGGGCAACATGTATTGGTCACTGAAGTTGAAACACAAGAAAACGAGGTTCCCTTGCAGCCAGATATTCCAAGAGATGAAAAATTGTTGCCGAAACAAATGGTATTCCAAGAAATTGTTAATTTACAACATCAAACAGTAGAAAGCATTTCTAAATTAGAAACTACGTATGAACCCGAAAGTAATAAAATTGAATACGAGGTCGAATTACACAAAAGTTATCAAACTGCAGAAAACCTTATTCATGAATCGCCAAGAGATATCGAAAGCGATAAAAAGGAGCAAAGAATCGCAGAGAAACGGATAATAGAATTAAAACATTTAGAACAAACAGAAATTATTACCGATGAAAAATCTGAGACACTTAATACAATTAGCAGCGACATGAAAGACAAAGCAGAACAAAAACATATTTCATTAACGGAAATAACAAATATTCGGCCGGAAGTATTAGAAAACGTTGAAGAATTCACTAATACCTTGAAACCAGATAAAAAGATAACGAAACAAATTACGGAACAAATTTTAGAAATTAAACCCATTGAACAAACTGAATTATTTATCGGAGAAAATGTGGAAACTTTAAAATCTTTACCCCACGAAGAAAAAAGAATAGATGCTAAGCCTATAGAAATGTATCCGATAAGTCAAAGTAGCATTTTAGTACATGAAACTGAAAAACATATGTCTTCGGAAAAACCTACTCAGGCTGAAAATGCAAATGTATCCTTTAATACGAGTCAAAGCGTCATAATAGAAGAAGCCATTCAAGACGACTCGGAATACAGTTTTATAACGGACAAGGAAATTCTAAAAACAGCTGAAAAAACTATTACCCCGTTAGCACACGTACAATGTACAGAAAATATTTTAGGTTCTCAGCTCACGGAGCTTGTTACTCCTACAATACAAACAGAAACGACAAATGTGACACCTACAGCTATAATTCCACTCGTTATCACTGACAAAGAATGCATTCAACATGAAACTGAACTGTTAGTACAAAAACCAAAACAACAAAAAATTAAAGAAGGTTTCAAAGTTTCCAGTGAAATAGAAGTAACATCCGAATTCGTAACTGAGGAAGCGCAATCCTACATACCCAAATTGCCAACATTAGTGAAGAGTGCAGTTGCGTCGACTAATGCAGAACATCATGAAATAATTATTTCAGAACAAGAAACTCATATTGACGGTAAGTTTTTCCTAATTCTTTTTCTCCCTACTTTTGATTAAATGATTTTATTGTATTGGTTTTTTAAAATAGTCGATCCATCTAATAGCTAACATAAAAATAGGTAATTTATGGAACGTTTATCCCTATAATAATGCGGAGTTGCCACTTTATTCAGTATAATTAATTGCATTTAATTATAATTAGTTAGTAATGGGCATTTGCGTCGAATAATACTCCAATAGCAACTAGAAATCTGGAGGTCAAGACTAGTGTGCAAATTTTTATAGCTTTCATTTATCTAAATAAATTTGTGACCTCATGGTCCATGGACGGATCGGTCTTCTAACAGTACCAAGCAAGTTGAGTGTAATCGTACTTGGACTTTGGAGTAATACATAATTTCGTTATTGTATTTTTCAATTCCCGAATCGTACGTTGACACTAATGACTGAAATATACTAAATGACACTAATGACTGTACACTAATGTATCTAAAATAAAACATACGTATACAAGAAAGCAAGTCTCGTTACCTATACCTACAACGTATGAATAAAGTTTTTAGATGGTCTCGTATTCTTTGATCCTTATGAAATAATAGGAGTTACCTAGTATAAAAAAAAAACAAAGATAATTGCGTATCAATGACTACTGAGCTAACTGCCCTTGCTGTCCCATCTCAATAATCGACTTTTTTTAATAACATGTATTGTGTCCGGTACTTATGCATTATTTAAAAGTTATTTTAGAAAACAGATAGGTCAAAACGCTGGAGAAAATTTTCACAGATGAATGTAACGATTTTGATGAAATTTTACGTATTAATAATTGATAGTGTTTTATTATTTTATTAAATTTTCGTCCCATGATACAATACAATACAATACAAAACACTTTATTGTACACACATGATAGAAAACAAAAATATATAAAATTAATAGACACAAACAAACAATTAAACATGATCATCAACATCCAAGGACGACCGGTAATTCTAACAGTCCGTTGAGAGATTTAACGTGCTATTAAAGTAACTAACAGAGCATGGCAAAATTAGGCCTTGTCCTTACACAGTATAAAAAGAACCTCCTTTTTTTAAAATCGGTTAAAAAAGTCGCCCGCCGTCTCTGTACAAATTCAAAAACTATGGATTGTATTTTCATACTGTTTTCACCAATCGACGGAGAAATTCATGAGGGAGATTTAGGCGTAGGTATAATTTATTAAGGTAGCCATACACGGTAGGGTGTACTTGACACCTTTGCTTGAACAGTTACACCCGTCCTGAATAAGCTCAGTTGAAGCCATGGTCCCGGAAGCGGCGAGCGCAGATCTCAAGGCTGTGGTGTTAAGTAATAGATTTTTTGTTTGTTTTATTGAAAAGAAGGAATTTTAAACCAGGATACCGTTAACGAGTTTTTCTAATAATTTTTCGTAGGCTGCTGCTCTTTGATTTTTATCGTAGTATTCCTTATTTTTCACGTGCCAGAGATAATGTTTAAACTTGTATATGTTTATAAACTCTTCCACCACTGGGTTCCGACTTTAAGGCGTCATATTCAAAGCTATAGCGCTGCGCACCTCCTCTCGCAATTACTGCGCAACTGACGCCTACGCAGAAGATGGCATATGTCCTTTTTTTAAGGATAGCTTACTACACTTGTGTCAGAGGGTCATTCTGGTGTCAACCTTATCCAGTTGGCTCTAAAATGGCATGGGTACGCGACCCCGGCCCCTCGAGCCACCACTGCCGCTCTCCCTGTCCTTCCGCGGCTCTGGTGTCCTTTTTCCTCTACCCCTCGTCCTGTTACTGGTGGTAGGGTGATCCCGAACGGGTTGGTACCACCACCTAGTTTATTTCTACCGCCAAGCAGTAGTGCGTTCTAGTGGAAGGGCTAGGCAGCCGCTCCTATCTACACTATCCTTCCCCGGGACGTGATGGGCCAGACGCTGCCTGGAACATGCGGAGACTACGTCCGGGCTGTGGTGCGGACGTGGGGGGGCCGGGGCGGTGTACAGGGAGACCCGATGTGAACGGTTTCCGTCGGCCGCCTGCCGGTTAGTAGGGGACCTGAACCCGGGGACTCCCCTTCAAACTCCCTCCCCAGGTAGCTGTCCCGCCAACCAAAATCCCGTCGTGCAGTTGTCATGCCAGAGTGGGAGACTGGAGTGGATCCTGGCAATCGCACGCAGGGAGGCATCGGGGGCCCTTCCGTGTCTCGCACCTTGTCCTTTTACGGGCCGCGTGACTGTCTGGCACTTTGCTCCCAACCTCTTTTTCTAGGGCATCGTTTTGGCTCCATCACGGCCATCTCTATTCCTATTACTCTAAATTTTAGTACGAAGGCAAGAACTAAAAACTGCAGGGTCACTACGGCGGCTACGTTATCCCCACTTAAAGTAGACGTCTGCAATGTCAGGGGTCTACATACCAACATCAACGCCGCCCACTACCACCTTGAGACGGCGCGGCCTGCTCTGCTCTTTTTAACGGAGACTCAAATATCTACTCCTGATGATGTTTCGTACCTGAACTACCCCGGCTATGTGCTAGAGCACTGTTTCCTACGTAAAGCTGGGGTGTGCATCTTCATCAGGGGTGATATTTGTTGTCGCCGCCTTCGTAACCTCGAGCATCTGGACCTGTCAATTTTATGGCTATGCGTAGATCAAGGCAGTCGTACTCGCATATACGCATGCCTCTACAGGTCCCATGCCAGTGAGCTGGGATCTTCTCATTTAATTGAGAACGTCCAAGAGGGGACTGAATGTGCTCTCGAACAGTACCCATCCGCGGAGGTGGTGGTCCTTGGTGACTTCAACGCTCATCATAAAGAGTGGTTGGGGTCCCGGACTGCTGACCTCTAGGGTAGGTTTGTTTGCGAGTTGGCCTTGGCATATGGCTTTACACAGCTGGTGACACAGCCCACCCGTGTGCCATGGATATTGAAGGCCATGAGCCCTCTCTTTTGGATGTTCTGCTGACCACAAACCCTGATGGATACAGTGTCGTGGTCGATGCCCCTTTGGGATCATCTGACCACTGCCTTATCCGCACATCGGCCCCTGTAACTTATACTGGCCGCCCAGAAGCGTCAGGTTCCCGCAGTGTCTGGCGGTATAGGTCAGCAGATTGGGATGGACTCCGTAAATTTGCTTTGCGTCCTTCCTATGGAGGCGATACTGTTTCTCTTCCGATGATCTCGACACCTGTGCGGACTGCGTCAGGGATGTGGTGATATTGGGGATGGAAATTTTCATTCCAACACCACAATACCGATGGGGCGCCGTAGTCGACCACAATACAATAGTGCCTGTGCCGCCACTGCGCGCCTCACGCAGTCCGCATACCTGTCTTGGCAATTTGCCAGTAGGTGTCGGGCTCCTAACATCAAAGAGGAGAAGCAAAAGTTCAATGTTGCCTCCAGATCCAACAAGAGGGCTATCGCTAAGGCCAAGGCAGACCACATTTGCCGGTTTGGTGAGCGTCTGAAGAGGTGTGGTAGTCAATTTTTTTGGTCGCTTGCCAAGTCTGTACAAGGCAATTTCTGCCAGCCGGGTCTCTCGTCACTGCGTAAGTCTGACAACAGTCTGTCTCATTGTGCAAAGGAGAAAGCCGATGTCTTGGCTGGATCCTTTGCTTTAAACTCGACTTTGGACGCCAGTGGAGCCGTACCACTCGAAATTCCACGATGCGAGTGCTCCTGCCTAAAATCCGCATCACTCAGCGTGCTGTAAGGCGGGAGCTCCGGCTCCTTGATGTCCATAAGTCAAGTGGGCCTGACGGTATTCCTGCAGTGGTTCTTAAGACGTGCGCCTCTGAGTTGACTCCCGTTCTAACGCGTCTGTACCGTCTATCTTACGACACCAGCCAGGTTCCATCATCGTGAAAGACTGCTCGTGTCCATCCGATCCCCAAAAAGGGTGACCGGTCGGACCCTGCTATTATATAGTTACAGGCCGATAGCGGTCACGTCCTTGTTCTCCAAGGTCATTTTTTTTTGTTTACGCGGCGAAAGTGAATTATTACTACCGCCCAGTATTCAAGGGGAACGACTGAGCGGTTGTGTTGGGTTCACCGTGCCTTACGACCCGACGTTGAGCCGCCCGGAAAGATGGGAAAAGTCGGGCGACCGCCGGGCTGAGTCCCTAACCTATGTACACCGCACGGCATACCAACCAAAACTCCGCGGTGGCAATCTTCGGCGCATTAGGAACGGCTGCGGGCTTCTTCCAACTCACATCTAAGTTGTCGTCCGCTACCGCCCCTGCGCGTACCGCTATTGCGGTCCGTCTCCTGTTGTTGGGGAGGCTCAGAAGCCCCCGTACACCGAAGGACGCCCTCGGCGTCAAAGGTTGCGTGAGGCCTAACCGCCACACTGCTGTCCATCACGAGGGTCACAAAAGTTGGCTAGACTAATAGGTTGACGGCCCCTTCCGCCCACCCGTAACACCCGGAGGCCCCTATTAGTCGCCTTCTACGACAGGCAGGGGATACCGTGGTGGAATTGTCCAAACGCCCCCAATCCACAGGGCGGGAGACGTCGGTCAGTCGTCCACCCGACGCCTCCTACGTCTCGTCTGGCGGCGGGAAGGATCACCTCTCCAAGGTCATGGAGCGAGTTGTTAATGCTCAGCTCCTGAGGTATCTTGAGGATCACCAGCTGATTAGCGATCGTCAATACGGTTTCCGCTGTGGTCGTTCAGCTGGTGATCTTCTTGTGTACCTCAAGCACCGCTGGGTGGAGGCCGTGGAGAGCAAGGGCGAGGCTATAGGTGTTGGTTTGGATATAGCAAAGGCGTTCGACAGGGTATGGCACAGAGCTATTCTAGCGAAGTTACCATCTTATGGAATCTCCGAGGGACTCTGCAAGTGGATTGCTAGCTTCCTGGATGGTCGGAGCATTACAGTTGTCGTTGACAGCTGCAGCTCTATAACCAAATCCGTCAATGCCGGTGTTCCCCAAGGCTCGGTGCTATCGCCCACGCTCTTCATTCTTCATATCAATGACTTGTTGGATTCCATCGACAACATGCATTGCTATGCCGATGACAGTACGTGCCATGCGCAATACATCGGCCAACAGAATATCCCTCGGCGCACAGTCGAAGAAAGACGGTCACAACTTGTGTCTGAAGTCGGAAGCTCTCTGGGGCGGGCTTCTGAATGGGGTGAAAGAAATCTAGTCCAATTCAACCCATCGAAGACACAAGCTTGCGCGTTCACTGCTAAGAAGGACCCATTCGTCATGGCGCCACAGTTTCAAGGAGTTTCTCTCCACATGTCGAATAGCATTGGGATCCTTGGCGTCGAAATTTCCAGTGACGTCAAGTTTGGGAGTCATTTGGAGGACAAATCCAAATTGGCCAGCATAAAGTTGGGAATCCGGAACAGAGCCAAGCGGTACTTCACGTCCGGCCATAGACTGGCGCTTTATATAGTGCAAGTCCGACCGCACGTGGAGTACTGCTCACACCTCTGGGCAGGGGCCCCCAAACACATGCTAAACCCACTTGACTCCCTACAACGACGGGCACTTCGCATCGTCGATGATCCCAATCTCACGGACAAAGTGGAGGCACTGGATATGCGGAGAGACATTAGTTCTCTCTGTATATTCTACCGCCTCTTCCATGGGGAGTGCTCTGAGGAACTGTTTAATATGGTGCCCGCCTCGCCTTTTTACCATCGCACCACTCGCCATCGCAGTGGAGTTCATCCGTACTACGTCGAATCCATCCGTAGTAGCACGGTGCGTTTTCAACTGTCTTTTTTGCCGCGCAAGTGCAAACTGTGGAATGGACTCCCTGCATCGGTGTTTCCCGAGCGCTATGACTTGTCCTCCTTTAAAGGAGGTATAAAAAGAGTTCTCACCTCCCGGTAGGTAAGGGCTTGGTTGTGCCTCTGGCATTGCTCTAGTCCATGGGCGGCGGATGCCGCTTACTATCAGGCGGACCGCTTGCTCGTTTGCCTACTAAGACATTAAAAAAAACACGCATTTTAAAGTTTAAAAACCTGGTCACATATAATGTGGTAACTGGAAAGCCCTTTAAAAGATGGATATAATATTAATCCTTATTAAATTAAATACGTTAGTATCTAAAGCTTCTCATTCACATTATCAACTCCCTTTACGTCAAGCAATTTAAATTAGTACTATGAAGCGGTAAAATAAATTCAAGTAATCTCACAATGAAGCGCGCCGAACGCACTCGCCCGCTGTTGAAGCGCGCTGAGAGAGACACACTACGAAAGAAAAAAATATTAGGCATATAATATGCTTTGCTACCCGTGCGAGGCCGAGGCGAGTCGCTAGTAATGATAATAAGGCCTTGTTTCACAACTTACGAGTAAATGCTACTCGTCCCATAATTGTATATCTACCTAAGCCGACCACATGTATGGCACTCTCTAATCTAGGACAACGGACTTATTTTATTAGGTCAGCCCACTGCACCTGAAGGTAATCGGAGTCGGGTCCAGAAAAAGTGTTTACTGACGAGAAATGATTATCCGTTGCCAGTCAACACAATTATGCCAATTTTTTTGAACCTGATATAAACAGCTGAGCCTGGAAATTTCACACTCTCATGCCGTGATTTAGCACTTTACTTATGGTGGTCACTATTCGGGCGGGTATATTAATATGCCCTACCACCAGGAACCTCTTAGTATTACACGACATGTATATTACAAGTGATAGGTTATTTGTAATAGGGAACATGTGGTTAATGCCTATTACCATTTAGCGGATACATTACTATTCCACGCTAATACTGAACAGAAATTTTCTAAGTAGTACCTGTGTGCTGAGTAGAAACAACCCAATATCATTTCAAACTACCCGGGCCGCCAAACCAAGACCTGAATACGCAATCTTACTATATACGTTATATAATTATGTCAACGTTTTAATACCAAAAATAATAAACTCTAAATTAATCAAAATTATTATTAGTAACTAGCTTTTGCCCGCGGCTCCGCCCGCGTTAAAAAGTTTTTCCGGGATAAAAGTCCCGCTCTATGTTTTCCCGGGATGAAAAGTAGCCAATGTGTTAATCCAGGACATGATGTATCCGTGTGCCAAATTTCATAGAAATCCGTTCAGTAGTTTTTGCGTGAAAGAGGAACAAACATCCATACATCCAAACATACAAACATCCAGACATTCTTACAAACTTTCGCCTTTATAATATTAGTAGTACTATATTTTAAATATAAATAGTCTTGTTGAGATAAAACCGTAACTATACTAGATCATAAATATTAACCAAATGACAGATACTAAACATCCTACTATCCTACTAATATTATAAAGGCGAAAGTTTGTAAGAATGTCTGGATGTATGGATGTTTGTTCCTCTTTCACGCAAAAACTACTGAACGGATTTCGATGAAATTTGGCACACGGGTAAATCATGATCTAGGACATGTCCTTGATTAACACATAGGCTACTTTTTATCCCGGGGAAACATAAACCAGGACTTTAATCCCGGAAATCATTTTAATGCGGGCGGAGCCGCGGGCAAAAGCTAGTTTATAATATAAAAGTATTATGATTTTTTCACTTAGGTATACTCCGTCCAACCATTTATTTAACTTTTGACATACCTATCCACGCCTATGACATTTTATATTTATTGGCAAGGAATCAAAAACAAAATAATTGACTACTTTATGGACGTCTTTTTTCTTTTCTATAGTGAAGCGACTCGTGTTCAGCTCCGATATTAATTATCGATCGATATTCGTTAAGCCCACTGATTGTGTATCAAAGATAATTCAAATCTTTTTCATTGATAAATAAAATGTACCGGTGTAAATTAATAGTTTTTTTTTTTATATATGCGTAAGTATATCATAACAAAAAAAAACTATTAAAGTTTAATATTGACAAAAGTTAGATTGGATATATAATATAAACGTACAGAATTAATTTATACACACACGCACACGCCTTTTATGCCCGAAGGGGTAGGCAGAGGCGCAACTAGTGCACCCACTTTTCGCCGTTATTCCGTCCCATGATGTGATAGTGCGAGCTTATCGCCATATTGGGCACAAATTCCAGACTCCGAGATGATACTGAATAGCAACATAAATTAAATTGATTGTTACAAGAAATCCAATCTGTAACGCATTAGTACTACCCCAATTCATTATAACCGAACTGTCAAAAGTTAAATAAATGGTTGGAAATAGTTTAGTATATCTAACAGATGTGAATAAAAAAACTTAGTTATCATTAATTAAATCACTTATTAACAAGTCGGTACCTACATGTAAATTTATTACTACCTTACATTAACAAGTAAATTACCACCCGCATACTATTTACAACACCGTCAACAATTTCTGATATCGCTGAAATGTTTAGAAGATATAAATAATTGCAGTTGCCCTCAACTAAAAAGTAAAAATACATTTCAATTTAATATTTTTACAGAAAAATCAGAAATAGCTTCAGTGTCTTCTAAATCATCAGACGTTGAAGAGACCGAAGAAATCATTACGAAATTCACAAAATCTCCAGGAACGTCTGAACCAAAGCAAATAAAGACAAAAAGAACAATTATCAGGAAGAAAAATAAAAAATCAAATACGGATATGATTGAAGGAGATGTAGTTATAGAAGAAACTTTAGACGACGACGAACCCAAGGAAGTTACTGAACAAAAACATGAAGTAAATATAGAAGAATATGATGGAGAAGAACTACATACCATTGAAGATTCAGAAAAAAGTAAAATAGAAATGCCTGATGAATACCTGAACATACCGAAAATGGTTAGTCAAGTACATATTGAAGAAGTGATAGAAGAGGATCTATCACAAAAGGAAGAAACTAAATCAACAAAACGAAAAATAAAAAAGAAAACCGTATTCACGGATAGACAGCATGCAGTAACGATTGCAGAGGAAGGGAAACCTTTACTTGTGACTATTTTAGACAAAGAAGAAACTATTCCTAAAGACGAAGAAATTATTGAACTCCCGGAGGAGACAACAGTGGAAGAGACGAAAACTACAGAAGGTAAGCCTAAACAACGCAAAGTCACAAGGCGCATCATCAAAAAGAGAGTAGGTCCTAAACTCGAAACTACACAAATCACCACTGAACAAGAGGACGACGAACAGCCTATCGTTTCCGTACACAAAACAGAGGAACTCATAGAAGACACTACCACACCACTCGCAGATTTACACAAACCCGAGAAAGCTAAACCGGTTGAGGAAGCCCCTGAAAAGGTTGAAGTGACGCAAGTACGCACAGAAACTGGGGACGTCAAGACCGTCAAGACCACAAAACGAGTGATCAAGAAAAAGAGAGGCCTCAAAGAAGAGGTCACTGAAATTACCACCATAGAAAAGGATGATGAGGCGCCGATCACCACCGTCACTGTAAAAGAAGAAAGTGCTCCGGAAGAGACCAAACCGGTAGAAATCGTTGAACTGCCCGAAGAAACTACGGTAGAGGAAACAGAATCACCAGAAGGTAAGCCAAAACAACGCAAAATCACAAGACGCATCATCAAAAAGAGAGTAGGTCCTAAACTCGAAACGACACAAATCACCACTGAACAAGAGGATGACGAACAGCCTATCGTTTCGGTACACAAAACAGAAGAACTCATAGAAGACACTACCACACCACTCGCAGATTTACACAAACCCGAGAAAGCTAAACCGGTTGAGGAAGCCCCTGAAAAGGTTGAAGTGACGCAAGTACGCACAGAAACTGGGGACGTCAAGACCGTCAAGACCACAAAACGAGTGATCAAGAAAAAGAGAGGCCCCAAAGAAGAGGTCACTGAAATTACCACCATAGAAAAGGACGATGAGGCACCAGTCACCACCGTCACTGTGAAAGAAGAGAGTGCTCCGGAAGAAACCAAGCCGGTAGAAATCGTTGAACTGCCTGAAGAAACCACGGTAGAGGAAACGGAATCACCAGAAGGTAAGCCAAAACAACGCAAAATCACAAGACGCATCATCAAAAAGAGAGTAGGTCCTAAACTCGAAACCACACAAATCACCACTGAACAAGAGGACGACGAACAGCCTATCGTTTCCGTACACAAAACAGAGGAACTCATAGAAGACACTACCACACCACTCGCAGATTTACACAAACCCGAGAAAGCTAAACCGGTTGAGGAAGCCCCTGAAAAGGTTGAAGTGACGCAAGTACGCACAGAAACTGGGGACGTCAAGACCGTCAAGACCACAAAACGAGTGATCAAGAAAAAGAGAGGCCCCAAAGAAGAGGTCACTGAAATTACCACCATAGAAAAGGACGATGAGGCACCAGTCACCACCGTCACTGTGAAAGAAGAGAGTGCTCCGGAAGAAACCAAGCCGGTAGAAATCGTTGAACTGCCTGAAGAAACCACGGTAGAGGAAACGGAATCACCAGAAGGTAAGCCAAAACAACGCAAAATCACAAGACGCATCATCAAAAAGAGAGTAGGTCCTAAACTCGAAACCACACAGATCACCACTGAACAAGAGGACGACGAACAGCCTATCGTTTCCGTACACAAAACAGAAGAACTCATAGAAGACACTACCACACCACTCGCAGATTTACACAAACCCGAGAAAGCTAAACCGGTTGAGGAAGCCCCTGAAAAGGTTGAAGTGACGCAAGTACGCACAGAAACTGGGGACGTCAAGACCGTCAAGACCACAAAACGAGTGATCAAGAAAAAGAGAGGCCCCAAAGAAGAAGTCGCTGAAATTACCACCATAGAAAAGGACGATGAGGCACCAGTCACCACCGTCACTGTGAAAGAAGAGAGTGCTCCGGAAGAAACCAAGCCGGTAGAAATCGTTGAACTGCCTGAAGAAACCACGGTAGAGGAAACGGAATCACCAGAAGGTAAGCCAAAACAACGCAAAATCACAAGACGCATCATCAAAAAGAGAGTAGGTCCTAAACTCGAAACCACACAGATCACCACTGAACAAGAGGACGACGAACAGCCTATCGTTTCCGTACACAAAACAGAAGAACTCATAGAAGACACTACCACACCACTCGCAGATTTACACAAACCCGAGAAAGCTAAACCGGTTGAGGAAGCCCCTGAAAAGGTTGAAGTGACGCAAGTACGCACAGAAACTGGGGACGTCAAGACCGTCAAGACCACAAAACGAGTGATCAAGAAAAAGAGAGGCCCCAAAGAAGAGGTCACTGAAATTACCACCATAGAAAAGGACGATGAGGCACCAGTTACCACCGTCACTGTGAAAGAAGAGAGTGCTCCGGAAGAATCCAAACCGGTAGAAATCGTTGAACTACCTGAAGAAACCACGGTAGAGGAAACGGAATCACCAGAAGGTAAGCCAAAACAACGCAAAATCACAAGACGCATCATCAAAAAGAGAGTAGGTCCTAAACTCGAAACCACACAAATCACCACTGAACAAGAGGACGACGAACAGCCTATCGTTTCCGTACACAAAACAGAGGAACTCATAGAAGACACTACTACACCACTCGCAGATTTACACAAACCCGAGAAAGCTAAACCGGTTGAGGAAGCCCCTGAAAAGGTTGAAGTGACGCAAGTACGCACAGAAACTGGGGACGTCAAGACCGTCAAGACCACAAAACGAGTGATCAAGAAAAAGAGAGGCCCCAAAGAAGAGGTCACTGAAATTACCACCATAGAAAAGGACGATGAGGCACCAGTCACCACCGTCACTGTGAAAGAAGAGAGTGCTCCGGAAGAAACCAAGCCGGTAGAAATCGTTGAACTACCTGAAGAAACCACGGTAGAGGAAACGGAATCACCAGAAGGTAAGCCAAAACAACGCAAAATCACAAGACGCATCATCAAAAAGAGAGTAGGTCCTAAACTCGAAACCACACAGATCACCACTGAACAAGAGGACGACGAACAGCCTATCGTTTCCGTACACAAAACAGAGGAACTCATAGAAGACACTACCACACCACTCGCAGATTTACACAAACCCGAGAAAGCTAAACCGGTTGAGGAAGCCCCTGAAAAGGTTGAAGTGACGCAAGTACGCACAGAAACTGGGGACGTCAAGACCGTCAAGACCACAAAACGAGTGATCAAGAAAAAGAGAGGCCCCAAAGAAGAGGTCACTGAAATTACCACCATAGAAAAGGACGATGAGGCACCAGTCACCACCGTCACTGTGAAAGAAGAGAGTGCTCCGGAAGAAACCAAGCCGGTAGAAATCGTTGAACTGCCTGAAGAAACCACGGTAGAGGAAACGGAATCACCAGAAGGTAAGCCAAAACAACGCAAAATCACAAGACGCATCATCAAAAAGAGAGTAGGTCCTAAACTCGAAACCACACAAATCACCACTGAACAAGAGGACGACGAACAGCCTATCGTTTCCGTACACAAAACAGAGGAACTCATAGAAGACACTACCACACCACTCGCAGATTTACACAAACCCGAGAAAGCTAAACCGGTTGAGGAAGCCCCTGAAAAGGTTGAAGTGACGCAAGTACGCACAGAAACTGGGGACGTCAAGACCGTCAAGACCACAAAACGAGTGATCAAGAAAAAGAGAGGCCCCAAAGAAGAGGTCACTGAAATTACCACCATAGAAAAGGACGATGAGGCACCAGTCACCACCGTCACTGTGAAAGAAGAGAGTGCTCCGGAAGAAACCAAGCCGGTAGAAATCGTTGAACTACCTGAAGAAACCACGGTAGAGGAAACGGAATCACCAGAAGGTAAGCCAAAACAACGCAAAATCACAAGACGCATCATCAAAAAGAGAGTAGGTCCTAAACTCGAAACCACACAGATTACCACTGAACAAGAGGACGACGAACAGCCTATCGTTTCCGTACACAAAACAGAGGAATTCATAGAAGACACTACCACACCACTCGCAGATTTACACAAACCCGAGAAAGCTAAACCGGTTGAGGAAGCCCCTGAAAAGGTTGAAGTGACGCAAGTACGCACAGAAACTGGGGACGTCAAGACCGTCAAGACCACAAAACGAGTGATCAAGAAAAAGAGAGGCCCCAAAGAAGAGGTCACTGAAATTACCACCATAGAAAAGGACGATGAGGCACCAGTCACCACCGTCACTGTGAAAGAAGAGAGTGCTCCGGAAGAAACCAAGCCGGTAGAAATCGTTGAACTACCTGAAGAAACCACGGTAGAGGAAACGGAATCACCAGAAGGTAAGCCTAAACAACGTAAAGTCACAAAACGCGTCATCAAAAAGAGAGTAGGCCCCAAACTCGAAACCACACAAATCACTACTGAACAAGTGGATGACGAACAACCTATCATTTCCGTTCACAAAACAGAGGAAATCATTGATGACACTACCACACCACTCACAGACTTACACAAACCTGAGAAGGCTAAACCAATCGAAGAAACTCCCGAGAAGGTTGAAGTAACACAAGTACGCACAGAAACAGGTGACGTCAAAACTATTAAGACCACAAAACGTGTGATCAAGAAAAAGAGAGGCCCCAAAGAAGAGGTCACTGAAATTACCACCATAGAAAAGGATGATGAGGCACCAGTCACCACCGTCACTGTGAAAGAAGAGAGTGCTCCGGAAGAAACCAAGCCGGTAGAAATCGTTGAACTGCCTGAAGAAACCACGGTAGAGGAAACGGAATCACCAGAAGGTAAGCCAAAACAACGCAAAATCACAAGACGCATCATCAAAAAGAGAGTAGGTCCTAAACTCGAAACCACACAGATCACCACTGAACAAGAGGACGACGAACAGCCTATCGTTTCCGTACACAAAACAGAGGAACTCATGGAAGACACTACCACACCACTCGCAGATTTACACAAACCCGAGAAAGCTAAACCGGTTGAGGAAGCCCCTGAAAAGGTTGAAGTGACGCAAGTACGCACAGAAACTGGGGACGTCAAGACCGTCAAGACCACAAAACGAGTGATCAAGAAAAAGAGAGGCCCCAAAGAAGAGGTCACTGAAATTACCACCATAGAAAAGGATGATGAGGCACCAGTCACCACCGTCACTGTGAAAGAAGAGAGTGCTCCGGAAGAAACCAAGCCGGTAGAAATCGTTGAACTACCTGAAGAAACCACGGTAGAGGAAACGGAATCACCAGAAGGTAAGCCAAAACAACGCAAAATCACAAGACGCATCATCAAAAAGAGAGTAGGTCCTAAACTCGAAACCACACAAATCACCACTGAACAAGAGGACGACGAACAGCCTATCAATTCCGTACACAAAACAGAGGAACTCATTGACGACACTACAACACCACTCGCAGATTTACACAAACCCGAGAAAGCTAAACCGGTTGAGGAAGCCCCTGAAAAGGTTGAAGTGACGCAAGTACGCACAGAAACTGGGGACGTCAAGACCGTCAAGACCACAAAACGAGTGATCAAGAAAAAGAGAGGCCCCAAAGAAGAGGTCACTGAAATTACCACCATAGAAAAGGACGATGAGGCACCAGTCACCACCGTCACTGTGAAAGAAGAGAGTGCTCCGGAAGAAACCAAGCCGGTAGAAATCGTTGAACTACCTGAAGAAACCACGGTAGAGGAAACGGAATCACCAGAAGGTAAGCCAAAACAACGCAAAATCACAAGACGCATCATCAAAAAGAGAGTAGGTCCTAAACTCGAAACCACACAGATCACCACCGAACAAGAGGACGACGAACAGCCTATCGTTTCCGTACACAAAACAGAGGAACTCATAGAAGACACTACCACACCACTCGCAGATTTACACAAACCCGAGAAAGCTAAACCGGTTGAGGAAGCCCCTGAAAAGGTTGAAGTGACGCAAGTACGCACAGAAACTGGGGACGTCAAGACCGTCAAGACCACAAAACGAGTGATCAAGAAAAAGAGAGGCCCCAAAGAAGAGGTCACTGAAATTACCACCATAGAAAAGGACGATGAGGCACCAGTCACCACCGTCACTGTGAAAGAAGAGAGTGCTCCGGAAGAAACCAAGCTGGTAGAAATCGTTGAACTGCCTGAAGAAACCACGGTAGAGGAAACGGAATCACCAGAAGGTAAGCCTAAACAACGTAAAGTCACAAGACGCACCATCAAAAAGAGAGTAGGTCCCAAACTCGAAACCACACAAATCACTACTGAACAATTGGATGACGAACAACCTATCATTTCCGTACACAAAACAGAGGAACTCATAGAAGACACTACCACACCACTCACAGATTTACACAAACCCGAGAAAGCTAAACCGGTTGAGGAAGCCCCTGAAAAGGTTGAAGTGACGCAAGTACGCACAGAAACTGGGGACGTCAAGACCATCAAGACCACAAAACGAGTGATCAAGAAAAAGAGAGGCCCCAAAGAAGAAGTCACTGAAATTACCACCATAGAAAAGGACGATGAGGCACCAGTCACCACCGTCACTGTGAAAGAAGAGAGTGCTCCGGAAGAAACCAAGCCGGTAGAAATCGTTGAACTACCTGAAGAAACCACGGTAGAGGAAACGGAATCACCAGAAGGTAAGCCTAAACAACGTAAAGTCACAAAACGCGTCATCAAAAAGAGAGTAGGCCCCAAACTCGAAACCACACAAATCACTACTGAACAAGTGGATGACGAACAGCCTATCATTTCCGTTCACAAAACAGAGGAAATCCTTGATGACACTACCACACCACTCACAGACTTACACAAACCTGAGAAGGCTAAACCAATCGAAGAAACTCCCGAGAAGGTTGAAGTAACACAAGTACGCACAGAAACAGGTGACGTCAAAACTATTAAGACCACAAAACGTGTGATCAAGAAAAAGAGAGGCCCCAAAGAAGAGGTCACTGAAATTACCACCATTGAAAAGGACGATGAGGCACCTGTCACCACCGTCACTGTGAAAGAAGAGACGGCTCCGGAAGAAACCAAACCGGTAGAAATCGTTGAACTGCCTGAAGAAACCACGGTAGAGGAAACGGAATCACCAGAAGGTAAGCCAAAACAACGCAAAATCACAAGACGCATCATCAAAAAGAGAGTAGGTCCTAAACTCGAAACCACACAGATCACCACCGAACAAGAGGACGACGAACAGCCTATCGTTTCCGTACAAAAAACAGAGGAACTCATTGACGACACTACCACACCACTCGCAGATTTACACAAACCCGAGAAAGCTAAACCGGTTGAGGAAGCCCCTGAAAAGGTTGAAGTGACGCAAGTACGCACAGAAACTGGGGACGTCAAGACCGTCAAGACCACAAAACGAGTGATCAAGAAAAAGAGAGGCCCCAAAGAAGAGGTCACTGAAATTACCACCATAGAAAAGGACGATGAGGCACCTGTCACCACCGTCACTGTGAAAGAAGAGAGTGCTCCGGAAGAAACCGAACCGGTAGAAATCGTTGAACTGCCTGAAGAAACCACGGTAGAGGAAACGGAATCACCAGAAGGTAAGCCTAAACAACGTAAAGTCACAAGACGCACCATCAAAAAGAGAGTAGGTCCCAAACTCGAAACCACACAAATCACTACTGAACAATTGGATGACGAACAACCTATCATTTCCGTACACAAAACAGAGGAACTCATAGAAGACACTACCACACCACTCGCAGATTTACACAAACCCGAGAAAGCTAAACCGGTTGAGGAAGCCCCTGAAAAGGTTGAAGTGACGCAAGTACGCACAGAAACTGGGGACGTCCAGACCGTCAAGACCACAAAACGAGTGATCAAGAAAAAGAGAGGCCCCAAAGAAGAGGTCACTGAAATTACCACCATTGAAAAGGACGATGAGGCACCTGTCACCACCGTCACTGTGAAAGAAGAGACGGCTCCGGAAGAAACCAAGCCGGTAGAAATCGTTGAACTGCCTGAAGAAACCACGGTAGAGGAAACGGAATCACCAGAAGGTAAGCCTAAACAACGTAAAGTCACAAGACGCACCATCAAAAAGAGAGTAGGTCCCAAACTCGAAACCACACAGATTACCACTGAACAAGAGGACGACGAACAGCCTATCGTTTCCGTACACAAAACAGAGGAACTCATAGAAGACACTACCACACCACTCGCAGATTTACACAAACCCGAGAAAGCTAAACCGGTTGAGGAAGCCCCTGAAAAGGTTGAAGTGACGCAAGTACGCACAGAAACTGGGGACGTCAAGACCGTCAAGACCACAAAACGAGTGATCAAGAAAAAGAGAGGCCCCAAAGAAGAGGTCACTGAAATTACCACCATAGAAAAGGATGATGAGGCACCAGTCACCACCGTCACTGTGAAAGAAGAGAGTGCTCCGGAAGAAACCAAGCCGGTAGAAATCGTTGAACTACCTGAAGAAACCACGGTAGAGGAAACGGAATCACCAGAAGGTAAGCCTAAACAACGTAAAGTCACAAAACGCGTCATCAAAAAGAGAGTAGGCCCCAAACTCGAAACCACACAAATCACTACTGAACAATTGGATGACGAACAACCTATCATTTCCGTACACAAAACAGAGGAAATCCTTGATGACACTACCACACCACTCACAGATTTACACAAACCTGAGAAGGCTAAACCAATCGAAGAAACTCCTGAGAAGGTTGAAGTAACACAAGTACGAACAGAAACAGGTGACGTCAAAACTATTAAGACCACAAAACGTGTGATCAAAAAGAAGAAAGGCCTCAAGGAAGAGGTCACTGAAATAACGACCATAGAAAAAGATGATGAGACTCCTGTCACAACTGTCACTGTTAAAGAAGAGAGCGCTCCAGAGGAAGTTACGCCACTAGAAATCGTTGAGCTCCCTGAGGACATAACTGAAGAGGAAACGAAAACGCCTGAAGGTAAACCCAAACACACCAAAGTCACAAAACGCGTCATCAAAAAGAGAGTAGGCCCCAAACTCGAAACCACGCAAATCACTACTGAACAAGTTGATGACGAACAGCCTATCATTTCCGTACACAAAACAGAGGAACTCATTGACGATACTACAACACCACTCACAGATTTACACAAACCTGAGAAGGCTAAACCAATCGAAGAAGCTCCTGAGAAGATTGAAGTGACGCAAGTACGCACAGAAACTGGGGACGTCAAAACTATTAAGACCACAAAACGTGTGATCAAAAAGAAGAAAGGTCCCAAGGAGGAGGTCACTGAAATAACGACCATAGAAAAAGACGATGAGACTCCTGTCACAACTGTCACCGTTAAGGAAGAGAGCGCTCCAGAAGAAGTTACGCCAGTAGAAATCGTTGAGCTCCCTGAGGAAATAACTGAAGAGGAAACGAAAACGCCTGAAGGTAAGCCCAAACACACCAAAGTCACAAAACGCGTCATCAAAAAGAGAGTAGGCCCTAAACTCGAAACCACGCAAATCACTACTGAACAAGTGGATGACGAACAGCCTATCATTTCCGTACACAAAACAGAGGAAATCCTTGATGACACTACCACACCACTCACAGACTCACACAAACCTGAGAAGGCTAAACCAATCGAAGAAGCTCCTGAGAAGGTTGAAGTAACACAAGTACGAACAGAAACAGGTGACGTCAAAACTATTAAGACCACAAAACGTGTGATCAAAAAGAAGAAAGGTCCTAAGGAGGAGGTCACTGAAATAACGACCATAGAAAAAGACGATGAGACTCCTGTCACAACTGTCACCGTGAGAGAAGAGAGCGCTCCAGAGGAAGTTACGCCAGTAGAAATCGTTGAGCTCCCTGAGGAAATAACTGAAGAGGAAACTAAAACTCCTGAAGGAAAGCCCAAACACACCAAAGTCACAAAACGCGTCATCAAAAAGAGAGTAGGCCCCAAACTCGAAACCACACAAATCACTACTGAACAAGTGGATGACGAACAGCCTATCATTTCCGTACACAAAACAGAGGAACTCATTGATGATACTACAACACCACTCACAGATTTACACAAACCTGAGACGGCTAAACCAATCGAAGAAGCTCCTGAGAAAGTTGAAGTGACGCAAGTACGCACAGAAACTGGGGACATCAAAACTATTAAGACCACAAAACGTGTGATCAAAAAGAAGAAAGGTCCCAAGGAGGAGGTCACTGAAATAACGACCATAGAAAAAGACGATGAGACTCCTGTCACAACTGTCACCGTTAAGGAAGAGAGCGCTCCAGAAGAAGTTACGCCAGTAGAAATCGTTGAGCTCCCTGAGGAAATAACTGAAGAGGAAACGAAAACGCCTGAAGGTAAGCCCAAACACACCAAAGTCACAAAACGCGTCATCAAAAAGAGAGTAGGCCCCAAACTCGAAACCACACAAATCACTACTGAACAAGTGGATGACGAACAGCCTATCATTTCCGTACACAAAACAGAGGAACTCATTGACGACACTACAACACCACTCGCAGATTTACACAAACCCGAGAAAGCTAAACCGGTTGAGGAAGCCCCTGAAAAGGTTGAAGTGACGCAAGTACGCACAGAAACTGGGGACGTCAAGACCGTCAAGACCACAAAACGAGTGATCAAGAAAAAGAGAGGCCCCAAAGAAGAGGTCACTGAAATTACCACCATAGAAAAGGACGATGAGGCACCAGTCACCACCGTCACTGTGAAAGAAGAGAGTGCTCCGGAAGAAACCAAGCCGGTAGAAATCGTTGAACTGCCTGAAGAAACAACGGTAGAGGAAACTGAATCACCAGAAGGTAAGCCTATACAACGTAAAGTCACAAGACGCACCATCAAAAAGAGAGTAGGTCCCAAACTCGAAACCACACAAATCACCACTGAACAATTGGATGACGAACAACCTATCATTTCCGTACACAAAACAGAGGAAATCCTTGATGACACTACCACACCACTCACAGACTCACACAAACCTGAGAAGGCTAAACCAATCGAAGAAGCTCCTGAGAAGGTTGAAGTAACACAAGTACGAACAGAAACAGGTGACGTCAAAACTATTAAGACCACAAAACGTGTGATCAAAAAGAAGAAAGGTCCTAAGGAGGAGGTCACTGAAATAACGACCATAGAAAAAGACGATGAGACTCCTGTCACAACTGTCACCGTGAAAGAAGAGAGCGCTCCAGAGGAAGTTACGCCAGTAGAAATCGTTGAGCTTCCTGAAGAAATAACTGAAGAGGAAACAAAAACGCCTGAAGGTAAGCCCAAACACACCAAAGTCACAAAACGCGTCATCAAAAAGAGAGTAGGCCCCAAACTCGAAACCACACAAATCACTACTGAACAAGTGGATGATGAACAGCCTATCATTTCCGTACACAAAACAGAGGAACTCATTGATGATACTACAACACCACTCACAGATTTACACAAACCTGAGAAGGCTAAACCAATCGAAGAAGCTCCTGAGAAGGTTGAAGTGACGCAAGTACGCACAGAAACTGGGGACGTCAAAACTATTAAGACCACAAAACGTGTGATCAAAAAGAAGAAAGGTCCCAAGGAGGAGGTCACTGAAATAACGACCATAGAAAAAGACGATGAGACTCCTGTCACAACTGTCACCGTTAAGGAAGAGAGCGCTCCAGAAGAAGTTACGCCAGTAGAAATCGTTGAGCTCCCTGAGGAAATAACTGAAGAGGAAAAGAAAACGCCTGAAGGTAAGCCCAAACACACCAAAGTCACAAAACGCGTCATCAAAAAGAGAGTAGGCCCCAAACTCGAAACCACACAAATCACTACTGAACAAGTGGATGACGAACAGCCTATCATTTCCGTACACAAAACAGAGGAACTCATTGACGACACTACAACACCACTCACAGATTTACACAAACCTGAAAAGGCTAAACCAATCGAAGAAGCTCCTGAGAAGGTTGAAGTAACACAAGTACGAACAGAAACAGGTGACGTCAAAACTATTAAGACCACAAAACGTGTGATCAAAAAGAAGAAAGGCCCCAAGGAGGAAGTCACTGAAATAACGACCATAGAAAAAGACGATGAGACTCCTGTCACAACTGTCACCATTAAGGAAGAGAGCGCTCCTGAGGAATTTACGCCAGTAGAAATCGTTGAGCTCCCTGAGGAAATAACTGAAGAGGAAACGAAAACGCCTGAAGGTAAGCCCAAACACACCAAAGTCACAAAACGCGTCATCAAAAAGAGAGTAGGCCCCAAACTCGAAACCACACAAATCACTACTGAACAAGTGGATGACGAACAGCCTATCATTTCCGTACACAAAACAGAGGAACTCATTGACGACACTACAACACCACTCGCAGATTTACACAAACCCGAGAAAGCTAAACCGGTTGAGGAAGCCCCTGAAAAGGTTGAAGTGACGCAAGTACGCACAGAAACTGGGGACGTCAAGACCGTCAAGACCACAAAACGAGTGATCAAGAAAAAGAGAGGCCCCAAAGAAGAGGTCACTGAAATTACCACCATAGAAAAGGACGATGAGGCACCAGTCACCACCGTCACTGTGAAAGAAGAGAGTGCTCCGGAAGAAACCAAGCCGGTAGAAATCGTTGAACTGCCTGAAGAAACAACGGTAGAGGAAACTGAATCACCAGAAGGTAAGCCTATACAACGTAAAGTCACAAGACGCACCATCAAAAAGAGAGTAGGTCCCAAACTCGAAACCACACAAATCACCACTGAACAATTGGATGACGAACAACCTATCATTTCCGTACACAAAACAGAGGAAATCCTTGATGACACTACCACACCACTCACAGACTCACACAAACCTGAGAAGGCTAAACCAATCGAAGAAGCTCCTGAGAAGGTTGAAGTAACACAAGTACGAACAGAAACAGGTGACGTCAAAACTATTAAGACCACAAAACGTGTGATCAAAAAGAAGAAAGGTCCTAAGGAGGAGGTCACTGAAATAACGACCGTAGAAAAAGACGATGAGACTCCTGTCACAACTGTCACCGTGAAAGAAGAGAGCGCTCCAGAGGAAGTTACGCCAGTAGAAATCGTTGAGCTTCCTGAAGAAATAACTGAAGAGGAAACAAAAACGCCTGAAGGTAAGCCCAAACACACCAAAGTCACAAAACGCGTCATCAAAAAGAGAGTAGGCCCCAAACTCGAAACCACACAAATCACCACTGAACAAGTAGATGACGAACAGCCTATTATTTCCGTACACAAAACAGAGGAACTCATTGACGACACTACAACACCACTCACAGATTTACACAAACCTGACAAGTCTAAACCAATCGAAGAAGCTCCCGAGAAGGTTGAAGTAACACAAGTACGAACAGAAACAGGTGACGTCAAAACTATTAAGACCACAAAGCGTGTGATCAAAAAGAAGAAAGGCCCCAAACAAGAGGTCACTGAAATAACGACCATAGAAAAAGACGATGAGACTCCTGTCACAACTGTCACCGTTAAGGAAGAGAGCGCTCCTGAGGAATTTACGCCAGTAGAAATCGTTGAGCTCCCTGAAGAAATAACTGAAGAGGAAACGAAAACGCCTGAAGGTAAGCCCAAACACACCAAAGTCACAAAACGCGTCATCAAAAAGAGAGTAGGCCCCAAACTCGAAACCACACAAATCACTACTGAACAAGTGGATGACGAACAGCCTATCATTTCCGTACACAAAACAGAGGAACTCATTGACGACACTACAACACCACTCGCAGATTTACACAAACCCGAGAAAGCTAAACCGGTTGAGGAAGCTCCTGAAAAGGTTGAAGTGACGCAAGTACGCACAGAAACTGGGGACGTCAAGACCGTCAAGACCACAAAACGAGTGATCAAGAAAAAGAGAGGCCCCAAAGAAGAGGTCACTGAAATTACCACCATAGAAAAGGATGATGAGGCACCAGTCACCACCGTCACTGTGAAAGAAGAGAGTGCTCCGGAAGAAACCAAGCCGGTAGAAATCGTTGAACTACCTGAAGAAACCACGGTAGAGGAAACGGAATCACCAGAAGGTAAGCCTAAACAACGTAAAGTCACAAAACGCGTCATCAAAAAGAGAGTAGGCCCCAAACTCGAAACCACACAAATCACTACTGAACAATTGGATGACGAACAACCTATCATTTCCGTACACAAAACAGAGGAAATCCTTGATGACACTACCACACCACTCACAGACTTACACAAACCTGAGAAGGCTAAACCAATCGAAGAAACTCCTGAGAAGGTTGAAGTAACACAAGTACGAACAGAAACAGGTGACGTCAAAACTATTAAGACCACAAAACGTGTGATCAAAAAGAAGAAAGGCCTCAAGGAAGAGGTCACTGAAATAACGACCATAGAAAAAGATGATGAGACTCCTGTCACAACTGTCACTGTTAAAGAAGAGAGCGCTCCAGAGGAAGTTACGCCACTAGAAATCGTTGAGCTCCCTGAGGACATAACTGAAGAGGAAACGAAAACGCCTGAAGGTAAACCCAAACACACCAAAGTCACAAAACGCGTCATCAAAAAGAGAGTAGGCCCCAAACTCGAAACCACGCAAATCACTACTGAACAAGTTGATGACGAACAGCCTATCATTTCCGTACACAAAACAGAGGAACTCATTGACGATACTACAACACCACTCACAGATTTACACAAACCTGAGAAGGCTAAACCAATCGAAGAAGCTCCTGAGAAGATTGAAGTGACGCAAGTACGCACAGAAACTGGGGACGTCAAAACTATTAAGACCACAAAACGTGTGATCAAAAAGAAGAAAGGTCCCAAGGAGGAGGTCACTGAAATAACGACCATAGAAAAAGACGATGAGACTCCTGTCACAACTGTCACCGTTAAGGAAGAGAGCGCTCCAGAAGAAGTTACGCCAGTAGAAATCGTTGAGCTCCCTGAGGAAATAACTGAAGAGGAAACGAAAACGCCTGAAGGTAAGCCCAAACACACCAAAGTCACAAAACGCGTCATCAAAAAGAGAGTAGGCCCCAAACTCGAAACCACACAAATCACTACTGAACAAGTGGATGACGAACAACCTATCATTTCCGTACACAAAACAGAGGAAATCCTTGATGACACTACCACACCACTCACAGACTCACACAAACCTGAGAAGGCTAAACCAATCGAAGAAGCTCCTGAGAAGGTTGAAGTAACACAAGTACGAACAGAAACAGGTGACGTCAAAACTATTAAGACCACAAAACGTGTGATCAAAAAGAAGAAAGGTCCTAAGGAGGAGGTCACTGAAATAACGACCATAGAAAAAGACGATGAGACTCCTGTCACAACTGTCACCGTGAAAGAAGAGAGCGCTCCAGAGGAAGTTACGCCAGTAGAAATCGTTGAGCTCCCTGAGGAAATAACTGAAGAGGAAACGAAAACGCCTGAAGGTAAGCCCAAACACACCAAAGTCACAAAACGCGTCATCAAAAAGAGAGTAGGCCCTAAACTCGAAACCACGCAAATCACTACTGAACAAGTGGATGACGAACAGCCTATCATTTCCGTACACAAAACAGAGGAAATCCTTGATGACACTACCACACCACTCACAGACTCACACAAACCTGAGAAGGCTAAACCAATCGAAGAAGCTCCTGAGAAGGTTGAAGTAACACAAGTACGAACAGAAACAGGTGACGTCAAAACTATTAAGACCACAAAACGTGTGATCCAAAAGAAGAAAGGTCCTAAGGAGGAGGTCACTGAAATAACGACCATAGAAAAAGACGATGAGACTCCTGTCACAACTGTCACCGTGAAAGAAGAGAGCGCTCCAGAGGAAGTTACGCCAGTAGAAATCGTTGAGCTCCCTGAGGAAATAACTGAAGAGGAAACGAAAACGCCTGAAGGTAAGCCCAAACACACCAAAGTCACAAAACGCATCATCAAAAAGAGAGTAGGTCCCAAACTCGAAACCACACAAATCACCACTGAACAAGTAGATGACGAACAGCCTATCATTTCCGTACACAAAACAGAGGAACTCATTGATGATACTACTACACCACTCGCAGAATTACACAAACCTGAAAAGGCTAAACCAATCCAAGAAGCTCCTGAGAAGGTTGAAGTAACACAAGTACGAACAGAAACAGGTGACGTCAAAACTATTAAGACCACAAAACGTGTGATCAAAAAGAAGAAAGGCCCCAAGGAAGAGGTTACTGAAATAACGACTATAGAAAAGGATGATGAGACTCCTGTCACAACGGTCACCGTAAAAGAAGAGAGCGCTCCAGAGGAAGTTACTCCAGTAGAAATCGTTGAGCTCCCTGAGGAAATAACTGAAGAGGAAACGAAAACTCCTGAAGGTAAGCCCAAACACACCAAAGTCACAAAACGCATCATCAAAAAGAGAGTAGGTCCCAAACTCGAAACCACACAAATCACCACTGAACAAGTAGATGACGAACAGCCTATCATTTCCGTACACAAAACAGAGGAACTCATTGACGACACTACAACACCACTCACAGACTTACACAAACCTGAGAAGGCTAAACCAATCGAAGAAGCTCCCGAGAAGGTTGAAGTAACACAAGTACGAACAGAAACAGGTGACGTCAAAACTATTAGGACTACAAAACGTGTGATCAAAAAGAAGAAAGGCCCCAAGGAAGAGGTCACTGAAATAACGACCATAGAAAAAGACGATGAGACTCCTGTCACAACTGTCACCGTTAAGGAAGAGAGCGCTCCAGAAGAAGTTACTCCAGTGGAAATCGTTGAGCTCCCTGAGGAAATAACTGAAGAGGAAACTAAAACTCCTGAAGGTAAGCCCAAACACACCAAAGTCACAAAACGCATCATCAAAAAGAGAGTAGGTCCCAAACTCGAAACCACACAAATCACCACTGAACAAGTAGATGACGAACAGCCTATCATTTCCGTACACAAAACAGAGGAACTCATTGACGACACTACAACACCACTCACAGATTTACACAAACCTGAAAAGGCTAAACCAATCGAAGAAGCTCCCGAGAAGGTTGAAGTAACACAAGTACGAACAGAAACAGGTGACGTCAAAACTATTAAGACCACAAAGCGTGTGATCAAAAAGAAGAAAGGCCCCAAACAAGAGGTCACTGTAATAACGACCATAGAAAAAGACGATGAGACTCCTGTCACAACTGTCACCGTTAAGGAAGAGAGCGCTCCAGAGGAAGTTACGCCAATAGAAATCGTTGAGCTCCCTGAGGAAATAACTGAAGAGGAAACGAAAACGCCTGAAGGTAAGCCCAAACACACCGAAGTCACAAAACGCGTCATCAAAAAGAGAGTAGGTCCCAAACTCGAAACCACACAAATCACCACTGAACAAGTAGATGACGAACAGCCTATTATTTCCGTACACAAAACAGAGGAAATCCTTGATGACACTACCACACCACTCACAGATTTACACAAACCTGAGAAGGCTAAACCAATTGAAGAAGCTCCCGAGAAGGTTGAAGTAACACAAGTTCGAACTGAAACAGGTGACGTCAAAACTATTAAGACCACAAAGCGTGTGATCAAAAAGAAGAAAGGCCCCAAGGAAGAGGTCACTGAAATAACGACCATAGAAAAAGACGATGAGACTCCTGTCACAACTGTCACCGTTAAGGAAGAGAGCGCTCCAGAAGAAGTTACTCCAGTGGAAATCGTTGAGCTCCCTGAGGAAATAACTGAAGAGGAAACTAAAACTCCTGAAGGTAAGCCCAAACACACCAAAGTCACAAAACGCGTCATCAAAAAGAGAGTAGGCCCCAAACTCGAAACCACGCAAATCACTACTGAACAAGTTGATGACGAACAGCCTATCATTTCCGTACACAAAACAGAGGAACTCATTGACGATACTACAACACCACTCACAGATTTACACAAACCTGAGAAGGCTAAACCAATCGAAGAAGCTCCTGAGAAGATTGAAGTGACGCAAGTACGCACAGAAACTGGGGACGTCAAAACTATTAAGACCACAAAACGTGTGATCAAAAAGAAGAAAGGCCCCAAGGAAGAGGTTACTGAAATAACGACTATAGAAAAGGATGATGAGACTCCTGTCAGAACGGTCACCGTAAAAGAAGAGAGCGCTCCAGAGGAAGTCACTCCAGTAGAAATCGTTGAGCTCCCTGAGGAAATAACTGAAGAGGAAACGAAAACTCCTGAAGGTAAGCCCAAACACACCAAAGTCACAAAACGCATCATCAAAAAGAGAGTAGGTCCCAAACTCGAAACCACACAAATCACCACTGAACAAGTAGATGACGAACAGCCTATCATTTCCGTACACAAAACAGAGGAACTCATTGACGACACTACAACACCACTCACAGATTTACACAAACCTGAGAAGGCTAAACCAATCGAAGAAGCTCCCGAGAAGGTTGAAGTAACACAAGTACGAACAGAAACAGGTGACGTCAAAACTATTAGGACTACAAAACGTGTGATCAAAAAGAAGAAAGGCCCCAAGGAAGAGGTCACTGAAATAACGACCATAGAAAAAGACGATGAGACTCCTGTCACAACTGTCACCGTTAAGGAAGAGAGCGCTCCAGAAGAAGTTACTCCAGTGGAAATCGTTGAGCTCCCTGAGGAAATAACTGAAGAGGAAACTAAAACTCCTGAAGGTAAGCCCAAACACACCAAAGTCACAAAACGCACCATCAAAAAGAGAGTAGGTCCCAAACTCGAAACCACACAAATCACCACTGAACAAGTAGATGACGAACAGCCTATTATTTCCGTACACAAAACAGAGGAACTCATTGACGACACTACAACACCACTCACAGATTTACACAAACCTGAGAAGGCTAAACCAATCGAAGAAGCTCCCGAGAAGGTTGAAGTAACACAAGTACGAACAGAAACAGGTGACGTCAAAACTATTAGGACTACAAAACGTGTGATCAAAAAGAAGAAAGGCCCCAAGGAAGAGGTCACTGAAATAACGACCATAGAAAAAGACGATGAGACTCCTGTCACAACTGTCACCGTTAAGGAAGAGAGCGCTCCAGAGGAAGTTACTCCAGTAGAAATCTTTGAGCTCCCTGAGGAAATAACTGAAGAGGAAACTAAAACTCCTGAAGGTAAGCCCAAACACACCAAAGTCACAAAACGCACCATCAAAAAGAGAGTAGGTCCCAAACTCGAAACCACACAAATCACCACTGAACACGTAGATGACGAACAGCCTATCATTTCCGTACACAAAACAGAGGAACTCATTGACGACACTACAACACCACTCACAGATTTACACAAACCTGAGAAGGCTAAACGAATCGAAGAAGCTCCCGAGAAGGTTGAAGTAACACAAGTACGAACAGAAACAGGTGACGTCAAAACTATTAGGACTACAAAACGTGTGATCAAAAAGAAGAAAGGCCCCAAGGAAGAGGTCACTGAAATAACGACCATAGAAAAAGACGATGAGACTCCTGTCACAACTGTCACCGTTAAGGAAGAGAGCGCTCCAGAGGAAGTTACTCCAGTAGAAATCTTTGAGCTCCCTGAGGAAATAACTGAAGAGGAAACTAAAACTCCTGAAGGTAAGCCCAAACACACCAAAGTCACAAAACGCACCATCAAAAAGAGAGTAGGTCCCAAACTCGAAACCACACAAATCACCACTGAACACGTAGATGACGAACAGCCTATCATTTCCGTACACAAAACAGAGGAACTCATTGACGACACTACAACACCACTCACAGATTTACACAAACCTGAGAAGGCTAAACGAATCGAAGAAGCTCCCGAGAAGGTTGAAGTAACACAAGTACGAACAGAAACAGGTGACGTCAAAACTATTAGGACTACAAAACGTGTGATCAAAAAGAAGAAAGGCCCCAAGGAAGAGGTCACTGAAATAACGACCATAGAAAAAGACGATGAGACTCCTGTCACAACTGTCACCGTTAAGGAAGAGAGCGCTCCAGAGGAAGTTACTCCAGTAGAAATCTTTGAGCTCCCTGAGGAAATAACTGAAGAGGAAACTAAAACTCCTGAAGGTAAGCCCAAACACACCAAAGTCACAAAACGCACCATCAAAAAGAGAGTAGGTCCCAAACTCGAAACCACACAAATCACCACTGAACACGTAGATGACGAACAGCCTATCATTTCCGTACACAAAACAGAGGAACTCATTGACGACACTACCACACCACTCACAGATTTACACAAACCTGAGAAGGCTAAACCAATTGAAGAAGCTCCCGAGAAGGTTGAAGTAACACAAGTTCGAACTGAAACAGGTGACGTCAAAACTATTAAGACCACAAAGCGTGTGATCAAAAAGAAGAAAGGCCCCAAGGAAGAGGTCACTGAAATAACGACCATAGAAAAAGACGATGAGACTCCTGTCACAACTGTCACCGTTAAGGAAGAGAGCGCTCCAGAAGAAGTTACTCCAGTGGAAATCGTTGAGCTCCCTGAGGAAATAACTGAAGAGGAAACGAAAACGCCTGAAGGTAAGCCCAAACACACCAAAGTCACAAAACGCATCATCAAAAAGAGAGTAGGTCCCAAACTCGAAACCACACAAATCACCACTGAACAAGTAGATGACGAACAGCCTATCATTTCCGTACACAAAACAGAGGAACTCATTGACGACACTACAACACCACTCACAGATTTACACAAACCTGAGAAGGCTAAACCAATCGAAGAAGCTCCCGAGAAGGTTGAAGTAACACAAGTACGAACAGAAACAGGTGACGTCAAAACTATTAGGACTACAAAACGTGTGATCAAAAAGAAGAAAGGCCCCAAGGAAGAGGTCACTGAAATAACGACCATAGAAAAAGACGATGAGACTCCTGTCACAACTGTCACCGTTAAGGAAGAGAGCGCTCCAGAAGAAGTTACTCCAGTGGAAATCGTTGAGCTCCCTGAGGAAATAACTGAAGAGGAAACTAAAACTCCTGAAGGTAAGCCCAAACACACCAAAGTCACAAAACGCATCATCAAAAAGAGAGTAGGTCCCAAACTCGAAACCACACAAATCACCACTGAACAAGTAGATGACGAACAGCCTATTATGTCCGTACACAAAACAGAGGAACTCATTGACGACACTACAACACCACTCACAGATTTACACAAACCTGAGAAGGCTAAACCAATCGAAGAAGCTCCCGAGAAGGTTGAAGTAACACAAGTACGAACAGAAACAGGTGACGTCAAAACTATTAGGACTACAAAACGTGTGATCAAAAAGAAGAAAAGCCCCAAGGAAGAGGTCGCTGAAATAACGACCATAGAAAAAGACGATGAGACTCCTGTCACAACTGTCACCGTTAAGGAAGAGAGCGCTCCAGAGGAAGTTACTCCAGTAGAAATCTTTGAGTTCCCTGAGGAAATAACTGAAGAGGAAACTAAAACTCCTGAAGGTAAGCCCAAACACACCAAAGTCACAAAACGCACCATCAAAAAGAGAGTAGGTCCCAAACTCGAAACCACACAAATCACCACTGAACACGTAGATGACGAACAGCCTATCATTTCCGTACACAAAACAGAGGAACTCATTGACGACACTACAACACCACTCACAGATTTACACAAACCTGAGAAGGCTAAACGAATCGAAGAAGCTCCCGAGAAGGTTGAAGTAACACAAGTACGAACAGAAACAGGTGACGTCAAAACTATTAGGACTACAAAACGTGTGATCAAAAAGAAGAAAGGCCCCAAGGAAGAGGTCACTGAAATAACGACCATAGAAAAAGACGATGAGACTCCTGTCACAACTGTCACCGTTAAGGAAGAGAGCGCTCCAGAGGAAGTTACTCCAGTAGAAATCTTTGAGCTCCCTGAGGAAATAACTGAAGAGGAAACTAAAACTCCTGAAGGTAAGCCCAAACACACCAAAGTCACAAAACGCACCATCAAAAAGAGAGTAGGTCCCAAACTCGAAACCACACAAATCACCACTGAACACGTAGATGACGAACAGCCTATCATTTCCGTACACAAAACAGAGGAACTCATTGACGACACTACAACACCACTCACAGATTTACACAAACCTGAGAAGGCTAAACCAATCGAAGAAGCTCCCGAGAAGGTTGAAGTAACACAAGTACGAACAGAAACAGGTGACGTCAAAACTATTAGGACTACAAAACGTGTGATCAAAAAGAAGAAAGGCCCCAAGGAAGAGGTCACTGAAATAACGACCATAGAAAAAGACGATGAGACTCCTGTCACAACTGTCACCGTTAAGGAAGAGAGCGCTCCAGAAGAAGTTACTCCAGTGGAAATCGTTGAGCTCCCTGAGGAAATAACTGAAGAGGAAACGAAAACGCCTGAAGGTAAGCCCAAACACACCAAAGTCACAAAACGCATCATCAAAAAGAGAGTAGGTCCCAAACTCGAAACCACACAAATCACCACTGAACAAGTAGATGACGAACAGCCTATCATTTCCGTACACAAAACAGAGGAACTCATTGACGACACTACAACACCACTCACAGATTTACACAAACCTGAAAAGGCTAAACCAATCGAAGAAGCTCCCGAGAAGGTTGAAGTAACACAAGTACGAACAGAAACAGGTGACGTCAAAACTATTAAGACCACAAAGCGTGTGATTAAAAGGAAGAAAGGCCCCAAACAAGAGGTCACTGAAATAACGACCATAGAAAAAGACGATGAGACTCCTGTCACAACTGTCACCGTTAAGGAAGAGAGCGCTCCAGAAGAAGTTACTCCAGTGGAAATCGTTGAGCTCCCTGAGGAAATAACTGAAGAGGAAACTAAAACTCCTGAAGGTAAGCCCAAACACACCAAAGTCACAAAACGCATCATCAAAAAGAGAGTAGGTCCCAAACTCGAAACCACACAAATCACCACTGAACAAGTAGATGACGAACAGCCTATTATTTCCGTACACAAAACAGAGGAACTCATTGACGACACTACAACACCACTCACAGATTTACACAAACCTGAAAAGGCTAAACCAATCGAAGAAGCTCCCGAGAAGGTTGAAGTAACACAAGTACGTACAGAAACAGGTGACGTCAAAACTATTAAGACCACAAAGCGTGTGATCAAAAAGAAGAAAGGCCCTAAACAAGAGGTCACTGAAATAACGACCATAGAAAAAGACGATGAGACTCCTGTCACAACTGTCACCGTTAAGGAAGAGAGCGCTCCAGAGGAAGTTACTGCAGTAGAAATCGTTGAACTACCTGAGGAAATATCTGAAGAGGAAACGAAAACTCCTGAAGGTAAGCCCAAACACACCAAAGTCACAAAACGCATCATCAAAAAGAGAGTAGGTCCCAAACTCGAAACCACACAAATCACCACTGAACAAGTAGATGACGAACAGCCTATCATTTCCGTACACAAAACAGAGGAACTCATTGATGACACTACCACACCACTTACAGATTTACACAAACTCGAACAAGCTCAACCGGTTGAGGAAGCCCCTGAAAAGGTTGAATTGACGCAAGTTCGCACGGAACCTGGTGACGTCAAAACTATTAAGACCACAAAACGTGTGATCAAAAAGAAGAAAGGTCCCAAGGAAGAGGTCACTGAAATAACGACCATAGAAAAAGACGATGAGACTCCTGTCACAACTGTCACCGTTAAGGAAGAAAGCGCTCCAGAGGAAGTTACTCCAGTGGAAATCGTTGAGCTCCCTGAGGAAATAACTGAAGAGGAAACTGAAACTCCTGAAGGTAAGCTCAAACACACCAAAGTCACAAAACGCATCATCAAAAAGAGAGTAGGTCCCAAACTCGAAACCACACAAATCACCACTGAACAAGTAAATGACGAACAGCCTATCATTTCCGTACACAAAACAGAGGAACTCATTGACGACACTACAACACCACTCACAGATTTACACAAACCTGAAAAGGCTAAACCAATCGAAGAAGCTCCCGAGAAAGTTGAAGTTACACAAGTACGAACAGAAACAGGTGACGTCAAAACTATTAAGACCACAAAACGAGTGATCAAAAAGAAAAAAGGCCCCAAGGAGGAGGTCACTGAAATAACGACCATAGAAAAAGACGATGAGACTCCTGTCACAACTGTCACCGTTAAGGAAGAGAGCCCTCCAGAGGAAGTTACTCCAGTAGAAATCGTTGAACTCCCTGAGGAAATAACTGAAGAGGAAACTAAAACTCCTGAAGGTAAGCCCAAACACACCAAAGTCACAAAACGCATCATCAAAAAGAGAGTAGGTCCCAAACTCGAAACCACACAAATCACCACTGAACAAGTAGATGACGAACAGCCTATCATTTCCGTACACAAAACAGAGGAACTCATTGATGACACTACCACACCACTTACAGATTTACACAAACTCGAACAAGCTCAACCGGTTGAGGAAGCCCCTGAAAAGGTTGAATTGACGCAAGTTCGCACGGAACCTGGTGACGTCAAAACTATTAAGACCACAAAACGTGTGATCAAAAAGAAGAAAGGTCCCAAGGAGGAGGTCACTGAAATAACGACCATAGAAAAAGACGATGAGACTCCTGTCACAACTGTCACCGTTAAGGAAGAAAGCGCTCCAGAGGAAGTTACTCCAGTGGAAATCGTTGAGCTCCCTGAGGAAATAACTGAAGAGGAAACAAAAACTCCTGAAGGTAAGCTCAAACACACCAAAGTCACAAAACGCATCATCAAAAAGAGAGTAGGTCCCAAACTCGAAACCACACAAATCACCACTGAACAAGTAGATGACGAACAGCCTATCATTTCCGTGCACAAAACAGAGGAACTCATTGACGACACTACAACACCACTCACAGATTTACACAAACCTGACAAGTCTAAACCAATCGAAGAAGCTCCCGAGAAGGTTGAAGTAACACAAGTACGAACAGAAACAGGTGACGTCAAAACTATTAAGACCACAAAGCGAGTGATCAAAAAGAAAAAAGGCCCCAAGGAGGAGGTCACTGAAATAACCACCATAGAAAAAGACGATGAGACTCCTGTCACAACTGTCACCGTAAAGGAAGAGAGCGCTCCAGAGGAAGTTACTCCAGTAGAAATCTTTGAGCTCCCTGAGGAAATAACTGAAGAGGAAACGAAAACTCCTGAAGGTAAGCCCAAACACACCAAAGTCACAAAACGCACCATCAAAAAGAGAGTAGGTCCCAAACTCGAAACCACACAAATCACCACTGAACAAGTAGATGACGAACAGCCTATCATTTCCGTACACAAAACAGAGGAACTCATTGACGACACTACAACACCACTCACAGATTTACACAAACCTGAGAAGGCTAAACCAATCGAAGAAGCTCCCGAGAAGGTTGAAGTAACACAAGTACGAACAGAAACAGGTGACGTCAAAACTATTAAGACTACAAAACGTGTGATCAAAAAGAAGAAAGGCCCCAAGGAAGAGGTCACTGAAATAACGACCATAGAAAAAGACGATGAGACTCCTGTCACAACTGTCACCGTTAAGGAAGAGAGCGCTCCAGAGGAAGTTACTCCAGTGGAAATCGTTGAGCTCCCTGAGGAAATAACTGAAGAGGAAACGAAAACTCCTGAAGGTAAGCCCAAACACACCAAAGTCACAAAACGCATCATCAAAAAGAGAGTAGGTCCCAAACTCGAAACCACACAAATCACCACTGAACAAGTAGATGACGAACAGCCTATTATGTCCGTACACAAAACAGAGGAACTCATTGACGACACTACAACACCACTCACAGATTTACACAAACCTGAAAAGGCTAAACCAATCGAAGAAGCTCCCGAGAAGGTTGAAGTTACACAAGTACGAACAGAAACAGGTGACGTCAAAACTATTAAGACCACAAAACGAGTGATCAAAAAGAAAAAAGGCCCCAAGGAGGAGGTCACTGAAATAACGACCATAGAAAAAAACGATGAGACTCCTGTCACAACTGTCACCGTTAAGGAAGAGAGCGCTCCAGAGGAAGTTACTCCAGTAGAAATCGTTGAACTCCCTGAGGAAATAACTGAAGAGGAAACGAAAACTCCTGAAGGTAAGCCCAAACACACCAAAGTCATAAAACGCATCATCAAAAAGAGAGTAGGTCCCAAACTCGAAACCACACAAATCACCACTGAACAAGTAGATGACGAACAGCCTATCATTTCCGTACACAAAACAGAGGAACTCATTGATGACACTACCACACCACTTACAGATTTACACAAACTCGAACAAGCTCAACCGGTTGAGGAAGTCCCTGAAAAAGTTGAATTGACGCAAGTTCGCACGGAACCTGGTGACGTCAAAACTATTAAGTCCACAAAGCGTGTGATCAAAAAGAAGAAAGGCCCCAAGGAAGAGGTCACTGAAATAACGACCATAGATAAAGACGATGAGACTCCTGTCACAACTGTCACCGTTAAGGAAGAGAGCGCTCCAGAGGAAGTTACTCCAGTAGAAATCGTTGAACTCCCTGAGGAAATAACTGAAGAGGAAACAAAAACTCCTGAAGGTAAGCCCAAACACACCAAAGTCACAAAACGCATTATCAAAAAGAGAGTAGGTCCAAAACTCGAAACCACACAAATCACCACTGAACAAGTAGATGACGAACAGCCTATTATTTCCGTACACAAAACAGAGGAACTAATTGATGACACTACCACACCACTTACAGATTTACACAAACTCGATAAAGCTAAACCGGTTGAGGAAGTCCCTGAAAAGGTTGAAGTGACGCAAGTGCGCACGGAAACCGGCGACATAAAGACCTTCAAGACCACAAAACGAGTGATCAAAAAGAAGAAAGGCCCCAAGGAAGAGGTCACTCAAATAACGACCACAGAAAAGGACGATGAGACTCGTCTCAAAACTGCCACCGTCAAAGAAGAAAACGCCCCGGAGGAAGTTACGCCTACAGAAATCGTTGAGCTTCCTAAAAAAATAACCGAAAAGGAAACGAAAATTCCTAAAGGTAAGCCAAAACACACAGCAGTCACAAAACATGCCAACAAAAAGAGAGTAAGTCTTGAACACAAAACTACACAAGTCGACACTGAACAAATCGATCATCACTTATTTCTGACGAAACCAAAACCACATTCTGTCTGACTAAACAAATGGACGTTGTGCATTTCTCAGTATATAGCTAAAACAATTACATTATTTAGCCTATTTTAGCCTATTTGATGTTTACAAAATTAATATTTATTCATTTCCTTTCAGGAACTGTATAAAGCGATGTCTGAAACGCGTTAAACAATAATGTTGTAATAAGATATTTTTAGTATCATTTTTACACCTGCTTTTTCCTGATTTGTTACATTTAATCTTACAGACACTGTAGCGGAAACAACAAGAGATTCTAAGAAAGAAGAAAAGGGACTAATAGGTGCAGACATTCCTCATGAAGACACAAGACAAGACACGACTCCCAAGAAAATCGAAAAACGTAAACCTAAGCTAACTGCAATAAAAATAGAAAGGTTAGAACTTGATGTAAGTAAGCCCCAACATGCTGAAAACATCGAAGGTCCTCAATTCAGCACCCTCAAATTAAAGAAAACATTAGTAAAACCCAAAGAAGAAACAAAACTTGTCAAGTTACCCAAATTTCAACTCAAAAGTCGTATTAAGTACATAACCGATTGGCCACCAAGAATCACTAGTCCTGTAATAACCTTCTTAGGGAGTGTACGCCAAAACGGTATTTTATCTAGAAATGTCAAAGAGGCGGCTAAAATTAAAAAGCGTGTATATAAGGCTCCCATTTTACCCGAAATAGAAAAAGTTGAATTAGAAAAGCCTCTTTTCGGCTATGAAGATATTGTTGATGCTAAGAAACCAACGGAATCATTTTATAAAGAAGATGAATTAAATCCAGCCGACCATATAGAAAGTGAAGAAATTAAAGAAGAAGAGCCGGAACAATTCACAATCTCTCCAAGGCGTCCAAGTATTAAAAAGACTGATGAAATCGTTGGCGAAGTAACGATTAAAAAGAAATTAAAACCCGTGAGGAAGTCTTCTGTTACTTTACCCGAAGTTACCGAACCGGAAACAGTCACCTTTAGGCCTAAGAGTATTAAAACAAAGGAAGATGTTGAACAAGAGTTTAATATTCACTTAGACTCATATGCTGAAGAAGAAATTTCGATGTCAAGTAAAGTTAAATTAAAACCGCAGAGACAACCTACCTTTAGTGAAGAAGCTGACGAAACATCTATTAAATTTTATGAAGATAATGAAAATGAAAACAACATTCCGGAAATTATTGAAGTTATTGAAAGTGATGAAGATAAAGAAGAAGATTTTAATGTTAGCATGCCTTTAAAGAAACCCAAACAACCTATTTTGGAAGAAAGCGAAGTGTTAGATTCCAGTGTTACAGTATCTAAACCAAAACCAAGAGAAGAAATTCCAGAACTCGATCAAACTATTGATTTAGTACTACCCAAAAAATCTAAATATATAGTAGACGATGAGGAAGAAGTTACTTTCGAATTAAAACCAAAAGTTGAAACATTTTCTAATGAAGATGTATCGCTATCTAGTAAAATTAAAATAAAACAAAAACCAAAAGTCACCGTCGTTGAAGCCGCTAATGAAACTTCTATTAAATTATTACAAGAAATCGAGGATGACAGACAAGCAGAAGAAATCGTTTTGAGTGAAGCGGAATCAGAAGAAAACGTAGAAATGGTTATCAAACGAAAACCCAAAAAACCTGTGTATGAAGTTAGTGAAGTAGAAGAGCTGAGTGTTGAACTAAAACCAAAAAGAATAAAAGATGTAGCGTATGAGGAAGAACAACTAACTATATCTACAAAACGCAAACCAAAGAAACCTTCACAAATACAAGGTACAGAACTTATCTTGTTTTAACAACAATATTCTTCTTACAAGATTTTATTTTAACTACCATCCGGGATTTGCAGCTCATGTTTGCATTATAACACAGCAGAGAATGTAAAAATACAACCTTTTTATTTATAAGGCATTTTAATTATTATTATGATAAAAAGTACCGCATCTTTATAACATAAACATATAATAACTGACTATACATACATCATACTCTTTGGGATGTTGACCATTTCTTTGGGATGTCTTCATTGTTAAATTATTTCAAGCTTATTTAAAATTGGTCAACTTTCCCATTGGCACGTATTTAATCCGATTTCATAATAGCTTATTAAGTAAGGCAGGGCTAATTTAAGCTTTTTGCATGTTTTTTGCTTATTATTAAGTATTTTAAATGTTTTATAAAGGATAAAGTGACTTCGCTATTTAATTTTAGTTTGGAACTGACATAATAAAATAATGATTTGCGGAATTCATTATAATATACATTACCTAAGTTTTAATATATTAATCTCCAGTCGATATTTAGAACAAAAAATAGGATTCTAGTGAGTATAGGATTTTTTTGTCATACTTAGTGACATTCTTCAACTTGTCTTCCCGACGTGCTATTATATGTTATCGCTTGCTTTAACGGTGAAGGAAACTATCGTGAGAAAACCTACATACCTGAGAAATTCTCTGAATTTCGTAGGTATGTGAAGTCTGCCAACCCGCACTAGACCAGCCTTAACCTCAGTTGTAGAGGAGGCCCGTGCTCAGCAGTGCGCAGTATATCATACAGGGCTGGTATAGTTATTATATTTATACTAGTATTGCTCGCGCCTCCGCCTGCGTGAATAAGTTTTCCGGGATATAAATATTTTCCCGGGGTAAAACGGAGTACCTAATGAAGCTTCCTATTAGTGAAAGAATTTTCAAAATCGGTTTGGTAGGACCTGAGATGAACGCGTTCAACCAAACAAACTCTTCAGCTGTATACTATTAAAGTACCTAAAGATAAGTGAGGTTATTGTTGTAGTGTTGATTCGACCATGGTCGGTAGCTCTAAGAATATTTGTGTCTGCATTTATATATTCAGTATTATGAAATTTATTGAACATAAATTAATATAGGTACGATAATTAAAGTCAGCCAGTTCGTCTCCAAGCGAATTACATAAATTATACCAATGTTACATGGTTACATTAGGACCGAATACATGATCTGGAGCTTGGTAGGTAGGTCCTTTGTTTGATGCGCATATCGGGCTTAATGAGTCGGGCATGATTTGATCATGATTGAGATTCAATTACTCAGGGGCAGTTGATCTACGTCGAGTAGTTATCAAGAATTTCAGTTAGTTACTCAAAAATATTTCGAAAATTGGTCCTGTTGTAATTACTGTGACAAGTAATTAATTAATATTACGAATTAAGTAATGGTGTAGCTAGGTAGCCACAGATTTAGGTGCAGGAAAAAGGTCACCGATTGTTGTATGTGGTAACAGGATGGTGACCTAACAATGTCATGCAGTTAAGCGTAAGCTTACTTAATTTGAGGTTTAGGTTTACTCTAGTGTTTGGAAGAGCATAGCACCGCCTAGCCCTACAGTAGCATCGCCCCTAGAATTAAGCTTAAATCTCGAATACAAAAGAATATAACTATTTGCGAACAATATTTTGGCAGACATCTATTTATAGCCTATATGTATATGTACAGCATATTGTATAAAGCAGTAGAATCCGGTTTGCCTGTACATTGAAAGAAATGTGATAAAATAGAAAGGGGCTGACTAATGAAGAGGAGTGGAACACAAATCAGCAATTTTTATAATTATTTTTTGTCAGTCTGTTTGTTTGTTACTACACATCTCCGAAAATCCTAACCGGATTTTGATCTTTAGTACCTATGGTGATAGTTTGAGACTGGAAAGGACATACGCCTTTTATCCTGGGATAATATAAAGCAGTACTGTACTATAATGCAGTACAGACTGCCTCGGTGGCGTAGTGGTATTATGGTACGACTGCAATGCTGAGATCTCGGGTTCGATCCCCGGGTCGGGCAAAGTGATATTGAGTTTTTCTATTCAGTATCAGCTCGGAGTCTGGAATTTGTGCCCGATATGGCGATAGGCTTGCTTGGCTTTGAAGTAAAATATTCATTAAAAATATGAAAAATGACATTTAATTTGTTTATAATGAATTGCTGTGTATCTAGGTGCTTAAAAATATAAAAATAAACAAACCAAATGGTGTAAAATTGTATTATGTACCGAAGAATAATACCTAAGTACCTACTTACATTCCATGGTTATGTGAAAATCGACAAAAATAATAAAAGCTGTATAAAACATACTTAGTTATGAGTTCCAAAAGCATTTAGAAATGTCTAATTACGTAATTTATAAAAATAAAGATGTTTTGAATATAATACTGATATTATAAATGTGAAAGTTTGTAAGAATGTATGGACGTATGAATGTTTGTTACTCTTTCACGCAAAAACTACTCAACGGATTTCGATGAAATTTGGCACACGGGTAGGTCATGTCCTGGATTAACACATTATCCCGGTAAAATATAAAGCGGGAGATTTATCCCGGGAAAACTCATTCACGCGGTCGGAGCCGCAGGCAAAAGCTAGTGTTTATTAAAAAAAAAACTGTGATTAAGGGAAAGTAACCTCCTAATTTAGCTTAAATACCTTGCTCTCATAAAAAAAAACATAATATTCTGGATACACATTTTCTCATTTTTGTCATATTAAAAGAATATATTTAAAAAAATAATTCTTCTGGTTATCGTTTCTCTTTCCCTATAGTTCGTGCACGTTCCCTATACGAAATTACGAGCACAGCTAGTCTATACTAATATTGTGAAGATTTGATTGTGGGTTTATTTGTTTGTAATGAATAAACTCAAAAAGTACTGACTGGAACGATTTTGAAAATTCTTTCACTAAGGGTGAGGCCACACGAGCGTAATTTTTTGAGTTGTGAGTCGCGTAATTTCAGCTCAGCAGAAATTCTGTTGGGCCGCCAGACGAGCGTAATTTATTCAGTTGATTTTCAACAGTTGTACTGGGTGTTTGTGTACTTCAATTATCAAGTTTTCCCTGTCTACAAACATTGTGACAAAGAAATTAACGTATTGACTCCCATGTGTTCCGTGATTGACTGTCATTTCATTGACTGTCGACTGTCGATTCCCTCGCCCCCCTCTTGCCGCGAACTCAATTCAGCCGGGATTGTGCGCGTGAGTCGGCAGAGAACTCATTTTGTGTCGCCGTGTGAACGAAACAGGATTTTTGTATGAAACCGAATGTAGCCGAAATTACGCGACTTACAACTCAAAAAATTACGCTCGTCTGGCCTCACCCTAATAGGAAGCTACATTACTCCTGAGTGCTATAGGCTACTATTTATATTCAATATAGCAGCAGAGCAGCGAGAGCTCACGGTATATTTGAGCTAAACATAATATTATGCCTACGTTTCTCATACATGTTGTACTTAATATTTTTGCTATTATCATCATCATCATCATCCAGCATCTGCCTGCAGTCTTTCGCAGATATAATAATAATATTTTTGCTATTATATCAACTAGCAAAGTTTCACTTTTATGAAATATGCGTAATATACATCGACTTGACCCTGATTAGGGCTGTGATCCGTCCGGAATTCCCCAGATTTGTCCTAGTTTTTTTAAAAGTAGATTTGTAAAAGTACACACTTTTCGTATCAGGGTAAATCCATTTTTTTTCTAGGTAAGCGATAAATATAAATAAATCTTAATTAAAAAATAATTCATAATAAGCCGCCTTCAAGAAGGCACGGCAAAATATTTTTTTGAGAGGTGTCCGGGGAAAAACCCATATTTCGCCCAAATGTTCGGGATTTTTGCCGTGTTTATCCGGCGTCGGCAATTTAGTTGATGGCAGCCCTAACCCTAATTAATGTTAGACTCTTTAGAATAACAACTAAGAAGTTATTGCTATTTGCCATAATACTGTGCTAATACATATATTATCACTTTGACGTATAGGTACCTAACCAGAAGAGATAAATTATAAATATTAACTATTACATGTATTACTGTAATGTACTAAGGCTAAGCATTATTTAAAGCACAAGTCATCACCCAACGAAGGGATATGTAGTTATGATTCTAATACTATATCTAATTTATCTTTCATCGAATTATTTCAGAAGCAGACGCTTCAATGAGTATAGCTAGAGAACAAGAATTTCCAGGTAAATTTTCAGGAAAATATTATATTATATTGCTAACCTTATTTTGATTTGGTATTTTATAGACTGCAGTTTAATATTTTTCTTCTTGTATAATTTCAGAAAGCCCGCTAGATGTGCGTAGTGGAGACACAGTGTTTGCAGTTTATTCATATGTAGCTGAAACTGATGAGGCCATCAGTCTCGTAGAGGGCGAACGTCTATACATATTAGGTAAAAATAATACTTCAAAGGAGACGTCCGCTTGTTGTATGGTGCTGGGCTTCAAAACAAAACTGGGCTCAAACTTGATGAATATTAAAGGGGCAATAATTTGGATATTGGCTCTATTAAAACATATTTTTATATCCCTCCATTCATAACTAACTTTATTAAAAACGTTCATATTAAGTGTTATTTTTAAGCAAAATAAAATTACATAAAACTCACAATCGGAGGACTTCAAAATTATACTATTTATTTAATTGGCAATCCAAGGCATAGCTTTTGGGAGTACTATCCAAATGTGTGTATATAAGGTATCTTGGTTACAATTTTAAGCCCGTTTTTGGTCTCTTAAGAAACTAGTTAGAACAAATGAATGGGAAGACATAAAATGCCCTGTGACCTGCCTGACCATAAGTGTTAGGTTGGCACAACAATCGGGCCGTTATTTATTTTTGAAGTACTTCCTTGCCCTGGTGCCAAGTTATTTCGTTAACAATAAACTCCTTTCGTGTTACTTGTTTCTAGAATATTAGAGTTACATTTTACCGCCAATAAATAACGTAAAGGATTTTAATTACATATTTAATATCGTTATTAAGATATAAAGACACTTAAAGGGTTGCCAAGTAATAGTTCTTCTTTTGTATTAGGACACACATAATTGTATTAGGACTGTTGCACCCGCCTTGATTGTGAGCATCATACATAAGTTGTAAAATGATTCACGTTATCAATATAGCTAGCTACGCAATAAGCATACAGTATGAAAATATTTCTATTCTATTAATACACACACACATTTATGCTATTTATCCACAAAGAGGTAGGCAGAGGCGCAGTGGTAGAGTAGTGCACCCACTTTTCGGCATCCATATTCCGTCCCATGATGTGATAGGCAAGCCTATCTTCCGGCACGAATTCCGGACTAATACTGAATAGAAAAATCAAATGAGCCCGACCCGGGGATCGAACCCGAGACCTCAGCTTTGCAGTCGTACTGTAATCAGCTACGCCACCAAGGCAGTCATATACAACAATAATTATCTTTTACCTTGTCGGCAATAGTACCATTTGGTGTGCCTAATGACTTAAATTTAGGTTATATATTTATACTGGTTTACTTATATTTTCCCAGAAACAACGAATCAAGATTGGTGGTTTGTCCGAAAACATTTAACAGAGGAGAAGGGTTGGGTTCCAGCACAATATTTAATGGATGAAGCCAATTATACACTTTATCTACAGAAAAAACTGAACGAAAAAATTGACAAGCTTCCTGTATTTGAAAGTATGTATATCTCAAATCTTTCTTTAGTAAGCTAGAGTATGGACTTAGCAGTATTTTAAATAAATCTGTCACAAATTTAAGTTGTTTCTCTTTTTAATTCTAAGTAGACAGAATTTTCTATTTTGAATTGAAGAATAAAGACAAGACTACTATGCTAATTCTAAAACTGCTATTTTTTTCCTATTTCTGCTACAAATAGCTATTGCACTATTTTGTTGTACATATTTACATTACTCTATTAAATTTTCCTTCGATTTTAGAACCTACTTCTGAAGAACAAGCCGTGGCGCCCATATTCACTGAAAAATTACGTCCGAAACATACTCCGGATGGGTCCACTGTGCAATTCGAATGCCAGGTGGAAGGATATCCAAGGCCTCAAATAACTTGGTTTAGGCAAACAGCTATTATAAAGCCATCACAAGATTTCCAAATGTACTATGATGATGATAACGTAGCCACATTAATAATTCGTGAAGTTTTCCCAGAGGATGCAGGCACCTTCACATGTGTTGCTAAGAACGCCGCAGGATTTGCATCTAGTACGACTGAGCTCATAGTCGAGGCTCCTCTATCTGATCATGGTTCTGAAATGACTATTTTATCTAGAAAAAGTCTTTCAAGAGAATCTTCTTTGGCTGATATTTTGGAAGGTATTCCACCTACATTTTCTAAGCGTCCAAAGGCTCAATATGTGGATGAGGGCTCGCAAATATTTTTGGAATGCAGATTAGTAGCTATTCCAGAACCGGATATAGCATGGTTCTTTAAAGGAGAAGAAATAATGCCTGACGAAAACATTTCAATAGCCACTGAATCGGATATGCATATGTATTGCAGCGTTCTGAAAATATCTAATGTGAAGAAATTCCAGGAAGGTACATATACCGTTCTAGCTGTTAACAGAGAGGGTGAAGCTAGTTTGCCTATAGTCCTAAAAATTAAAACTGGTCAGAAGGAAAAGCCTCAGGTCATAGAGCCCTTGAAAAGCATTACAATTAGAGAAGGCGAAAGTGTTGTCCTTTCGACTCAAGTTGTTGGAAACCCTCAACCTACCGTGAATTGGTTCAAAAATAATAAACCTGTTAAATCATTAACAACAAAGTCAGATGGCGACACCCATACTGTTACTATTATAAAACCGAGAAAAGGAAAAGACGATGGCGTATACACTTTAAAAGCTGTAAATTCAGAAGGTACTGCAGAAACAAGCGCAGTTATCACAATTGAAGGTAAGTCTACGTTCTATAATAATATAATAGATGTGTTTTACAGCGTCCATGAAAAAAAATTTGTTAAAGTCATCATATGTGGTCTTATGAGTTTGAGGAAAAATTTGTTAGTTTTAATAATGTTTTTAATAGAATGATCTGTCAATACTTATAGTGCAATATTGGTAATTGTTTCCCTGATGGTAAATGCTGCTTCGGTCTGTTTTTGTCAAAAATTATAACATTTCTTATTATTTTAGAACCCACAGAAGAGAATGCCGAACCTCCTCTGTTTATAAACAGATTCCAAGAAATAACAGTTAAAGAAAATGGTACTATAAAATTAATCGCTAAGGTCACCGGTAACCCTGTGCCATCTATAACATGGTATAGAAACAACGAGATTATCACTCCGTCAGAAACAGTAACGCAACATTTTGATGGTGAAAACATTCAGTTGATTATAACAAACGTTGATTCTGAAATCGACTCTGGTGACTACAAATGCGTAGCCTCAAACACAGCTGGCAAAGCATCACATGGTGCACGAGTAACCATTGATGTAGACAAAGTAACATTTATTAAACTTTTAAATAAAATTTATGAAATCGAAGAAGGAAAAACCATCATATTAGAATGTCAAACGTCCCATACTGTCTCTACAAAATGGTACCATAATAATAGAGAAATCAGTGGTATGGATCATAGGGAAATCATTCAAGAAGGTCGTGTACATAAATTAAGGATTAAAAAGACTAAATTAACAGATGTCGGTGACATAAAATGTGTGGTAAAAGATCAAGAAACCAATACAAAACTAATTGTTCATGAAACGGTACCCGAATTTGTACGCAAATTACAAGATTTTGAAGTAAAAGAGCGCGATGTAGCTATTTTAGAGGTTGAAGTAAATTCTGAAACAGCTGATGTCTTCTGGGAAAAGGACGGTGAGAGAATCAAACCAAAAAAGAATAAATATGAACTTGAGAAACGAGGCAGTATCCGTAAGTTGTATATACGGAATACATCGGTACATGACGAAGGTGAATACATGTGTATATTACGTGATGATTCTTGCACAGCAGAAGTGACAGTTGTTGAATTACCACCTGAAATCATTTCTCGTCTTCAAGATCAGAAAGTCAGCAAAGGAACCAAAGCAACATTTGAAATTGAGCTTACAAAAGGTGATGCTTTAGTGCAATGGTTCAAAGATGGATCCGAAATTCAATTCTCTAATCATATTCAACTCACAATTGACGGTAAGAAGCAAAAGCTCAAAATCTATGATTGTGTAATAGATGACGCAGGTGAATATGCCTGTGAAGTTGGAAACGATAGATGCACGGCTAAACTTACAGTTGAAGAACCTTCCATAGATTTTACACTCAGACTTCCAGAAACCGTAGTAGTACCAGCAAACGCTGATGCGTACTTAACTGTAGAGATTCCAGATGAAACTTTAGACGTTACCTGGTTTAAGAAAAAGACTGTGATAGAAGATACTGAGAAGTTTACACTAATTTCTGATGGTGTTAAACGCACTCTTATAATAAGAAAATGCACAGAAGAGGATCAAACAGAATACACGTGTCAGTTATTAGATGCCAAGTGCACCACGAAACTTAAAGTAGAAGGTAACTATAATACTTTTGTTTGTTAAGGAACTACATTATTTATATAAAACAAAGCAATAACGAACTTAATAATTATTTACAGTAATAGAATACCCTCCGAGGATAATTTCCTATGACGGCGAATACAGAGTTAAAAGAGGAGGTGATGTGACCCTGTTAGTACAATATGAAGCAGTCCCACAACCAAACGACGAATGGGTTGTCAATTCCAAAATAATCAAGAAATCAAAACACACAAAACCATCAATCGATTCGAAATCTGCAAGCCTTACAATTAAAAAAGTTGAACACTCTGACGCAGGAACATATAAATTAAGACTTGAAAATAATAGTGGCGTAACAGACATTGACATCAATTTAATAGTATTAGGTAAAATATTTTTACTCGTCTGTTTAATTATTTGCTTTTATAAAATATGTACCTAGTACATTTTGTTCGTGACCTTATCTGTGTGAAATGCCTGGACAGCGGTTTTGCGCTTCACAACAGTAACATACTCGCTCATGTTTTATCTATACACTAATATTATAAAGCTGAAGAGTATGTTTGTTTTTTTTGTTTGAACGCGTTAATCTCAGGAACTACTAAACCGATTTTGAAAATTCTTTCACTAATAGGAAGCTACATAACTCCTGAGTGCTATAGGCTACTTTTTATCCCGGGAAAATATTTTTGTCTCGGAAAAACTTTTTAACGCGGGCGGAGCCGCGAACACTACTAGTAATTAATATAGACAAATATGTGCCCGCTTTTACTGTATTATACTTGTGCATATATATTTCGACTGCCTCAGTGGCGTAGTTATACTGCGTACGAGGTACGAGAATGACTATTGCGATGAGGTCCCGGGTTCAAATCCCGGATAGAGCCAAAAACACAGTGACTGGGTTTTCCGTTTTAGAAACTACTCAGTCACAGCGTGGAGTCAAGAAGCTGGCGGTTTTAACACCCCGTGCCTCGGAAAGCACGTAAAGCCGTTGGTCCTGCCCCTGATCTCTCTCCGGTCATAGCTCACTGGATTATGAGAGTAAAGGAATAGAGACTGCACCTGTGTATTGCGCACACACTTGTGCACTTTAGTATTTGCTGCGAACCTGGCTGATCTCCGTTGACATTGGCCGCCGTGACCGGGATTCGGCTAGGAGGGATTTATTTATTTATTTCAATAAGGTCAATAATTATTGATGGTGAAAATTCTTTTTTTGCATAAAAATATTTATTTATTAATTTACTTATTTAAAAAATACTGTAAAATAAGAAGTTAAAGGCGTATTCCGCTTAAAATTAAACTAATTATTTAGTTTAGCTTACATTTAAAATGTTCCACTGAAACTAACATCTTATTTTTTTCAGATATTCCATCAGCACCAGGCAAGCCGAACATTTTAGAAACGGATGTCAACTCAGCTAACATTTGTTGGGATGAACCTATAAATAAAGGAAACTCAGAAATTCAGTGCTATATAGTGGAGTATCAAGAAATAAATACAGTAGAGTACGTAATTCATATATCTATTATATATTCTAAGTAGGGTCTCTTTAGTATAAATAGAGAACTTACCTAATAAAGCACGGGTACGGCCGGGTATGGAATAATGTTCGCACCTTCGATGCCTTGAATAGATTGCAGCGGCGGGCCATCCGCACTGTGACTGATGCAGACGTGACGAGCAACTTGAAGTCGCTACAGTTACGGAGGGATGTCGCTTCTTTAAGCGTGTTCTACCGTCTATACCATATCTGCAAATGTCTGCACCGTCTGCAAATGCTCTGAGGAAATGTTTAATCTGATCCCCTCGTCTCCTTGCCTCAGCAGAACCATGCGTGCTAGCATGCACCGCCACAGCTGGAAGGTTTAAACCATCTCGGCCCAAACCAATAGGTTCGCCAAATCTTTTCATTGCTGCACCATCGGCTTTGGAATAGTTTACCGGCGCGCGTGTTCCCTTCTTCCTATAACCCTGGGTCCTTTCGCCTTAGCGTGAAGAAGCAGCTCAGTAGGCCAGCATGATTATGTCGATTGGCATGAGATAACCATCTGCAGCCATTCGATACTCTATGTGAACGGCATCGCGCTTACCATCAGGTGAGGCGCAGTCAATTAGTCGTGGCCGCATAAAAAATTATAATGCTGCGTTCAAAATTTGACATGCTGGGAAAGAGGTTGCCCCTATTCCACTTCGACATGGGTCAAATTCAGGAATTGGAACGTTACATGCAATATTTTTTCACTGATAACTCGATGAAGCCTTCACTATAATAATATATTTCCAAGCTCAGAAAGAAAACCACATAGTATTCCCATAAAAATATGTTGAAGATGTATTTATTATACTAACGGGTGTTTCAGCAAGAGTGCACTTTTTCATTTTAAAATAAAAACAAGTATTTTGTGTCAGAGTTGTGATATTTTTATTGTATTGTAAAGAATACATGTTCCGATTAAGTATGGAATAAAATATCCGCCAAATGACCCCTACGGCTTCGATGACAGGCCATTATTCTACCAATGGGTACCAATGGAATGAATGGATAATACATACATACATACTTGTGTGTGATAAATAAAGATAATTTAAAATTATACATCCCGGGATATAATGATTACTAATATATATTATAGCTGCCGTGTATGATGAACCTTATGTTAAATTCAGTATACCGGAGGTATATTATCCTAAGTCCATTTGTTTTTTCACTTAAAATAGTAGACCACTAAATAGATCTTTAAATGTTTGTTACAATGACACAAAACAAACTGAAATTCGAAAAAAATGGACTTAGGAAAATATACCTCCGGTATACAGAATTATAACCGCTAAGGTACCTGCGAAACGTTTCGAATCCTTAGATTTGAAATGATAATAGTGTTGTCAAAAATAGCTTTTGGTTAGAAAAGATACCTTCTACGTCACATTTATAAAAATATTAAAATGCTTTACAGGTGGATATCTATCGAAAACATTATAAAAAGCCAGACGTCTGTTAAAAATTTAAAAACCAATTCTCTTTACCGATTCCGTGTATTTGCGGTGAACGAAGTAGGCGTAAGTGAATCTTCCGAGATAACAGATTATATTAAAATTCAAAAAATAACAGCACAACAGCCTCCTTCTGTTGAAAAACCATTAAAGGATGTAATCGCCGGACCAGATGAAGATATTGAATTGACGTGTATATTCGGAGGAATTCCACAACCTAAGATAACTTGGTATAAGGATGGAAAGAAATTGAAGACAGCTAAGGCGACTTATGTAAACCGAATGGCAACTCTCATAGTGACCACTGTAGAATCAGCTGAAGGAGAATATAAGTGCAATGCCACTAATGAGCTTGGTGAAGTAGAGACTTCGTGCAAGCTTGAAGTGCAACTTAAGCCCATTATACAAGTTGCTGAAGACGAAATTAATCAGAAACATAAAGTCGGAGAGGGATGGTCAGTCACTGCTACAATTAAAGGTATACCCAAACCAAACATCATATGGTATAGAAATACTACGAGGCTTACAAAATCCAATGAAATTGATATATCTATCAAAGAAAATGTCAGCACTATTATAATATCAGAACTGAAACGCACGCATTCTGGAAAATATATAATCGAGGCTCAAAATAAAGCAGGAGTGAGTTCGTTCGAACTTTCACTCAATGTGTTTGGTGAGTAAATACAAATAATACTAGTAAATCATCATAATCGTGTTTCATATTTTGCTAAGTGTCACTCGGGGCTCCGGTAACCTGAAAGAGGCTTTTCCGGAACAACAATCCTATTAATTGAATAGTTTTCTATAATAAAAAATCGGAACAATCAGGGACCTACTCTAAATCCTATGCCCAAGGAGATGTCTGCTTTTTTATGGGTGCTAGGCCTCAAAATCTAGCCATGCTCAAACTTAAACTTAACTATAAATATTAAAGGGGAAATAATATGGATCTTGGATCTATTAAAAAAATATTTTTAGACCGCTCCATTTATAACTTACTTTTTTAAGAACGTTAATTTTAATTGTAGTTTTTAAGCAAAATAACATAGCATAAATCTCTATATCGGAGAACTTTATAATTATACGATTTATTGCAAAGGGCTAGTTTTTGGTAGTACTATCCAAATATATATAAAGTAACTTGGTTAGAATTTTAAGCCCGTTTTCGAACATTTCCGTTCATCGAAATGTATCTTCTACTGTTAGTTTCTGCATTTACTTATCACAAAAATTCGAACATGTTCATAAACGTTCGTCTTTCCAATATTATATGTAAGAAGTAAGATGCATGATGCTCCTAATAAGAATAAGAGTCATATTTCTTAATTTTCAGATAAACCTAGTAAACCCGAAGGCCCTGTCGTAATGCGTGAAATAAGTAAGGAATCCGTAACTATCGAATGGAAACCACCTTTAGACGACGGCGGCTTAGAATTAACAAAATACGCAATTGAAAAGCACGAACCCGAAATAAATAAATGGGTAAAAGTAGCCGATGTGGATAAAGACATTGATTCATACTGTATTCAAAGACTAAATGAAAACTGCGAATATATATTCCGCGTAATAGCACAAAATCCTGTTGGTTTCTCGGAGGCTCTGGAAAGTGAACCAATAGTTATAAAGACAGCTCTAGGTATGTATTCGAATTTACAGTGAAGTCTAAGTTACACTCCAGCAATTTCTTTAAATTGAAGCCTGATTAAAGTTCAAGTCATTAAAAACATAATTATTTTTTCAGACGTGCCATCACCGCCATTGGGTCCCCTGGGTCTGTACGGCATTAACAATGAATCTGTGACAATTACTTGGTATCCGTCCGAGAAAAATGGTGGTTCGCCTATCCTTGATTATAGCGTGGAAATTAAACAAGAAGGCAAAAAATGGAAGCATGTCGCTACTGTCACTGAAACAACAGCTAAAATCAAAAAGTTAACAGTGAATACAACGTATCAGTTCAGAATATGCGCGAGAAATGATATTGGAACAAGCTTGCCTTACATATCTGACGAAAAAATAACAATAGGAAAAACGTTATGTACGTACAATAACAAATTGAGTGCATTATTTGGTCGCACGTGGTATTAAGATTTAACTATTTTTTTTTACGTTTTAGCACCCCCATCGCAGCCGCTCAATTTCGTAATGCGAGAAATTACATCAAGATCCGTAACATTGCAATGGGCGGCACCAGAGAGTGACGGCGGAAGTGTTATTACAAGTAATTAGTTTTGTCATCTGAAGAGCAAATTATTGCCTTGTCAGTTATCATTGCCTAAGTCATAATATACTTATTTATTTTCCAGATTATATAATTGAGTACAAAACAGTTAAAGGAAAATCTTGGACGAAAGCAATAACCGTTGGAGGTACTGTTTACGAGCACTGTATTGAAAATATCAAAGAGAAAGAAGAATTTATATTTAGAATTTCTGCAGAAAATGCCGTTGGTGTTAGTTTACCAACGGAGTCACAGTCTGTAAAACTGGAGAAACATGCAAGTAAGTATTCTATATTATATTACACAGTATACTTGATGTCAATAACCAAACTAACAAATAAAATATAATGTTAAACAAGAAATAATAGTTTACATTTTACATCCGAGAGCTACGTAAATTAATCATGACCAGGTGTGATAATTATTCATTAATAATTGAATTGTTATTGAAATAGTAATTGAGCTTTCATTCATGGTTCCTGGCTATGTTAAATCCAGGAAACAAATGGCCTTACGCATCTACATCGAATAGAAGTCAAGTCAAAATCCTTTAAAACAGAACTACGTTACTTTTATTCGTTATAATTTTATACTTGTTTATTTTTTACTCCGGACTATTTCGTGACCATGAAGGCTGCAAAATCTTCGCGTCGTTGTTCATCGCGTCGCGTCGCGTCTAGAGTAAAAATTACAAATAAAAATTATCGCAAATTTCTTAAAGTACCTAGTTTTATTTCGATGTCGAACATTCTCGTAAACATTAATAAAAATTAATACGTAGACAGAAATACCTGCATAGATATTAATTCAAAATCATTATAACATTTAAATGAGTAAATAACCATAATAACGAGAGTGCAATGTTCAACTTTGAACGCAACTGCCATAGCTTTTTAAAGTATTATTAAGTTTTTAGATAAAATATACATTTAATAGAATATGCCATATGCATTCATTCATCTTCGTTTATTTTGGCATAGTCATTGTATTCTTTAAATAATAAACACTATTAAAAAACTTTATTCTGAGTCTTTCGTGTGCCTGTATTTGAATTTGGTATATAATTGAAATTAAGCCCATTATATTTAAATCAATGCCGTTTATGTTTTAGCTGTACCATCACCCCCTACGGCGCCATTAGAAATTCGAATGGTGGGCAACAACATCGTGATGACTTCTTGGGGCACACCAGAATGGGACGGTGGAGCCCCACTATTGGGTTACAATATTGCAATTCGAGATGTCACTAAAACAATGTGGATGGAAGTGGGAAAAGTTGATACCCAAACGCTTAAATTTAACATACGAGATTTAAGTGAAAACCATACTTACATGATAAGAATATTCGCACGCAATGAAATAGGTCTCAGTGAACCTTTAGAATCTGATGAACCCTTCAAGGTTATACCTAGTGAAGGTAAATATATATAGTTAATTAAGCAAATGTTTGTAATTGATAATAAATAACACAAGATAGTCTTCGGTGCCACCTTATTAGAAAAGTGAATTTATACTCCGAAATAGAAAAGAATATTTGTGATGTTAGAGACATTATTTTATAAATATAAAGTTGTTTAAATTAAAAGATCGTAATTAGAATATTTTGATCTTAATTATTGCGTAAAAGCTTGATTTTTTTCAGACCATCGTTGCTCGCCTAACTTAGCTAATTAAAAGCCCATATTCCAGATTCCCACGCGGATGAGGAGCCTGGTGAGCAAACGGAAGCAACAGAGCCCACCTCATTCAGCACCCAGACGACTACATCTTGGCTACGCGAGCACAACATGGACGCAGACATACGTTCGTATGCGCGGGGCTCGTTATTGCGTCGCGACGAATATTTCTTCAGAATATGGCACTATGCTAAACAACTGTTCAAGTGAGGTAGCACGACCTCCGCATGAAATCTACCTGTGATATTTCTCGACATGTTCATAGTTGGCGGATAGTAAATTATAGAGATACGTTAAATCGTGAATACATTCTCGAAACTTGTCATTTTGTAATTTTCTAATAACGATTTTGTATCAGTAATATTGTATTTATATTTAATAAGTTATTAAGTATTTATTATTTATATAAATTTAATTTAAATAAATCTGGTCTACGGGCTCAAGTCTTATTCAACTAAGGGAGACGTATTAAATATAGGTGCATAATATTTAAATATTCATCGTTGAATAAGGCTTGAATCCTAATTATCAGATTATAAAATTGAAGAACCATAATTTAAATATAGCAATATTAAAAAAAATTGGCTATTATTATTTTATATCGCTAATAAAGCGACATACGACAAAGCTCCTTAAACAAATATTTAAAAAAATACCACTGCTCAGACGTCGGCAAACTCGCGCTGATGTTTGAGAGATAGAAATTAGAAGACTGTCTCGTTGACGTAGTTGTATTATGGTACGACTGCAATGCTCAGGTCTCGGGTTCGATCCCCGGGTCGGGCCCGGATTTCCCGGTAAAGTGATTTCAGTATTTTATTTTTAATATTGAGCTTTCAGTATCAGCTCGGAGTCTGGAATTTGTGCCCGATATGGCGATAGGCTTGCCCCCTATCACATCATGGGACGGAATAATGTCGAAAAGTGGGGGCACTCCTTGCGCCGAAGATAAAAGGCGTGAGTGTATATATGTATGTCATTGATGTATTAAAAAACCGTATGTATATGAAGATTTTGTGGATTTTTAAAATAACTGTCATTACATACCGGGTGAAAGGGAAACGCTCTCTATACCGGAACGGTAAGAAAGAAGAACCATAACATTAACGAAAAACTGTATTTATTTGCAAAGCTAAGCGATAATATTTACAATTTTAGTATTTCCGTAATGCATGCGCGCGCAATGTAAAGCGTACAAAAAACTGGGTAGGGTACAAACTACAAGCAAACGCCGACAAGGCGGCGGCCGCCGCGCTGCGCCGGGGCACCGGCCACGCGGTCGTTAACCCGTCAGCTGATGTACGTGTGTCATTACGAATTTTTTGAAATATTGACCTTTTTTTACTATGTTTTCAGAATAATAGTTTGATTTATCTATCCATACGTGAAACTGTACAGAAATTTGAGAAAATTTTACTAAAATTGTAACAATGCGATCGCGATTTTTTTAGTGCCATCACGTCAGGAATCACCAATACTATCATCACCTGTATTCGTTTTCGAGAGCGTTTCCCTTCCGCAATTCGCATATTTATGTGTATTTTGTACACATGTATACAATACCTATAGAAGGAGCGAATCTACTGAAATTACCACTTTTTGTTTTTAATAAAACAATAATAATTAAAAAGAACTAGAAAATTTAATTCTTAATTTCATTTCAGAAATTTACAAACGCTACTTCGCTCGGGAATTGTAATTTTTTATTTACCTTGACAACGTTCCATCCCATTCTCATTGCACATAAGTACTATTACAATGATTGCTCTGTGTGCAGCGAATCCGTCTCTTAGTTTTGCATACCTCGCGTGCGTAAGAAATTTACACATGTAATGTAATTCACCTAGCCAGTTCGGCCACGGCGGCCAATCTCAACGGAGTTCAGCCAGGTACGCAGGAGATACTGTAGTGCACAAGTGTGTGCACAATACACAGGTGCACTCGCTATTCCTTTACTCTCATAGTCCGGTGAGACGGCAATGTGACATGACCGGAGAGAGATCAGGCGCAGGACCAACGGCTTTACGTGCTCTCCGAGGCACGGGGGTATCACACCGCCAACTTCCTGACTCCGAGCTGCGACTTAGTAAATTTTAAGATGGAAATACCCAGTCACAACGTTTTTGGCTCTACCCGGGACCTCAGTGCGCAATTCGTACTCATAATGCGTACGCAATACAACTACGCCACCGAGGCAGTCACATAAAATGCCTACAGCTTAGATTCCATAGTTTATGGTCTATACGCAAGCACCTATAAAAAATCCGGACAAGCACGAGTTTGACTCGCCTACCGAGGGCTCCGACAAACTTTAAAGTCAGGTATCTAAGTATATAGGTTCAACAGTTCGCCAAAATTAATTAGTAAATTTATCAAATTTCAAAAATTTTTGAACTTTAGATATTTTTATTTACGGTTTTAAATTTTTTTTCTTTACATGTCCTGTAAGATCTTGCTTCTTGCCTTCTAAGTTGACAACGCACCCACAATACGATGTTCATTGACGGCGGCAATAGCTTAACAATTACCATCAAGTTCCCGCTTGCTTGATCGCTTATCTTCTGGTATAAATCCTACTAATATTATAAACGCGAAAGTTTGTAAGTATGTATGGATGTATGGATGTTTGTTAGTCTTTCACGCAAAAACTACTGAAAAGATTTTGATGGAATTTAGCACACGGGTAGATCGTGTCCTGGATTTGCACATAGGCTACGTTTGATCCCGGGAAAATAAAAAGCGGAACTTTTATCCCGGAAAAACTTTTTAACGCAGACGGAGCCTCGGGCAAAATCTAGTATTGAATAGTTTTGGAAGCAACAAAACACATTAGTAGGTATGACTACATTGGTATTTATTATAGAGATAATGATATTTATAATATGTGGGTGCATACTACTTGAGTACCTATGTTCGAATCTGTAAGTACCAACTTTAGGTGGGACTAGGGATGAGTTGAGTTGTTGTCTTAGTGATTGTAAACAAAATGGAAATATAATTGCGTAATGATATGAAAGAATAAAATTAGATTGTATTATAGTATTTATTTGAATATCAAAGATTTATTTACCATAAATAATAAAATAAGTAATAGCTACTTGATTTTTTTTATATTCAATTACAATTTATTAAACGGTAAATTGTTCTGTTACATTGTAGCTAATTTATTCTTACAAATATAATGAAATATTGAAAAAACTATTTATTATGGTTTACTATTTGGCACTATTACATAAATTATAACCGGTGAACAATTATCGTTCATTACAATAAAAATGTTTAAGTCTAAACAAAACGTCAGGCGAAGTTCTTACTGACGATTTCGGCGGCCTGAAAAAAGAAAAATAAATACTTAGTCAATAATATTTTTATGAAAGTGACATTGCTATCTCACCACCTGAACGCCTGCAGTAAAAGTATGATGTAGTACTCATAAACAAGTTAGAATTCAAATTCAACGAAATTTGACTCCTCAAGCCCCGCGACGGACACCGGTGTCCATATATACAGGGTTTTCCCATACATCTATATATACAGGGAAATTCTGAAATTATGTTCATAAATGAAACCACGTACTCGTCTTTGCCTCTGCTAACATTATGCCAAAAATCATCCATGAGAAACGAATATTTTCGCCAAAAATCTCAATGTTATTTTCCTAATTTTTTTTTATAGTTTTGTAGTTTTTTGCGGATATGGCGTGTGGGTGAGTGTTTTTTTGGCTGAAGGCGTGATGTTGGTCCAGCGACGAATCTTCTAGAGTAGTGAAATGAAATCCTCCTAGCCAGTTTCGGCCACGGCGGCCAATCTCAACGGAGATCAGCCAGGTACGCAAGAGATATTATAGTGCACAAGTGTGTGCGCAATACACAGGTGCACTCGCTATTCCTTCACTCTCATAGTCCGGTGAGACGGCAATCCGACATGACCGGAGAGAGATCAGGCGCAGGACCAACGGCTTTACGTGCTTTCCGAGGCACGGGGGTATCACACCGCCAACTTCCTGACTCCGAGCTGCGACTGAGTAAATTTTAAGATGGAAAAACCCAGTCACAATTTTTTTTGGCTCGACCCGGGATTCGAACCCAGGACCTCAGCGCGCAAATCGTACTCGTAATGCGTACGCAATACCACTACGCCACCGAGGCAGTCTCTAGAGTAGTAGTAGAGGTATTAGGGCGTGTAAACTTAAAGTTACTTTTTAGTGATATTTATTTTGTTCGAAACTTACACTTTATTATTTTACATCAATGGTTAAAATAACTTCATGGAAAGTGTCATTTTCAACCAGATAAGTATGTGGTTTCATTTAGTAACGCAGTGTCAAAAGGACCCTGTATAAGCGGGGCTTGAAGGGTTAAAAACAAAACACACTTATGCATTCAATAGTGTTTCTTAGATGAACGTTAGGAAGTTGCCTTTGCAAACTGTACATCTACTAGGTTTGGTATATGTAAGAAGCCATCACATAATTTAACATATATTATATACCTTTGTCCTTAGTAGATTTGACTTGTTTGTTCTTGTTACATTTTTTTGTGATGCGCCTACTCTGGTCACATGACGGATCGCTGTTTGCCTTCAACAAGTCAGTCCTGGACATTTCGCCGTTGGGGCTGCATTCGCTCCACGAAGACTTCTCGTAGCGACAGGCTATTTAATAAACAAAATTTATTAAAATAAATAATAAATATGACATTAATATCAACTCACGCGAATTATAATACTCGTTTATTATCAATGTATTCATTTATATACGGAAAAAGTACTGTAATCTTGTTGATTCAGGAAAAGCATACTGCAACGGTTGTATATACAGTCCTTTATGGAACGTAATTATGTATTATGTCGTTTTAATATTTTTCTAAATCTGAGTTATTTTATTTAAATTAATATAATTTTAAGACACAGAGCATACCCTTTTGAAGATTCCGATATATAGAATATTTTATACGAGCGATGATCGAATTCTGAAATTAGGAGGCGACTGTATTCTGTAATAATATTGAAAGTCTAATTAGCTAAATAAATTTAATAACTCAAAAGGGGACTGGTGGGTACTCCTAAATGTTTTTTTTTAGATATTTCGCACCTACTGCCACTTTCCATCTACATTACGAACAATAATAAATATAATAATGTTATAAACGCTAAAGTTTGTAAGAAGGGGTGTATGTGTGTTTGTTACTCTTTCACGCAGGAACTACTGAACAGATTTCGATGAAACTTGACTCACGGGTATGTCCTGGATTAACACATGCTACTTTTTACCTGGGAGTTTTATTAAAGTGGGACTTTTATCCCGGTAAAACAATTTTAACGCAGGCAGAGCCGCCGGCAAAAGTTAGTAATAAATATAGTTAACAAATACAGTCAAAATATCAAGTACAGAAATGCAACGGACGTACTTGAAAGGACATTTTTGTATCATAGTTTTTTTTTTTCATGGCCATCTTCGGCGCATTAGGGACGGCTGCGGGCTTCCTCCGACTCACGTCTAAGTTGTCTTCCGCAACCGCCCCTGCGCGTACCGCTGTTGCGGTACTTTTTCTGTTGTCGCGGGGGCTCAGAAGCCCCCGCACACCGAGGGACGCCCCTGGCGTCCATGGCAGCGTGAGACACGCTGCCGTCCATCACGGGGGTCACAGAAGTTGGCTAGACTAATAGATCATTCAATATTTATATATTTTTGTAAGCGTACCTTTCTTACACTTCTTCTGAATTGTCTTAACGGGCTCGCAACTTGTTGGATTGCCTTTCTTCAGCGTCAGTTTTCGAGAGCGGATGTTAGTCTTAGAATCACATTCGCTCCAAGCGCCACGCATGTAACGACACGTCTCTACAATAAAATATACAAAATATGTAATTTTATCAGCGTATAAGAAATATGAAATGAATAATAAAACAAATCAATATGCTGTGTTATGCTTAATATTCATCATACACATTATACATATATTAACTATAACTAACCAGTATCTAACTTAAAAGGTTATAATATATTAAACTGTAACAAACACACTAAAACAAAGAAAAACAAACTGCGACACCACGTTCTAAATGTGTTATAGGCATCGGCAGATGTGTCTCGACACGATGCACTTGTTTATTTTGAGCTTTCATAAACAGGGTAGCGTAAAAAATCTTGCTTCCGTGCCGTTACGTCTTCTAGTGAATGGCGTGCATATTAAAAACGTTTACCTTCTTTAAATTTAAATTTAACATTGCCAAAACAATATGTAAGATATTTTAATTTAATGTGTGTATAAAAATCTATTTAATTTCAATTTAGACGTGACATAAACAATGTTTATGAGGTACACGTTTGTACCTACCAAACTATGTTTTCCCGCCAGTTTTTTCATAGTATAATAATAATATACAGTTTACTTTACTTTTTTTAGTTTTACTTAATAATATACAGTTAATAAATTTCTTTGTTGCATAAACAGTCGTGGGCAATATCCTACGTTTAATGTTCAAATATTTTCATCGGTTGCTTAAAATACTAACCTCTATTTTTAGCCCCCCTCTCACTGCGTATGAGGACCTCGTGCTCGCTTTCTTCCCAAACTTCCCCCTCCGCCGATGCGAATGCCAAAGAGAGAAGGATTAGACCGGCCAGCATCCACCAGCAATGTTTGATCTAAAACAGACAAAAATAATTTTTAACATGAAATCTTACAAACTTAGGTATTACTCGCATCAGCTTTATGACAATATCGCACATTGCTAAAATATTATTTCGCGTAGACGCTTAGCAATAAAACATAACAATCGCTGGTAAGTTTTCAAGGGTGGTGCCTTCAAACATTCTCGTAGATTTTAACTATAATCAAATACTAATAAAACATTAGATAAACAAGCGATTAAACAAAAACGAATAAACAAATTAGTTGGATATGTCAAAACAATAAACTATTCATAGAACATAACCACCATAACCTAGTGCTGTACGAACTTTAATATATTTTACAAATATAATAAATATTTTACAAATCTTTACTATTTGAAAAAGAAGCTGACGACCAATAGCTTGTAATTCCCTGCTTCTACCTAGCCTAGGGCCCTACTTCTTAGCACTAAAACCCAGCTACAGTTGGTATAAGTTTTGTTTATTTCTGATGAAGTTTTTTTTTATGTGCTCAATGAAATGGTACTCTGTACTATTGTGGCTATTTTTTTATTGTGGCGTCTCATGCCTGTAAATTGCGAAAATGTACCCATTTAATTGTATATTTTTCTATTTAATTTACTTCTAAATATCAAATGGGTGAACCCTGAAAATACAACAAAGCGGGCTACTAGCTTCCCTCGCATATTTAATGAGGATTACTACGAAAAAATCTGAAATATCCGAAATAATTCTATCATGAAGTAACGTGTTAATAAAACAGAACCTCCTTTTTTGAAGTCGGTTAATAATGACTCAACACAATACAAAAGTGACACGCAATAAATAATGCATAATGCTATATATAATAAATTGTTTGTAGAGATAACCGCTCAGTCAATGACTTCAATTATTTCTCGGTGACACGATGGCGCCTCTGCTAAAATTAACTCGACTCTGCAGGTCAGTCGACCCGACAAACGTGATAACTTGTACATTATTTGAAATATGTTATGCCTACTTGGATGATACCGTTATTATCTCAATAATATTTTCAAGTTATCGATATGTTACATCATCATTACTCTGAAATATATCGCGTATTGTTTGGGGATGATTTACTTCCTTTATTTACCATTGAATAGCTTGGAGGAGTTTTCAATTAACAATATTATTACCTTTCTGTAAAAGATATATAAATATAAAAAAGATATTTCTATTATTCTTTCAATGTCAATTTATAGCAAAATCTTTTATTATCTATTTATATAAGTAATATTTAGCAAAAGCACTAGAAAATATAGCTATGATAATTCTCTTTTTTTTTATAACTAAGGTCTGCCTGTGTTTTTTGTATAGGATTATAATTATTTTGTCCTTAAACTGCACGTAACAGAATATAAGTAGAATAATATATTAAACGAACTGTTTAGAATAAACGTGCCATGACCGCTCACGCCAAATATCATTAAATAGGTCACAACACAATATAGTTATTATATACGTAAAACATTAAAATCAAATTTAGCACTATCGATTTTCTATACAAATGATATCAAAATGTAAAACACATTTGCGTACATTTCGTTACGAATTCGATACGAAACATACAATATGACATCAGGAAATAGTCGCCGTAACGTAAAAGCTTTGAAAATAACTTCAAAAGAACACAATAAATTGTTTTAGATATAAATATTGGACTCACCTCCATTGTTGAATGATGTCTGCGTGATAGAAGTGCAAAATGTTTTGAACAAAGACGTGATAGTGTGGCGACGAGCGAGCAGCGAGTGCCTCAGCGCCACCGCTGCGCGCCGGCCGGGCCAGGGTACACGACGCTCGCCTATTGATCTGCCTCTTGCACCCGGGACCGCCTCCACTCTCGCTCCTGTACGCATATTCAAACCCCTCCCCGCAATCTGCCCGATCTCTTTATCTGCGGCTAGGCAGGATTTATCGCTTTACCATGATACATTGTAATAAGCAGTAATACTATAAATAGATGTAGTTGTTGAAGCGTCACTGATAATAAATCCCAAAAGTAATAAAAAATAATGAAATCCATAGCTATGTACAGAATACTAATTAATCGCGTAAGCACATATAATACAAAATTAGATCAGCATCAGGTAATTGAAATTATAAATGAAGACTGCAGTGCACGTTTATAGTGGAACAATGTATACGTATGTATGTTTTTACTGGTGGTAGGACTCTTATATGTAAGAGTCCGTCTGGGTGGATACCACCACAATGTCTATTTCTACCACCAAGCAGCAGTGTGCATGCACTGTTGTGTTTCGGTTTGAAGGGCATTGTAGCCAGCGTAACTACGGGACATAATGAAACTTAACATCTTATGTCTCAGAATGACGAGCGCAGTTGAATGCCACACAGTACTCTTTATAGCTGAAGGTGCTGTATAGTATAGCTACTGTTTATGGGTAGTCGTATCGCTTACATCATGCGAACGGCATGCTCGTCTCGTCATTTAACGCCGTAAAAAAAACGTATGCAGTCGCACAGACTGGTGATTAGTTCGCCTCATTGGAACTATTTCACGCTTTTCACTAGTCTAACAATACTGAGAACTATTGTCGACAAACAATAAACAGCTTCGCACATTTTACTGTTTATGGGGTTTTATAATTACACCGTATCGTTTAAACATGAAGCATTAACAAGGTGATGTCAAGAGAATTCGTGCATTGTCAAAAAATATTCTTTACTGTTGATATTGTGCTTGACAAAAATACAAATTTTAATATTAAATGGTTGCCTTTTGTTTGTATTAGCTTAATGTGAATGGAGTATTTATGGAACGTAAACTAAATGAAGTTTGCACTATGAAAGTTCGGTTGATTATCGAGAGAAGTCTTATAAGCACATTTTCTGCAACAAATTGTTATTCATCAAACACGTCCCATTAGATACGCGTATTTAATGAAAAATGATTTGTTATACAGTAATCAAGGTATTACGTATTTCTTCAATCAAGTAATAATAATATAATACCTAGGAAGAATGATAAAGTGTCTCAATATCCATCAGCTTCTCCACTGTCTTTAACATGTTGGGGAATTTGATTTAGTTCTTTAGTAAAATTCAAATCACCTAAGGCGACGCTTACGACGACTTATCGCAGCGATGTAGTCGCCATGTTGTTGATGGCAGTGCACCTTCACCCACATCCACGATTTTGTATCGCTACAATCGCCATCCTGTAGCGTTTCAGTAGCGAATAGCGACACAGACGCGATGCAAACGCGCACCTGTCGCGACGATACGCGATACTTCGATACAACAATATGAATACTACGGTTGCAAATCGTGCGTTTATAACGGTATAGCAGCGATGGTGTCGCGCGTTTGTATCGCTCCCGACGCGTAATGCAAACGCGACTAATGCGCTAGGTATGTCGTTCATCTCTTTCTCTGTTCTGTGGTCTTTCAGAAGTGCGTTCACGAAGCGAACGACGGTATTGCTGCAAAAAGTCGCCTTGGCGGCCTTCCTAAAACTGAGCTACGTAACTATAGCATAATCTCGGCCCTTTTTTTTTCAAGAAAGTCCAATAGTAAAATTTTCTCCCCCCGATTTCGTTACCGTCAAGGATTAGGACAGTATTCTTCACAATAATAATGAATATCACTATAGAACTCCAAAATCGTATTTTTTACATAGCTATATTGGAACATCTAAATTATTGTTCAAGTCAAACATCGCTATCGAATAGAAGCCATTTCCTGAGACATCAGCAGGAAGTTTATATCAATCTTGTTATTCAAAGATATTGGCAGGGGTCACTCGAATTGTGTTTAATATTTTACATGATGTCATTAATGTCGGTGATCGAAATATACACGACAGTTAACTGCGTTCCCGCCCTCCATTATTGATAAAGTAATCATGACTTTTGCATTAATCATTGGGCGCTTGTAGATACAATTTGCATTCGTGACATGCATCAGTAGTCCTGCGTGCTAATTAAGTTGTCCTATAAGAGTATTATAATTAACTAATTGATTTAATCACGTTATCCTTATTCTATATGGATTATAGGTACGTCTGCAAGTATATTCATGAAATTAAAAAAAATATTCACTTAACCCTTCAAGCCCCGCTTGTATATATAGATCCTATGGGAAAACCCTATATATATGGATACGGGTGTCCGTCGGGGGGCTTGAAGAGTCAAAACAGAACAATTATTTCTCTGACTATAATTTTTAAATTACTTACTCTTAATTACTAATACATTATTAATAATACAAACAAATAGCATCAGGTAATTGAAATTATAAATGAAGAATGCAGTCCACGTCTATAGTGGAACAATGTATACGTATGTATGTTTTTACTGGTGGTAGAACTCTTATATGTAAGAGTCCGTCTGGGTGGATACCACTGGTGTTCTCAGGATGACGAGCGCAGTGGAATGCCGCTCAGTACTTTGTAAGTTAAAGTGCTGGATGGTGTTTCTACTGTTTATGGGTGGTCGTATCACTTACCATCAGGCGAACGACATGCTCCTCACGTCATTCGATGCCATATATTTAAAAAAAAAAACTGAAACTATTTGTAGCATTATCTGCAGCAAGCGTTCGTGTTTGATTTTAAAATTTACGAACCGTTACGTACACTGCAATAGAATTTGAATCAATGTTTTTAATTCGATTTTAGTAGTAAAATATGAGAACAAACATACGGCACGTTCTGTTTTTAACAGGTAGGCATCATATTTTAGAAAAGTATTTTTTTTTATTAGATACTACAATATAATATTTAATATGTGTAATGTTTAATTAGAATTTAGAATATTTTATTGTATTAGTTTTAGGAATTTCCTGTTTAATATGCAGCGCCAGACTACCCTTCAAACCCAGAGATGGATCTCTACCATTTCTTGTAAGTACTATAAGATTATACGTTTTTACACACAGTAAGCTGAGTAGAGTCTCATAATTTAGGTCTAAGCCTCATAATATCCAATAACAATACTAGCTAGGATGTCTTTCAAACTGAAAGACATCTCTGATGTCCATCACTGCAGCTTGGCGGAAGAAATAATAGGTCGGTTAAAAAGTCTTTTCGCATTTAGTAGTTTACTGTACTCCTTCTTTCGCAGTCGGGTAAAAAGGAAGAAATTTGTAAAATGTTTTTTTCATCTATTTTTTTTATTTCTTTTCTGTCAAAATGAGTGAATCTAATGAAGAAATTTGATACATTGTAAAATTTTATTATGAAAAGGAGAAATGCACAGCAAGCTGCAAAAACAATTGAGATGATTGTGTTTATGGACCTAATGTAGTGTCAGTAGAGCTCTTTGGTCAATAAGAGTAGTACAAAGTTGATTTAAGCGTTTTCAATGTCGCTCGCTCTGGTCGCCCTGATACGGATAAAGTGGATGACAGTTTTGAAAAAGTGGAGCAAGATCGACATTACTATTAGTTAAACATAGCTGAAGAACTAAGAATTAACCACAAACCTGTTATGACCTGTTTGAAAAGAGCTGGATACAGAAAAAAGGTCGATATTTGGGTGCCACACAAGCTCACTGAAAGAAATCTAATAAACCGTGTACTCATTTGCGATTTGTTTTTATTTTAATGGAAACATTGAAAAAGAAACAGTCGAAAGCAGGATTTGAACCCGCGACCTCCAGCGTACTTACAGCGTATTGTCCAGGCACTACATGGAACTATCGATTCGGATCTCTACTGCCAACAACTAATGAGATTAAAGCAAGAAGTTTAGAGAAAGCGGCTGGGATGGATCAATCAAAATCAAGAGGGTTGGGATGTGTTAATACCATATAGCCTTGCACCTTCAAATTTCCAACTGTTTTGGGTCTCTTCAAAATTCTTTAGGCAGTGTCAGATTAACATCAAGAGAGGACTGCCAAAACTACTTGTCGCGTTGTTTTGATCAGAAGTCCCAAAATTTCTACAGCAACAGGATTATGGCACTAAGTCATCGAAACAAAAATGGCAGTGAACAAAATGGCACCTATATACTGTAATTAAATGTTGATAAAGTTTGAAAAAAGAAGTCTTGAGTTTTCATATAAAATGCGTAGAAACTTTCTCCTCAACCTAATGGATATTGCAGTGGTATCTACCTAGACAGATCTTCGTAAGTCGTTTACGAGAGGTCTACCACCTAATTTACCATTACTAGTGTTATATATTGGTTTTACAGGTGTACTTTCCATCCCGATATCGTGGTTTGTGCGTGGGAACCTTAGTGTCACGAACAGCCGTGATTACAGCCGCCGTATGTGTTACTAACCCTACGATTCCTATACGAGACACGAGGCCGATTAATGTGATAACCGGTGCAACGTATCGGCATCCCCGAAGAGGCATAAGAGTGCAAGTTGTCAAAATTATAGTACCAAATCGTAAGTTTACAATTATACAGGGTCATTTTGATATTACATTACTAAATGAAGCACCATACTTATATGAAAATAACACTTTTCATTTAATTATTTTACATACATATACACTCACGCCCTTCATCCCCGAAGGGGTAGGCAGAGGCGCAACTAGTGCACCCACTTTTCGCCGTTATTCCGTCCCATGATGTGATAGGGGGCGAGCCTATCGCCATATCGGGCACAAATTCCAGACTCCGAGCTGATACTGAATAGAAAAACTCAACATCACTTTGCCCTACCCGGGAATCGAACCCGAGACTTCAGCATTGCAGTCGTACCATAATCCAAATTTACTATAGCTATAAAATAAACGAATGTAAGTTTCGAACAAAGTAAATATCTATAAAAAGTAACTTTACGTTTACACGCCCTAATGCCACTACTACTACTCTAAGAGGATTCGTCGCCGCTGTAACATCACACTTTCAGTCAGGAATACACTCGTGCACACGCCATATTCGCACTAAACTACAAAATGGTAACGAACGGGAATGTAAAATTGAGATTTTTTGTGAAAATATTCAATTCTCATGGATGATATTCTGCACAATGTTAGCAGAGGCAAAGACCAGTACCTATGTGGTTTCATTTATTAATGCAATATCAAAATGATTGTATGATTAAATCTTCTTACCAAAATTAACTGCTAATTTCAACAAACTTTATGGCTCAGACTAAAAAGCTAAAACGGTCACTGAACGAAAAGAGCACAGCCACAACGCTTGTGGCTAAGTGCTGACTCAAAAAGACCACAACACAAAACTCGCGATGTGACTGTCTTGATTTTCAACCACAACGTATGTTGGACATACAATTTCGCATTATACAATATTATTAAACGGTATTATGTATGTTGGAACTGTTAACTAATGTACAGCTAGATATAAATAATACAAATAATTATAACTTCTTAGGGTATGTGAAGTCTGCGAACCCGCACTAGGCCAGCGTGTTGGATTAAGGCCTAACCCCTCTCAGTAGTAGAGGAGGCCCGTCCTCAGCAGTGGCCAGTATTGCATTGCGTTAAGTATGCACATATCTAGCACACTTGTCGAATTGTCTTCGTTGCATATTATTATCTAGCCAAAATGCGATTGATTCAGCGTTTATTGATTATAATCGCAATGCCTCGTGGTCGCTCTTTTTAATATGATTTCGTTCCTTAATCATAACATTTAAACCCACATTAAACGCGTACATTATACTTAGTATAATAATTCATACATTACATGTTTCTATTTGTAGTTCGAAACCTTTCAACTTCAAATAAAGGGTATCTCATGCAAAAATCACCAGCAATACTTTTGTTAAAACGAAAAGTACCCGATATACTTGCCGAGATACCCCTTCGTTCACTCGACATAGATTACAAAGGAGAGGAAGTGTTGTCCCTGCAAGAGGAATGTTTGATGCCCGGCTGGCACTTCTTTTACAAAGGGGTAAGTTAACCGTAATCACACACACTACGTCACATGAAAAGCGCTGGCAAAGTGTGTGGCATACTCTGTGTCTACCGTCTACAGATTACTTGCCGACATTTTTAGTGTTTTGCCTTAAAAACTTGTACTCATTTAAAGATATCAGCGATTCTGTATAATACATTTTTTGTCTGCGCACATTTTGTATCATATTTTCGATATATGTTAAGTACCAATTATAAAATAATTGTAATCGTATTGAAGAAATTCTATGCTTTTAAATACAAATACAAAACATTTATTCGCGCAGCACCATGACACAAACAAATTACAAGCAAACAAATTAAATAAACAAAAAATTAAATAAAAAAGTAACATAAGAAATTAAATCTAGGCAAACACCCAGTACCAACAAAAAAAGCATTATCAACAAAAGAAAAACAAAGAAACGCAGTACTAGTGTATCGTCAAGAACGTCATGGTGTGAGAGCCAAACTGGTCCCATTCAGCACAAGCCGCGAGCGAGACACGGCGCTGGTCTTAAATTTTTCTCGAAATTCACTCATCTCCACGCTATCATAAATATAAACCTATACTTTCATTGCTCTAATCTCTACATATTGTTCTGTTATCTTCTTATCATGCAGTTACATTTATCTAGGAAAATTAACAACTATGGTCTCGTTGGTAAACACCATATATCTATATTTCCTACTGTTCTATAGGTTACTTTTTTAATCTCTGTCCGTAACAGTCGATACTTTCGACAAAATTTACATATATCTTGTTGGCTTTGCAAATTTCTCTTTCTGTTTCAGTAGAATTGTCGTAATTAGTTCAGAACTACAAAATCGTTCATATAAGTATAGCGTAACAATTTCAAAGTAAAGGAAAAATTCTAGTGTTTTATAATAAATATTTTATTATTTAGGGTATTTGAATCCATAACACGATTAAATATATAAAGCAAAAAACAGAAACAAAAGATAAATGTACAGTAACCGTTCAAAGAGCACATGTTCAAGTTCCAACATTTGTCTCGCATGTGTTTGACTTGGTTTGTTCCTGTTTTGGACGTAAATAGAAGTTTTTTTGACAGATGAATCAGACCATTTCCAAAATAGTTACATATCTTTTTAAATGTCACATATAATGGTTAAAACAGTATATTGGAAGTCAACGACAACAAAATTTGTTCGGTCAAGAGCATGAAAATGCGCCACCTTACCACATGAGTATATATTTTAATCACGAATTAAAGATAGAATGGATAGAGTTTAGCATCAATTTACTAAGAAAACCAGTGTCGCCAAACTCACACATGCATATATTCGCATACTATCATCTCTTCATTATGATTGGCCAAAATCACCAATAAAGATAAAGCGTATAATACAAAATCATTTGCATTAAATTTACCCTTAATGCCATTATATAAACTTCGTATTCTAAAAATTCACATGACTTCATACGAAATTATTCCTTCAGTCTGAATTTTGATTTTAATTCGATTTCATACCGCTAGTCCACGCGAGATGGCGTATAATCGCAATGGCATTCATAAGAACTCAATGGCAGTTGTTTTAATATAAGTTATTGAATGACACCCAGTACGCTACGCGTGCCGGTAATAGTGTTGCACCCATACGTTACCTTTTTGTAAACCTATCGATGGTGTTTGTTTTATAACTAACATTAATAAATGAAATGGACTTATAACAAAATTATATAATATTAATTTGATAAGTACTGGAAAAGTTGTTGGAACTGTCTTGAATACAATTTTAACTCAGTAAATTAAAAATTATTTTAAATTTTAAGTATATATTTTAAATTCCTACTTTATAATTTCAATACTGCAGATATGTATGTTACACATACTATATTAGCTACACAGCTTATATAGCTAGTTTGCAATAAATTATAATGAGTATATATACTTATCATAGTGATTTCACTGCTGGGGTTAAGAGAGTAAGAATAGACTTCGCGTCTAAGCAAAACGTCAACCGGCAAGGCAAGAAAATATCCTTTGACGGACAGCAGAATTATGCCGGCCTGCTAATAGCTTCTGCAAGTTCCGTTTGTAGGACCCAATATTATAAGAATTGGAAACATTCGTGCCCGGCAACTGTTCCACAGTTTAATAGCAAAATTACGAACTTCTTAACCCGATTGATATGGGCTGAGATAGAAGAAATCACTAAGCAGTGGTTTCGCAAGCCAGCACGCGTGGTTCCCCTAAGGAAGTGTGAGGATGGCCTAAGGTTAAACTTTTGTCCAGAGCACTCACCAAGACACGGACGATAGAATACACTAAGTGAGGCAATGTCTCGGCGTAACTGCATTGATTCCAAACTGAATAGTGCTTTGTGCTGTTTATGAGTGGTCGTATCGCTTGTTGAGCGACATGCTCGTCTCGTCAAGCAAAAGTTGTTTAATTTTGTACCTGGATCTGACTCGGTAATATTTTACGCTTTTTGGGGGCAACAATTTCTTGTGCTTCGTTTGAAGAAGATACGCCTGCGTTTAAATTTATGATTTCAGGTTTACTTTGGAATCCACCACCCTAAGAAATAACATTAACGATGAGATATCAAGTAACACTCATAATATAATATCAAGTAACATAGCTGATCGAACATTGTTAACCTATAAAGCAGACAGGCGCATTTATATGTAATTAAAAATAAATTATTTAAAACTATGTGTTGTCTCAATAAAAATCTTTTCGCGTTAGAAAAGCCCCTAAAACGCAGTACGACGCATAGAAAAAATATCCATTATATCCCATGGGAGCAAATTACCGGAATAAAAGTAGCCTATATGTGTTAATCCAGGGTATTATGATCTGGCTGCGGACGACAACTTAGACACTTTAGCCCGGGGAAACCCGCAGCCGTCCCTAATGCGCCGAAGAAGGCCACCGCAGAGTTTTAGTTGGCATGCCGTGCGTTGTACATAGGTTAGGGACTCGGCCCGGTGGCTCAACGCTGGGTCGTAAGGCATGGTGAACCGAACAAAACCACTCAGTCGCCTCCCTTGAAAGGCTAGGTGATAGTAATAAGTCACTTTCTCCGCGAAAAAAAAGGGTATTATGATCTACTCGTGTGCCAAATGTCTGAGTTTACTTCTAAGAAACATACAAACTAAACAAACATCCCGACATACAGAGATCCAAAAATTTCCACAAACATTTGCATTTATGATATTACTAAAATAAGACAAGAAGTAAGATAAGATTAAAAAGGGTATTTTTAAATAATAACCTATAGTTTTTTTAATAAATTTATGTAGTAAAATAAAACAATAAAATAAATATTATGGTGTGTGGCTTTCTTATAATTACTTATTGATTGATGAATTAGAATATTTATATGAGCTTCTGCATTCACTTTAAAATATTGATTTCCCCTTTTTTTTACATTACACATCTTCTACAAAATGTTCTGAACATATTACGGAAAAATTGGAAGGAAACCAATTTAACCTTCCCGTAGCATTGATCCAACTTTCCTTAATAAATTGATCTTTTGGAAAACTGAAAATTAACAATCTAGTATTGTTTCATTAATTAATTATTATATCGACCACAGCTATGCATCACAAGCGGATCATGCATCAGATAACTTTTCGTACTTTTCTGCATAACATAACGCTTCAGTGAAAAATTAATAATTATCGATAATATTTTATCGACCACGCATGCACTAATTGAGTAGCGATGGCATTATGAATTGGTGACAAATCATTCTAGAACAACTGATTTTCGTTTGCGACAATTAACCATATAGTGAAAAGAATAAGGAACATTTTAAATTGTAATTTTTGTGTCATGTTTGACATAGAAAATCAAGATACATTTTTCAACTAAATAGCAATATACCAGAAAATATTACTTACCGATGGTACGAAATACCTCCGTGGGACACATTTTTGGTACGGCTATTATTTTTGCATTCCAGAATAGCATTATAGGGCATTTTAATATTTTTAAATATTTTTTCCAATCATTAAACCTTTGACAATGCGCAATGACGACTGAGACCGTTCAAACAGTGAGTTTGTACTGCATTCTAAACTAGTGGATCAAAGGTTACGCCCACTTTATAGTTCTATCTCTATCTCTGTTCTGTGATTTTAATAGCTCAAAACTAAGGAATTTTGACGTTTGATCGGCACGCAGTATTGTGATCGTTTTAACATATTGTCATCGTTTACTTATCTAGAAATTATATTAAATGGGTCTATTATAATATAAACACGCGTTGATTTAGAAACAGCCCAGAGCATTTAACATTGAACCTGAAAGAAAAACAGCGATATTTCAATACTTTCAAACAGAAGAATAAAAAATAAACATGATTTTATACCATTGATGTATTAAAAACCTAATACATCAATGTTTTATACGAATCTATTCCAATATTCCAGCTTTATTTGTGAAACGTACTAGTAAACAATCATATACTTTTACTATTCGGTCGGATAGTATCTAAAAAAGTATTTAAATTCCATTTGGATTTGTATTTGAATTCAAATTAGACTAACTTTAACTTGAAGATTCAAAATCCGGCAAATACCGAGCTAATATAAAAATTTAAGCGTCGTCGCGCCGTGGGACTGCTAAAGAAGTACTTCTATCTTCCTGGGCCTGGTCCGGAGTTCGGTCCCCCGACGCTAAGAGGCTTGGGTCAAAATATTACTAGGTACTTAAACAACAGACACTTTTACTTTTTTAACCGACTTCAAAGAAGGAGGAGGTTCTCAATTCGACGGTATGTTTTTTTTATGTTACGCGATTACTCCGCCAATTGTCGACCGATTTTCAAAATTATTTTTTTGTTTGAAAGGAGATCTGATCACTTCTGAAGTGGTCCCATAGTCACCAAGTCAGGATCTAATTATTGGATCCTGGAGAAATCGAGGGCAACCATCAAATTTTATTGGCCCACACATCGTTTTTTTCGCAAATCTTATAAAGTAATTTATTCTTTAGTGTTTTCGCCTTTTACATCACGCCTTTTACGTTTTCAGGGGTAGGCAGAGGCATAACACGCCAGCGCGAAACTCGTACCGCGTGCGCAATAAATCTACGCCATCGAGGCGGTATATTTCTTATTAACACAAAAAAGCAACAAATAAAAACCTTTTTAACAAAAAATTAAACCGCCTTCAAAAACGACAAAAAAAAACTAAAAACCAATAAATAGTCGTTTTGTCGAGGGTTATTTAAATTTAATTTCAAACTTTTAAAATTACTATATTCTTCATCAACTAACACCTACTACTCGTAGAGACCATTCTTATGAGCCCACACACGCTATAGGTATCTGCTATAAGTAGCTAAAGAGTTGGGTATTCCGCAGACTATTTGTCGCATCAGATCAAGGTTAACATGTCTTAAAAATATTGCCGAAGTTACAGTACTCCAAATTTTTTGTCAATCGGAGTTGTGAAAGTTGGAAATGAGCTGATAATCTTCATAAATAATAGTTAAGAACCATCTCAAAAAATGCAAAATCGGTCCATTCGTTTGAGAGCCACGATGCCACAGACAAACATATAGATACACAGATACACGCCCTAAACTTATAACACCCCTCTTTCATTGTCAGGATTAAAAAGTGTGTGCCCTGTGGTCCGGGGGCATATAGAGTTCCGCCACGGCATCCCCTGCCTGTCGTAAGAGGCGACTAAAGGGGGCTTCGAGAGAGTCGCGGGGCAAGCAGCGGGGGGCTGCTCAGTCCAATTTAAGCGACTCCAAGGTGGTTGACAATGCGGGTGGTTGGTCTCCCGCTGTCGTAGACGCAAAAGCGTGATCTAGAGTTCGGAGGCTTCTCAGCCTCCTCATTTAGGGAGGGGCTGCAATGCGGCATAGCGCAGGGGCGGTTCCGTGCAGCTATCTTCGTGCAACAAGATATCCCGGGGCCGTCCCCTAGGCGCCGAAAAAGGCCACCGCGGGTTTTGGTAGGTATGCCGGTGTAGGGTGTATATAGTGTTAGGGACTCGGTCCAATGTTCACTCGGATGATGCTCTATACTCCTGAGTGTCGACATTGGGCTGTAAGACTGTGTGAAACCAACATAACCGTTCCACTCACCCCCCAGTGGTGGTAGCGATAATGCGTTTTTCCCTGCGAAAAAAAAGGGTTAAAAAGTGTAGAATTCTGAACAAAATGCGAATTTATAACTTCCCGTTTTTATTTTTTCTAGGATAAAATATATCCAGTGCATAAATTCCTTCTACAAAGGAATGTAAGAGTTCAGTTCTTAAACATAGTGAAGAAAAAACTTTGGTGTGAAGCTTTGAGTATGAAATTTCAGAAGGCACTGACTAATCTAGGCTTCCTTGGGTACTTCGATACATCAGCGTGCGTGTGTGTACGTGACGTAAGTAATGTTTTCATAAATTTTATCTGTTTAGATTTATTAATACAACCACCAACAGATATATGGTTTGATATACGATATATCCTTGACTGATGTACATTGGGCCAGTCGTGTTTATTTGAATAACATAATTCAAATAAATACGACTGGCCCAATGCGGCCATTAGGCGTAAGTATAAAGATTGTGCAATTTAAGGAATGTTCAGTAGTTTTCCCCATGTTATTTAATTCTATCTTCTTCATGAAAATTTGTATATAACTAGCGTTTTCCCGCGGCTGCACCCGCGTGAAAATGTTTATCGGAGATAAAATTCTCGCTTTATATTTTCCAAGGATATAAAAGTAGCCTATAGTACATACTCCAGAGGAATGCAGCTTCCTATTAGTGAAACAATTTTCAAAATTGTTTCAGTAGTTTCAGGGATTAGTCACTACAAACAAACTCATAAACTTTTCCTCTTTATAATACCGGGTGGAAGGAAAACGCTCTCGGAAACGAATACAGGTGATAGTATTGGTGATTCCTGACGTGATGTCACTAAAAAAATCGCGATCGCATTGTTACAATTTTAGTAGGATTTTCTCAAATTTCTGTACAGCTTCACGTATGGATAGAGATAAATGAAACTATTATTCTGAAAAACATAGTAAAAAAGGTCAATATTTCAAAAAAATCGTAATGAAACACGTACATCAGCTGACGGGTTAACGACCGCGTGGCCGCCGCGCCGCCTTGTCGGCGTTTGCTTTGTAGTTTGTACCCTACCCAGTTTTTTGTACGCATTACATTGCGCGCGCATAAATTACGAAAATACTAAAATCGTAAGTATTATCGCTTAGCTTTGCAAATGAATATAGTTTTTCGTTAATGTTATGGTTCTTCTCTCTTACCGTTCCGGTATAGAGAGCGTTTCCCTTCCACCCGGTATTAGTAATTTAGTATACATAGATTTACTACCCCCTTATCAAACTTTTAACAACACGTATACATTTATGTTATAACTAGCTTTTGGCCGCGGCTCCGCCCGTATTATAAAGTTTTTCCGGGATAAAAGTCCCGGTTTATATTTTCCCGTGATGAAAAGTAGCCTATGTGGTAATCCAGGACATGATCTACCCGTGTGCCAAATTTTATCGAAATCCGTTCAGAAGTTTTTGCGTTAAAGAAGGACAAACATCCATACATACATACATTCTTACAAAATTTCGCCTTTATAATATTAGTAGGTATATATGTAGGTATATGTACCTAGGCACATTTCTCTTTCGTAGTATCACTATCTTAGTTACCTACCATGCAAAATAAAAATGTGCCAGCTTTTATCACTGAAGCTTATGTTCCTTATGTTGTGGTGTAGATACGTACTTATGTTAGGCCGACCGCCCACCGGCGACTATCGCTTAAGCGTGCAAGCATTAATATAAATTCTGATTTCTTAAAGTGCTAACCTTTTGCCGGAATTTGAGAAGCAGCTACTTCCAAATGCTCAAGGGTTTTTACTATATAATCAAATACAAAAGCATTATTATCGACTCTAAAATAAGTACCTAAGTAATAAATCGTCGTTGTCAAACCAATATCTGCTATTTGCAAAAAGTTGTACTTTGAAATACGGAGTAAAAACATTCTCATGTAAAATTTTAAGACAAAATCTGCACATGGCATATTTTACCTAAGGCTCATAATTCGAGTAGCTAACGATTAGAATCACATAGCGGCTTTTATACATTAAAGTTTGCGGGGCAAACTAGTCATTAGTCAAAATGTTGAAAGCTCGTAAGACCGCACATAGTAGATATTGGTTCGACAACGAAATATTAATAAAACCTCGTACTTCAGAGTAAAGCATTTCAACATTGAACCGATAGTCGCCTGTGCGAAACAAGCTTTAGCGTGTTAATGTCCGATCTGGTAATTGGAAAACATATTTATTTTTAAAACTTTTATCTTACAGCCGGATAGAACCGCTCAGCCGTGTCACGTAAGTTATCTATAGGTATGAGGGCTGTCATACCAGATTGTCGCTCAAGTTTAGGTACACTGCTAAAATGCTGCGCAGTTTTTCTACCGGAAATATGGCTACATTGAAATCCTCCTAGCCAGTTTCGGCCACGGCGGCCAATCTCAACGGAGATCAGCCAGGTACGCAGGAGATATTATAGTGCACAAGTGTGTGCGCAATACACAGGTGCACTCGCTATTCCTTCACTCTCATAGTCCAGTGAGACGGCAATCCGACATGACCGGAGAGAGATCAGGCGCAGGACCAACGGCTTTACGTGCTTTCCGAGGCACGGGGGTATCACACCGCCAACTTCCTGACTCCGAGCTGCGACTGAGTAAATTTTAAGATGGAAAAACCCAGTCACAATTTTTTTTTTTTTTGCTCGACCCGGGATTCGAACCCAGGACCTCAGCGCGCAAATCGTACTCGTAATGCGTACGCAATACCACTACGCCACCGAGGCAGTCATGAGCGAGGCATGGCTACATTATATGTGATGGTAAATACAATACACTAAAAATGTTAGATTGACGGTCTTCCGCATAACGGCCGGTGTCAATAACTTACTAACAGATAACAGACAGTTAAAATGCTCTTTTGGTTGTTTCTATAAACTAAGATAGATAAGAATACCTTTTCCCTACCTTATCCTATCTATCGAAGGGCCGAATATGATTGATGTCATTGGTGCGATTCGTTTCCGGGCTACCTTACTAATCGAGAATTACAGAAATAATACATTTTACGAGTAAGCTGAGTTTTTCAACATCATAGACTTTGTAGAGTCCAAAATAAATAAGGTACACTTGTGTTGATGTCTAAGGACATGAACAAATGCTCCAAAAATCGTAGATAATGTTATTTATTTAGATCCTAGATGATACAGGATATGCGCTAGAAGTGAACATTTTTGGAATTCATATAAATTATTTATTAAATTAGAATTGCGATCACCTTAACGTAATATTCTATACGCAAATAGGTACTACTGTGGTGCCATCCTGAATGTTAATGTTACCATGTCAGAAACTTTAACGTAACTCCCAACAACTATACAAGATACAAGTTTAAACTCAAGTATGAATTTGACGCAGAGTTACTTGCACGACCAACTATTTGATACAAGGCGCGAGTGTGTGTAGGTATTGGGTAGACAGAGGCGCTACTAGTTCACCTTCTTTTCTATTCCGTGGACCTCTTTCCCGACCCGTGAATCGAACCCGAGACCTCAGCACTGCAGTACCCCAATATAGCCGAGTCGTACCATAATATATCTACGCTGAGGCAATAAATCACATTAGGTATTCTACGATTACTAGGTGTTGTGTCATTTAGTCCGCATGTGAAGCATTTCCCGCTACTAAAGTTCCTATAAGTTGGAAAAACTTAGCTGGCCGGTATGACAATTCGAATTTATCGCGACGCGATAGCTTTGTAAGAACGTTTACCCAAAAAATTCAAAAGTCGACTTCATAATTACAAATACTTTTCATGTTTTCCATACATTATAACAAAGAGTATCATACTCATGTAACATATTTGATTTGATATTGTAAAAAATCACTGAAATAAAGAATGTAATCTTGACTATTTTATCAACGGGACGCTTTTACAATATTGTATACTGCAGCTTATGAGCGTAGTGTAAGGAAAGTTAGAATCGCTTGGAAACCAAAAAAGCAAAAAATCTAAACTTTGGGTGCAAATAAAACACTAATATAAATTTAAAAATTGTGTTGTAAGTACATTTTACAAACAGACTTGAAGAATGCGTTAGATGTTTTTAAAAAATTACTATTATTATTTTCATTCTCAAAGATCTCAAAAGTAAATAATTTAAACCATATAGCACTATATTTAATATTTTAGCTTCAGTACACACTCGTAATTATTTCTTTGTATAGACTAATAACCAATTATAAGTCATGAAGGGAAAATCAATATCAACAACTAACTATTGTAATAAAAAAGCTCCTGATTGTAATTATTAAGATTATTAATAATCTAACTCTATTTACACAGTACGTTAACAAACTCCTTAAATAAAAAATCAATTGCATTCAAGAATCGGTTATTTGGAGCAACCGATTTTTTGTTCTCTTCCCTACACATAGTATTCTATGAAGTGTCAATAAATTATCATACCGGCCAGCTAAGTTTGTCCAACCTATAAATCAATCTGGCAATCCATAGCGTCGCATGTTAAACCTCAGCGCAATATCCTTTGAAACACAGATTTTAAAAAATCGTAAGGGGGCAAATTACGATAGCAAAAATGTTATGTCAATATGTTAATCCAAAACATGCTCTATCTTTGTACCAAATTTCATCCAAAACCGTTCAGCAATTTCTGCGCTTATTCCCTACGAACATTCTCCCACGCATTTTAATATAAAGAATTAATTAGGATACATACATAGTAATTTCTTCTTTATCTTCCTATTAATAATTAAAATCATTAAGATTGTGCGCTTACCTGTTTTGTGCCCAGGGTATGTACGGAGCGCCGCTGATATGCCGCGGCAGGGCCGTTGCCATGCTCATGGCTCCCGACGCGCAGTGGACTAACTGCACAGGCTTCAGCAATATCGTACATTTGCTTTCTAGCGATTATATAAGGAATTTCATGACGTGTGTAAGCAGGTAAGCACAATTAATGAAGATAAAGCATAGTCCAAAACAGTTTACGCATGTCGATCATAATGGTTCGCCGCATTTTATCTGGTTACTGCCCTGTCTTCAATGTTAGTTGCGAGAGTATCAAAATGAAAATCCAGATCAAGGTGACATCACTGAAATGCTGGAGTGGTAGAGCTCTATAAAACCTCACCCGAACCGACCGTATCCATCTTATTATCATCCAGGTGTACCTGATCTAATTATTCGTGCCAAAGAGAATATAAGCGGAAGGTTATATTATGGTACTGGCACTCTATGATGGCCGTTTTGACGCTTGTCCGCTCATCAAATTTCGTATTAATTCATCTCTACGTTGAAGGAGCCAATTGCTGTACATTGTTGTCAATAGTGACGTGAAGTAAAATTTATTGGAATATATATTTTTACGACACAACTCGGCATTTACGTTTCGAATTTAAAACTTTAAAAAAATTAAATCTAATACGATCGTCACTTATAGCATCGTTGGTTAGTATATTCTTTTTAGATTATGACGGCCGTCATAGAGTGCCGATGCTGTAGTAGCTGGTAGTAATAATTCTAAATCTGGTTCCTACCAGGAATAGGAATATATCTATCCTTACGACCCAAATAGTTTATATAGAGCGGACATTGGGAAAATTTTCATAAAAAATTTTGAGCCTGTTCGTCAGTAACTCAATCTACCGTGCAATAGCAAAACACCTATGTAAAATGCATTAAAATCTACTTTCACATGATCGCATGGGTGCAGCTAGCTTTCATACGGGGGAGGGCCCTACGATATAAAAAAAATATGGCGTGGGTTCTTCCTTGCATGTCACTGTATTTTAGAAGCCAGGGGGGGGGGGGCGTCCGGATCCCCAAAATGTTAGCGGTCAGTGGTGGTGTATACGCCAATGCATGATCGTAATGCGCAAATTGGCATATTTCCTTCCAAAATGTTGCTTCTTTACAAAATTTGCGCATACCGAGACGTCTTGTCACATGAATAATATGTCAGATAAAACAGCGACTTATTATTATCAATTGGTAATAACTTTTGGACGAAAAATTTGGGGCTGCCGCCTGATGTCCGGCCTATAACTAACTATACTGTTGAATGTCTTTGTTACGACCTTATGATTTCCGAACTCATATTTTTATTTGCACATTGCGAACTTAACCAAATTTGGGAATCTAGACTATGGCTCTTGAAACACTTGTGTCACATAATTTCCCGAAATAGGCGATCCCATTCTAGATACATTAAAATGGCATTTATAGTATTTTTAACATTCTAATTTAAAAATCATTAGCTTGTTCGAGGTGGAAACTCGTCTCGACTGGACTGCGATGAAGAAATCTATTTACGAGGATCTTAACGAGGAAGACTTCGACTACGTGCCAGAGATGTACGACAGGCTGGACAGCGCCTCTACTTCATCCGAGGAATATTAAAAACTCTGTTTTCCTATGTAAAGCTAATGAACATTAATTTGTCATAGAAAACTTACAATGAAAAAATATATAAGTTGGCCTTCGTAATATAATCTATGTATTAATACATGAAGAAAAACCTTTGTACCCCTTTTTAAACAAATTGCGACCACGAATGAGTGTGAGATTTGGCATAGGTAATTATAGTTTAGGTATATAGAGGAGCAAGGAAAACTTTTTATGTAGGCATACTTAATATATCAAATTCGACGGGCTAATACCACTAGTATAATTTATTTACGTTTAGGGCGATATCAATAAATTAATCTCAAGTTTGAGTTACATCTCAAGTAGACATAATGTATTGAACTATTCATATATATATATATATATATATATATATATATATATATATATATATATATATATATATATATAATGACGGATTTACGGTAAATGTTGCTCCAGTGTGAAGTTAGAACAAATGTTGATCCACCTATTTCACGTGTTTGCTCAGCTCCGAGTCTCGCAAACTGATATACTTTGATCCGTGTTTAATGCGCGTGTGACGTCGGTGGATCTGCACTTACAGATTTTCAACATACTCGTCGTCGTTTTGACCAACATTTGTGGATCCATTAACGGTCAAAAAAATGATACTGAATGTGATTACTTTGATCCAGAATATATTTAACTTATATGCGACATTTACTTTGACTAAGTTGATCCGGAGCCAAAATTGACGAATAGGTACTGAAACACAAAGCTGCAAAATTCCTGATTCTACTGTTTTTGAAGTTATACTTCTTTAGGCGCGTTATGAAAAATTTATGGGAGTGAAGTTTTACGATGCGCGCGCATGTGTGACAAGATTTTCTCACGGGAGAATTATCATAAACAGCAGATATAATGTTAGATTTCAAACAAGTGACCACCATTGTGAATTTCTTTGTTTTAAGGCCAACCGACCTCAAAATCGATATATGGGAATGGCTTTAAATACAAAGGGCAGATCCAATTTTAGAAATGAACAAAGTGGCTGCCATTTTGAATTTCTCATTTTTAAGGCCAATCGACCTCGAAATCTATACCTGAGCATGGCCTTAGGTACAAAGGGCAGATCCAATGTTATAATTGAAAAAAGTGGCCGCCATTTTGAATTTCTTTGTTTTAAGGACAATTGACGTCAAAATCGATACTTGGGCATGCCATTGATAGTAAAAGACAAATCTAATATTGGACTTAAGAAAAGAGGTCGCTATTTTGAACTTCTTAACATTGAGATTTCAGTCTCTTATAAGGTTAAGTTTAGTATAATACTAGCTCTCAGAGCAGTCGTCGGAGGAGACCTCACGCTGCCGGTCGTGGTCGCTTCCATGGTCGATAGCCGGAGGTCTTGGCGTGCGGTGGCGCACTTCTGTGAGATGGTCCTCTTGCAGCAGGAGAGTGCCGAGAGGGATCGGAGGCGCGGTGATCCGTCCCGCCGCCAAACGAGACGTAGGAGCCGCGGGGTGGACGACTGACCGGCGTCTTCCGCCCTGTGGATTGTGGGCGTTTGGGAAATTCCACCACGGTATCCCCTGCCTCTCGTAAAAGGCGACTAATAGGGGCCACCGGGGGTCGTCCTGTCGGCTGTCCGTCTTTAGTTTTGTGCGTGTTTTTAGCACATTGCTGCGACCCCCGTGATGGACGGCAGTGTGGCAGGTAGGCCTCATGCTGCCGTTGACGCCGAGGGCGTCCTTCGGTGCGCGGGGGCTTCTGAGCCACCCCCCCCCCCCCCCAGCAGGAGACGGGCTGAATTAGACGGCACCGCCCAGGGGCGGCTGCGAACGACAACTCAGACACTCTTAGTCTGGGGAAACCCGCAGCCATCCCTAATGCGCCGAAGAAGGCAACCGCAGAGTTTTAGTCGGTATGCCGAGCGGTGTACATAGGTTAGGGACTCGGCCCGGCGGCTCAACGCTGGGTCGTAAGGTACGGTGAACCCAACATAACCGCTCAGTCGCCTCCCTTAAAGGCTGAGCGGTAGTAATAAGACACTTTCTCCGCGAAAACAAAGAAAAAAAAGGTAACACATTTATAATTAAGCATTTTCTCTTTTGCAAAAATGTTTTATGAGCATTTAACACATTTTCAAGTGTAAAGCGGATGGTAACTAAAACAAGTTAGTGTGTTAGAAAGGGGTGACTTTTCGTGGGAGACAAAAATGAAACGTCCATTCTCATGCAGCAAATTTGTGAGTCCAATTCCACAGAACAATCATCGAGGTCTATCATCCGGTATCGTCATCATCATTATCAGCCGTATGGCGTCCACTGCTAAACATAGGCCTCCCCCAAAGATTTCCAGATGGACCTATCAAAAGCGGCCTGCATCCAGCGCGTTCCTGCAGCCTTTAACAAGTCATCGGTCCATCTTGCAGATGGACGGCTGAAGCTACGCTTGCCAGTACGTGGTCTCCACTCGAAAACTTTTTTGTCCCATCTGCCGTCAGTTCTTCGAACTATGTTCCCTGCCCATTGCCACTTCAGCTTGCTTATCCGTTGGGCTATGTCAGTGACTTTCGTTCTTCTACGGACCTCCTCATTTCTGATTCGATCGCGTAGAGAAACACCTAGCAAAGCCCTTTCCATAGCTCGCTGAGTGACCGTGAGCCATCTTAGGCGGCAGTCATAGTGGCAGTGGCATAGTCAGAGGCCACGTCTCAGTGCCGTATGTCATTACTGGTAACACACATTGATTGAAGACTTTTGTCTTCACGCACTGAGGTATTTTGGACGAGAAGACCTTGCTTAGTTTCCCGAACGCTGCCCATCCGAGCTGGATTCGCCGATTGATCTCTTTCTCAAATTTGGACTTACCGAGTTGGACTACTTGACCTAAATAGACGTACTCGTCTACAACTTCGAGAATTGAGCTCTCAACGATAATCGGGGTTGGCACAACATGAACATTCGACATGATCTCGGTCTTGTCCATGTTCATCCTGAGACCCACCAGTTGAGAAACTCGGTTGAGCATTGTGGTCAGACCCTCCAGCGATTCTGCCAGTACACCGATGTCATCGGCAAAACAAAGGTGAGTGATGTATTCGCCATTGATGTTGATGCCGAGTCCTTTCCAGTCCAAAAGCTTGTAAGCATCTTCCAACGCGGCAGTGATCAATTTCGGAGAGATAACATCTCCCTGTCTCAAGCCTCTGTGTAGTGGAATAGCCTTCAAACTCTGTTCTTGTACTCGGACCTACATGGTGGCGTTGTTATACAAGCACCTCAACACTTTGATGTACCGATGATCAATGTGGCACCGCTGTAGAGACTGCAGCACAGCCCAGGTCTCGATCTAATCGAAGGCTTTCTCATAGTCCGTGAACGCTAAGCAAAGTAGCAAGTTATACTCCCCAGTTTTTTGTATAACTTGCCGCAGATTATGGATGTGGTCTATGGTACTATAACCTTTCCGAATCCAGCTTGTTCGAGAGGCTGGAAGTCATCTAGCCTGCGCTCGAGACGATTCGTGATGACTCTTGAGATCAGCTTGTAAACATGGCTCAAGAAGATGGGCCTGTAATTCTTCAAAAAGGCGTTATCACCTTTTTTTTTAAGAACAATACCACCACACTCCTGATCCATGCCTCGGGCGTAATACCCTGGAGCAGAACGAAGTTGAATAGCTTTTGAAGGAATGTAAGAGTCCGGTATCACAGAGTAAAAAATACAGTCAAAAAATATAGATAAATTATCTCTTTCACATGGAGTATAAAACAATCTACGACACTTTAGATAGCATCACTTTTTTATACTTTGACTAGTTGCGCTCCGCGGTATTAGTCGTGGACTAAATTACCGCAGGAATACTATTCGGAATAAAAGTTAGTCTAGGTTCTAATTCAGGGTGTCAACTACCGCTATATAAAATTTCATCAACATTGGTCCAGCCGTTTGAGCGTGAAGACGTAACAAACATGCACACACACTTTCTCACAAACTTTCGCCATTATAATATTAGTGTGATTACCAATTGGGCTCAGTGACACCGTATTAGTAACATGTTGATACTATGAATAAAATATAATTAATTGGATGTGTATAAAACGTCGCGGCTGCTCTCAGCCAATCCGATCTGAATCTGACTGTTTGCTGTGCTCTGATTGGCTCATTTAAATCGGATCAACATTTTCCGTAACTATCGCAAGGTGGATTTGTATATCGGATCAACTTCGGCAAACGTTAGTAAGAAGTCCCGTGAGTGTAGATGTTGATCCGGTTGGAGCCACATTAGTTACCAGAAATGCATATTGGATCAACAAAAGGCGCCGGATCAACATAGATTTTTGGATCAACAAAGTGCTCGCGTGAAGTCGCGTCTGATCAACATTTACCGTCAAGGTATCTCTATATATTCATATATATATATATATATATTCATATATATATTCATTCATATATATATATATATTCATATATATAATGACGGATTTACGGTAAATGTTGCTCCAGTGTGAAGTTAGAACAAATGTTGATCCACCTATTTTGCCTGTATACTCCGCTCCTCGTCTCGCAAACTGATATACTTTGATCCGTGTTTGATGCGCGTGTGACGTCGGTGGATCTGCACTCACAGGTTTTCAACATACTCGTCGACGTTTTGACCAACATTTGTGGATCCATTAACGGTCGAAAAAATGATACTGAATGTGATTACTTTGATCCAGAATATATTTAACTTATATGCGACATTTACTTTGACTAAGTTGATCCGGAGCCAAAATTGACGAATAGGTACTGAAACACAAAGCGGCAAAATCCCTGAGTCTACTGTTTTCTCCTGTTTTTGAAGTTATACTTCTTTAGGCGCGGTATGAAAAATTGATAGAAGTGAAGTTTTACGATGCGCCCGCATGTGTGACACAAAATTTTCTCACGGGAGAATTATCATAAAGGGCAGATTTAATGTTAAATTTCAAAAAAGTGACCACCATTGTGAATTTCTTTGTTTTAAGGCCAACCGACCTCAAAATCGATATCTGGACATAGCTTTAAATACAAAGGGCAGATCCAATTTTAGAAATGAACAAAGTGGCTGCCATTTTAAATTTCTTATTATTAAGGCCAATCGAGCTCAAAATTGATACCTGAGCATGGCCTTAGGTACAAAGGGCAGATCCAATGTTATAATTGAAAAAAGTGGCCGCCATTTTGAATTTCTTTGTTTTAAGGACAATTGACGTCAAAATCGATACTTGGGCATGCCATTGATAGTAAAAGACAAATCTAATATTAGACTTAAGAAAAGAGGTCGCTATTTTAAACTTCTTAACATTGAGATTTCAGTCTCTTATAAGGTAAAGTTTAGTATAATACTAGCTCTCAGAGCAGTCGTCGGAGGAGACCTCACGCTGCCGGTCGTGGTCGCTTCCATGGTCGATAGCCGGAGGTCTTGGCGTGCGGTGGCGCACTTCTGTGAGATGGTCCTCTTGCAGCAGGAGAGTGCCGAGAGGGATCAGAGGCGCGGTGATCCGTCCCGCCGCCAAACGAGACGTAGGAGGCGCCGGGTGGACGACTGACCGGCGTCTTCCGCCCTGTGGATTGGGGGCGTTTGGAAAATTCCACCACGGTATCCCCTGCCACTCGTAAAAGGCGACTAATAGGGGCCACCGGGGGTCGCGGGCGGGCGGCAGGGGGCTGTTCGTCTTTAGTTTTGTGCGTGTTTTTAGCACATTGCTGCGACCCCCGTGATGGACGGCAGTGTGGCAGGTAGGCCTCATGCTGCCGTTGACGCCGAGGGCGTCCTTCGGTGCGCGGGGGCTTCTAAGCCCCCCCCCCCCCCCCCCAAGCAGGAGACGGGCTGTATTAGACGGCACCGCGCAGGGGCGGCTGCGGACGACAACTTGACAACTTAGACACTCTTAGTCTGGGGAAACCCGCAGCCATCCCTAATGCGCCGAAGAAGGCAACCGAGGAGTTTTAGTCGGAATGCCGTGCGGTGTACATAGGTTAGGGACTCGGCCCGGCGGCTCAACGCTGGGTCGTAAGGCACGGTGAACCCAACATAACCGCTCAGTCGCCCCCCTTAAAGGCTGGGCGGTAGTAATAATTCACTTTCTCCGCGAAAACAAAGAAAAAAAAAGGTAACACATTTATAATTAAGCGTTTTCTGTTTTGCAAAAAAGTTTTATGAGCATTTAACACATTTTCAAGTCTAAAGCGGATGGGAACTAAAACAACTTAGTGTGTTAGAAAGGGGCGACTTTTCGTGGGAGACAAAAATGAAACGTCCATTCTCATGCAGCAAATTTGTGAATCTATTTCCACAGAATAATCATCGAGGTCTATCATCCGGTATTATCATCATCATCATCATCAGCCGTATGACGTCCACTGCTAAACATAGGCCTCCTGCAAAGATTTCCAGATGGACCTGTCAAAAGCAGCCTGCATCCAGCGCGTTCCTGCAGCCTTTACCAAGTCATCGGTCCACCTTGCAGATGGACGGTTGACGCTACGCTTGCTAGTACGTGGTCTCCACTCGAGAATTTTTTTATCCCATCTGCCGTCAGTTCTTCGAACTATGTGCCCTGCCCATTGCTACTTCAGCTTGCTTATCCGTTGGGCTATGTCAGTGACTTTCGTTCTTTTATGGATTTCCTTATTTCTGATTCGATCGCGTAGAGAAACACCTAGCAAAACCCTTTCCATAGCTCGCTGAGTGACCGTGAGCCGTCTTAGGCGGCCCATAGTCAGAGGCCACGTCTCAGTGCCGTATGTCACCACTGGTAACACACATTGATTGAAGACTTGTCTTCAGGCACTGAGGTATTTTGGACGAGAAGACCTTGCTTAGTTTCCTGAACGCTGCCCATCCGAACTGGATTCGCCAATTGATCTCTTTCTCAAAGTTGGACTACTTGACCTAAATAGACGTACTCGTCTACAACTTCGAGAATTGAGCTACCAACGATAATCGGGGTTGGCACAGAATGAACATTCGACATGATCTTGTCTTGTCCATGTTCATCCTGAGACCCACCCGTTGAGAAACTCGGTTGAGGTCACTGAGCATTGCGCTCAGACCCTCCAGCGATTCTGCCAATACACCGATGGAATCGGCAAAACGAAGGTGAGTGATGTATTCGCCATTGATGTTGATGCCGAGTCCTTTCCAGTCCAATAGCTTGTAAGCATCTTCCAACGCGGCAGTGAACAGTTTCGGAGAGATAACATCTCCCTGTCTCACGCCTCTGTGTAGTGGAATAGCCTTCAAACTCTGTTCTTGTACTCGGACCTACATGGTGGCGTTGTTATACACGCACCTCAACACTTCGATGTACCGATGATCAATGTGGCACTGCTGTAGAGACTGCAGGACAGCCCAGGTCTCGATCTAATCGAAGGCTTTCTCATAGTCCATGAACGCTAAGCAAAGTAGCAAGTTATACTCCCCAGTTTTTTTTTTCTTTTTTATTTTTGTATAACTTGCCGCAGATTATGGATGTGGTCTATGATACTATAACCTTTCCGAATCCAGCTTGTTCGAGAGGCTGGAAGTCATCTAGCCTGCGCTCGAGACGATTCGTGATGACTCTTGAGAACAGCTTGTAAACATGGCTCAAGAAGATGGGCTTGTAATTCTTCAAAAAGGCGTTATCACCTTTTTTTTTAAGAACAATACCACCACACTCCTGATCCATGCCTCGGGCGTAATACCCTGGAGCAGAACGAAGTTGAATAGCTTTTGAAGGAATGTAAGAGTCCGGTATCACAGAGTAAAAAATACGGTAAAAAAATATAGATAAATTATCACTTTCACATGGAGTATAAAACAATCTACGACACTTTAGATAGCATCACTTTTTTATACGTTGACTAGTTGCGCTCCGCGGTAATAGTCGTGGACTAAATTACCGCAGGAATACTATTCGGAATAAAAGTTAGTCTAGGTTCTAATTCAGGGTGTCATCTACCGCTATATAAAATTTCATCAAAATTGGTCCAGCCGTTTGAGCGTGAAGACGTAACAAACATGCACACACACTTTCTCACAAACTTTCGCCATTATAATATTAGTGTGATTACCAATTGGGCTCAGTGACACCGTATTAGTAACATGTTGATACTGTGAATAAAATATCATTAATTGGATGTGTATAAAACGTCACGGATGCTCTCAGCCAATCTGATCTGAATCTGACTGTTTGCTGTGCTCTGATTGGCTCATTCAAATCGGATCAACATTTTCCGTAACTATCGCAAGGTGGATTTGTATATCGGATCAACTTCGGCAAACGTTAGTAAGAAGTCCCGTGAGTGTAGATGTTGATCCGGTTGGAGCCACATTAGTTACCAGAAATGCATATTGGATCAACAAAAGGCGCCGGATCAACATAGATTTTTGGATCAACAAAGTGCTCGCGTGAAGTCGCGTCTGATCAACATTTACCGTCAAGAGATCTATATATATATATATATATATATATATATATATATATATATATATATATATATATATATATATATATATATATATATATATTACGCATATTATAAACATTTAATTTTCGCTACCCTGAGAAAAAATATTGATAGCTGGTAATACATTTTACATACCTGTCAAGACGGTGAACCGTTGCCGAACATTTTCAAATGGAATTACTAGAATAAAACTGTATTGGGCTTTTTCTTCTCATAAAACTTACACACCGATACCACGATTTTTCTGCCACTACTTTTAATCCCTCTACTCATATTATCTGTCAATAAAATAATTATGACTTGATACCTTTGCTTGATACCTCAGAATAATAACTAAAGCCATTAGTTATTATTCTGAGCTCGATACCATGCACCGCACGCTTTTTTTTTACAGTCAAACGCATGTTTTCCTTACTTAGTATTTGCACTATTCTCAATGCAAGTTAATCGAAAATTCAATTTTTAATTTTATAGGGCATGTTTTTCAATTTGGTTCCTATAAACCCCCACATATTTTTTGTTGGCTATATAGTTGCGCTTGCTTGTAAACCATAGCGCGATCTAATTTTATGCTAGCGCCATCTATTGAAGCACATAGAAAATTTAAATATTATTTATTTAATTGGATTTCTATAAAAACTTATTTTTTAGTTTAAAATATTGTATTGCCATCGGTCCTTGATAAGTATGCTAAGTTTCGATTTAATCCGACGTTTTGAAGTGGGTTAAAATCATGTTCAAAGTGTAAGTTAAATACATACAGACATACCTATATACATACGTCGGAAGCTAATAAAAGCGTGTTAATATATATACAGATATCAGAGGTAAAATAACTGTGAACGGCATTTATATGGTTTTTTTATACATCAATGGTGAACGGAGTATATTTAACATTTAAAAACATTAACTCAAGGCGTATAAATAGGTATCGCAACGCCATCTCTAAAACAGAGAACGTTTGCTGTATCCTACATCACATAAACATTATACTTAACGGTTTAAGAAATTAAGCTTTAGACCCAATCAATTCTTCAACACAATATGTAATACAATTACGGAACTAATGTCCTATCAATATCGTTATAAGCCAAGCAAAGAAGTAAGCCGTCGCGATTCCTTTGCCTTCACAATGCTGATTGATATTTAAAATAGAGGCATGTAATATACAATAAAACAATAAATTATTTTATTTAAAATATATTTGGAATTAAACACTTGATTAAACACTTCACAGTAATTTCATTACATGAAAATAGTAAGATGAGATATAGGTATAATACACAAAATAATTCTCTTAGGTTTAACTCACAGATTAATATAAAACATTAAATACAGAAAGTATTTTAAAGACGTTATTACAATATACATCAAATGTTTCACGGGCCCATAGCCAATAGGAGAGTAATAAATAAATTACCCACAAAATATTTAGATAAGATGCAGTTAAAATAAATAACAGACACTTAAATAATCAAATACTTAAAAGAACATCTCTAAAAAAAAAAAATTAACGGAAATATTCCTGTTTAGTTATGAACTAATCTCCTCCCTCCATCTTTCCTTGTAACTGGCTACGGCCTCCAGTATACAAATAAAAGCAAATTAGCTAATAATTAATATACAAATAAATAAGTTTACCTAACAGATAATCACAGGTCATTCCACGTAAGTGAAAAAAATAATAATAAACGACATATTAATATAAATTAATGCTTATAAGTAGATACTATTGATATCGCTACAAACTATCACCGAGTTTGGCTTTGCATTTCCACTAAACTTATGGTAGGTATCTGGTAAATATGATTACCTTTTAAAATGTGTTTTACTAGGTATTTTAAGTAATGGTCAAAAAATTCTAAAAGAATTTGGCATTTCCAGATATTTATGTTTTAAACTGTGGTGTGACACCAATCTAACACCGCCTAATAATCAATAACTTTTAGGAAACTCACGACTCCAACAAGAAACATACAAATACGAACAAATTTTGAAAAAGCACCAAGCAATCATGGTTGATTTTCGTATTTCTTAGACTAATTTATAACACAATTTCCAACTTTTACGGTAGGTAGGTAAGCATGTGATACTACCACAGACAAATAGCTTAATGTTAGAAAATGTCATCATGATAATACGGAATATACTATGGAGATTACAATTATCATGTTTGCTGTATACGTTAAAATGTAAAATACACTACGAAAAATGCTAACACGGCATGTCATATTAATATAAAACATTATCGGAACATTACACGTCTATATATGTATTTAAAAGGAATCTACACAGATGCCATCCCAACTTATACAAAGAAATATAACATTCTGAAATACAGTTTTAATAAGTTTGGAAATATCTAGTTGCTAACGCTTTTCTATTTGGCTGGGATGGCTGTAAGCTTGCTAAAATGCAATGGCATACATAATATTACCGCGTTAACAGTGACTGCTCACATATATAGTGAATGGTACAACACATTTCCAGTAATCTTAATCATAAACTGCTTTCGAGTGTTTGCACAAAACATTCATGCAGCTAAACACAATCGAGCCACTGAGAGCATGTTGTTATGCATTTTTTTATCCTGGCACTTCATACACCATATTGAATCTGTTTATGAATAACACAGTGCAAATAACTGACCAACGAGAAACGAATAATTCCCTTACTGGATAGTCGCTTATTGGCTAGATTGTCCATTTTTGGTGGCTTGTGATAAATATCCATATGCGAACAAAGAGTGCATTAAATCGTCGTTTATATTATTGCGTAACACCACTAATTGTGTTTGAATTGTTACGAAACTAGGAATTGTTTTGATATTCGGTACGATATCTCTATTTAAAATTTTATTAAATACATATTGATTACCAAATAATTATAAGTGCATCAGCACAATGTCGATCATAAAATCATGAACAATGTGTTACACGTATTATGCCCGCCACACACGGCAACGATTTATCGGTGCAGTCCGTTTCGCAGTTTTATCGAACATGTCGCACCTTTAGGATGAAAACGACACAATTCAAAACGATAGAAAATTGGGTTATCTTCATAAAATTACTTAAAACGAAGAACTCCGTACAACAATAGTTCAAACACAACCATATTTATGCAGGAAAAGGACAAAGCTGTTATATCGGTCCCTTTTTAATAATATTTTTACAAATAAAGTACTAGTAAATATTTATAAACGACATATTAATATAAATTAATGCTTATAAGTAGATACTATTGATATCGCTACAAACTATCACCGAGTTTGGCTTTGCATTTCCACTAAACTTATGGTAGTTATCTGTAGGTAACTGTGCCGACCGACCAGGGATGTTTATCTCTTGCCGGTCGACATAACTTTTTGGGCTTCACTACATTTACCATCAGATGCAGTGAAGCCACTTTGTCGAGCCTTCTATATAAAAAAAAAAAAAAGTTTTTAGTCATTTAAGAATGACAACACAAATTTCTATTTTTTGAATTGTGTCGTTTTCGTTCTAAAGGTGCGATGTGTGCAAACGAAAAAAACTGCAATGATACATCATACACACGTTCGATAAAACTGCGCAAACGGACTGCACATATAAATCGTTACGATAAATCGTTGCCGTCTGTGGCGGGCATTAACACAAACAATACCGCCACATAAAATTACGAATGACAAATTGACATGACAAGTATCGTTTAGACAAAGTTGTCGAGGCGTTTTATGAGGCAATTTCATAAATATTCGATTATTTTAGCAAACGTAAAGCCGTCTTAATATTCGTGCATAATACAATAGGAATCTTACAGATGACTAAAGTCAAGTTTTTTGTGTCCCTAAAATAAATAATTACGGAAATTATAATATGATAAAAAGTAAACCCATTAATTGAATTACAAGACAATAAGAATAACACAACATATTTACTCTATATTAAGCCCAATTTACATCCTTTTTATGATTCCCTAACTTACCCTAAAATACAGTCAATCTTTACTATTAAAAATAATATAAATTATAAACATCACAAAATTGAGCTAACAAAGATTAATTCAATTAAATATAAAATCATTATAAATATCATGGCTTAATTCTATTAATGAATATTAACAAATACATAATCATCTTCCATAAAATATTTAACAAAGCAATGAAACAAAATTATAATTAACGAACCCAATTAAAACATACATGATTTAAATTTAATTCATGCATTGAATGTAAAAATAGTATGCGAACGACGCGTATACAAATATATACAGATGTAGCATTGATACGAATGAAGATATTCCAATAGCTTGGATATCTTCACGAAAACTTCAGAGAATTATAAACAAAATGAATATCAACACAACCAGGCTGACAAGAACTCCAATCGAGAACCATTGGCGCCGATCTGAAAACAATACACTTATATTAGCCGGACATGTATCATTATTTAAATATACAAGGCAACTTCATCTTGAAAGTTACATAAAATTTTACAACCAACCACTAACCAAATACAACATGGTTTCTATTACATAACTAAACTTGAAGCAGTATTGTTTACTTTAATACCTCAAAGGACACGTCCGCTTTGTGTATGGAGATTTTTTTTAGTTTTCGCGGAGAAAGTGACTTATTACTACCGCCCAGCCTTCAAGGGGGGCGACTGGGCGGTTATGTTGGGTTCACCGTGCCTTACGATCCATGCGTTGAGCCGCCGGGCCGAGTCCTTACCCCATGTACACCGCACGGCATACCAACTAAAACTCCGCGGTGGCCTTCTTCGGCGCATTAGGGACGGCTGCGGGTTTCCCCGGACTAAGAGTGTCTAAGTTGTCGTCCGCAGCCGCCCCTGCGCGGTGCCGCCTTATGCAGCCCGTCTCCTTTTTGGGGGGGGGGGCTCAGAAGGACGCAGCGCACCGAAGGACGCCCTCGGCGTCAACGGCAGCGTGAGGCCTACCTGCCACACTGCCGTCCATCACGGAGATCGCAGCAATGTGCTAAAAAACACGCACAAAACTAAAGACGGACAGCCCCCTGCCGCCCGCCCGCGACCCCCGGTGGCCCCTATTAGTCGCCTTTTACGACAGGCAGGGGATACCGTGGTGGAATTCTCCAAACGCCCCCAATCCACAGGGCGGTTTTGTATGGGAGCTGGGTCTCAAAATCCAACCAGGCTCAATGCGTTATGGATATTAAAGGGGCATAAATATGGATCTTGGATCCATTAAAAAGTATTTTTAGACCCCTCCATTTATAACAAACTTTTCAAAAATGTAATTTTAACTTTAGTTTTTAAACAAAATAAAATTTCATAAATCTCAAAATCGGAGGACTTTAAAATTATACGATTAATTATTGCAATAGTCTAGTCTTTGGGAGTACTTTCCAAATATATATAAGTATATTGGTTCGAATTTTAGCCCATTTTGGACACGTAGTTTTACATTTTACTAATTAAAAAAAAAGTTGACTGTAATAACTGAAAATTAGAATAATATGCATGCACAGGGTGGTGGCATCATAGCAACTGACCTCGTCTCGCCCTCCTGTGTTGGTTATACATGTTCTATTGTGTGCAGATTGATATATTTGTGTTGGATTACCTAAAATATTTCCCGACTGCCCCCTCTCATTCTGATAGAATCATATTCCAACATTATTTAATTATTGACGAATACTTACCATTCTGCATGTGCAAGGCTTTGGCCACTTTCTTCATAGTGGAATCTAATTTAGAATCAGCATTTTCGAGTTCTGTATTCAAATCATCCAACATCCTGAAAAAAATCATTAATAACATAGTTCTGACAGGCATGAAGATTTATTTAGTCTATCCTACAATGACTTCTCAGTAAGCTACTTACCCAGCTTGTTCATCGAGCTCAACGCCAATCTGTTTGGAGACAGTCTTCAGCGATCCAACTGAATCGCTAATTACCTGCAGTTGATCATTTTGCCCAGCCAGCATCTTATCTTGCATTGACATTATGTCACTATCATACGCATCGAACCTGCTCGGGCTATCAGTTTGGTTAGCAAGCTTGGAATACTTGCTGTATTTGGGCGTCGAAGTCCAATTATTAGAGAAATTCATTGGACTGTCTTCTCCCAGCAGTGGCTCCCGTGCTGTGCCGTCGTTATCGCGGTTGCGATTCAGGCTCATTTTGCTCTTCATGACCTGTTATACACAATACAACTTTTAATGAAAAAAATTACAAATCCTATGAATTTCAATGATGCTACTTTATCAAGTAGGTGCATATAATGCGCTTCTCTCAGTCAACACAATAATGGCGTCATCCTATTTGGCAATTAGAAAGGTATTAGAGACTAGAGGCCTAATACCTTTACAATACAAACCTTCACTTCTTGTTTAGTCGCTGCAATGAAAGTCCTCCTGTCGCAGATCTCTTTATTGTCGATCTTAAATTTTGAAGAGTTCTTCTCAACAATGCTTGAATTATTTGTTAAGGAAATTGTGTAAAATTTTACTATAATATTATTGCTGATGGGATCCTAATAAATAATACATTACATTTAAAAAAAATAATGACTATAGAGATTATCCAAAAATTAAATTTTTGGCTATTAGTAATTGCTAAAGCAGAAACAAATAAAAACACTTTGAATTCATTTGCAGCATGCTAGTAACCAATATACTACAATTTGGCTTATTTTTATACTTTGTTCATAATATGTTTTCAAGTTTAAAGTTTGTAACCCCTAGGCAATAATATTATTACAGTCAGCAGCATAAATATCTGTACATAGTCAAAATTTCAGATTGCCTATACCGGGTGGAAGGGAAACGCTCTCGGAAACGAATACAGGTGATAGTATTGGTGATTCCTGACGTGATGGCCCTAAAAAAATCCAGATCGCATTGTTACAATTTTAGTAGGATTTTCTAAAATTTCTGTACAGCTTCACGTATGGATAGATAAATCAAACTATTATTCTGAAAAACATAGTAAAAAAGGTCAATATTTCAAAACAATCGTAATGAAACACGTACATCAGCTGACGGGTTAACAACTGCGTGCGCAGCGCGGCGGCCGCCGCCTTGTCGGCGTTTGCTTTGTAGTTTTTTGTACGCTTTACATTGCGCGCGCATGAATTACGGAAATACTAAAATCGTAAATATTATCGCTTAGCTTTGCAAATGAATATAGTTTTTCGTTAATGTTATGGTTCTTCTCTCTTACAGATCCGGTATAGAGAGCGTTTCCCTTCCACCCGGTATACACGTTAAGTACATGTGAAATGTGTTGAAAAAAAGTTCTTCATATGAAGTAAAAAAAAAAGAGGAAGTGATTAACTACTGCAAAAAATATAAAGACAGACTAAACAAACATAGTAATGTACTAGCCAAAGACCTGCTGAATAATCATAATGATAATATAAAACGCCTGAAACGTTGGAGTATTCTCGAGTTAGACCAAAGAAAATAAAACGCAAACCACTCTAGTAAGGTATTACTCAATGGAGTAATACCCAAATCATACCTACTATATATGAAACCATCTGATTAAGGCTGACGAGCCGATTGCAGATAAAAAAAAAAAAAGAAATATGAAGTAAAGCAAATCCCTATTATTTTATTTTTGTGAAGAGAAAAAAGATTAGTAAGAGCACAAAAGTATGTAGGTAATTTGAAACTATGAATTTGTTCAGCTACTTATGCTGGTGACTGTACATACAAATAATTTTGTGTTTACAATAACATTTACATAGTAAAATGATACTTAATGACTGTTGTGTACTTTTTTTATATTGTATTCTAATCCTGAATAATCTCTAAAATGAACTCCTTAATTTAAATATTCATCACAATTTTTTTTTATTAGTGGAACGGAACCAATGAACCAAAAGGTTGCAGACACCAAAAATGATATAAGCAAATTCGCATTTGCAACAGTTTCAAAAAGCAAACAAATAGCAATACAATTTTAAAAATGTATTGAATGAAAAGGATATTTATTGTGTCTTCTAAATCTTCCAAGTCCCACTCAATACTGCGAAGTGCGTTTCTCAGCTCAGTTGATGTCCACTCTACCTCAGGACTACTAGGGATGATTGGCGCTTTTGATATCTCCTGCCAACGCAGATAAAGACCACGAGTCTTGTTCAATGCTTTGAACACCTCACTGGGTAAATAGAAAAGTCAGTTTAATCATACATTTATTTAAATTATAAAGATTCTGACAATTAGTTCTGATTTAGTTGTAAAGTAACTGCAAGAGTATAATCAGACAACAGATTACATTATAGCATCTTTTATACGGAGATTTAAAATCATGAAATTAATATGCAGTGATGATTGCAAAGTAAAACCTACATATACCTAAAACACACACCGTCACCCAGCGTATATCTACAGGTACATATAAATTCGAACAAAGCTATATGCGTATTTCATACTTACTCTTTGACGACGTAGAAAGGATCTTCCAAAGTCATGTCAAACAAGAATAACGTTGTATCGCTATCAGATTCATGTGACAAAGGGTATCAACAATATCCAGTTGCAAATAATATACAAAACACACACTTGTGGTCAGACGACGCCTCGACTATCCCACAAAATATCGACAGCGTGATACCTACCCGCTTATGACTCGCTCGATGAGGGTGTATTCTCCGTCCTTTGCTGTCTCGTGTGAAATACAAACAGGGCTAGCCTAGCCCGGGGGCAACGCGTCGCTCCCGCACTGCGCAATCGCAAAAGGTTTTCTAAGGGAACTACTGAAAACCTATGCCTGAGACGCCATTAGCACACAACCGCTCCGCAATAATTAAGATATTCGATTAGTATTATAATGCTCTTTGCGATTAGTCAAGAATTCTTTGTCCACGACAAACCCAAACTTTTACACTTTAAGTCTCATTCCAATATGTACATAAACAAAAATTAACAGCATTTATTTGATTGACTATTATTCTTAACGTAGTGTTTATAACTTATGTTCTCTTTGTATTCGGATTTCGGATACCGAATTTATTTTCCGTAGTATTATAATGCTCTTTGGAATTTTACTAATAGCAAAACTAAAACGTCAAATCAGCAATTATTTGACATATTATGATTGATCCTCAAGGAACAAAATGAAGTAACTTAAATTGTATTTATTTCATGCAGTTATTTTCTAAAACGATAATCACCACCATATACCTAAGTTGTAAATAGTACACAGGCTATAAATGTATATACATGTAATTCCTAGTTATCCCTACTAATAAAGGTACCGGTAATTTTATAATTATTTATGTTTATTTTGTATGTACTCTTTCAGGGATCATCAAAATAATCAATATTGATCGAAAGTAGATAATACTGATTTTATTTGCGATCCTATAGAGGATGAAAATACTAACAATAGGACTTTGTGTATTGCTAATGCAACAAGTGATTTCATGTTAAATTCAAATATCAGACACTAATAAGTGAGTTTAAATTAAATGTCAAAAATATACTTTCTTGCGTTTATTTGATGTTCTCATGTTGCGAGTATTATATAAATGTGGGTTCAGTTACATATTAAAAACAAAATATCATCTTGGAATTTGGATTGCTTACCGACTTGCAGTCGTTGGAGGAGTGCATACTGCATCTGCAGGCCCATAGAATACATTATACAGGCCCCACAGCAGTGCTGCCAATATGAAGTATGAATTAGATTTCAAAAATTGCAGTTAAGGCCGGGCTTATACATCCGGAAAGGTATTCTGAATTTAGAAACGAAATTATCCGAACACATAACCAAATCAAAAGAAATTTGATGTTTTAACGTTGTGTGATATTTATCTCACACAAGCTGAATTTTTTCACAAAGGAATGTGAATTTCTCAGATTGATCTCAATAAAATATTCCAGAAAACTCTGAATTCAGATCCAGAATTAGTTAATACATAAACCCGGCCTAACCGACTACGGACGCCGGCGACCGAGTATATAGGGTTTCCCCATACATCTATACACATAAGCGGGGTTTGACGTTACTTTTTTACTTAAAATCAGCATGTATATTGCACAAGTAAAAGTGTAAAACGTCCCCAATTGCAGCCACTTCCTACATAATATACTTTTTGTTTACCGGTGTTGTGACCAAAAAAACATAAGAGGTCCTAAGGTAAGGTACACAAAACTTCACACATATTTTTTCAGAAAGTGGTTCTTATTTGTAGTAATATAATATCGCCTGATATAGTGAAAATATACAGTATCCTATGATTTTAAGTATTGTATTAAAAAACCGGCGATAATGGCGAACATCTACAAATGTATAAACCCGTCTCATGTAAAGTTTATTACCGAAGATATACTTACTTATAAAATAAAGATTTTTGTAAATGCAATTCTTGATGAAAAAAGTATAAAATAACAGATTATTATGATGCTGTATGCTCCAGATTCTCTGCATCTCTGAGGCCTGGGCCCGGCCTTGGTATCTTAGCCGCTTTCTCGGCGAATGTGTACACTTCGAACATCCGTCTAAAAACTTCACGCACTCTAACATGTAATTGTTAATCTGTGGCTTGAAGTATCAACTCTTTATTTTAGTCATTCGTTCAATTATAATGCTCTTTGCATTCGTTCTTCACAGCTCACGCTTAGGGGCTGTTGTTCTATTTTATTTTCGATTATCATTATTTTTGTTTTCCACATCCAAAATGAATTCCGTGCTCAATCCCGAGGCTCCCGAGTTTTATCCACATTTAACATCGGTAACACAGGTGCGTGATCCAGCGAGACACAAGGTATCTATAAACCCATTTTTCAATGATGACTTCAAGCATGTGTTTTTCAACTCAGTGTCTTTGAATTGATAAAGTTGTGCGTAACACTTATTTCCTTTATCTCGCCAACAGCGTCTGCCGATGCTTTTTCGTTTTATAGCATCTCATTGTAAGATATTATAATCAATAGTATATGTTTTGCTGGGGTAGGTTTCCAAATCTCAAAACTAGCAAGGGCGTCTGAGTACATGTATATTTATGCACATCAGTAGCAGCTTTAATAATAGCAATTGTGTGTTTGTAAGGATTTGTTAAATGATAGGATACTTTAGCTGCTTTATATGAATCTATTTGAACAAATAGATTTTTAGTGACTTCTGTTTATTTCTTTGATGAAGCATTAATTTAAATTACATTAGAATTGAGCAAAATGATACATGTATGTCTGCTCAAAAATAATATAAATCTTGTTAAAATCCATTAGTGATACATAGATGTTTAGTCAATGTATGATGTGATTTGCACCTCACAAAGGCAAATTTTTGTACAAACTATACCCAGTCATATTTGTCACTTGCTACATAGAATAAAGTAATTTATTTTAGTTTGTCCCTCTTGTAGTTTAAAAAACCATGTCAGAGTTTAATCAAGGAGTTCAACTTTATCAAAATTTCAATTGTGACCTCATTATTTTACTAATACATAGATTGCATTTGGTGATAGTTGAGTATAACATTTGTTCACGAACTTGTGTAAATATGAAGTCGTTTTTGTTTGATGTGTTGTTACATACCAGGTATAGACAATAATGTATATTTTTTCCCTACAACTGTTATTGAAAGTCCTATGCAAGCATATTGATGCACTAGACAAGCTATAATTTATTGTAAGTATTTATAATATATTATTTATCGATAAAAATACACATACGTCATACAAAATGTTCCATCATATTAGGATTATTTTTCATAATGTTTTTGTTATACATTGATTTTACTTTTCAGCATTAACACTGTATGGGGAATACTTACTTAGTATTAATTACTTTTACAACAAAGAAATTCATTCAATCATTTACAACATAAAATTATTTCAATGTTTCTAATATTGTAATCAAATAAAATTATGAATATTAAAATCATAAATTCAATCATTATTACATAACAGTAATTACTGATCATGGAATATGCAAATGATTAGCTAACCCCTAAAACTTCAATGTAGTTGGCAAAAAAAGTTAATGTATACCTATATTGTTTTCAAAATAACTATACAAATTAACTTAACATAAGTATAACAAAGCAGTTTCAATCTGAATTCTACTAATTAAAGCATAATTCCAAGCATAGTCATCATTTCCATTGTCAGCATTACAATTTTCTTTACATTTATAACAAAAATAAAGTTCTAAACACCTTGAAACATGCCCTTTTGCTAGCATTAATTTCCTAGTTGTGTGTCTATTCTATTGTGCAAAAATTATCATGCAAATTATAATCATAATGAGTAGTATAACTTAGAAAAAAACCTGTCAATAGATTTTTTCTGCCAAACATTGGAAAACTTATATTTTTTTGATTGTTTATTTATGTAAAATAATAACATAAGTTATTTTAGGTTTTATATAACTTTCATAGTATTAAAATAAGTAAATGATTTTTGGTCAATGCTGTCAATGTATTACTACATATTTTTTTTAATATGAGTTACATATTATTAAATTAATTATATCAAAGAGCATTTTATTTCTTAGGAGCACATACATACACAACTATAAGTTAGTTATACATGTATGATATAAATTTCAATGTTTATTATTTTTTGTACAGATTATTTTGTATACATGTAAGCTCTCGATCCATTTTTTTTTTTTGCATGACCATCTTCAGCTCATTAGGGATGGCTGCGGGCTTCCTCCGACTCACGTCTAAGTTGTCGTCCGCAACCGCCCCTGAGCTCTCGATCCATGAACTATGGAAACTAGATTCAACTATCTTGCCTAAAATTGACTTGCTACAAAGATGCTTTGTTTATACAAACTATGCCAATGGGTACCCCTCTTAATGAAAATAAAGATTATTGGTCAGCTATAGCATTATCATGTATTACTTACAAATTATTGAATTTATATATACTTATATAATATATATTCTGCTTTCTTAACAGTGGATCCAATATAATATGAATGTTAGTCATTTGCAACAGGAAATTTGCTTTTATAGTTAAGCTTTCCCGACAATATAATTTGGAGCTATCCTCACGCAACTTATTTAGGTGTGCTTTATAATTGACAGTCACTGTGTAATGCATATCCTATGTGGTTTAACCTCATTAATTGAGGATATAAAGAATGTTTATGTGTCACAGTAGAACAGACTGGTGCTGGGTAATATTAACCAAGAAGTATGCATTAATTACACAATGACCATTTAAACCATTACAACCTGAACTAATAGGTTTGATAATTACCTTCTTCTGTCGCACCATCAGGCTGTGGAATAGCTTGCCGGCACACATGTTCCCTCCTTCCTACAATCCTGGGTCCTTCCACTGTAGCATGAAGAAGCAGCTGGTCAGGCCGGCAACATTGTGTCGAATGCCATTTTATTCTCTATTTGCAGTGCAGTCACTATGCCGAGTTGTTTTATGCAATCCTATTTGGCAACATTTCCTACCTCTGAATTGATAGGCAGGCACATTGAAACTACTGCTTTACCTGTTCTTTGTTATGAGGCAAATATATGTTGTGATTGAAATCAGTATAAAATTGCCTGAAGCTACTAGTATTTATTTATAGAATTTCACATAGTTACATGTATGCAGCACCAAATTTGAAGATTATAATTTGGCTCTTATTGACTTAACTGGTGTAGAAGGTGGTTCCTGAAAATGGTGTCAGGGACAATTACAAGTTTAGAGCAGGTGTTCTAGAGGTGCTAACTGGCCAAGTGTTTTTTTAATAAAAATACAATTTCCTAGTTACTGTTTTAAAAGGTTACCTCAAACTTTGAAGTTCTGTTATCTTTCTTATTAACTAAACTATCCCAATAAAAATCTTAGAATTCATTTTGTCATCATTTTGAAAATACAGAAACTATGTTGACCTAATACTACTTTCTGCATTTTACTGGCTCTCGATTGGTTGTATCTCTTTCGATCTAGATGATATGAATTGAAGATGTAGATGTGATACTACTTGAGTGGAGGATAGCCTAGTTGGAAATAGAACGGTCTGCGGAGACAATGACCGGAGGTTCAAAATCCTAGACACACACCTCTGACTTTTCAAAGTTACGTGTGTATTGTTTATCAATTATCGTTCGCTTTAACGGTGAAGGAAAACATCGTGAAGAAACCTGCATAACTAAGAAGTTCTTTATAAGAATTTCGAAAGTATGTAAAATCTATTAACCCGCACGAGGCCAGTGTGGTGAACGAAGTCCTAAACCCTCTCAGTAGTGGAGGAGGCCCGTGCCCAGCAGTGGGACAGTATAATAATACAGGGTTGAGCTGAAAACCTCGTTAATTATTATTGTCTCGTCAAGTCCCTCGACGGACGCCGCTGTCAATAATAATATATATATATATAGAGTTTTCCCATACATCTATATATATAAGCGGGGCTTGACGTGTTAACGATTTGTTCTGTCTGATACTCTCTAAGATTTAGCCATATGAAAATCAGTGTGAAATCTTAAGTAAAGAAAAGGCGATTTATAAATCACGGTATGCTATATTTCACACAATGCTATATTTCCTTATATAATAAATATTTTTCATACGTGTTAAGTTCTTCTCTATGGTCTATGTGAATACTGCAGTGGTCTCGGACGACAAAATGTGAAATCGGTAAAGTTGCCAAGAAAAATTGTATGTTTGGAGCAAAAATCGGTATATGCAAAAAAACAAGCAATATTCAATGAAAACCCCCTTAATTTTAAACTCTAGGGAGAAACGAGAGTCATGCATACACCCCCTGTCATGAAAGTAAAAATTTTGAACAATTTTTGCCGCCCTTTTAAAAATACTGGCCCCCGCCGCCCCAAACAGCAACATATTTAACCAAGGAATCGCAAAATATGAAAGAAAAAGGGGATTTTAGCATCGAATCGCTGAAACTCTGTAGAAAAATCGGGAGAATCTTCTAGCTTTCAAAAAATCGTTGAAAATCATGTCATTTCGGTAGGACAGGCCCAAAATCGGTAGTTTCGAAACTGGAATACTGTTATAATTATGCCGTGCTACTATTTTTTCTTTAGGCGTCATTTTTAAAGAATGCTCCTTCCTTGGAATGGCATTGCAATTTTTTTCCAGTGTTCTATATTTTCCACATAATATAAGAAAAGTAAATAATGTAGTATGCAAGCTCAAATGTTATTAGCATAATCCTACTAATATTATAAAGGCGAAAGTTTGTAAGAATGTATGGATGTATGGATGTTTGGATGTATGGATGTAAGGATGTTTGTTCCTCTTTCACGCAAAAACTACTGAACGGATTTCGATGAAATTTGGCACACGGGTAGATCATGTCCTGGATTAACACATAGGCTACTTTTTATCCCGGGAAAATATAAATCGGGACTTTTATCCCGGAAAAACTCATTCACGCGAGCGGAGCCGCGGGCAAAAGCTATATTGTATAATATAATGTTCGATGATTTTGCAAAAGAAGCATTTCCATAGAGTTTGGTGTACTCGTATGTCGACGCCATGTTATTTAGTTACCATTATCGATATTTTACTAAGTAATATTAAAATTAGCGAAATTTCTGGTCACCTTCAGAGATTTCATTTTACTATATCAGTCTTATAGCAGGTATTGTGTTATAGGGCGAGTGTTTTAATGTCCAGCTACAGGAGTCACTTTAAATCAAACATGAATTACTAATGAACCGCCTGTCAATTGATTGTCTGATAAATGTTGTATCTGAGACGAGAGTCGTAAAGATATACTAACGTATTTAGTTATGAGTAGGGTGGAAAAAAATCATTCATAAAGTACTTAGGGAAGATCTTATCGCGTCGACGTGGGAACCTAAAAGCTTGGAAAATTTTTCCTTTTATCTAAGAAGGTGGTGTTTTGAATTACACGTACATAATATGTTTCACGACATCTCTATATGATTTATAGAAAGAATATTATTAACTGTAATACTTAGTTTATCTCTTTGCTTCTGTTGAAAACACAACATGATTTATATAACACTTGATTTGAGGCAAAATTGCATATGATTATAAAACCATTTAACTGCAAGATTTTCTCCCCGGAGTCATCATTCAATCAGACGCCGCGCCGTGCGTCCATTTAGCATCAATCATCTGTGCGCCATATAACTCCTATTATAGCACTGTCGAGTGCCGCGTGAACTCACAAAACTTTAAATGTAATGTAAAACTATTCTAAATCTGTTTGTTTTGTATACAAACCTGTAAACACATGGGGCTGATGAAACATTCTTTATTGTATTGTATGTATAATTCACGTTACTCCCTCACTAGTCACTACATCATACCCTATATTTGCTTACTGTCTAAAAGCCCAGTACTAACTAAAATGGAAAAAAACACCCTGTATAGAAAATCCAACTAAAAAATAGATGATGAATTTGTTGGACCATAGTAGAATTATAAGTAAATTAATAAACTGTTGGTAAAAAAATCCCACTTGTCACAAGATGGCGCTTTCGTTTATTTTTTAGTGACATCTGTTGGACAATAGTAGAATAGAACTAAAAATTAAAAATAAGTATTAGTTTAAAATAACTTAAAAAACACGCTTTATAGAAAATCCAACTAAAAAATAGATAATAAATTTGAATTCATCGTGTAAATAAGAAAATAAAATTTTACAAATGCGTAGGGTGCTTTTTAAGATATTATCAAAATGAGAATCCTTCTACTAATATTATGTCAATAAAATATTTATGACTATTGACACCATGCACCACATGCTTTTTTTTACAATAAAATACATTTTTTCGTATGTCCATTATTAATTCAAATTTATTAAAATTTAATTTCTATTTTTTTAATTGGAGTTTCTATAAAGCGTGTTTTTTTAAGTTGTTTAAACTATTATTTATTATTCATTTTTTAGTTCTATATCTATACTACTATTGTCCAACAGATGTCACTAAAAAATAAACGAAAACGCCATCTTGTGGCAAGTGGGATTTTTTACTACCATTACTACCAGTTTAGTTATAATTCTACTATGGTCCAACAGATGTCACTAAAAATCAATGAACTATTTTTTATTCATTTTTAGTTGGATTTTCTATAAAAGCGTGTTTTTGTTTAAAATATTGAACTGTCATCGGTCCTTTTTTTTATTTAATCCGAATTCAATGGGGTTAAAATCGTGTTCAAAGTTTCCGTTACATACATACGTCGGAAGCTAATAAAAGCGTGTTAAAAAACACAAATCTTACATTTCTTCAGGCACAAAACCAAAATTCTATTTCCACTTTCCTGTTCATAGTTCAAGTATTTTGTAAACTTCCGCAGTTACTTGACCTTTTCTTGAATTATTTAAATTACTATAATTTACTTATTATTTTTATACACTAATATAATTTAACATTCATACAATTGTTAAGTTGAGATGACCTCAGTTCTCACAACGTGTATAAATAAACCCCAATATTTTAATTTTGGTGTTCTGTATAATATATATCAACAAATTATGTATTTAAATAATAATTGCTTTTTAAAACATTCTTGATTATCTTTGTGATATATGTATGATTAATATCATGTGTTTGTTATTAGAGTGACATCCCGGTATCCAAGCGCTAAGCTCATCATTATAATTTAGTAGTAAAATCATAATCATTTATATGTTCATGTTTAGTTTTAAATTTAATATCACATCCACCAACATGGAGTACCTGACATGATTATATTATTAACATGTTTGCATCGCCATTGGCTGTGGTTAACAATAAACAGTAGGGTGACACACGTATTTGGTGGCACATTACGTGATTATACGAACATTTATACTGGTGTGGATGCAGATGCAATTTGCGGAGCACGTATGCCATGGGTGGAGTGTGGAGCTGGTGCATGCGCTAGGCGGCTTGATACCACTTAACCACTTATCCCTGCGCCGTTGGGTGCGATTATTCTATTTTTGTTGCATTAAATGACTTCTGTTAACAGGGCGGATATTCAAAAGTGAATAAAACAATAAGATCATCACATAATATGCCGTTGGGAGTCTCGTACGATGTGTTTAAAACATTCAACGATTTCAACATCGTCACTTATCAGCTAAGCGAAAATGTAATCGAACAAACAAACCAAATACTGATCAATGAATTACCAGCTGTGAAGTTAAAATAGTAAGTAGCACGACAAAAACAAACCACTGTAGTTGAACAAGGTTATTGAACACCTCGCGCAGCTATCCAAATAATCGTATACTTGCAAGGTGTTTAACTTCATAAGAACCAACTACTTGCCAATTACAATATTGAAACGTACACTTCCATATGCCGGTAAATTGCACATTTTTCATATTAAAATAATTATATACACACTAAACAGTATAGAATTAGCTTAAACGTTATACCTGCATCTTGCGTTGCGAATTTTTTTATACCAAATATTGTTTGTTTGCTCATTAATAGCTATGATAACGAATACAACGCAGAGAAGATAGCCGACGCCAACGACAGTTTCCTGGATAAAGTTAACATTAACATCGACACAATAAATGGAGTGCAGAACCCGAACGACATGCTACACCTCAATTCAACCAAAGTTTCCTCATGGAACAACGCGCCCATCATTACCAAGATACAAGTAATGTTCTCATATAAATACAGATTAATCTCTAGCCCTATTTGATGTACACATTTCAGTCTATGTTTATTTGTATTATTTATACCATCTGTTAATGTTATTTGCATGATGTTGACGGTAAAGCTGTGTTTGTTTCTCTTTAGATGGGCTCCACAGTATTCATTGGAGCTAAAAACATTCCACGACCTCAGCTCAATTTCAAAGACACCATTGACAATTCAGATAATTTGTGGGTGCCAAAAATTTCTGATAAACCAAATAACATTAAGCCTTTGGCTTTGAGTATATTATACAACGACGAGGGGGAAGCAGTTGGGTAAGTAGATTTAATTTATTATTTGTACTGATATAGGCAGATACTGATAATTATTAGAAGGATGTACGTAACTAATCCTTGGAACTATTGGTCTTATGGTTAAAAATCTTATGGGAAACCACAAATTTCACGAGTAGCTTAGCATATTTGTATATTATGTTTTCTGTCATTAGTTGTCTCATAATTAGTTGAAAATTAACAATTCATATTGTTAGGTTGTCAGACCGACAAGAGCACTTGTTTCGTATTATTGAAGTATGAATCCTTTCGTTCAAAGTTCATTCACCTATATTACTGCAGGGGCGTATTGCGATTGGCTTATAGACAGTCTTTGGAAAAGTATTTCACAAAGTACAAAAATGTTTATTTTATACCCCTTACAATTATCTTTTTCTCGAAAAACCGTAACATAACATAAACAATCCAAACATTATAGGATGGTGCCAGATGAGCGTAATTTTTTGAGTTGTGAGTCGCGTATGACGCTATAATGAGAGGTAAAATGAAGTTTAAAATATCTGTATTGCTTATTACGCAGATACGAGCACCCGTACAGTGTTGAGTTGGACTTGTATCACCCACCGTCGTACATGATCGAGCCGGACCCGGAGCCGCCCTCGTTCCCTTACTCGTTGGACGAGACCAAGTTCACGTTCGTGGCCACAGAGGCGGCACTGGACGCGCTCGTCGAACACTTGACTGGAGTGCTCGAGCTGGCCGTGGATGTCGAACACCATTCCTACAGGACCTACCAAGGTATGTAGGAAGGTGTATGCTGCTCTCGTAATTCTAAATGCAGTACAGTATAATCTCACTAGTCCGGCACTCCAATAGAGCGATACGTCCAATAATCCGGCACCCTCCGCCCGCGACAAAGCAGACCGGATTATTTTAAAACTAATATGTAATTACATGTTAATTTTGAGATATGTTGCAGTTACAATAAAACCTGTCGAACAAGAACACAAATATGTACATATACATATACACTCACGCCTGTTATCCCCGAAGGGGTAGACAGAGGCGCAACTAGTGCATCCACTTTTCGCCGTTATTCCGTCCCATGATGTGATAGGGGGTGAGCCTATCGCCATATCGGGCACAAATTCCAGACTCCGAGCTGATACTGAATAGAAAAACTCAATATCACTTTGCCCGACCCGGGGATCGAACCCGAGACCTCAGCTTTTCAGTCGTACTGTAATACAACTACGCCACCGAAGCAGTCATATGTACATGTACATATGTACATTATATTCTCTTTATGAATTTGTTTACTTTATTTATTCGTTTGCACACTATTTAGATTGTTAATAGAGAAATAGTTGTGACGCAGCTTATGGCTGACTGTAAAATAATTGCTGTAACTAAGTACTTATATTTAAGTTTTGATCCATTTGACTAAAATGTGAATAAACATATTCATCAAATTACGTTATTTTGATAAATTTGATTATAATGTTAAAAAATCATTAATGTTTTTATAGGTATAACATGCCTTATCCAAATATCGACGGATGAAGGCGGTGACTTCATTATTGACACGCTTGCAATCAGGGAACACATTCACAAATTGAATTTGGTGTTTACTGATCCCAAGAAACTTAAGGTAAGCACATTTGTGTCTAAAATCTACTTGCACATTAATATTATTGAGGAAAAAGTTTGTAAGTAAATATTAATCTGGTAGTAATAGACCGAGCTAAAATCTTTGAATCTTTGTCCTTTTTCCGGGGAAAAATAAAACTGGCAGAACGTGAATGTCGGCTACTTTTTTATATGCAGGTTGACTAGTCATAAAGAGTGAGTAACTACGATAAAGTATCGTCGACATATAAAAAGAGGTACTAGTTCAAAATATGTTCGAACAAGTACCAGTTCGCACCCTAAACTCGGCCGAAATCTTTTTTCCCTGAGACACTATAGGTTAGTCTGTAGACATATATTTAAGTGGATGTATGGAGCGACTTAGTCGTAACTCACGACAAAGCGCCTTAAAATAAAAAAAAAACCACTACCTACCACTCTCAGGAGCGACTGGTCGGTTATTTCGGTGAGGTCTTATAATCCAGGGTTGAACCCCTGTATGACCAAAAGCGCTTACACGGGCTGTGAAATTTGGTTAATTATAAGCAACACTGGTTGATTGTGACGTCAAAAAATATTAATGAATAGGGTATTCTAATATGTTAAATTTTGTCAATTATTCCATAGCTTACAAAAAATTATATGAAAACGGAGCCTTTTCGTGAAATTGGCAACTAAATTGGTTGTTAAATAGGGCAGCAATTCATATTTCAAATATTACAATGTGCGCGTAATGGATAAAAGGCGCTAACTTTCTTTCGCGCGCGAAATGATGATGTCAACTGGATATAATTGTCTATTTTTTATTTTTTTTTTACATTGAGCCCTTCCATAAAATTTCAAAGGCTTATATCTTGTTGAATTTTAATGGATTTTCATATTTTTCTTTGTGTTAGATTTTAAATGAAGTAAATTTTAATAATAAAAAGATATGAGTAAAATTGTATATTTACGACAACGGCAACAAGCATCAATTTATCATTTTTTTTCGCAACATTATTGAGCGATATGGATGAACTCCAATAAACTGGGCATTACTTTAATTTGATTGTCGAATTGTATTGAAATCGCTGCATATTGAATTACTTTAGCTTGATCGGTGTGTCGCCGATATTTGATCAATATTGTCCGTCTAAAAGCGCCTTAATTAACAGTTGGGTGATATTTTAGGTGTTCCACGGTGCTGAAAACGACGTGCTGTGGCTGCAGCGTGACTTCGGCGTGTACATCGTGGGCCTGTTCGACACTCACCAGGCCGCCAAGGCGCTCAACCTGCCCGGACTCTCGCTCAAACACTTGCTCTTCAAGTATTGCAACTTCAACACAGACAAAACGTGTGTATTTGTAATGAATATTGTTAGTAAAATCATTTGTTACTCAAAATACTAATAAGGCATGTCGGCTAATAAGTCAAATTAAAATGACAAATGGAATTTTAGGGCGGTATTAATAAATCAATCTCGAGTTTGAGTTACATCTCAAGTAGACAATATTCAATGCATTATGTCTACATGAGATGTAACTCAAACTTGAAATTGATTTATTGATACCGCCCTTACTGTTTTATATTTGAAACCTCTTTTTTAGGTTATTGTTTTTAGACGGTGTGCGATATGTGAAAGGATTTATTTTTGACTAGCTAGTGATGCTCTGATGGTGAGCTATTACTATATTTATCATCTATAAACGCTCACAATTCCAGCTGCTAGCAATATCTTTAGCGATCAATAAGCAAATAACGTAATTGACTTAGTAAACACAAGTAAACTGTAAAGCTAATTATTGTCGTATCTTCAGTTTTTTTCTAAGAGTATTTTGACATTACAAGCAAACTGTTTGCTTAAAAAATAGCAATGCCATCTAAAAAATTACATTCAAATGTGCTCCTCACCTTGAACTATGCTCTATGTTTACTTGAAGTGTAAAATGGTGGAAAACAACATTGTTGTTGTCCGTGCTGAGTTTTGGCGGAAATTTGAAAGTGTCATCTTGTTTTAATTCATTATTTTGGTGATACTTAATGTTATACTGCATTATTACTGTAGTATATTATACAATATAGTTAAATAGCTCAAATGAAGTGAATTTAAATAACTGTGCTAATCAGTGGGTCTAGGATGTGAAAAAAAAAACACGATGCGTCTCCACTTCGTTTTATTGTGATTGGTTGAGAGACTGACGTATCGGTATTTTGATGTTTGTGATTGATCGAGAGACCGATACCTCAGTCTCTCAACCTATCACAATCAAACGAAGCGGAGACGCATCGTGTTTTTTTTTACATCCTAGCCCCCAGATGCTCTTGGTAAGGTAGCCACTGCTTTACTGCGCCATACTACTTAGGTTAAAAACAACAACAGAAAATACGACTTATGACGAGCCTATATGGCCTTGAACCATTTGCCTTCCCTAAGGGGAGAATTATATAAAAAATAATATAAGTATATTGTCCGTGCAGATACCAGCTGGCGGACTGGCGCATCCGTCCCCTGCCGCCGGTGCTGGTGGAGTACGCGCGTACAGACACACACTACTTGCTGTACGTATGGCGTATGATGAAGCACGAACTGCTGGAGATGGCTTCCGGCCAACCTCACCTGCTGCTCAACGTGTTCGAGGAGAGCCGGCAGATATGCACCACTGTGAGTGTTATGAATGCTAACGAGAGTCACAGCTCAATAAAAATTGGTTTTCCAGATCATATATACGATGAGAATTTGATTGTGTATATATCCTCATGCCGATATTTGTGTTGTTGTGACTCATTTTGCTGATGTGGGTATGGTTATTGGAGAACACTTTTGTATCAGAGTATTTCAAGTAAGGAATATTTTTCTTGTATATTTTAATTAAAATTTTATTATTTTAAAATTTCTAATTAATTTTGATAATTTATTGTAACTAAGTAAGGCCGGTATTAATAAATGAATCTCAAGTTTGAGTTACATCTCAAGTAGACATAATGTATTGAACTCTTCATACATTATGTCTACTTGAGATGTAACTGAAGCTTGAGATTCATTTATTAATACCGTCCTAAGTGATTTATTGTACTAAGTGGACGATAGCCTAGTTGGGAATGGAACGGTCTGCCGAGACAATGTCCGGAGGTTGAAATCCAAGGCACACAACTCTGACTTTTCGAAGTTACGTGTGTATTGTTTATCAATAATCGTTCGCTTTAACGGTGAATGAAAACATCGTGAGGAAACCTGCATACCTAAGAAGTTCTTTATAAGAATTTCGAAGATATGTGAAGTCTACTAACCTGCACTAGGCCAGCGTGGTGGACTAAGACCTAAACCCTCAGTAGTAGAGGAGGCCGGAGCCCAGCAGTGGGACAGTATATAATACAGGGCTAGTATTATTATTATTGTAACCAATACAGAAGTTTTTGCACATCTGTAACGCCGGCTATGTGGGTCGTAGGAAATCGGTAAGCCTCTCTAGTTTATAGTCATCAACATTTCTTACGTACGCCTTATTATCTCTACAGACATACAACAAAGAGGTGATACACGAGGCCAGCCACATTCCTCTTTACATTCGCTCGAAGAAATCTTTCAACACGCAACAAATGGCCGCGCTCAAGATGCTCTACAAGTGGCGGGACTCGCAGGCCCGCGCGCTAGATGAAAGCACCACGTAGGTATCCTTCAACAACACTAAAGACTTCTAGCCTTATATGTAACTGTACATCTCATTCTATTCACAGACAATATAATGGCAGCCATTAGACCAACAAAGTGCTTTAGTTTTAATGTAAATGTCAGACTGCCTCGGTGGCGTAGTCGTATTATGGTACGACTGCAATGCTGAGGTCTCGGGTTCGATCCCCGGGTCGGGCAAAGTGATATTGAGTTTTTCGATTCAGTATCAGCTCGGAGTCTAGAATTTGTGCCAGATATGGCGATAGGCTCGCCCCCTATCACATCATGGCACGGAATAATGGCGAAAAGTGGGTGCACTAGTTGCACCTTTGCCTACCCCTTCGGGGATAAAAGGCGTGAGTTAATATACTGTGTAAAATTGTATTGCCGTGAGTACTGTGAAGATGTCAGCTTTAGTTAACAACTCATACAATATAGATAATAGGGTAGTTTCCTATGTTTGATTTTGTACATTATTTTATATGTAATACGAAAAAACATACTACGAAAACTAAATTCTTCTGTAAAATCAGAATCGAAATTGGTTGACAACTACAGCTAATATTAATATTTGAAATATTGTTGAGCAAAAGTGGGGGCGTAGTGGGAATATCGTGTCATCTGTTTCGCACGCACGCAGCGTTATGGCTGGCAACACTCAGTGACGTCACATTCGTTATCTGACAGGTGCCCCTTCCACCAAGCTTTTTAACTAACTAGATTTTGCCCGCCGCTCCGCCCGCGTTAAAAAGTTTTTCCGGGATAAGCCCCGTTTTTTATTTTCCCGGGATAAAATGCAGCCTATATGTTAATCCCGGACATGATCTACCCGTGTACCAAATTTAATCGAAATCCGTTCAGTAGTATTTGCGTGAAAGAGTAACAAACGTCCATACATTCAGACATCCATACATACTTACAAACTTTCTCCTTTATAATATTAGTAGGATTTATTAATGCTTGTATTTTATAAAATACTAGCGGCCCCGACAGACGTTGTCCTGCCCTAAAAAGGAAATAAAATCCTAGAACCCGAGTACAGCGCTACCTACCGGCTAGAACTGTAGTCTAAACCAGTCTGGAATCCACCTCAAGACTCACAAAAAATTACATTAAAATCGGTCCACCCGTTTAGGAGTTCAGTGACATCCACGTTTAATATGGTCGTTAAGTATTCTTAAGTTTTCTAATTTTCCGCGCAATTTTCTTATTTTTTTCTTTCATAAGAACATTCTCCTGACGACACGAAACACATTAAAAAAAGAAATAACGAAATCAGTCCAGCCGTTCACGCGTGATGCCGTGACCAAGGAAAATAGGGATTCATTTTTATATATATATAGATTTTTCCTCTTGATTTTAGAAGACATACGTTTTTGATAAATGTATTTACCCGACTACGGCGAAGCCAGGAAGGGTAATGAGTTTAGCACCCTATGTATGTATGTATGTATGTTTGTATGTATCCATTTTGTGTTCCACTCTAGCGTCGCTCCTATTGAACCAATTTTGACAAGTGAGGTGTCTATCGATGCGTATTTTTTGTTTTTCGACATGGCGACAACTTTTTATTTCTGAGAATTTATATTTATTGTTTTATATATGCTATTATTACTTGACATTCGCGAAATCACCGATAGATAATTGGTGGAAGCCATAATTTAAAAGAAGAAGAAAAAAAGTAGTCAACTACACTATTGTGTGACAGGTATCTCCTACCTAACCACATGCTGTTGTCGCTCGCCGAACAGTTGCCGCGCGAAGTGCAAGGCGTCAACGCATGCTGCGAACCCATGCCGCCCTTCATCAAACAGAACTTAATCACACTGCACAGGATGATCTTGTCGGTGAGTACTCTCCGTTAATTTTCGCACTTAATATCCATCTTTAAAATTGAAGTAATATTGTGATTTGCAAATTGTAAAATATATATATATATTTTTTAAATATGATAGAAGACCTACGCTGAGTTTGGTGCTTCTTCTCAGGTCAGTGGGCTTTTCCGAAGCACTGGTAGAATCTTTTAGTAAAACAACATTGTGAAAAATGACGTGTAAAAGTGCCCTTAAGGGCCTAATTACTGAATAAATGATTTGAATTTGAGTACGAGATACAGGGTAATAATACCCTGGCCACGCAGTAGGGAATAGATACATGCAGCTAATAACAATATTTTTATTCCTCGATATTCGTGTATTATGTGGAATGTATTATTAGGGGAGTGTTTACTAAATTTAGTACAATATAGTTAGAAGGCAAGTAGATGAAAGAATAAATGTACCTTATCTATGAATACCGAGTTTTGGCCACAAATAAAAGTATTGACGATATTAATTCTATACAATTGGCTAGAAACTGATATACTTTCAACAATTTGTTCGCATATCGAACTGGCTCGTATTAGGGGCACAGTACTTATGAAATGAAAGTGATGTAATGTTTATCGACTTTTTTTTGGACTGCATTGTCCCTACGATTCTGTGCAGTGTAGTCACTCCCCTGCCAGAATCTTTCATATACATAAATAGCGGCCACCCTTCATTTCCAATATTATTTGCTAGTTTTAATTTTGTGTCTTCATTTAATTTCTTTTATTTATTTATTTATTTAATTAAGACGCAAAACAGAGTAAAATCATGACAATTTTATATAACATAAAGGCTTATACTAAAACTAGATTGCATTCCAAAATATGCGCCTTTATATGAGCAAATTACAAAAGGTGCGGACTAAGATTAATTATTTGATGTTTGTTCTACACTACTCATAAAGAATAAATTTAATATCTGTGTCATAGCCTTTTACCAAACCACAAACTGCCAATTTTCTGTCTGTTTTTATTATGCAATAATCACAGTCTGTTTATAATTAAATATTTTATTACAACTCTTAACAATCATTTAAAATTATTTCAGTAATTTAATTAGTATGTAGTATGTATCCTCATCCATAACTGCAGTCGGTTTTTATTATGAAATAACCACAATAATATAATAATTAAACATTTGTTTACAATTCTAAACAATCATTTAAAATTATTTCAGTAAATTGATCGGTATGTAGTTTATGACCTATATTTTTTTTCTAAATTCTCATACACAAACCTACATTATATATGATGAAGAGACGCAGTTTGTATGTAACTGCTAATTTTGTAACTGCTGACCTGACTGAAAGACATTCAATAGAAAGTAGGTCATTACGACCTTGACCGTCTTTGCAAGTTAAATTTTACAGCAATTGTTTTTTTTTTATTGCCTCGAAGGCAGACGAGCTAACGGCCCACCTGATAGTAAGTGGTTACCGTCGCCCATAGACGTCAGCAATGCCAGGGGTATAGCCAAGCCGCTGCCTACCGTATAAAACTTTTTTTAAACCTCATTTGAAGAAGGGTAAGTCATAGCGCTGAGGAAACACCGTGGGAGGAAGCTCATTGTAGAGTGAACATGTTCTAGATAAAAATGATCTTTGTTTCCTTGTGTAACGTAGATAACATATCTTACTGATCTGACAAAGAGTTGGACTCTACCCCAGGGCAGCGTCCTTGCCGTGTCTTCATAAAAAAAGACTGGCTAAAGTTGAGCTCAGATCTCTGTAATTTTTTGATGGTACTTTCCTGAACCTTCCTAAGTACCACAATACTCAAGAACCTGGGACTATAGATCCATAAAAAAATCATAGAAATACAAAGATTGGCTTGAAAGTGGGTACTGGGGTATTGCGTCAACAATTTTGTATTTGTTTTTACTAACTACATTACATTTGGTATAGTATAAAGACATGAAGTAGTTATTTAAAATAATTATATCGTAACACTTGACTACCTGACTGACACTTGACTGCCATCCAGGCATCCAAAATCACGGTAACATCGTTTACCAAAAGTAACATATATATATATATTACATATACACTCACGCCTTTTATCCCCGAAAGGGTAGGCAGAGGCGCAACTAGTGCACTCACTTTTCTCCATTATTTCGCCCCATGGTGGGATAGGAGGCGAGCCTATCGCCATATCGGGCACAAATTCCAGACTCCGAGCTGTTACTGAATAGAAAAAACTCAATATCACTGCCCGACCCGGGGATCGAACCCGAGACCTCAGCATTGCAGTCGTACCATAATACAACTACGCCACCGAGGCAGTCAGTTACCAAAAGTAACGTTATTGAGAATGGTTTTTGTATGGCAGTGTCGCCAGTTGCCGAACGAACCGCAACTGTATCAAATGCCGACAAGCATCAGGAGCATGTTAGACGTGTCTCACCAGTCGCTACCCGCTTACGACGTGCATGATTTGTCACAATTCCCCGAACTTGGGTAATTATTTTCTTTATATTTTGTTTTCCTCATCTCATTATTCACCACCCAGCTGATTGCTCTTTAGTTCAGGAATATGGACGCAAATAAAACTGGTTTCTTATGATTTATAAGAAACCAAACTATATGTAAATAATAAGCTGTTTGTGAATTTGACTATAAGTATGCACTATGCCTCTATGCAGTCGTGCAAACTAAAATAATGACACTAAAGGCTAATTTACATATTGCGAGTGTTAAGTTAATATATAAACAGATACTATATGTGCGGTCTCGTCGTTATATTTGTATGATGCCATTTAGTAAAAGCTGGTCTTAATAAGGTCGGTACCTATTTTGATAATGATTGCCCGTTTCAAATTGTTCAAAATTGTGTAATTTTCCTGATTTAAACGAGCACATCAGCTAGGTGACCACAAATAACCACTCTAGTTACCCCGTCACGTAGCCTTACATATTATGTCGGTAATTGTTTTGTACGTTCTTATCGTTATCATTTTATCTTTGAGACAATTTACATTTATTCGCATTTATTTTACGAGAAAATTCAATATCGCGATAATAGATAACGCGGTGAAATGAGTGTAAAATGTAACTGTGTTTGTTTCCATTGCAGTGAACAGCAAAACTTGAAGTTACAGCATGCCGTGCTGTATTTGAACAAGCCCAGTACTTTACACGTGGAGGTGCCGGCCTTCGTGCCCGCCCATTTAGTCGAAGAACGCCCCGCTATTGTAAGTATTGGTTGTTCAACAGAATGTAAGCAAACTGGTACCTGTATCTGCCTTTGGTACCTACCTTTGTACAATTAAGAATGCATCCTACTAATATTATAAACGCGAAAGTTTGTAAGAATGTCTGGATGTATGGATGTTTGTTCCTCTTTCACGCAAAAACTACTGATCCGATTTCGATGAAATTTGGCACACGGGTAGATCATGTCCTGGATTAATACATACTTATTATCCCGGGAAAATATAAACCGGGACTTTTAAATCGGAAAACCTTTTTAACGCGGGTGGAGCCGCGGGAAAAAACTAGTATGGTATATGGTTAGTACTCATCACTGCCAGTAAATAACCACAGTGACAGGAAAATAAAGGCATAAATGCACTGTAGCGTTTAAAGAGAAAGAAATGATTAGTGATTAGGCCGACATCGCTATGAACATAACAAAGTACAAGCAGGGCAGCATAGTTGCCAATCCACGATAGTTTTGTGTGAGATAATGATGCCACTGCCGCACTACAGACATCATTCAGTCACCCTGACACTTATAAATAGAAAAGTTTCTAGCCAAAGGTCGATTTATGGCTGAAACCGAAGCTATCGCCACACCTTCGGCCGCAGTCTAAGACGAAACAACTAAAAAAATAATTCAAGATTGGCTAATAGCTACAATTATAATTGTAAATTATTATAACACTTTAAAATTAGAGTATTATATTGTAGTTCATCTAGAGATGATGAAAATCACCTTACAATTATAAAATTTCAAAATGATGTAAATAACATTTATTTACTTATTTCTCACGATTTCGCTCGTATTGGCCGAAGGGACAAAGTTTTCTCGAAGGTGTATTTTCGGCTGAAGGTGCCGAAGCTTCTGTCGGACATTAAAATTTAATAAAACGTATGAATATAAGCCATGGCCATGAATCTGTACTAAAATATTCAGCATTCCTTATCATCATAAGCCACATGACGTCTACTGCTGATCATAGGCCTCCCCCAAAGATTTCCAGATGGACCTGTCAAAAGCGGCCCGCATCCAGCGCGTTCCTGCGACCTTTATCAAAATAGACCGACCTTTATTGACCTTTGCATTCCTTATAGAATATACAATATATTTAAGATATGTTAATCTGTAAGATAAATATTGAAGACGCTTGCCATCCCAATATGGACCCGATTTATAATGGTCGACGTTATATTTTATGAAATAACTATTGTGGGACTAAAATGCCTTAATATATTTTATATTTAATTATTATGAATGAGGTATATATTGCACACTACAGTGGCAGCTTTGCAGAATGGCGCGGCCAAATCTGTAATAATATTATAAAGCTGGTGTTTTTTTATTTATTCGAACGCTTTATTCTATATAACTACTATTTCCATTCTGACATATTTTTTTGGCCAATAGAAATTTACATTGTCCTTCACAGAAGGCAAGTATAGCATATAATGAAAGTATAGCACTGAAGGACCTTACTTTACTTGGCCACTTAATGTTTATTGACGGAAATGAACCCAAGCCGCAAGCAAAATCTATTATTTGATGTCATTCGCGTCGCGCCGCTCCGCTACAATACAGCGGCCGCTGAGCGATCTTACTCTTAATGTTTATTTATCTGTTTGTTGCATTGTTTTTCTTTAAGATTAACGACGACGATATTTTTCAGATATCCGATTTGAACGTTGATGCGAAATTATTCATTCCACCTTACGATAGATACAGGAAATATCGAAGTCTAGCGCAGGTACGTATAGTAGATAAAAGAAAGAGTATTCGTTTGCGGAAACGTTTTAGTGCAGTATACCGAACTACACTAATGTTTACAGATGGAAGAAATAAAAGAATTCAAAGAAAAAGAAGCAAAAGTTGCCGCTATCAGCAAGGGCAACGAGCTGATAAAAAAAGAAGTCCTTGTGAAATTACAACAAGCTCAAACACAAATCAAACAGGAAGAAATCGAAATCAAGCATGATCTACATGCTGAGATCTCACATGAAAATGACGAATCTGAGGCAGACAAGAAAATAGCACAGCGCAAAAGGAAAATGTCAGCTGTGAAAGTGGAAGAAAAGGAGGTGCCCAAAGTAGTTGAAGAAATTAAAAAGGAGACCGCTCTCAAAGCATCCAAAAAAGAAGAGACCGATTTAAAACCATACGAATACAAAAATGCCAACTACAAAAAGTTTTACGATGACACCAATAACGCTAAGCAAAATAAAACTAATGTTAAAAAATATAAAAAGAAATAATAATTTATCATTAAGTGAAAATTATATTATATAATTCTTTTTATTTTAATTTATCGTTTTATTTATTTATCGTGATTCTGTATGGAATATTTAAATAAAACAAGAATCATGTTAATGTACTGTTTACTTTTAAGATAAAGTAACATTCGGTACTGCCATGTTTGTAGCATTTTTATAAATTGGCGCACATGTGTGACACTAGGTTTTTGTGAGGAAAGCCTTTGTGCCACACGTGAGGCGGTCGTGTATGCGCATACGCAGCGCCAGCGACGAGCTATTGTCTTTATATTACTCCGATATATCGTCAGATACATCCTCGCGCAGTTTCACTTTGTTCTTCAATCTTCTGTTCGCGTAGCCTGAATCGTTCCTTTCCTTCACCACTCCTTTACCTTCGACTTTATTCTTTGGTCTTACGCGGAATTTCTTATTCCGTGGTTCTTCATCGGTAACGACTTTTTTACTCCTGTGTGTAGGGCGCGTATGGCTCTCCGTCGATGGGTTCACTTTGTTCTCCTCGTCGACGGGCAGCTCTCGTTTTAGTGCACTCTTGAACGTCTGCCCGCGTGTCGGCTCGTGCAACGAGAATGTAATTCGATCGTGATGTATCTGTTGAATTTACTATGTTTATATATCTGCTACTATAGTAATAAAAGTTTTTAATTCATCCATAAATATGCTTTTATTAACACTAACCCGATACTCAATTGTGAGGAAACACTCCTCCTCGTCCTCGCAAATGAGCGAATTAACGTCCGCGGGTTTGGCCGCGTGAGCAGGTCTCCTGCCGAGCCGGACGAATCGCCACAGAGACCGAATTCGAGGACCGCATGATTTAACAATCTCGCTCACCTGCAACGGACATAATATGTATGTACATGCGCTATGTAATTAATTATACTAACAAGGCATACAAACTGCAATCATAATATGTTTGTACTACCTACTACAATAATAAAAAAACTCCCTAGTCCCCGGGTAAAGGAAAAGATCTAAAGTGGTAATATTTATCCACGAAGCTGTTGCATACCTACTGTAATACTTTCCCGATTACATAAATGCAAAAGATGTTTTAGAACTCTTCCTTTACATGTGGCTATTCATTCACCTGTAGAATGCTTCAAATACCTGAATAATGCGATTATTTAACTAATAACAACATTTCATCTACAAACGAGCTGTTTTTACAAGTCTCTCACATAGTTACTCCTAAATTTTAAGGAGTCAAAGTTTATAAAAATATGTATTTAAAAAAGGAGATATTTAAAGAACTTATTGCCAGAGCGCCGTGTATCTTAAAAAGTGCTAAAAATACATATAAAGGAGAATTTTGTTCGTGGGAAGTGAAAAAGTATGATGTTCTATGTGCCGTTCCATTCTTCAAGATAAGGTAATTCTAATTAGCATAACTGCATGTCTTTGGGTAGGGGCGAAGGGTTTTATGATTGTAATGTCTTTTACATTGTACCAGTTTCAAACGGGACCTAGGTTATTAAATGGTTCTTTCTTTATACTTACTGTATCTAGAATTTGCATAAGTTATATCGTTTGCATCCAGATCCAATGGCTGATGTGTGAAAAATTGGGTTACTATATGTTATAAATGCACTGCGAAGATAATTAAACGAGGGATAATTTTTCAACTATCAGACGAAGGTAATTCTTAGATAATATACAACATATAAATGAGTTATTGTAAATTTCTTTCGTTTTTATATTCAATCAGATTATCATAACTTTATCTGACGATTACTTTTATCTGATAATTGCGAATTAAAACTTGCACTAATATATGGTTGTGTTACCTTCATTTGCTCTGCGCCGTCGCACATGCCGCTGGTGCGATGTTCTATGCCGAAGCTGTTGATGCAAGCGCGATCGTCTGCCATTAGCGAATCTATTTGTATAGCGCACTTTGGAGGTGCATCTGTGTGTTCCTGTTGAAAATATTTATTTATACATAGTATACACAACACATACACATATATATTTATTACTAAATAAAGCGGTGTTGTACAAAGTTATTTGCTAATTGGCCGCAATACCCTTGCAAACCTAATTATTTTAGCTGTAGTCAATATTTATGAAATATCGACGAGAGGTAAAAGTGGTGATAAACGACACGCCAGCCCATAAACTAGTATTACCACCCGAACTTTGAATTACAAAGCTGCTGGGTACTGTATTGCGCTCGAGAACTTAGTTGATAAGCCCTATAATACCAAAGAAGTGAGACAGATGTCTAATACATTATTTTGATGCATTTTATATATATGCCCCTAGAGTGCGCTCGATCTGGTATCTAGTCGAGGAGCTACGGGTTTGGAATAGGTGTCAGCATTGTACTATATACTGCTCCACTGCTGAGCACGAGCCTCCTCTACAACTGATAAAACTGGGTTTAGACCTTAGTTCACCACGCTGGGCTCGTGCAGGTTGGCAGATTTAAAACATACTTTCCAAAATCGAATGGAAAATTCTCAGGCACCTTTGTAGTGGTAAAACCAACGATAATTGGTAAACAATACACACGTAACTTTTAAGTCAGAACTCAGGGGTGTGTCTTCGGTTTTGAACCTGTGAACTTTTTAACTAGGCTGTCGTGCACAGATTTACAATAATTTACTATTGGGCGACTAAGAAAATACAGTTCCGTATCAATGTAATTTTTTACATATTTTAAATGGATAAAATGTCGACAAATACTTATAAGAACCCTGACCAACCGTAAGATTGAGACTTAGACCTTCTCCGCACATAGCCGATGTCATGATTTTAATAAGATACCAACAGATATGATTAATATGATTTAGTTTTTAAATATAAATTAAGTTACCCAGCCAATATCATCGCAACGCTTTGGCTCATCGTAGCATATGTAATAATTAGTTGCTTTAGACCCATCACTCCGCTTCTCTGTCGACCAAGTGTACCAGTTCTCGCCGAACTTGAACATGCTGTTGATATGGCTCTGGCGGTATATCAGAGGGAAGATCATCTCGTTGGGGTGCAGCTGTTTTGGCTTTTCCGTGGTAGATTTCTCTTCCTCGTATTCAACCTGCTTTTCATCGGCATGTTTGCGCGTTTTTATAAAAGGCATTAGTGTGACTCTTGTCTTCCGATCCCAAGCTTCTGTCCGCGGCGTCTCCTCTTCCTCCATTTTGGAATCTTCTTCGGAATGCATTACTACTTTTACTTTTACTGCGAGTGCGAGTTGCAGCAAATATATGCCAAACACGATGCACCCTGACCGATGCATTTTAGAATATGCGAATATTTCTGTCATATTCCGCACAATTCGAATACAGTTATTGTTTTGGTTAAAAAAGGAAGTTGCTTTTGTGGTAGATCGATAAGAGGAGTGTTTGTAAATACCAAAGAAGTGGATTCAATGCCAACGTGAAAGAATCACAAACGCGTTGTTTCTTTTCTAAAGATTAGACTATCCGCAGTAATATAACTGCGAAAGTATAGTCTGGTCTGTTTTACTGCGAAACTGGTTAGACAAATTTTAATGAATTTTCACTTTTAACTTTAAGAAGAAACATGGGTTTATATGTTTCAAATGAACCCCCAAAAAGTCAGATTAGGCATAAGTAAATGCTGTACCGATTGTGATGTCTTTCTTCTTGCTTCCTAGATATACGTGTAAATGAGAAGGCCCTCCTTTTCTTCAGTTAAAAATCTAAGAGTTCTAAGACTCACGCTGAATTGCAAGAATAGGTTAAATCTTATACATGACAAGATTATTTATTTACCTTAAAATCGGATATGTAGGATAGCAATTCAGAATGCCCAGCGAATTAAGTGATTTATTAATTTTGGAATTTGTGCCCGATATGGCGATAGGCTCGCCCCCTATCACATCATGGGACGGAATAACGGCGAAAAATAGGTGCACTAGTTGCGCCTCTGCCTACCCCTTCGGGGATAACAGGCGTGAGTGTATATGTATATATATGTATGTATTAATTTTGCTATGTGCTGTAATATACAGCGCAGTATTTATGAATAGGTATTTATGGGGATAAAGAGAGCATACAAATGATCCAAGCACAGGTATAGATTATTGCTTTTATTTGGGTACAAAGATGTAGAGTATAAAATAAAAATACTGCATTTGGTATCAATCTTTTTCATAAAACTTTGATTATGAAAATTAAGCATTTAGACAAATACATGTTTTACATCTATAAAATAAAATTAAAGCATAAGTTGTATTTCTAGACTAAGTTTACCGTTATTTCTTTATCTAAATAGAAGTTGTATAATCGTATAGTACAAATAAAAAAGCGAGTGAAGTTTGGACCATTGTTAGGAATTTAAGTTTTCCATAGTGCTCGATATATGTAATATGACACGTCAGCCATAAGAATTCGTATTTACAACATACATTATAATTTCGTTATAACTTGATATCTCGTTCATAGCATTAGGGGTAAGAATAGCATCACTAAGGCAGAGAGGGTGTTTTATTGTACATTATTATTATTAATTATTAGTGCCTAGATTTACTCACTAACGATAATGCAATATGAGGGAATGAGAATTCATTACAAAACTACTCTTCTCTCATCTGTTCACTAAACACTAGACGATATAACGAAGAGAAATAAGGCGACAATCACCAAAGTAAATGCATACTTATTGTTCATAAAGATGCTCTACGTCTCTTAGAAAATAATTAAACCTCTATTTATATAATTAGCTTATACAACATTGGTTCCTCAGTGTTACACGAATACGTCACAGCGCTAACACAAGTCTAACCTTACTTACTTTAACACTACCAACCTACCACACGATCATGTTTTGTTTTGTTCTACGTACATCGCACCTTTAGAATGAAAACGACACATTATAAATGACTAAAAACTAGTGATTTGTTTATAAAAATATTATAAAAAAGGGACCGATATAACAGATTTGTCCTTTTCCTGCTTGAATATGGCTGTGTTTGAACTATTATTGTATTGAGAACTTCGTTTTAAGTAATTTTATGACGATACCTCAATTTTCTGTCTTTGAATTGTGTAGTTTTCATCCTAAAGTTGCGAATTATGATAAATGTCTCGGTATTCGCTACAGTAGTATAAAGTTGAATGTGTAAATTTCGGCTAAATCTCCATGGCACGTTGAAAGAGCTAAATGATCCAATGTGTCTAATTAAAACTAATACTCGGTAGATATAGTAATCCCAATGGCCAGTGGAGTAGTCCACGGTAATGACCGTAGGCTTGTGCATGTCGACAAACATCAGTTCTATGAGAAGTGGTATCGACGCTGTGACGTACGCGCCGCGCATTCACTCATACAGTCAGCCACATAAATAGCTGAACATCAAAACTTCAAATCGTCTCTAAACTTTTGTATAACCAATAATTATTTTCTCTTCAAAAAAAAAATAAAGGGGATAAACTTTACTTCACAAGAAAAAAAATTTAACGCATAGACGAGATTTGAATTTTATAATTTGTTCAGCTATTTATATGGCTGACTGTACATGAGCAGCGCACGCTCTCCCTGTTAAGTAAATTCACTTTATACGGTGAGTGCGCGACGCAACTGTGCTTCGTTCAAAGTCCACTTAGCAAACAAAACAGCTCGCTTAAATCTAAGTGCTTATATTATGAGGCTTCTATATTAAGCCGTACGTTTAGGTCCACGAGTGGGAACAAATATAAATAACACTATAAAGCTCACGTTCGGATACATACGCTGTCTACGCATCGCCTGTTCGTATAATCATGTAACTTAATTACTTCGTCGTACGTGTTGCAGTCTTTGGATAAACTATTATTGAAAGTGTTAATAAAAGTTCTCTTAAATCAGTCGAACGTTACAACAAAATTATTGCATTTGACCACGTCTCAATAACCACTATATCTGATTTGAAATACACTATATTGTATAAAAACAAAATTATTGTCAATACATGTACATGCCATATTATGTAATACAATAGGAGACGGTATAAAATAGATTTCATTTTGTTTTTGTGTTTAATTCAATATGCTTTTTTTTCTAACTCCAAACTATACCTCAAACATCTATCTCATTTATTATCATGAATTTTTATACCCTCAAATGAAAATATCATCGAGATACAATAATCAGCTTAATATGCTACTTTACTGATATAATCACACTGGGGCCATTATTAATTCATTAATTCTCCGATTAAATAAACTATATAGATTAAATGTATATTTTAAATTTCTGATTTTAAATAATACTTTATAAAACATGATTTACAAATTCAATATAATAATATATAGCTCTTAATTCATTATTTGGTGTAATGAAAGTAAATTTTCGTTATAACTAGGCCGCAATGAATAAATATGAACTACACAAGTGTATGTATCCTAACGCTCCAGCGACAAGAGACCAAATTCGCACTATCTATTCGCAGTGATACAATATTGTCGGAATATCCTCCTCGCCAAAACTTCAACATAGCAAACTACGGAAAATAGACAATTTTCAACTATGAACACTACTAATATTCCTATTATTCGTTTCAGATGCATCCCTAATTACTATCGTATTCCTATCATATAATTATTAGGTACTAAGTACGGGGTCTCGAAACGTAGGAAAATAAATGTCTAACTATCAAGTTTGGTAACTTTGCCTATTAGCGATTTCACATACTACACCCACAATGATATGACTAAGAAGAATTGTGCGTCAAAAAGTGCATACGACACATCACTCGTTGCGATGCATCATTCATATAATTTGGCTAGAAAAATAATGTAGAATATAAAACATTGTCGATAAAATATCAGTCGATCTTTTCTTAACTTACATAACCACAATGAAAATACTGATTTAGTGCTGGAGTGAAGTTCTCGTAACAAACACTGTATATTATATTTTAGAACAATTCGTCTACATTTTTTTTATCATTACCATGATACATAAGATAAATATAAGATCAAGATACATGCAGTATTTAACATTACACATCATTACTCAGTCAGTACAATTTAGAATAAAATAACCCACGCCCATTCAACCTGAAACGAAAACTTCCATCCAACACTAGGAAATAATCTAGCATCTACACCTATTAAAATGGATATCATAGTCGTGCGACTAAAATTCCTATATCGTAATGAGGTTCAGTGTGTACTATGTAAGGCATTAGCTTATTGCTTGTAGACGAGTGCACCCGAGCCGGACAGGTGTAGCACGTGGAATCATGACGTCACAGGAGGGAGCGAAGGAAGATCGGGACGCTTATGTCTATAATACGTAGCTCACATGTTATGCGCTCAGGTGGCGACTCACTTACGACATACGTCATCAATTTCGTTCCAGTGGGGCTAGGACGTGAAAAAAAAACACGATGCGTCTCCGTTTCGTTTTATTGTGATTGGTTGAGAGATTGACGTATCGGTATTTTGATTTTTGTGTTTGATCGAGAAGCCGATACGTCAGTCTCTCAACCAATCACAACAAAACGAAGCGGAGACGCATCGTGTTTATTTTTCACATCGTAGCCCCACAGGTGATTTATAGAAGGTGACGTCCGTGGAAAATCATATAGTTAACTACAGGTAAAATATTTCTTGTCCACCCTTCTAATAAGCTCGTAGACAAAACTTAAATACAAATCTATGTAGGCAGGTATGTAAAGTACACTTATATCAGTTTAATTTAAACAATGAGGTAACAATCTCATTTATAACGTCACATTAGTAAACTCGCGAGTGAGCCGCCATCTTCATACCATATCCGCTGCGCTCTGTACGCCGTAGCTGCACCTTTTCTATTTCTGACTAGATAGTGAAGATACTTTTTTACGACTAATCGAAGCTGCCATCAAAATAGATAACGGTCCTATGGGGAACGCAGGGTTTAGAGATTTCGAACACCTACATTTGTCTATACTATTATACTTAGACGTATATTGTGCCTGAACCTCAAATACCAATCTTGAACGTCTAAACGTACCTACAGAAAACCGACATACAGAGCACAGTCGTTTCTACAAAAAAAAGTGAGCAGTATTCCATACGGACACGTTCAATCTACACGCGAACACGCCATCAAACAGTCCGACAGAAGCTGTGCGTAAAGCCGACCGGGGAGGTGAAGCGATCCAACGAGAATTAAGTACAAAAACTCCACGTGTCCGTATGAAACATTGCGCCGGCAGAACACGCCGCGGCATATATATCACCACACATCGGCATATATATCACCACACATCGGCATATATATATCACCACACATCGGCATATATATCACCACACATCGGAATATATATCACCACACATCGGCATATATATCACCACACATCGGCGTATATATCACCACACATCGGCGTATATATCACCACTCATCGCATCGGGGCTATTTGCTACGCCACGCCCATTGTACACGTGCTCCGTACAATGCCTTTACATTAATCATAATGTATTGTGGTCACTTAACAAATTAACTACGTCAATAGAAAACTGAGTCGTGTACGTTATAACAAAAAATATAAATGTAAAACGTTTTAAGTACGTAACAATTGAGGCGCGAAACACGATGCTCGATATTTATCGCAATACTTTAAAATCGCGAGGTTGCCAACATGAAATGCATCCTGTTTAATTAAAGACAGGCGAAGAATTCGTGCCATCATTGGATGTTATATGACGACCATCACACTAAGTATTAAAATACAAAGTTTTGCGACAACATCTTGAATCAACGTCGAGCACCATATTGCGTTTATTGTTGCTCAACCAAAATAAAATAGTTTCTTTAGGCAGAGACCTGAATAAGAATACGTTTTATGGAACCGTTTAATTATTTCAATTTTGAAGAAGGTTGGTAAAAATATTAGTATTTCATGACGCAAATCGTTCAAAAAAATGTATCTCTATAGTTCTAAGGCGACAAAATTAAAATCTGGTGATCATATCGTGGCATTGTAGGGAGCACGGGGTCGCGCGCTAGTCTTGTCCGGTGCGCGGGCGCATGCGCGAGCATCACGTGCCCGCGTAGCCGAGCCCCTTGCGCTGCAGGAACAGGTGCGCCTGCGCAAAGCTCGGCCGCTCCACTTCCTCGCGCCTCCAGCACTCGCACATCAGCTCGTACACGTCGCGCGGACACCCCGGGGAACGGTCTATGCACTCGAACAGACCGTCGTCAGCTTGCAGGTGAGACAGGTTCTCCAATACCTGACATGGAAAATAATAATGTAAAGGTACAAAACTGAATGAAATTGTATAAATGTAAAATGATGACGATCGTTGTCTTACACAACCAGCACGTACGTTTTTATACCGCTAGTGCAGTCCAAGCAAAATGTCGACCCACTGAAAACCATACCTCTCGCTAGTCACCACAATTATTCCAATAGCTTCTACACATTTCGCTTAAAATACCAACAAGGACATGGGCATAACGACCATAACATGCTATGTCTGTAGGAGAACAATTTTAAAATAAATAAATGACAAAAACGCTGCAGATATATACACACACATATATACACTCACGCCTGTTATCCCCTAAGGGGTAGGCAGAGGCGCAACTAGTGCACCCACTTTTTGCCGTCATTCCGTCCCATAATGTGATAGGGGGCGAGCCTATCGCCATATCGGGCACAAATTCCAGACTCCGGGCTGATAGTGAATAGAAAAACTCAATATCACTTTGCCCGACCCGGGGATCGAACCCGAGACTTCAGCTTTGCAGTCGTACTGCAATACCACTACGCCACCGAGGGAGTCAGAGTCAGCAGGCAGCTGCAGATATATAATAGAAAAATAAGTACCTCAGCGTCAGTGAAGTGTTCGTAGGGTCGCCGACGGCAGAGCGTGAATATCTCATGCAGAGTGACCGCGAACGCCCACACGTCGCTCTTGGTGGTGTACTTGCCGCGCAGCACCGACTCGCACGCCGCCCAACGCAGCGGCAACGGTATGCGACCGTCAGCCTACATAAAAAGAATTCAATACGGACCAGGGGTTTAGAATGTGAAAAAAAAAACCCGATGCGTCTCCGCTTCGTTTTATTATGATTGGTTGAGAGACTGACGTATCGGTATTTCGATTTTTGTGATTGATCGAGAGACCGATACGTCAGTCTCCGAACCAATCACAATAAAACGAAGCGGAGACGCATCGTGTTTTTTTTTTTCACATTCTAAGCCCGCCGTACTACTAGAAGTGAATAATATTGTAGAACGAGACAGAAATACTTTTGTTAATAGTCTGCCCTTCACACTTTACAGCATGTAATGACATTGCAAAGTTATTCCCCTACGGACTAAATTTACAGAAGACATATATCATAATATTACCTTGTAGTAGTCGCACGCATACGCCTCGTTGTCCGTGCCAAAGTCGCTGATTTTTACTTGATACGCTTTTCCGATCAGGCAGTTCCTATCATAATAGACAGAACATTAATATAAATATAATTAGGAGTAGTTACGAAATGCCATGATTTGAAATGATTAGTTACCAAACCGAAGGCAAAATTAAGTTAGTTTCGAATGTCTAAGTAACTGCGATATATTTTGATAACATTGCATAAATATGCGGCTAAATAACTAACCAAGTATTCGTTTTCAATGAAAAATGGACAAACACATCCCACGTTTATTTTAACTGTGCATTTCACAATGCACTAACAATTAAACCACATACCTAGCGGCCAAATCTCTGTGAACAAAGTTCAACGACTCTAAGTACTGCATGCCGGCCGCTATCTGCGTTGCTATGTGGAGTAGAGTGGGGGTGGATGGTGGGGAGGCGGTCCTCAGGAACGCGCACAGGTCTCCCAGCTCAAGGTACTCCAGCACCACGGCCAGGGGAGGAGACCGGCACGCCCCAAGCACCCTGGCCAGGTGGGGGGATGACAATGCCGCTAGTATACGCACGTCTCGCTCAAACTCTTCCCTGCAATACAAAATTCATTACAAAACGTATCACTCTTCAATATGAAGTACGAAGAATGAAAGTTGGCGATACATTTGAATCATCTAATTTGTAACTGAAGCTATATTAAGGCAAATAGAAAATTCTAGTTTAATTTGAATTATCTAAGTTAATACAAACCAAGGTCTTCTAATTGAACTATTAATTTATTGAAAGCTAAGCTATTATAATCAAGATTATTTTTCAACGAGAAATTCTATTGTGTAGTTTTAAATGTTAATATCCAAGCAGGTTTTAAACCCTAAACAAGCTATATAGGTCATGCAAGAAGAGTAAGAACAAGAGAAATATCTATAAAACTATGTTCATACATTATATACCTCTCCTTGAGTGTGGCGTCATGGCACAAGAACTTCACCGCGACTAGTCTTTTCTCCGAAGTAATGGTCCCGTTGTACTCAGGCACGCCGTCTGCCTCTGCCACGTACACCTTATCACAAATTATCATTGCATTAATTTACTTACATACATACATACATATACACTCACGCCTGTTATCACCGAAGGGGTAGGCAGAGGCGCAACTAGTGCACCCACTTTTCGCCGTCATTCCGTCCCATGATGTGATATGCCGATATGTGGGGGGCGAGCCTATCGCCATATCGGGCACAAATTTCAGACTCCGGGCTGATACTGAATAGAAAAACTCAATATCACTTTGCCCGACCCGGGGATCGAACCCGAGACCTCAGCTTTGCAGTCGTACTGTGATACAACTACGCCACCGAGGCATTAATTTACTTATTTAACTATAATAATATTTTGCGTAAATCTTACAATTTTAGCCTGTTGCTAATTTAAGCATAAGCTAACGTAATAGGTAACATAAGCAGCAGAGAAAAAAAATAAAATGTTATTGTATGCTGGTTGATACCGTTCATACCAAGAGTCATAAAGCGGCAGACATTACGTCTAATAAGAACGAGATATGACCAAAGGAGTTGTCCGCTTTTTGTCTGGGTGCTGCCCCTCAAATTCTAACCAGGCCCGAACTTTATAGATATTAAAGGGGCAAGAATATGAATATAGGACCGATTAAAAAAATTTTTTTAGATCCCTCCATTTATTATTAACTACCTTTTATAAAAACGTTCATTTTAAGTGTAGTTTTTGGCTCCTCAAGCCCCGCGACGGACACCGTTGTCCATATATATAGGGTTTTCCCATACATCTATATATATATATAAGCGGGGCTTGAAGGGTTAAGCTAAATAAAATTACATAATTCTTAAAATCGGAGGACTTTTAAATTATACAATTTATTGCCTAGATATAAGACTAGTTTTTGGAAGAGCTATCCAAATATATATAAAATGTCTTCGTTAGAATTTGAAGCCCGTTTTTGGACACGTCCTTTATATTGAACTTACTGTGCCAAATGCGCCCTCTGCTAACTTAGAGATCATCCTCAGTCTATGTCTCGGGAACTCTATCACATTCGTGGTCTCGAGACGTCTCTTCAAGTCTATAAAAACCTCTTGTTGGCTTGGCGACTGGAAATAAACAAAGGTAAAGTAAATGTACAGTTAACACAGTCAAAGTAATATTGTAACACAAATTCTTATCATCTGGGTATGGCAAAAAAGGCACGAAAGTAAGATTAAAGCAGTAGAAATGAGAGCGTTGAGAAGCATGTGTGTGACAAAGTGCGGAATACTATGGTGATGGACATGTGTGGAGTGACAGAGGATGTAGCGACCAAAATTGAGAAGGGCATGCTAAGGTGATTTGTGCATTTGGAAAGGATGGATGATAGGAGACTGACAAAGAGGATATATAAGGCGAGTGTGAATGGGAGGGCTGGGAGAGGTCGACGGCACCGAACCTTCGAATGTCAGATATCTGTCATTCTAAGTAAAGGCCAGGTCAAAAGTACCCTGAACCGGCGGGTGTGTATGAAAAGATTGATGAATGTAGAGGAAACGAAAATAGTGTGCCAGAATTGAGCAAAGTGACAATCCGTAGTCTCTGCCTACCCCTATGGGACAGAGGCGTGATGTGTTCTAATCATATTTCATTTGACATGTTTGTTGAAAACATTTTTTGTTTGCAGTTATCGGCTTGTGTACATGACCTAGTTTCTAGACGATCGATATTTAATTATAGCCTTATGGGCTCGTGAAGTATTTTATAGGTTAATGATACTAAAAAGTATTTCCTCCGAATAACACCCTTCATTCCTGTTGATTCAACAAATAGCAATGGAAATGATATCATTTAGGTAGTGTCTTTTTAAAGCATGCATGCGTGTTATCACTTCTCATGATATTATACGACAATTATAATTATGAACAATACTATACAATTGCTTTATCGTCGATACTATGCTTTTTCGACTTATATTTACAAGTCGGCAATATTACGCCATAAAGGATCGTAAACAGAGAGTTACATTAGGCTATACACTTCGTCGGCGACAAGTAACCTCCACATTAAATGCTGTCTTTATTCGCCGTCAGTTCCACAGTGAGTGACTGAGTTTGACAAATATAATCCCGATAAACGATTATCTTTTGCATTAATTACATTTTAAGTGAGCCGTGGAAACATAGTGAAGCGTGCTTTACCCTTTTTAACCGACTTTTTAATTATTAAGTTTGTAATATTTTGTATTGTATGCATGTTTGGTTGTCTACTAAAATCTAATAGCTTTCTTGTTTGTCAGCAACAATTATTTTAATGTAATTTTTCCCAGCGTTTTTATTGAAATTACGACATTTAGAGTCGTAACAGCGGTGATAGCTGTAAACTAAACTGTAATTTTTAGTTCATGAAGAAACTTATTGTAAAAATAAGTTTAAACAAGTTCTTGCAGTAATACTTATATAGCGCATGAACCTGCAAATGTGTTTACTCTAGCGGCAATATTTCAATAATTGTATACATACGCTACTCGCTGCAAGTTTCGCATGCTCCATTTAAAATCAGCTTGCCGCAATTATTTATACGGTAAAATTGCTTGCGAATTGCAATTTTTTGATAATCTAAACCTCGCGTATTAAATAGTAAAATTATTGGTAGTACGTTTCTCGTATGCGAGGCACCGTCTGGGCAGGTACCACGGCGATGTCTATGTCTACCACCAAGCATCAGTAGGTACGCACAGTTTCGGTTAGAACGATTTTGTGGCCACCCGTAATTACTGCGAATTATGAAACACAGTGCTTTGTTATCTGTATGGTGTTCCTGCTGTTTACGGGCGATCATACAGCTCAGCAGCAAGCTCACCTCAATTATACAAAAGCAATTAAAAGTAACATGGTCGACTCACTCTAGTACTATGCTTGGACCGCAGCGAGTTGCCGGAGCGCCTGGTGCCGAACTCGGGGTCCACGTGGTCCGCGAGGTCCCCGCGCTGCGACACCGAGTCCATACGCCGTTTGGTCAGCAGCGGCGCCGAGCTCAGCTCCGGCACTGCGTAGTCGTAGTTCGAACTGTCTGCTGACACGATACAAATTATACAAGGTGATTTTTACATTGCATTACTAAATGAAACCACATGTTCGTCTATACCTCTACTAACATCGTGCTAAAAATCGTCAATTAATAACGAATAGTTTCGCCAAAAATCACGGTGGTAGTATTCCAATTTCTTTATCATTTTGTAGTTTAGTGCGAATATGGTGTGTGCGTAAGTGTATTCCTGACTTAAATTGTAATGTTGCTGCTACAACGAATTCTCCTAGAGCAGTCATGGTTACATTTTATTGATATTGATTTTGTTCGAAACTTACCCTTTTTTATTTTACACCTATGGTTAAAATAACTTAATGAAAAGTGTTATTTTCAACGAGATAAGTATGTGGTTTCATTTATTAACGCAATATCAAAATGACCCTGTATATCAATCAATATTTTATACGTCAAAGTATCCGAAATCCAATGTTACCCTAGAAAGGAGGTTTTGATAATTAATACAAAAAACCACATCTCACCTGACAGGGCAGTGTTGGAATCCTTAACAAAGTCTTTCATCTCGAGCAGTACAGTACTATAACTAAAATACGGCGCACACTTGAGAGCCTGATACGGCTCTTGGTACTCATCCGACTTAACATCTAAGGCGCAGTCTATTATCATTTTGTTTTCGGGCAGCATCGACGTGCTACAACCGCTGTAGTTGTCCACTGTTCTTTTCTGGGATATGGTGGACTTGGCTAGGGGTGACGCGAAGCACTTTCTGTGTCTATGTCTGTGGACGACTAAGAACACAGCGACTCCTAGTAGGATGACTAGGGCTGTCAACACCCCGACTACAATCGCGACGTACAATAGATCTTCTTGGTGGGCGGGTGATACTGGCACGTCCTTACTCAATGTCAACTTGGTCTTGTCTTTGCCAAGCGCTGGCTTCAAGCTCTCCGGCGTGTAGTTGCCTTGGGCGACATCTGTAGATGATTAATATGATTTATTTAATGTACATAAAATACAAGTTATGTATTAGTTATTAAAACTGCTTAGGGTGACGCAATGATCTTCAAATAATCTAATGCGATTTTTAAAAAACATTAAAAAAGCAGTTAACGCATAGGTTGTGGGGCTTCGCAAAATAAAGCACTGTCGTATGCCACTCTATGGACGTTTTTATAATCTCATAGATGCATTTTGGAATGTAATTCATCTGCCATTACATGACACTAAAGATAAATTTATACAAGTAGTAATTCTAACCTTATGTAAATTTTGCATTATTAAAACGTTCACTCACTTTCCCAACGTCCCTTTTGTTATTCAATCTATACATAAGAATAATATTATATCATTGTGCTCGCGTCCGCGTTAGCGCCTATTCCCAAGATAAAAGTAGTCTATAGCAGTCAGGAGTAATGTAGCTCTCTATTAGGGAAAGAATTTTCAAAATCGGTCATCTAGTTTTCGAGTTTCATACAAATTGACGGGAATGAAAGGTATCATTATGCAGAGAAATGTTTTTTCTTTATTATTGACATACTCTTCACGGTGCCTATGAAACATGAGGCTATAATCAAATATCGACCGTTCAGAAACCATGTTGTGTGTACAATTCGAGTCGAGTCTTACATATTATAAAACACTAGCTTTTGCCCACGGCTTCGCCCGCGTTAATAAGTTTTTCCGGGCTAAAAGGACATACACAAAAACCTTCCCGTTGAATCACTCTATCCAACACATTTATTTGTATAAAGATTAATATTATGACGTTGATACAACTCTTAACAAATAATGCGTTAATTTCGACCAAATTTGATTACCATAAAAACGGTTCTAGAGAGTTAATTTTAAAAGATAGACATATACTGTCACGGACTTTTTTTTAGATCATTTCAAGAGGAGTAATTCTTTCATACATATATTTTTGGTATCTTGAACCATTTTCGCAGCGCACGCAATGGAAGCCCTCAAGGATGAATAATTTTCCCCGCATTTTTCACATTTTCTATTATTTCTTCGCTCCTAATAGTTGCATCGTGATGTTATATAGCCTATAGCCTTCCTCGATAAATGGTCTATTCAACACAAAAAGATTTTTTCAATTCGCACCAGTAGTTCCTGAGATTAGCGCGTTCAAACAAACAAACAAACAAACTCTTCAGCTTTATAATATTAGTATAGATAGTTCTCCGCCGCGTCTGTCTTTCTGATCGCGATAAACTAAAAAACTACTGAACGGATTTCTATGAATTTCTAGTGAGACCTTGGGAAGGACATGGTTTTTTAATTCCGGGAAAATATATAGCGAGCTTTTTAACTCGGAAAAGCGCTTACACGCGGGCGAAGCCGCGATCAAAGCTAGTAAAAAGTTTTTTCAATACAAACACATCCAATGAAACATGATTTGAATTTCTATTACAATGTTACTATGTTAAGTGAACGTTCACATGGCCCTTGTCTATATAAGCAACAGTTTAATCCACTATTTTAACTCCTCAGGGGATGAATTTTCAAATATCCCTTTTTGGTATACATTTAAATTATTTAAGGTTATTTAATCACAATCGGTTTTGGCTGTACATTGATCAGTTAGTCAACCAGACCGTCTTCGTTAATTATACAATACATATGCAATGCAGTGCAATGCAACCAGCCCTGTATTATATACTGCCCACTGCTGAGCACGGGCCTCCTCTATTACTGAGAGAAGTTAGACCTTAGTCCACCACGATGGTCTAGTGCGGGTTGGCAGACTTCACGCACCCTTGAGATTCTTATTGAGGTTTCTCAGGCATGTAGGTTTCCTCGCGATGTTTCCCTTCACCGTTAAAGCGAAAGATAATTTTATTGATGAACAATACACACGTAACTTTGCAAATTCGGAGGTGTGTGCCTTGGGTTTTGAACCTCCGGAATTTTTTTTTTTGTCTCGGCAGACCGTTCCATTCCCATATAGGCTATCGTCCACTTACAATACATATAGATATGAAAAATTTAGGGTCTGTTTCATAAGTTCCGAACAAATGCAACTAGTCACATAAATGAAGACCAAAAAAAAAACAACACACTCTAATCTACGCTCCAAAATGTTAATAAAATGAATGTGTACAGTCAGCAGCATAATTATCTGTACAAAATGAAAATTTGAAATCGCCTACATACGCGTTAAGTTAAACTGAAACATTCTTTTCTTCGTATGAAGTAAAGTAAATCTCTTTTATTTTATTTTTATGAAGAAAAAAAAAGATTAGTTAGTATACAAAAGTACGTAGGCAATTTGAAATTTTGAATTTGTTCAGCTATTTATGTTGCTGATTGTGCATTACCTAATACGATAGCTGTCAAATAAAAATTTACACGGAACCCGTCAAACGGCTTAAATAACACATACCTGAATCAAACACGACCTCGCTGATGAGTATCCATCGCGCGGCGAAGCTCAGCTCTATGCGGACCCACTTGCCGATGCGGTGGTGCAGCTTGATGCTCACGTTACGCGCACTCTCGAATATGTTGTCGCTCGCGTGCGTGTAGTGGATCGGCTCGTCTTGGAAGTGCCGCCCGCCTATCGAGAACGATATCACCGCCTCGGAGAACACCTGCGGGTTTTGGGATACATTTTTTTATTTATTACATACACATCCGCTCTCCATTCGACCGCGGCAAATGGAGACGGTCGCGTTACGTATTAACCGATCCAGAGGACGAAATCACTCTGGCCATCCGCCGTAAGAACGAGTTCTTGAAACTCCAACAATCCACAAGACCGCAGTTCCGTCCTCGCCGTCGAGGACCTCGCCGCGTTCCTCGTCGCCCCCCCGACCCCTCTAGCAGTTCCGGCCCGCCTGCCGATGACAACACAATCTAATACGATTAGGCCTAAAAACCAATCTCTCCCTAATCGTTGATGTCTCATCCTCTCTCAGTAGCCGTCCTGAGCCGAGGTTCGTAACCCGTTAGTGGGTTGCCCTCAGCATGGTCACTTAATTCAAAGGGTTGCGAGCGTCTTCTGCGTTCACCCTAAAGACTGGTGTGGCTAAAAAAGCCGACTCCCGTCAGGCTACTGGCAGTAGGGCCATTAACAAAAAAAAAATATCCACACCCTTTACCGAAGGGGTAGGTAGAGGCGCAATAATTAGTGCATCCGCTTTTCGCCGTAAATATTCCGTCCCAGCGGCAAGTAAGCGGCGATAGCCTAGTTGGAAGTGAAACGAACCGAGACAGCAGTAGGCACCGTATAATACAAGGACTGGTGGCAGTAGTAGTATTCCATCCCATGATGTGTTAAGGAGCGAGCCTATCGCCATATCGGGCACATGTTTATTAATAAAGCATTAATACGCTGTGAGGGTGTGGGCATTGAATAATAATTTATTTTTTTATGTGTAGTGCGTTTTTATGCGGGTATCGCGAAGTGACTCCGCCTGATGGTTAGTGTAGTGAGATGCAGATAGTCTCGACTGATAAGAGCAGGCTATCCCTCTGCTTCTTCTTCTTATAATGTATCTCCAACTAGTGAAGGTTGGCTGTCTGCTCAGCATTTTCTTTTATCAAGGCGAAATATTTTTACAGCGCTTGCAATCCCCGACCCCTCGCAGTATTCCGCAACCATGATTTTTTCCTTCGACCGGCTTTCCTTTTGCCCGCCACTTTTCCCATCATTATGGGTTGAATTCCTATCCCTATCTTTCACAATTATACCGTTCGTATATAGCTACACAGGTTGACCCTGGAACGCGACATACGTGAACCACCATGGCGAATTTTACACCTTACGGTGTTCCATCCAGACGGATACAAATATAAAAACATTAATTTAATTAAGGCTACTTACTCTGATTGTCTAACTGTTTAAGTGGACTGTGACAGGGAATCCTACTAATATTATAAAGGCGAAAGTTTGTAAGAATGTATGGATGTTTGGATGTATGGATGTAAGGATGTTTGTTCCTCTTTCACGCAAAAACTACTGAACGGATTTCGATGAAATTTGGCACATGGGTAGATCATGTCCTGGATTAACACATAGGCTACTTTTTATCCCGGGAAAATATAAACCGGGACTTTTATCCCGGAAAAACTTTTTAATGCGGGCGGAGCCGCGGGCAAAAGCTAGTTGACTTATAATACTACAAAATGTAAGTGTCGAGTACTATGTTCTATTGCAATGCTATCGGCCGTGAATTATATTTTGCCCACTTCCGAGCACGTGCCTCCTCTATTATTGAAAGGGATTAGGCCTTAGTCCACCACACTGGCCTACACTTTTAGTTGCGTCTTTTCATATTTATTGACTGCCTCGGTGGCGTAGTGGTATTGCGTACGCATTACGAGTACGATTTGCGCGCTGAGGTCCTGGGTTCGAATCCCGGGTCGAGCCAAAAAAATTGTGACTGGGTTTTTCCATCTTAAAATTTACTCAGTCGCAGCTCGGAGTCAGGAAGTTGGCGGTGTGATACCCCCGTGCCTCGGAAAGCACGTAAAGCCGTTGGTCCTGCGCCTGATCTCTCTCCGGTCATGTCGGATTGCCGTCTCACCGGACTATGAGAGTGAAGGAATAGCGAGTGCACCTGTGTATTGCGCACACACTTGTGCACTATAATATCTTCTGCGTACCTGGCTGATCTCCGTTGAGATTGGCCGCCGTGGCCGAAACTGGCTAGGAGGATTTCAATTGCGTCAGTTCAAAATTGTTCAAGGATATGAGTGGTAAAGAACAAAGCATAATAAAGGCTAGGAGGATTTCAATTGCGTCAGTTCAAAATTGTTCAAGGATATGAGTGGTAAAGAACAAAGCATAATAAAGCAAACGACACAACGTGATTCTCCATGACTGAACTAGATACTAAAACGTTATATATATGTTTAAGCGTGGGTCAACTGAGCTAAACTAACTACGATTACTTTAAGTACAGTCAGCTACATAAGTAGCTAAACAATTTCGAATGATTAAATCGTCTATACGTGTTACTAATTGAAACATTATGCCGTTGTATAATGGAAACTAAATACGTTACTCCTGTGAAAAAAATGGTAGAACAAAAAAGTGTATAAGCGATTAAATTTGATATCCTACAGCTACTTATGTGGGTGAATGTACATCGAAATCTGACCTGTACGTCTCGCATGAACTTATTATTGCAGTAGAGATGCACCGCGCTGAACTCGCGAACTTTATCGAACTCGAATACGATGACGGGCGGCGTGGGGCGCGAGTCGTTCCGCCAGCCGACCCAGGCGGACTTCTTGGCGGCCTCGCGTATCTCATCACTGCCGAACTGGCCGTCGACGAGCTGGCCGAGACCGCCGCGCAGCTCCTCGCCCCACACGCCGTCGTATATCATGTCCGTCAGCTCTACACCGTTGCTGCGCTTGTTTCCCTTCGGCATCGAGTATGACACGATGCCCACTGTAATTTAAAAATATATTATTAGTAAGTGAAACTTGACTCGTCAAGCCCCGCTATGGACGGCGGCGTCCGAGTATATAGGGTTTCCCCATACATCTATATAATACTAGTAGTGCTCGCGGCTCCGACCGCGTAAAAAAGTTTTTCCGGGACAAAAATATTTTCCCGGGATAAAAAATAGCCTATAGCACTCAGGAGTTATGTAGCTTCCTATTGGTGAAAGAATTTTCAAAATCGGTTCAGTAGTTCCTGAGATTAGCGCGTTCAAACAAACAAACTCTTCAGCTTTATAATATTAGTATAGATAAGTGGAGTTTGACGGGATTCAGATTTATCCATAAGAATGCTAAAACAAAAATGTAGTTTTATTTATTGCATTGAATGTCGAGACGAGCTTGCCATTCGACTGGTGGTAAGCGATACGACCACCCATAAACAGTAGCAGCACGTGGCATTCCTCTGCGCTCGACATCCTGAGACACAAGATATTAGGTCTCATTACGTCCAGTAGTTACACTGGCTACAATGTCCTTAAAACCGAAACACTGTACTGCATGCACACTGTTACTAGGCGGTAGAAATAGACATTGCGGCGGTACCCACTACCCACCCAGACGGCTTCTTACATATTATGAGAGGCCTACCACCAGTTATGAATATTTAATAACATACGCAATTTCCAAAATATGAGAAATATAAAATTAAAGACGGAAATGTTAATTACTAGTTATTACGTATTATACTACTAACAGACGATTAGATTTGGTATCATGCGACCAATTCGTCACGCGGTACAGTCTTCACGCCACACGATCGAACCGTACCATGCAATGTCCAGTTGTATCCAACCAAGTTTGATGGACAAGCCATCGAACCAGCCGTACCAACAATAACAATAATAATGTCCATCGAACCGTGCCCCACACGATGCGATATGGTTCGATGGCATACCATTTTAATGGTTCGGCTGTACCAAATCGCATCGTATGTGCCCACTTTTACAGGATACAGTGAGTGTAAAATGGCAGTCAAGCTCAGCACTACAATATAGGTACACGAATTCGCAATGCTCCTTTATAACTGATGCTTACATGGAATTCGCTTAAAATATGAAGCAGGCACTTGCACAGGTGTATTGTTCGAAACTCAGCTGAACTCGGTAATGTGGTAAACAATTTCGCCAAAGCATGTCAACGAGAAGTTCCAAAAATGGCGCAGCTCAAAACTAAGATCATCAAAAGAGTGAAAATAGCCAAAGGCAAACATATTTCAAGAAAGGACTAGTATAGTTAAAAAGACAAGGTACAGATATACGTGAAACAGCTTTCAAATTTCAATCATAATAAAAAAATTACTTATGTGTGCACTTTAAAGTGCGCATTGAAATCAATGTTATTAAGGATTCGCTTAGCATACACAAAACATAACTCATAAGTTTAAAAGGAATAAAATAAGATGTGCGGTTAGTTGGAGAACAAACCACATAACTGTCACGAATATCGCGCCCGCCATACATACTACGCGAACCAATACACTACTTACTAGAAAGTACATGGCTCTAGTTTCAAATAATTTGTTAATATATCAACTGGTTTTGAGAATAGACAGGAAATATGAACCGAATCTATCTCGATACCCGTCTGTCAAGTTATAATATTCATTTCATATTTACCAAATTATAAGCATGACAATAGGTAGTTTTCTATGTTTGAAATATTTAATCGGAGTATATTTAAGTAGATGCGCTGGCAACGTAGGTAGTGTGTTTTAGGATCGTTTGAAGAGCACAAGGCTTTTCCCGCGGGGAATCTGCGAGAAAAAACGCGTTATCGCTACTACCACCAGGGGGTGAGTGGAACGGTTATGTTGGTTTTACACAGTCTTACGTCCCAATGTCGACTCTCGGGAGTATAGTTCATCCGAGCGAGCATTGGACAGAGTCCGAGCGGCTTAAGAATTAAAAAAAACATATCTAAAACATGTCAAAACACATTTAGAAAAACTTGCATTAAAATAAACAGTGTGGAAGGGGTAAGTGACAATTTGCGTGACGGGATGCACGGCGAAAGTCGTGACGTCACCATTACGGTGCAGACGAGCCAGCGGCACCGAGATAAACCAATACGAACCCATTCTCCCACGTATACGTAGAAATGCCAATTGCTCGCTGTAATAGAACATGGGAAACGAATCCATTTTATACGTAAACTAATAATACAACGCGAATAGGAAAAGTGTCTTGCGATTCATATCCAACGTGGTACTTTCTCATGCACTGATGATGGTGATAAGTGTTTTTATATTTCCAAGTATCGGAGTAAAACATCAGTGTCAAACTGTGCACGAATTTCAACTAGACGCAATATACATAAATAATGGTTTTAACAAGTGTTAGCACAGCATACTGCCTCCCATGCAACCGGTTTAACAACGGGCGGTATTTATTGTTACTTCCACTTCGCAACATCTTGAAGGTAAAACACAAGTTTCCCACATCGTATCCAATGGAATGTACTAAATGTTAATTTGCAATTGTCAAGTAAATAAATCAGCAGCAGTGCGCTCGCACAGGCTCGTGACTAGCCTCGCGAAGCGAGAAACCTTGTGCGGTACGAAATGCATCGAATCATTAAAAGAAAATAAAATATATTTGCCGGTTTAATTCACAAAAAGTGCGGCTCACATAAAAATGCCGCAGCCGTCTCTCCACACGACGCGACGGCCACAATTCTCCTTATCGAATAGCATCTACATAAACTCATTGTGTCAGCCAGGCCATTGATTTACATTCACAGAACCAATTATACGCAGCATAGGTTTCTTTTAATAAGACTCTTGTCTAATGCAACATTCAAGAAAAGTCGTTTCAAGGAAACTTATTATAACTACTTGTAAGGGGCTATTAAAATATATAAATTAAAATTTAAAAAACCCCCGACACAAAAAATCTCCAAAAAGTAAAATAATAATAGTGTCTTTGTCTTTTAAGTACCTAGTAATATTTTGACCCAAGCGTCGTCGCATCGGGGGACCGCTAAAGAAGTGTTTTCACCTCCCTGGTCCTGAGTTCGGTCCCCCGATGCGACGACGCTTGGGTCAAAATATTACTAGGTACTTAAAAGACAAAGACACTATTATTATTTTACTTTTTGGAGATTTTTTGTGTCGGGGGTTTTTTAAATTTTAATTTAATTTTTATTTAAAAAACTTTTTAAATTACTTTATTCTCCATCATGGGGCCTTCATAATCAACTATCTATCACCTACTCGTTGAACCCATCTTTATGAGCCCAAACACACTATATCTGCTATAAGGTGCTAAGGAGTTGGGTATCCCGCAGACTACTTGATGCCGCAGCATCAGTTCATGTTTACAAATATATTGAAAGTCACAGTCCACCAAATTTAAAGTCAATCGGATTTTTTATGTTGGAAATGAGCTGATAATCTTCAAACGCCTGAACATATCATATCATAAATTATAGCTAAGAACCATCGCAGTCACATCAGCTTTCAAACAAAAAAAACCGCGTCCAAATCGGTCCATTCGTTTGAGAGCTACGATGCCACAGACAGACATACAGATACACAGATACACACCCTAAACTTATAACACCCCTCTTTTTTGTCGGGGGTTAAAAAAGAAAATTAATGACATTATGTTGTTTATTTTTATACTTTCATAGATTGCTGTTAAATATTTATGTTTGTTACAATTTAATCATTGTTTCTTCAATTATTAAAAAAAACCACAGGTGTTTGAAAAGAGAACATTTCCTGTCACTTAAAACCAGTGGAGCGATTATATTTTAAAGTTGACTTTGATTTATATGGTCGCTGATAACTACATAGGTACACAAAATACGAATTGTAATGCACCGAAGCTACTTCTTCATAATATGTGAAACATTTGTGGTGCAAAGTTAATGATAGATTAGATTTTGCGTCCTTAGCACAATGTAAACACCGTCACCATGAACTACATATTTACTTTCCAAGGCAACATTTAAATTCCTCGCGTTGTCCCAGCTTTAGCACGCGGTCGACGCGAAGCGACGAAATATTAAATGTAATAAAGTCTATTTTGTAATAGCATTGTAATCGAAGGCAAGATTAAGTCAAGAAACATAAACGCTCGTTTTTCCCGATTTAAATGATAAAGAGTTCACTACGAGATCAGACATGTTCATGTCCGTATGGTGCAACATTATGCGTTACCAAGAGATTTGCATGCTCCTGTTAATATAACATGAGAGTGCAGTTCACGCGTGAGGTATCCCACGGGTCCACTCGTGAGTTGTGACTATGTGGATGCCGTAAAGCTAGGAGCGGCGAGTGAATTCGGCAACAGTTCGCACGCTGTTCGTCAGATGACGCTCCATGCAACGTGACTCAACAGCGATGCATATTATTTATATTCCGCACGCATAATTGAATGACACCTGGTTGGAATCCTTGTACACGATGCCTGTGTTTTGATTCATACGTCTGGATATAAAGGGCTATTTATAAGCTTTATCTGCACTTGCGATATGACAGAGCCTTTCACTGAAAACATGTGCCACTGGACGTTGCTCATTATTCAAACTAAACGTTTGAACCGCGACCGGCATAAGAACGCTTTCATTTAATTAAGTACTATATAATCATAGTACAATATGACACTGTTCTTAGATTCAAACCAACAACTTCATGATTTTTTTTTAATAATTGATTCAGAATAAACGACAACTATCCCTATTCCCTGCAATTAGGTATTAAACTCGCATTATATTCATAATATTTCCATTATGGTGAACCCATTAATTTGTATGACGTAGCAAAAGTCGATATTCGCATTCAAACTCCACATCTGCTTTAAAAAGTTTATTCCGAAAACAAACCCCATCGCGCGTAAAAACCAATCCTTTCCGCGGCCAACACACCGCACAGACGCAACTTGCAACTCGCACGTAAAAATGTCACACACTCCCTAAGCAATAATTTATAAATGGAGCCATAAAGCAAGCAATATCTTAAAAATTTTCACAATGTTCGTAATGGCGAAATTGTTAATAAAAACTTAAATCACAGCCGGTTTAAAAATGGTGACGTGCGATTAACGGTCGCAATTTGCCAGTTTTTACTTAATAGTTGCATGCAGACGGCCGCGACACGACTTGATAAGAGAATTCCCACAATTCCCTATTAGGTTGGAACCTTAATGTTTCGCTGCATTTTCAGCTGAAAACATTAAAAGGAACGAAGCCATTCCCTAACACATTGTGTTTATAAAACAAATATTGGAACTCAAAAAGCTTAGGAGAATTAGATTTTACAGGTTATCAACTGCACAGTTTTTAGTTTGAACATTATGTGTAAACACAGATAAAAACACATACAATGCAATACATTCATTGTGTTATTTTACTGTTTAAGTTTATTAGAAACGGCCAACTTTATTGCAAATATAAAGCGGGTAAACTATGATTATATGAGTTCACCACCGGCCACCACCCACAAACAGACAATGTCACTATTACTATATCAAACAATATGTATAGCTCGGTATCCATTCGCTATCACTTCGCGAGCAAATAGCACTGACTATTTTTAGACTGCTTGTTCTTCAGAAGTCAGAGATTGTCTTAAAATACTCAGCCAATAATTCCGTAATAGAAAAATCAATCCATTTGCGAACCCACACTGCGACACCGGACACAAATCTCACATTACTTACAACATACACCTGATTCATTACAACATAAATAAATGAGACTTTGAAAACGTACATTACAAGATAAATCCTTTGTTTGGCAGATGACTAACCTTTAGACAGTTTTGAACTAATTTCCTGAAATGATTTTAAATATGTGCGCCGAGTGCAATAAGACGACACGAAGACGAGATGAAAACACGCCACCACACAGGAAGGGTTAAACATTACGATGACTGATTTATACACGACGCCCGTGTCCCGCGCTTGCAAATAATGTTACCGATTCAACAAACATTGAGTTAATAACAGGACGATAATAGAACAAACTATTTATTAATTTTCACCTTGTTTAAATACATGCTACTTTCATTATTGTAGTTTTTAAGGCGGTTTAAATACAACTACGATACAATATGGTCTTCTGATACAATAATAATTGGTACAATTGGATTGGATTGGATACGTCACATAAATGTATAAGTCATACTCTATGCTCATAATCTAAAATGAGTATTATATACGTTAGCTGTTTAGTACGATAACTGTCAAATCAAATTTACTTGAAACCGGTGAACCTGGCCTTTAATATACAAATACCTAATCATATTAAAAATTCATTTCTTCTTCTTCGGATTCTAATAGAAATCACACCAAACCAATAAAGACACTCCGTCGAGGTATTAAAACTCACATTGGAACCGCCACGTAAAACAGCACGCGGAACGCCACGGCAAGCCCTTAAAATAGTGATAAATACCTAACAAAGGATAGGGATGTGAATAGTATGTCGATAACGATAATGTCGATAATTTTTTAAATAACCTTAACGTACAATAAAAACAATGTCGGCTAGTGGCGACAATGGCGTAGAATGCTCAGAGTTATATGGCGGCTCTAGCGGACTGTGGCGTTAAAAAGGTAACCCTGAGTTCTTGACATTGACTTACCACTCCAGTAGCAGCCGTATATCTCCACTCGCATGCAGACGGTGCGCCGATGAGAACTGTAAGGAATGAAGCGGATCTTGGACGCCCAGATCGGCGGCTCCAGATGATTCTTTTTCTCTAGGTAGGTATTTGTGTTTCCCGGCAAGATCTAGAAATAATGAAATAATTAAAAATTTAGTCCTGTTGTCCGCAAAATATGACTTGTGAGAATTATTGATAAAAAATGCACATGAAATCCAGCCGTCGGTGAACTATAAGGTAATGAAAACCATTACAGGTAATATAGAACCATGGAATTATTATGTAATTTCCTACCTCCATGTATAGAATGCATGATATAAAAAAAACATTTTGAAAAATCCTGTGGCCATTAGTATAGGGCTCCAAAAGTTAAGAACGTGACAAACCCAATATTGTTTGTACATAACTCGGCAATAAGATAAAATGTGAAGCGTTACCTATTTCCAAGTGAGCATCAAACAGTGATCATCCATTCTCCAACGACAAATCGCGTAGTTAGAAGTTAGCGCGTTTTTTTACCATGACTATTATACCCAACTATAATGAGGATTCAGAATGTATGAAACCAATGGTTTGAATAACACTTAAACATTCCAAAAAATAATATACAACATTGTTTAACACCGGTTCTCGAATTATATTTGCGAACTAAATATAGGTTTTAGATATCATAAATATTTATTATTGACACTCAAGCCGACCTTATTTGCCGCAGATTTGTAGCGCGCCGCAGCGCTGTCTATTTTAAGCTGTCTTCGATATCAGTGATCTGTTTTATATTACATTAGCTCTGTGCAAAATCAACTCCCAAACGGTTCCCGCGTTACGACGGGACTCTCATAGAGTATATTTCAACATGACTTTGCATTTATGATGTGATAGCTTTCGCTTATTACTATGTCAATACGGAGCTTCCTGTTGCTATGAAACGTGTAAGACTGTACTCTCGATGCGAAATCGAAGTGTTTAACATGCTTTGCTCGATTAAACGGCTAACTTTGCGCCAAGTTTCATAGAAATACGCTGAAGGAAACATATTGCTACGCTTTCTGTTTTATAATATCAACAACAGCATTATTATTCTCGGATAGAGCTTTTGATAAGCTAAGGTTGGACTCGGCTGACTACAAATGTCGCTGTGTTGAAAATAACGATACACTGTACACTCATATGCACAGGGTTATATGGAATGGATAGTACACGTTTCAATTTGTTACTCAGGCTGTGATACCAAATAATCACACACATACACATACACTCACGCCTGTTATCAACGAAAGGGTAGGCAGAGGCGCAACTAGTGCACCCACTTTCCGCCGTCATTCCGTCCCATGATGTGATAGGGGACGACCCTATCGTCATATCGGGCACAAATTCCAGACTCCGGGCTGATACTGAATAGAAAAACTCAATATCACTTTACCCGACCCGGGGATCGAACCCGAGACCTCAGCTTTGCAGTCGTACTGTAATACAACTACGCCACCGAGGCAGTCACAATAATCACATGAATAGGAAATCTATTTAGTCGGACATTTGAATGACATAATACATTATTTTTTACTCACAACATTCGCCAACAACTCTTCAGTCCTGACTCACCTCTTGTCCATCGATGGTCCTGTACCGCACCCACTTGCCAAGTTTGGGCCGCCAGTACTCTATGACGTACGCCTCGGTATACTCCTGGCCCTGACCGTTGCCAAAGCGACCCTGCGTGCCGGCGGCGGTGATCACGTGCACCGAGTGCAGGTCGATCTCCAGCCACTCGGTCGACTCGGTCGTGATCTGCGACTGGGGACACCACGCGCCGCCCTTTATGTCCTGGTTCAACCTGTACAAAATAAATTTGTGGGTGTATCAATTGACAACTTGTGAGAACTGCCTCACACATTTTATATTGCCTAGTTCTAAGATGTTCTTATTTATTGTACTTATCTAATGATTGTTAGCACAAACTGCAAATACACATTCCATAAGTTAATAAATCGAAGTCCTATTAAAAAAATTGTGGAAAAATTATGATCGCAAGTAACAAATACCCAAAGAAATAAATAGGGCATTCAGTAGAAATCCGCTTGGTGCCAATGGTTCATGCAAGCTTTACCCGTAACTGTTAGTCATCAGTGCTCTCGCGCCGCTCGGGGTGCTGACTACGGGCGTATTAAGATTTAAGGCTTACCTACCCTATGATGAGAGCCTATGACGTTTGTTAATTTTGTATTCACAGCATAAGAAGTTACTATTATATTCAAATTAATAAAAACATTGTAAACATTTTGAATTATCTTTGCTTTCCTACTCATTGCTACAATAACTGTATTTTAAATAAATTCATATTTCCAAAACCGATACGTAAAATCAATTTGTAAAATTATAACGTTCCAAAAACGAATTGATCCAGAATATATGTACCTATATTTTACATTGATCTTTAGAAGTCACAAAACGTCAGATAATTTCGTTCCGCTATTGCTCAAATACAATGGCCGATAAACGAATAAATATTTCATTCAACAATGCATTTCATTCAATTAACTGTACATAGCTAAGGGGTTATCAAGTTGCGTTATTATTGGTCGACAAGCACTTGAAATATTTTATTGCGCGTGCCAATGCGATCAAAGTATCTCTGTACTCCATGCATCAATCAGAGTTAATAACCGTGTTGCGTTATTATTAACGCATTCATGTGTCGTGTGTCACCGCCGTGCGACCAGCGACCAAGGGGCCAACCGACAACGTGGCGACCACGGACCAAACGGTACCAAGGGAGCCACAGTTTTTTTGCAAATCAGGCGGCGCCATCTCGAAAGGACACGGTTAACTTAAATAAATTGGGGCAGTTATGACTTTCGCGCGTGCTTATGAATGTGTCATGAAAGCAATAGGGAGATCAGCGAAAATGTTTAGAGTAATTTTAACACAGCAAGCTGTGTTTGCAAATTTTGATTATTGTAATTTTACTACAATTTCAAAAACACCGAGCTTGTGCTCGTTAGCTAGACAATGTGAATAATAAAATTTATTTTTACTAAAAACTGGTAAAAACGACGCATATTTAGTGGGTGGTAGGTCAGTGTCAGACATAGCTGGATAGTGCTTACCGGTGGTAGGTCTCTTATATGTAAAAGTCCGTTTGGGTGGGTACCACCGCAATGTCTATTTCTACCGCGAAGCTGCAGAACTACTGGACATAATGAGACTTAACATCTTATGTCTCAGGATGACGAGCGCAGTGGAATGCCACACAGTACCTTGTAACTCAAGGTGCTGTATGGTGTTACTACTGTTTATGGGCGGTCGGATTGCTTACGATCAGGCAAACGGCATGATCGTCTCATCAATTAATACCTTAAAAAAAGTAATCAACGCTACCTATAGCCTGCGCGCAAGTTCCAACGTAATGATTTAATGCAGTAATTTTCTCGATATTAAATTACGTATCGATAATTTTGTCGAAGTGACAGCATCGATACGATTCCACAGAGCTCGCCCTTGGACGATACTTGTGGCGCCAAACAGCAACGTATATGCACTGTTTTATTTTGGTGTAAAGGACGTTGAAGCCCGTGTAATAACGGGATACTATGTGATTTGACAACTAATTTCTCAGGAGTGAAAGCAATATTTTTGAAAATCGATGATTTGGGAGAAGTAACTATGATTACGGATCGATGTGGCGCTTACCATCGCGTGATCGACATGCCAGTGGCCCCGTTTAGTTCAGTAAAAAAATATTAAAGCCACGGTATATCCTTTCAGATGTTTTTTACCGACTTCAAAAAGGAGGTTCTGTATTCGATCCATATGTATGTATGTAAATTTGTATGGCCGCGAGTTTCTCAAAAACTACTGATCCGATTTGGATGTGGTTTTCGATATTCAAATGTATAGTTTTTAGGGAAGGTTTAAGTATATAATTTATGAAGATCTGATGAAGATCTTCGGAGATACACAATGAAACTCTTGAATAACTAACAGCAGATGAATCGCGAATGCTGCAATCGTATATCTATGATGTATTGTTTACACTATTCTATAATTAACTATCAAAAAAGCAATACATAAAAACTTTTTAACAAAAAATAAACTGACTTCAAAACCACTGCAAACCAAAAAATAATTCAACTTTATATTCGCTTGGTATATACGTATATTTGGAGTCGGTGCCTAATTTCAATTGAACAATGTTTTCGTATGTTTGATCTTGTATTTCCTTGGCTTAGCTGGCAATTTAAATTAGGTATCGACTCCAAATATACGTATATACTAAGCGAATATAAAGTTGAATTATTTTTTGTTTTGTAGTGGTTTTGCAGTCGGCTTATTTTCTAGTTTACTCTCCTTAATGTTTGCCGATTAAAACGATATACTACTGAATTTACGATAACATTAACTGTGTTATATTACAGTCGACCAAACCAAGCCCCCAAAGAACCAACTACCACACATAACAATCAATTTATGATGCACGATACACCATATAAAAATGTAATAAGACAGTAATACTTCGGAGCAATCATATACCGGGGTGGTCACTTATTAAGATTATTGATGCAAGACCGAGCCGGGCGGCTGTCAATGGGCCGTGCGAGCTTCACTTTGTCTCTCATGCGCGCCGCCAACAAACATTACAACAGGAACAAATTACTGCATGCATTCCCCGCTCACAACACGAAACACTCTAACGACGTATACACGACAAGACATGGTCACGTTACATGTCATCTGCATCGCGGACGGTACACAAACTAATCGCCCGTCATTAATCTCAAAGTGTATATGAGATGACAGAATTGTCGGAACATTTTAATTGCCTCCCGCAATAGTAACGTGTACAGAAGAAAATAAATTAATGTCTGAGATAATTATTTGAAAATCGTGACACAAGTCTTTTAATGTGAAATTACATTAAAGCAAATCAAAGTCATGACACGTAAATATATGTTTATCATTAGCTACATCGTATTCTCGTTTCACAACAAAAAATAAACGAGTACACTCGGACATACTACAGGTTCACGTTCTGTATCTTAATGATAAAATCTACATCTCACATACCTTGTGTTGATGATGCGAAAAGTTCTTTGAATTAAGATATTTTTTATAACAACCAATTTATGCGGGACGTCAAGTATAAGGAAAATCTATATTTTCTATTTATACAATATTTTATTAGTAGCTATATAGAAAGAAGAGTGTCTCAACAGACAAAGAATAATTTACTCGATAATGTCAAGTACACAGTAACCTGTGGAAATAAAGCTGGTGGGTTTATATTATAGATGACATATGCCGTATGGAAGTAAAAAAAATTGAATGATTTAGAGCTTAAATTTGGGACAATTAGACCACTTCACATTGGCGTAACTAAGTAAACTACCTAAAACGAAGAAACTATAATATTTTATTACACAAGCAAACGAACACGTAATCCTAAAAATAATAAACAATATTTTTTACACAATAATTCATTTGCACAGCACTCATTCGATTCCTAATTGATTTTCCGCTAGAATCACTTTTAGGTGCAATCTTCGCGTTTATGTAAATATTTTCTCCCATTCTCGCATGCAACTGGTGAACAAACCAGACGAGAAGGACTATAATTACGTTAAAATACACGACGCAGTCCAGCGATAGCGTTTAAGAGTTCACCAAACACCATGATTAGATTTAGAGGCGTTTAACGTAGGATTGGCTTTTGAGTGGATAACCACTGCCGTTTGCAAGTTCGTTTGTACCTGAACATTAAATTAACAAAACATAACTATTACATCGACCATAATACTATGTTTTGTTCAGGTATTTTAAAATATCCGCCTATTTACAAACTACCTTCTGGAATTGATTTTTATACATTTTCATTAATTTATATTTGGTAAAATTATGATCGTGTTAGTTAATCTATATCTTCACGATATTGCGATATTCTAGTATCAATCAAATATGTGCAGGTAATTAACCGATTAACCCAATCAGCTGTTGTCTATATTTAGTTAGTAAGTCAGTGTGTGTTGCACAAGTGTGTGTAGTTACAGTATTAATCGTTCGCGGCCACCATACTAAATTGGTTCCGCGCCGCAGCGGACTGCGCGCAACACACAAGCAAAAAGTAACATTTCAATAAACATCGAAACGTGGCCGTAAAGGCGCGCGCCGCCATCTCCGCCCATAAAAAAACGCTCTAATATACGGTTTGTGTTACGTATCGTTATTGATCTGGAACAATTTCTATACGTACCTCATCCACGGCGGCTATTAGAAGGTCGTAAATAATTTTACATCGATCAATGTATACGAACCTTCCATTTTGAGGTGCCACGTTGCCGTCGTTGTAACAGGAGCTAGCGCTGACGTCCTTATCTGGAATCAGCCCGCTCTCCATGCCAAGAGGGGCAATACATTGGGCTGTGAACAGATACAACGTATCTATAGCGAACAACAAAACATTTACACCACCAATGGACAAGGGGCGAGGGGAATGGTGCCCCTGCAACTTGTTAAAAACAGGGATCTTGCCCACACTTATTTGCAAAATTTCATAAAATATGGTTTCCAAGTTCTAACTGAAGTTTGTTTAAATCATAAACATTTTTATTTTATTTTGTAAACTGATAAAACAATGTTTCTTTCGGTCAATCGGCTTGTGGTTAGTGGTGTCAATTGGAATTCTCTTCATTATGAAAATTCAGCATTATACAGTGAAAGATTTCCAATATAATCGTTGTTTAGTTATTACGAAGGCGGCAAGAAAATAAACAGGTTCATGTCTGTCCGCCACTGCATTAAAGCACTTCGCAAACGACGTTAGCGGGGACATCAAACGACTGTTGCATTTTCCACGTTCTAAGAGGAAAACGTCGATTGCTCACTGGAGCCGTGAGCGACGATCATTAAGTTTTAACGTAACAGCCAGCCCAACGTAACAAGGACTATATTCCATAAATTCTATGTTCACACTTTAAAACAATTTCCTGCCGGTCGTGCAAACTTATCAAATTTGTCAAAGCTTCTTTAAACGTTAGAGTACTTTAACTCATGATATAAAACTGTTATAGAAACAAGGGCAGGTACTCATGCTAATAGAAACATGGTGGATATTATTTGTAGAATAACTTGCTTCAGAAACTATATACGATACAATTCAGGGTAAATATGGTATGAAATATTTCACGTTCATATTAATTTATTTAAATCACAGAACAGAGAAAAGGATTAAATATTATGTTTCTTATCAACCTAGATGAATGAATGAAACACAAAGAGTTATAAGATTATTAGAGCGGACATTGCGTTTTACCCAATTATGACCTTTTTGTCATACAAACATTTTGAGCCTGTTCGACAGTAACTCAATCTACCGTGCAATAGCAAAACACCTATGTAAAATGCATTAGAACATACTAGGACATAATCATATTGCGCAAATTGGCATATTTCCTTCCAAAATATTGTTTTCTTTCCAAAATGTAAGCATATCGAAACGTTTTGTCACACGGACGTTTCAGATAAGACAGCGACTTACTACCAATTGGTAATAACTTTTGGGTGAAAAATTCGATCCTAATATCAGGTCTATAACCAACTATAATATTTAATGACTTTGATAAAACATCATGTTGGCAATTGGCATGTCGAGGTCGACAATTTGAAATAAGAAATTCTAAATAATCAAACAACTAGTTTAAAAACAGGCAATCGATAGGACCTACCCATTATATACATACATATATACATATACACTCACGCCTTTATCCATTATATATTTTTATAAAAAAAATCTATATCCGCTAAACACTTTCTAACTGATTTTGTATACATTTTACCTACATTATAAAGTCAAGAATTTCACGGCGCAAAATCTAAAGCTGACGTAAGTTTGCCTATGCGGGCTCTTTATAGTTGAGGTAGAACATAAAAGGAATCTTTATGTGAAATCTCACGTCCTCTAGTTCTTGGTATATAACATAAAATTGCACGACATATGTACGTCTCAACGTTACGAGCTCGCTTCATTACACGTTCAATGACATGTTTACGCATCATTAAATATTCAAATGGCATCAGTGGACAATTAAAACTGTGACTCGTCATCGAGTCATCTCTGTGCACTGACCTTATTTGATTACGATACGGACCATTGTGACTAGACGCGAGTTTCTAAAAACCGACGCTTTCAATTTAATCTTCTTCTAATGTTATTGAATGGCCGTGATAGTAATCATAATATTTTTGGTTATTGGATGACCCTCAATGTCATTTTTAAAGTGTTTTTTTAAAACTTATAGACAATCTCTGGATGTATAAGCGTAATGTATATCATGTTAATTTTATTGCATTATGTCAAAATGCATAATAAAATTACATTAAAGCAAATAAACTGTACAGTACAAAGTAAATAACCACTTCCGGTTAAAGTTTTAAAGGCGCTCACAAATTTTATAAAAACCCAAAAAATTACAAAGAGTATAATTTCATTTTTGACGCTATTAATTTCTAACTTATGGCCAATTACGCGTGGCGCCGACAGCCCGTCGTCAGGTTTAGATTATGCATAGCGAGTCGGCCAACTACGGCAAAGTTAGATGACATTTAGATGCTTGTCTCGCTTCGACCCAGCTAGGGTGTAAATCATTCAGGACTTGTTGCTAAGTGGCAACATGTTTAAACTAATCCATCATGTACTTAGCTTACATCGTCCAAGTCCCATTCGCGAACAGTATCTTAACTACGAATACGTTCCCTTTGCCCCAATAACTAGTTTAACTCCAGGCAGAACCTTTTGACCTTTATCACTCGCTAGAAGACATGACGTCGCAAATAAAATTTTGCATCAGCTACCATACTGTTAATTAGTAGGTGAGAACTTTAAGCGCATTGTTACCGATCCGACGGAAATGAACTTTCCATGATCAGAGCTAATTACAAGATGCCCATCCTTGAAACGAAACTGATTTCTCTCGCGGTGGCTGCACTCGCGAGAAGTGCAACTTTTATTCCAACTTTATGATATCCGCGAAACTGAATCGTTCGAAACAAGCAGATTTGTGAAAAACGACAATAGCTTCCAGTGGCCAGGAAAAAGTTTGAATGCAAAGTTAAAACTCGCCAAGCATATATTTCAATTTGGAACTGTAGCCAACAACCGTCGAGAGGTAATATGCCGCCTCTGAAGCCAGTCCGTATTCAATCGGGAAATCTAGCACAATGCAAGGTACGTAGACGCGTGGTCTGTGCCTGAAGCAAATTACATTCGCACAGCATGGTACCATTTTACATTAGCTAACGAGACGTTAGTACCACTTAATACATGTAATAGAACTCTCGATTATATCCGTGCGCAGATGGGCCTGTAACTTAACGAACTAATTTCTCATTGAAATGCGCAATTCGAAACTTGTTTATATAAAAAAAAGTTCGTAACAACATTCCATCAACAAGTTAGACCCGGGGTTACAAAATTGCGCGGCGTTCATTAAAGTTTACTTTATTTTTTATGGTTTCCACAAAACTGTACATTTTCCAGACGGTATTTCAATGCGAATGTCAGGGAAATGGAATCAATAAAAATGATGGAGCAGTTCGCAGATGGTTTTGCGGTCGAATATAACGACGTCAGTATTGATGCGCCGGCTCATTAGACATGAGTAGTCCTATCGAGTTCGCTTATTAGTCACTATATCAAAACCCTTCAACAACTAACAACTGATAAAGGTGCTAGTGTCGTATCATTTAATTAATACACAGCGAGCGATAACTGTTTATTGGTAGAACGGTAAGGCGCAAAGTTCAAGTCAATAATATTAAGACAAACAACATTTATCGAAAGCATTTGATGCATTGCTTAATTGCCTACTATATGTAATACACAATTGTAATCACATAGGAGTCAACTCGTTATCGAGCTAACAATAAAACTTTCTACGGGCTTTCGAGTTACGAGGGCGACATTTAGAGAAATTCTAGATATATTGTAGATTTTAAAATGTGACCTCATAATCCTTTAGTATAAAACAAAGTCGCCCGCCGCGTCTGTGGTCTGTACGCGATAAACTCATAAACTATCCAACGGATTACGATGAAATTTGGTATGAACATAGTTTGAGACCTTTGCAAGGTTTTAGGTTGCTTTTTATTCCAGGAAAATATATAGCTGGACATACAGGGTCATTTCAACATTGTGTTACTAAATGAAACGTCATTCTTATCTCCTTAAAAATAACATTTTCCACAAATTATTTTAACCATAGATGTAAAATAAAAAAATGTAAGTTTCGAACAAAATAAATATCAATAAAGAGTAACTTTAACACGCCCTAATGCTACTACTACTACTATAGGAGGATTCGTTGCAGCGGCAACATTACACTTTCATTCACAAAAACACGCATACGCCATATTCGCACTAAACTACAAAATGATAAAAAAAAAAACAGAAAAGTAAATTGTGATTTTTGGCATAATGTTAGCAGAGACAAAGACTAGTATGTGGTATCATTTACTAACGCAATGTCAAAGTAACCCCCTGTATATCCATACGTCACATGTTATATATAAATGTATAGAAAAATCCAAGGTGAGTATGTAAAAATGTTACTAGTGTTATTGAAGTTTAAAGATCATAAATCCATAACCGATCAGATGCAATCAACGTGTACATAGTTGCGACGCCTCAAAGTGCGCCGCTGAGCCCATTTTCGGCACATCTCACCAACATACATACATACATATACACTCACGCCTGTTATCCCCGAAGGGGTAGGCAGAGGCGCAACTAGTGCACCCACTTTTCGCCATTATTCCTTCCCATGATGTGATAGGGGGCGAGCCTATCGCCATATCGGGCACAAATTCCAGACTCCGAGCTGATACTGAATAGAAAAACTCAATATCACTTTGCCCGACCCGGGGATAGAACCCAAGACCTCAGCTTTGCAGTCGTACTGTAATACAACTACGCCACCGAGGCAGTCTAATTATCTCATCTAATTATTGTCAAATGCCTTTCACATTTGAAAAGATATACGTAAATACAATTTTACTTGGCACCGAATATACACAATAAAATGGCAGAACGACAAGTTAACGTTACAAGGCAAATATAGGTATTGCACGGCAAACCATTTGTTGCATGTCGTATGGTGCGTTGTGAATAATATATGTTTAATTGCCGCTGCCATGCCAATTACTTCGATTAACGTCTTTTCGAATTCCACGAGAATTTACAATGTAAATGTAATTGTCACTTTACCTATCTTTTGTATTTTACGATATATAACCAAAATTATCTTTATTAATAAGTATAGGTACAGTCATGATGTTCTTCCTACAATTAATATACACGCATTATGTCCATTACAATAAAATCACGTGTATGTTAATTTCTAGGCGCATCGTTTAAATAAACTTTTGATCTGAGTTCGATGCCGATTTAATAATTTCAAGCCAAGCTTTATTAGTAAGTCTATAGGTCAAGAATTACATAATACTCGCTCATATTATACCATGCTCTATAAATATCTTTATAATGGTATTTTATTTTATTAAACAAAAGGCATAATACATAGGGCTGCCATCATCTAAATTGCCGACGCCGGATAAACACTGCACAAATCCCGGACATTTGGGCGAAATATGGGCCTTTCCCCGGACATCTCTGGAAAAATATTTTGCCATTCCTTCTTGAGTGCTGGGAAGTCAATTAATTTTTAACTAAGATTTATTTCAATTTGTCGCTCATCTATAGAAAATGGATTTCCCCTGACAACAAAAGTGTCCGGGTTTACCCGGACACTTTTGAAAACCCCTGCCGGACGGCCCCCGGAGGCCCTTCAAACTAGGACAAATCCGGGGAAATCCGGACGGATGGCAGCCGTAATAATACAGAATACAATCATTACAATCATTAACACTTAAGCACTAAACTATATTAACTCTAGATTGCCTTCCTTAGACCCTAATTGAAATTAATCAGCGGAAGTGAAATTTACACAAACAAACAAGTATAAACAAGTTCACAGTCAAAACCCCGTAAACACAGTCTGATGTAGATTTATATTGGAATTCAAGCTTAGCCTAATCTAGAACTTCTAAGCCACTGGACTTCGCATAACAACTGGTGCCATTAGGCATCAACTAAGCTTTAGCGAGCTATAGTCCTGTGGAATGAGGGCGTGATAGAATACCACCCTGGTAAACCCTGCCTGTTGTAAAAAACAATTAATGGGGTCTAACAGGGTCATTATACATACACTCGGTGCTGTATGTTCGCCAAAAGTGACCCTAAATTGGAATTGGAGTGTGCAGACCTCGCCGCTGTTCATGGATGCCATTTGAGTCCCACTTACCGATGGGCTGTGTACGCAGTTTAACCGCAGAGGCTGATCCGGTAGCGATCTAACGTAATGAATGCCTTATGGTACCCCGGAGCCGCATTCAATGCGTTGACCAAGGCTATCGCGGGGTTTTAGTCGGTACGCCGGCATGCGTAGCATCCCGGAAACCCCGACATACCCGCTTCAGTTCCTCGGAATGAAGCGGGATCTTATAGCGAATTCCCCGCGAAAAAAAATGTTTAGCGAGCGATCTGATGCATGCGAACAATATACACTGCGAATAGCCAGAATGCTGTGTAGTTTACGTGATAAGCAGACCGTAAGCGTGCAACCCGTAGCCGAGCCAAATAGTAACGGATGATACAAGTATATATTAATGTTTTTTTTTTATATTCAAATCCAACGTATTCCGTTTGTATTTTTATGCAAACAGTAAAACTTATATTGGGTATCCGGCAATATTAACCATCAAACACGCCGATCAATAACAATTGCATTCTATGATGGATGCGATGTAAATGTAATCAACAAATGGACGAGTGCCGTGTGTCGTGCTTTGACGGATCAATCAATCAGTGCGTTCGTCATCCTTGCATCAGATACCGCGTGAATGCTACGCTTTGTGACACCACCGTCGGGAGCACAATCTTGCGTCCGCAACGGCATGAATCAGATCCGTCAGCAAATGAGACAGGGCTGAGTGTACCGAACACATATCCACATCCCGCTCTACAATCGGAACACAAATGGATATAAACAGACGTGGACAGTGCAGGTTCTTGACGTCTGCTCTATACCCTTCATTTATATTCAATCGGCAACAATACTTACGATATGGAACCGAAGATAGATTTATATCGATCACAAGTAGCATAGCCAATGAATATTATGATGTAACACGTCACCTCATAATGCTGCCGCACGGCGTCGCGTCGGTTCATCAGCGCACCGCCGCGGCCGCTCGTATTCATCGCGACCAGCGCCTCACATCGTCCGGAATATTAATTTACAAATTGATACGATTTCAGTTTTATGAGCGCACCAAAGCCAAAGTACGTCGTGATTGGGTTTCACCCCCATCGAACACAAGACATGCGGCTTATAGGTCAAATGCAAATACAACTCGCTTGTTGCGTGTCTCGTTATTCGAGCGGGCCTCTTGTTGCTCAGCGCTCGAGAACAAATTGCAGACGTCATAAAGCCAGTTTTGAATATTAATAAATACGAATAAACGATCTCTGTTTAAGCGAAACCATTTACTTGGCTGAAACGGCAGGCGGTACGCAAAGTGCGCGTGCTCCTGACGTCCGGTAAATTGGATATACTACTTACGCATCATCCGGTCCGAGCTCGCTCGCGAGTCGCGAAGTGCAGCCCGCCTGATTTTTCAAACTAATAAAAAAAAATCATCAGCCGTTGGAGCGAAACGCGAATAAAATTAGAACGGGGAAAGTTTCAGAAGCACTGAGCTTGTGCGTGCTCGTGCTGTTGCGTGACATGTAGTCGTCTAATGAATAATAAACAGCGCAGTGGCGACTCGCTAGTCATTCATATCCATCCACGAAAGGCAATAATACTCTTTTTTACGTAAAACTATTGAATGTGAAGTTAAACCGCCCTTTGTATTGGCACCGGTTCGTATAAATTCCAATGGCGCTCCGAACTTGTCGGTTACTTAGATACGCGCGCTATGCGCCACCGCGAGACTCGCGGCCCAACGTTGTCACAGGTATTTCTTTGACGACTAAAAACACTTCGCGTGATGTCGTTGGACTATTATTTTAATTACTTTCGTTGTACTGAGGGGTCGTTAGCATTGTTTTTGAATATGTTCACTAGTTTGGACGATAAATGTGTGCCTTACGTTCAGTTGACAGCAATAGCGGTCCCACCGGCGCAATCCATAATGACTTTCCAAACTGTTCGGCACACAAATATGATAATTATTAATGTAAGTATAAAACGTACGCAAGTAATAATTACATGCTATTAATGGCAGATCGATACGAGCAGTCGGCTCGCCCTTCACCAAATATCTATTTACGCCTTAAAAACGCAACTCATGTATTCTGGAGATTTCTTCGCCGGTGCTCGCCCGCGAATAATGTAATAATAGATTGCTAAATAAACAATTAAGACACTAAATAAATAATAAAGTAGAAACGGAATTAGCGGCCCCCTGCGCGGGGCCAATTAGCTAGTCCGTACAAATTGAATAAGCTTGTCGTTAACAATTTCCAAGTTTCATACTTTCGCTGCCAACTTTTTGTCTGGTACGTGAAATGTCTTTAATATTGCATCGGTCGGCATATTGCGCCAACAGTCGGAACGTCACTTCGAAACGTAAGAGAATTGTCGGAAAGCTCCGACAAAGGCCGTTCGAATTCTTACAAGCTTATTTTGTATGAAACTGTCGTATCACCGTTGGTCGGGACATGTCCTAAGATGTATTCGCGGCTTCCGTTTCCATTCTTTAAAATCAGGGAGCATGACGTGTTTCGCCATTGTCACGCGCACCGGCGGCATCTACGTGAACTGATTATGAACATGTTTGTACATTTTACATCGGTCACGCGTCTAGCTAATTATAAAATTTCCTTTGCGGAAACCGGTTTTGTTTACACAATTATTATATCTTGAACTTTTATTGCTCTAACGGTGCAGGTAGCCAATACACAATGTTTGAATGGAGCTGAAAATAAACACGTCACGGACAGGTACAGCTGTCAGCATACGGGCGTTTCGTAGAACACGACGAGCGGATGGCGCCGCGATGAACAATGCCTTAATTTACCAAAAGAATGCTGCCACTAAGTGTCACCAGTTCATTCTTTGACCTAATCTCAAAATGTTATATTGCGGGCTGGAAAAATAATCTGTTCGGAATATTACATCAATGTGTCATATAATGGTATGTAAAGGTGATGTGATGATGATGGGTGCTGGGCCTCAAAATCTAAACAGGCTCAAACTTTAGGGATTTTAAAGTGGCAACATATGGAAGTTAAATCCATTAAAAAATATTTTTAGACCCCTCCATTCAGAACCACCTTTTTTGAAAATATTCATATTAAATGTAGTTTTGAAGCCAAACAAAATTACATGCATCTCAAAATCGGAGGTCTTTAACATTAAACAATTTATTGCAAAAGGTTAGTTTTCAGGTGTTCTATCTAAAGATATATATAAACTGTCTTGTTTAGATTTTCAGGCCCATTTTTGGACATGTCCTTTGCAGATCAATTAATGCTAGGGATATCGGCGAAGAACATTTACGGGTTTTTGTATATAAAAAATTTGTGAGACTACATGGTTACCAGGATGAGTTATAATGGTAGTTTTGCCCTTTACATATTCAAATTCTAAAATATCAAAAATCCTTTCAGTGTCAATGTTTAGGTCATATTTAGCTTGAAGAGAATATAATATTATCTACGTCCGTACACGGGGTAAAGTCTAGGTAGACTAATTGAATATTTGACCCTAGCTTTTGCCCGCGGCTCCGCCCGCGTGAGTAAGTTTTCCCGGGATAACAATCCCGCTTTAAGTTTTCCAGGGATAAAAAGTTGTGGACGGGGTGCGGATTCCCATTGGCAAAAACATGAAATATCTGGGTTTAGTTTTAGACAGCCGGTGGAAATTTCGCACCCACTTCGAGAAGATGAGAACAAAATTGTCCCGGGCAGCGGGCGCTCTATCTAGCCTGCTGCCCAACCTGGAAGATCCTGGCATCCCTTGCCGAAGATTGTACCACGGAGTCGTGCGGTCTATAGCCTTGTACGGCAGTCCTGTTTGGGCTGTCTCCCTGGGCGACCGCTGCATCGCTCTCCTGCGTAACCCACAGAGAGTTGTGGCGCAGCGGGCGATCAGGGCGTACCGCACGGTCTCTTTCGAGGCGGCTTGTTTATTGGCCGGATTTCTGCCCTGGGAACTGGACCCCAAATCCCTTGCCGATGCTTTTCATTGGCGGGAGCAGGCGTCCAGTCGTGGGCAACGTCCGGCCCTGAAGGAGGTAGAGGTCAAGAGGGCCTCCCTACGGCGAGCCGCCGTGGAGGAGTGGCGTCTCAGGATGGAGGCCCCGTCATCGGGGCTCAGGGTCGTAGAGGCAGTGCGTCCTGTCTTTGCTGATTGGCTGGACAGGCGCCACGGAGCGGCAACGTTCCGCCTGACGCAGGTGCTCACCGGGCATGGCTGCTTCGGTGAGTTCCTGTTTCGGGTGGTACGGAAGGAGGTGTCGGCCGTGTGTCACCATTGTGACAACTGCCTGCTGGACACGGCCCAACATACTTTGGAGTTTTGCCCAGCCTGGGATGAGGAACGCAGCGCTCTCAGAGCAGTCGTCGGAGGAGACCTCTCGCTGCCGGCCGTGGTCGCTTCCATGGTCGGCAGTCGGGAGGCCTGGCGTGCGGTGGCCCACTTCTGTGAGGTGGTCCTCTCGCAGAAGGAGAGTGCCGAGAGGGATCGGGAGCGAGAAGATCCCTCCCGCCGCCAGAGGAGACGAAGGAGGCGCCGGGTGGACGACTGACCGGCGTCTCCCGCCCTGTGGTTTGGGGGCGTTTGAAGAATTCCACCACGGTATCCCCTGCCTGTCGTAGGAGGCGACTAATAGGGACTAGGGGGGTCGGGTCGATCGACACGGGTACTGTCCGCCGCGAGATAGTTTGTGTGCCCCACCCCCATAAAGCTGTCGGGCTGCATTAAGCGGCACCGCGCAGGGGCGGTTGTGGACGACAACTTAGATACTTCAGTCAGAGGAAGCCCGCAGCCGACCCTAATGCGCCGAAGAGGGAAAAAAAAAAACAAAAAAGGGATAAAAAGTTGTCTATATATTAATCCAGGACATGATCTACCCGTGTGCCAAATTTCATCCAAATCCTTTCAGTAGTTTTTGCGTGAAAGAGTAACAAACATCCATACATCCATACTTACATACTTTCGCGTTTATAATATTAGTAGGATTCGACTAGACACGACACTCGAGTATTTATGAACACGCTTCTAATGGTATTGATAAAATATGTTGAACAGCGGAAAGTTATTTATTAATATAAGATAAATGCCCTAGATAATTATGTAATGTAGATAATTATGTTTAAATGGATACTAAGGTGTCTAGTCGAAGGTAAACATTTTCAAACTATTACTAGCTTTCGTCATTGCCTTTAATTACCCGGTTACCGTAAACATGAAACATAACACAAAAATACCTCTTAAGTAACTACGCATCATACAACATAATAAATAAGCGGTAGAACCATTCCCAAATGAGCTGCATCGACCGGGATAGTATACGCTTTCACAAAGAAAACCAACCTCAAATAATAGCTACGTGTTACATTTTCCATGGTGAAGGAAAGAAAATTTATAAAAACTGTCCGCATTTGCCGTGTCACTAGTTTTACAATCCAAGAAAAGGCACATTAGCGGCGTAATCTTAACATAAAACTTAATATCCACAACGCCAAAAAGACTTGTGCGTAGTACTGAGTAGGAAAATAAATGGCCGCTTTTTAATAATCTCAAAGCACTTAAGCGACTTCGCCTCGTATTATGTGAGAATGGAACGCTTTGAACAGATAAATTTTCATTCACACAATCTATATTAATCATTTTATTTATCGAAGTCGGTAATCAAAACGTGATTGAAACCCGTGTAAGTTTTTGTCGTAAAATGGTGCCGGTGAAAATCGATGTCACGACCGCATCCGATTAAAGAAATAATGTACCAGAACGTTTCGGATATACAGTTCACGCTACGGTCTACACAAACTAGTACATGTTACCATCTATGTTTATGTTTAAATCGATACATCAATAATTCAAAAGCGGAGAGTTCGTGTGGAAACCATGAGTCAAGAAGAAAAAACTACTTCAACGATGTATTTTTTGGCGATTTATATAATACTGATAGAAATTGTTCAAGATTATTTTCTGTTATTATGGTTAAGAGGCAGAATTTAACGCATTTGGGGCTATTCATTTATAAGATGATTTAGGGGGAGGGGTGTGCGACAAAGTCTTATTTTTTCTTACAAGGGGGTAGGAGGGAGTCTCGACAGTTCTTAAGTAAGATCACAAAAATGCGCAAAGTTAAAATAATACATTGAATAAGCGCGGGCAACCGCGCAAGTGCTGAGGTTCGCTCGGATGCGTATCGGTAAACGATTTCCAAAGTACAAATAAACATTACCAAAAATTATTTCTTTAAAAAAATAAACATTAAAACATACCAAACCTGTAACTATTACATTTTTTCCTTTAGGTTCTTACGTAATAAATATTAAACAGAGGGGAGGGAGTCGGCCTGCTCTTGTTTTTTTTTTTTATAATAGGGGTAGGAGCCAAAACTAGCGAAAATAGTCTTACTTAATAAATGAATGGCCTCTTTGGATGAAATTTGCCACACGGGTAGAAAATTTTCTGGATTAATTAAATATCCCAAAAAAATGACGATTTAGCCAAGTAGCATTCACAGCTCGATATACATTACGATTACGCGACTAGTCTTTGTATTAATGTTTTGTGTTATATATATTCAAATAATGTAAAATACACTATTCATTTTACTTTATTCCTTTTTAATGGTCCCTTTGTTATTTTTTTATGACAGCTTGTTAAAAACTTTCCTTAATACTCACTTGATACGAAAACAAATAAACCGAAACTGAATTCATTGCGTGAGCATGTCGCTGTGTATTATATAAAGTTAAGGACAGTACCTACCAAACACGCAAATGAGCTTAAACGATTCAGCAAACGTGGAAATACATCAGCCGGCGTCAAACAACTACTAGGTGAAAACTGCAATGGAAATTATGAAATATTACAGAGCTGACTGCTGGTGGAATTTATAATTCTTCGTGTAAGTTCATCGAGGCGCGTCCTCACTCCTCCCGGCTCCGGCAGTCGAGAGAACTTTCTAATTAAATATTAAGGCGGTTCGCGCAGACATCGACTAACGTTCCCCACTTAAAATTTTTATACATGCCTTGTACGTACAACAGCGATCGCTCTACAAACATGGTGTACTTTAATAGGCAACATAATTATCTCTTTCGGGTTCGGTTATTATCGATGTACAACGCAACATCAATTATTCAACCGTTATGCCTTAAATTGGCGCTCAGTACATATTATGTCTGTATGGTTATGAAAATAATAGTAGGTTTTAATGTTGAAATATTTGTTACTCAATCGTGTTTTATGGCTTGGCGAGCAAATAAGAAAATTGTGCGCTGAACAATAATTTTACTAGACTCCGATTTTAGATGGATATTATTTACTACAGACTATCAACTAATTTTGTTTGTGGTCATTCGACAAATTATTTTCCGTATAGAGAAGGCAAAAGAATAGCTCTAAACATACATGCAGATTCTTTGAAATAAGAATCATGAAATCAATATTCTTAGTCCAAATGACGGACTTACAATACAATTTTGTTTTATAAATAATATGAAACAAAATTGTATTGTAAGTCCGTATAATCGTATTGCGAAAAAAAATGGCGCGGACATTCGCATGACAAGGGCGTCCGTGTGCCTATTTAATTGACACTATATTAATGGTGGAGTGCACAAATAGAGGCGCGGGTAATGACTACGTATTTACAAAAGAACTGCAATAAAACATCAAATGGAATGCACAATGCAAGAACGAACGGTGCCGTGGGTTTCGCTCTTCACGATCAATTATGTCGCGTTGTTTGTATTGCTTAGTAATTTGTGATCCAGTTTCAAATCTTACAAAATCGTAAAATTGTATGTTGTAATATAATATTGATTCTGTATATTGATGTAATTGGCGCGTCAGTCACTTGATCAAGCATGATAAAACGGAGATATTCGCTTTTTATATGGGTGCTGGGCCTCAAAATCTAACCAGGCTCAAACTTTATGCATATTACAGAGGCAAAAATATGGATCTTAGATCCATCAAAAAAATATTTTTAGAACCCTCCATTGCGAACTTATGACAAGCGTTCATTTTAAGTGTAGTTTTAAAGCGAAATAAAATTACATAAATTTCATAGTCCGAGGACTTTAAAATCATACGATTTATTGCCAAGGCCTGGATTTCGGGAGCGCTATTCAAATATATATCTTACTAATATTATAAAGGCGAAAGTTTGTAAGTATGTATGGATGTCTGGATGTGTGGATGTTTGTTACTCTTTCACGCAAAAACCACTGAACGGATTTCTATGAAATTTGGCACACGGGTAGATCATGTCCTGGATTAACACATAGGCTACTTTTTATCCCGGGAAAATATAAACTGGGACTTTTATCCCGGAAAAACTTTTTAATGCGGGCGGAACCGCGGTCAAAAGCTAGTATAAAATAACTTGGTTAGAATTTTAAGCTTGTTTTTGGACGTGTCGTTTAAGCTGCGAATTTTGGTTTTGTCTAAACATACCCTGTACGCGATTTCACGTTACAAGAATGTCTTAAATAGTTTATTGAACCCTCCTTGAAGAAACTTGTTGGACCGGGGAGCGGCTTGTCACATGAACGTCTAGCACTATCATGCCAGTTTTATAAAGTGCGTTTTAAATCTTTTTACAGATGGCGTGAATTGGTACCCCTGTCTTACAAGATGGTGGACATTATGAAGACAATTCCGGACATTATGAAGACAATTCCGGCCATTTCAGTTTTAAAAAATAGAGGGTTACCAGGGGATCAATGTATTTCCTTAAATAAAATACCATATTAAAAATAATAAACAATGATTGTGTTACATCAATTAAAATAACAATGAATAAATCGCCAGTGTAATTATACCATCTATAATATGCGTATTAATGTTTTGTGTTTTACGCTGACTTGTCATACTTGCTTTTAAATCATTACTTACCTCCATGACTCATTAAAAGACTAATATTATTCCATTATGATAAAGAAATATTGGTCTTGTTTTATTTATTAATGTATTATCATAAATCTCTAAATGGAGTTAATAATGGTTTAATAGATAAACATATTAAGTTGATTAAACTGTTAAATATCTACCAGATTAATTCCATAGTGTAATTTCGTGACATAACTATTTGTTGCTCTGCACCATACCTCTTAGAAAAAAGTATTTATTGGAAACTACAAAGCTGGTTAATTATTAGGTACTTATGACAGAATTCAATGATTTTAATAATAAATTATTTAAAAAGTAGGTACAACGTTTATGCTTACCTATATATTTTAAGATTTGATTTGAAAATATTGGTATTTTGTTAATATAGACAAAACATGTTCACATTACAAAAAAAAAACCTTTTACACATTTTACGTGATGTAGCAGCACTGCATATATCTTGTTACCAACATAACGCCATCGGAACTTAAAGTTGAAATGCACTATACTCATTAGTGACAGGGCGCCACGGTAGGGTTTGACGGCACTTTTACGTTATCCACTGAATATAAGAAACGGTATTGTGACCTATCGATGTTTCAGTTTCGGTTTCCGCAAGTTTCAGCGTTAAACTAAATTCATAAGCCTTCTTTGCGAGAATAGTAAAACCAATATTCAATGGTGTCTTTCACGCAAAAACTACTGAACGGATTTCGATGAAATTTGGCACACGGGTAGATCGTGTCTTGGATTAACACATAGGCTACTTTTTATCCCGGGAAAACATAAAGCGGGACTTTTATCCCGGAAAAACTTTTTCACGCGGGCGGAGCCGCGGGCAAAAGCTAGTAGGTAATAATATTAAATTAAAATTTTACATGAAACTAAACTGATGTTGAAGTTGTTTTATTTAGGACTCGAACAAAAATAGAATTTACAAGTTAAAAAAACTAACAAGTTAAATTGAAAACAAAATCAATATATTATTGTTATTCTATTCTACTACCCATAGACAATTTCTAGGAATTTAAAGTTATTCGCATTAAGTAAGGGTTTTTTTTAAATCAATGGTTATTTGACTTCTATAATATCAAAAGACAAAAATCGCGAAGACATACAAAAATTTAACAATAAGAATATAATCTGCAATGTATTAATGTAAATAGATTTATTAAATCATTTTTCTAGCTAATGTAGCCACATTCCTTTTGACTACATAACTCTACATTAATTGATAGTTTTCAAAAACTAGTTTAGGTCAGACACTACTCACATACATGTGAGCCACGGAAAAAGAATGTTTAGAGAGTTTCACCCTATTCATACCAGTGTCTGAGTGCGGGGTGCTAGTGCCGGACGAGGAGAGACCTTCCCTCTTTGCTTTCTCTAGTTACGTAATTGAATGAGGCTAGTAGATGATCCGCCTAACTTGCACGTTATACAAAATGTACAGTCAGATAGGTAGGCAGAGGCGCAACTAGTGCACCCACTTTTCGCCGACATTCCGTCCTATGATGTGATAGGGGGCGAGCCTATCGCCATATCGGGCACAAATTCCAGACTCCGGACTGATACTGAATAGAAAAACTCAATATCACTTTGCCCGACCCGGGGATCGAACCCGAGACCTCAGCTTTGCAGTCGTACTGTAATACAACTACGCCACCGAGCAGCATAATTAGCTGAACAAATACAACATTACAAGTTGCCTACATACTTTTGTGTTCTTACTAACCTTTTTTGTTTCACTTCACAAAAAATAATGTGATTTACTTTACTTCAAACGAAGAATAAATGTTTAGTTTTAACTGAACGCGTATATAGGCGATTTGAAATTTTGATTTTGTTCAGATACTTTGTTGCTAACTGTACAGTGTATGTATTGCTAGAATATGAACAGGACGGCGTTTATAAACGTAGGGAACGTAATTAACAACTATTTTAAAGCACATTTCCATTTACACATATAAAATGTTTTGTCCTGGATGACTGACCCACGGCTCAACGCATAGCCTAAACCGCTGATCGCAGAGACCTGAAACTTGGAGGATGTGTTCTTTGTATGACGTAAGCATCGGATTAGAAAGGATTTTCTGAAATTCTACTCCTTAGGGGTGAAAAGGGGGGGCATAGTTTTTATGGGACAATATGATTCCTTATTCCAATGTACTTAAAATTTTGCATGAACCTTTTTTAAAAAAACTGATGGAAAACATGTTTTGTATTTTATTGAAATTCATCCCCTAAGGGGGCAAAAAGGGGTGGCGAAGTTTGTACGCGACAAACTACCGAATGGATTTCAATGAAATTTGGTATGGAAATAGTTCGAGATCCTGGGAAGGTTATAGACACGGGAATTTTCCCGTGATAAGTAGCCTATACAAACACCCGCTATACCTTTGTATAGCGGGACTTTTATCCAGGAAAAACTGTTTCGTGTGAGCGAAGCCGCAGGAAAAGCTAGATAAATAAGGCTTAAACTTTCAAAATCTGCAATAAAAAATAACTACCAAGGTAGTACAATTTAGAAATTAATAAAATCACGTTAAAGCGCGGCGTTTTGGCATTGATGCGTTCGAACTGGCGACGTTGTTAGTGCTGGCACTTCCGTCACCGCTCAAGAGTCGAGATGCCTTGCGGAAGATTCGGAGTGCTGCGCCGCGTCTCCGCGCCGTTATTAATTACTGTCGCTGAGACTGTGACGTTGATGCAGTTTTATGTGTCTATGAATAAGAAAACTAGCAATACTTGTATCAATTATACTCACCTAATTAAAATGAGACTCTAACGTGCAAATCTACCCTTTAGGAAATATGGTCAAACAATTTGGCACGACTCGATCCCTCCAGGTCGAGTTCTTTCTTCCTTATAGAGAACAAAACCACCTTTCAATGAAGCTTTTAACAAAACCAATGGAAGTAAAAAAATAACAAAATCACGTAAGTATACCAGGGGCATACCCCTTTTCTCCCTTTTATTGTAAAAGCTGAATTTCTTTTCATACTTTTAAAAGAAAGTCTCATTCGATATTGTGTTTTAAAAATCCTTGCGCCCTATTGTACTGTGTATTATGACACCTGAACAAAAAACACAAACAAGAAAATATTCTGGTGCTGCCAAGATACTTAAGGACTTTATGACAGCGGTTCGCGACAACGGCCGCACCCGCACATCATCGTACTTTTCAGGCTATTGTAGAAGGAAATTCCTTTTTATTTTAGGTCTTAGTTCTTGTCTTTTATTATATTTGATGAAGATTCTTGTCAAGATGTAAATCGAAGAAAGTAAATATTATAAAACAAACAAATAAAGTGGGACTTTTATTTTGTAATAACTATTCTAAGCGGGCGAAGCCGTAGCAAGAGCTAGTTATAATATAATTTTAGATTTCTAATGGAATTGGAAACTATTTATCCAATCCAATTCAAAATCCAAAATCCATAAAATTGTAAGCTAAATTAAAATTATGTTGCTATATATCTAGCGAGGGATATGTTCACCGTACGTTGCTAAAGGAATCGTAATAATACATGCATTTCCATCTTCATATGACAGTGTTATTCTTTCATATCGCCTTACTTCCCGTGTACCCTACAGTGAGTAAAGGCTTTCGGTAATGCTGAGGTCCATGCATCCTCAAGATCTGCTTGAGCTAATTGCTTCCACTTCTCCGGTGTTTTAAACGCCTTATTCTGCGGCCTCTATCCGTAACGATTACAGCAAACGGAGATCAAAAACACTAAATTTACAGAATAACGTGGTAGCTTTATCGCTGTGCATACTAACTATACATAAATCTTATTAAGCTTGACGCCATGTCTGCTGTTTAAAGCCTTTACGATAATCCCCACAGGAATTTCGTGACTCCTCGCGATAAAAGTTAAATTTATAAAATATTAATATGTAAAACCCAGTATACGAACTATATTAAAATCCATCCATTGTTTTGTGAGTATCGCGTGCCCGAACAGACAGAGACAAAGGTATTCGTATAAAAAGGCACAATTGGTCGTTAAGGCATATAAAAGACTGCGATTACAATTATGTAGAATCCATAAACGGCAACTAGGTTTTGCTCGCGGCTTCGTCCGCTTATAAAGCCTTTTCCGTTAAAAAAAACCCTAAATCACAGCCGTCTATAATGCCATCTGTATGTACAAAGCAAACGCCATCAGTTTAAAGAAAGAAATTAAAATACATATTTTCTCCAGGATAAAAGTAGCCTACATGCAAACTCAGGACATGCTGTATCCGTGTGCGATATTCTATCCTAAATCCTATGATCCGTTATTTGTAACGCATTTACACCTCTTTTTTAAAAATATACTTGAATAAAAAATTTTCAAGACAGATATTTAATTTGAGCCATGGCTACATTGGCTACATTTTTGGTTTCGTGCAAACGAGCGGCGCGCGTTGGTGAAACTGTAGATAGAGTACGTACTCATACATACTCTGTCCGGCACATACGGCCTTGTTAGTTGCTGAGGTCGTTCTGTAGTATATAATATATGTTAGTGTTTCACGTGAGACCGTCCCCGGCACAGTCTAGCCCCGATGACGTGCACTGTCGTTAAATGAACACTGTTGATAGAGGAAATAGGACAACGACCACATTAATGTCGGTATAAGATATTTAATAACTGTCAGGATTGTACAGATTTAGTTTCTGCTACTCAGTTTTTCAGTTATGTGGACGCAAAAGTTTTAAAAATAAATATTATTAAAATTCTCAGAGTGGAAACAAGTATTTATAATAATTTCGTTGCTGTTAACTCTCTATCAGTTACCATACAAAAATATATAATACCTACGTCTTATATTTTGAGGTTATTATTAATTTACGATGCAATGTTTTTTTTTGCAATGAGCTATGACTTTCGCTCTGATGTCAGGGGTTTGAATCTCGGGTCAACTAAAGTGATATGCGATTTTTCTTTTCATTATCAGCTCGGAGTCTGGCATTTGTACCCGATATGGCGATAGGCTTGCCCCTATAAAAAAACAGATGTAAAATATTGAAAAAAACCTAGGAGCCCAGTTGATTCTTTAAAGCCAACTCCAGTTGCGTAATTAAAACCACAAATTAATTAAACAAATCAGACCGAATTATTGTCTCAAAGACCAGTTGTCTATGATATTGTAGAATATATTTTATTAGAACCGATGATAAGATCAACTTATCAATAAGTATTATAATTAAATGTTCATTTAGATTGTTAAAATATAACAAATTTCGGTAACAAGTGTGTGGAATTCATATATTGATGTTGTAGTTCAAACATTCGTGCTAATTATCTATGCAGCAGTCGGAAAGCAGGCTCCCGACTGGCAACCTCCGATCTCAGTTAAAATGATATATTCACAAATCAATGTTCGTTCACACTACCGGAGTAAAACTACATACATGTAAAAGTTTTGCAATATGCATAACGTTTTGGGAACAGCTAGATAAACGTTATGAACTGCGGCGAGCAAGTTTAATATTTGCAACTTTGTGTCCGCCGAGCTGCGAATGTGTGTCCATGTTTATGATGCACTATAAGCCGCTTTTAGATGCGAAATTTTCATTCACCGCTTCAAATATCGGCCTTATATTCATATTTCATAGTGATCCAAGACTAATGAAGGCTCTGATCGCGTATGCCGTACCGGTTAAATCGAAATGCACCGGGAATTAACGCAAATGCAGACGGAACTATAATCTCCTGTTTGTGGAATCTCATATTGGTCGCCGTTTGGGAAAATATGTTGATGGATTCATCGATTGTGCCCCGTTTATTTAGACGAAAATTGTTGTGGGGATTATTGCAATGAATGAATTAATAATATTATAAACGCAAAAGTTTGTACGTATGTATGGATGTATGGATGTTTGTTACTCTTTCACGCAAAAACTGAACGGATTTCGATGAAATTTGGCAGACGGGTAGATCATGTCCTGGATTAACACATAGCTACATTTTATCCCGGGAAAATAAAAAGCGGGACTTTTATCCCGGAAAAACTTCTTAACGCGGACGGAGCCGCGGTCAAAATCTAGTTAATAATATACTGCCTCGGTGGCGTAGTTGTATTGCGTTTGCGTTACGAGTACAGTTTGCGCGCTGAGGTCCTGGGTTCGAATCCCGGGTCGAGCCAAAAAATATTGTGACTGGGTTTTTCCATCTTTAAATTTACTCAGTCGCAGCTCGGAGTCAGGAAGTTGGCGGTGTGATACCCCCGTGCCTCGGAAAGCACGTAAAGCCGTTGGTCCTGCGCCTGATCTCTCTCCGGTCATGTCGGATTGCCGTCTCACCGGACTATGAGAGTGAAGGAATAGCGAGTGCACCTGTGTATTGCGCACACACTTGTGCACTATAATATCTCCTGCGTACCTGGCTGATCTCCGTTGAGATTGGCCGCCGTGGCCGAAACTGGCTAGGAGGATTTCATTCATTTTTCAATAATATTAATGTTATAAATTAATAACTGGCAGATTAATAAAGCAATTCCGCTGCAATTCCGACTATTTGTGTTGACTTATGTCTGTGTGCATTCGAGTTTCGGCATATTGACTTCAAACAAAATAAAATGACTGACGATAAAATAACTGTGAAATGTTTAATTAAACAACCTGACCAACGTCGATAGCCGCAATTCTTAGACTATTTAACCAATTGCTAGATACTCAAAGCCGCAATGTCATGAATTTTATTTATCTTTGAAACGGCGTGGATGAGGCGCACACAATATCTTCAATGTCAATTTCACTCAACATCCAATCTCGTGTATTCAGCGGCCGTCTACAATCAGCTACACACGATGTACGGCCTTCCTTTGTATCTTTCTGTAGGTTAATTGATTGGTGCAGTAAATAGGTGTAATACGACGACCAAACCAATTCCAAACCCAGTACAATACCACTGCGAATTACATGACAATGACATCTCCTGTGGCGTCCGAGACGAAGAGCAGGCTGCGAAATGAGAAACCAACCGCCGGTTCGGCCCCCACCGGAACAAAGATTGTGTGATACGAAAACGGGACGATAGAAGAATACAATGTCTGAAAACTGTATCTTGAAATAAGTTGGGTAGTTCTCATGAAGCCTGTTTTAATTATTTTGTTGAACATAGATCGTCGTACACTGCCACAAGCGGATATTACGATCCCAAACAAAGTTTTACGATTGATAATCGCCGCTAAGCTTAGAATAATGAGTACTTACATATATCGAGTGCGCGAAGCAGCGTGGTCTCCACAAGCAGCAGCAGCGCTACCACACACGGCACCATCTCGCCCCGCTCACTTCACCATTCTACCGACGCCTCAATTCTGAAAAGGAATTTCTGTTGTAGTTTACACCGATTTTAGTATCCGCCTGCCGTTATCCCCTTGTCTCGAATGTTCGCACATAGGTATTATCATAGTATTCAAGTATTAAGAGTGGTTTTGTAGGTTTAGTGCGTTTACGACGTCGTAATAGTTTAACGTCAATAAGATTTCATCATCATTTTCATTAACCCAACGCATGAGGTAGATAGTAGACACCGCATGAGCACGCTCGATTCTGTTACAATGAGTTTGCCTAAAAGTGGTTTCCATTCTGCAGCTCGTTTATCGGAATGGTTATCGGTTCATTGGCTGATATGAGTATGCCCATTGCCTTTTTAGCTTGCTTTTCCGTTTTGCGTAGAGCTTTAATCGACACTTTTGCGACTGTAGGTGCATATATTATTTTTAAATTTCGAAGGGTGAAATACGAAACCGAAAACATGCCGAGTTTATGAAACTGTATTTCTTATCGCTCGGAGGGTAGACGTAGGTGAATGTTGATTAAGATCACCCAATTTCCGTCACAAGACGTTTACTTTACATTTTAAAATGTGGCAAACCATTTATATTAAGGTATAAACCCCTGTCTTTGTATTTAAGTATTTATACATAACATAATAAGTCTCTTTTGATAGGTTAGGTAAAACTTACCATCATTAAATTAAAACACATAAAGTCAAGTATATATTACTATTTGGGCAAAGAAAGCATGCGATAATTTGTCTATAAAAGATGCAGTGGCATTTAAAAACAAACAGTGGGGCTAGGACGTGAAAAAAAACACGATGCGTCTCCGCTTCGTTTTATTTTGAATGGTTGAGTGACTGACGTATCTGTCTCTCGATCAATCACAAACATCAAAATACCGATACGTCCGTCACTCAACCAATCACAATAAAGCGAAGCGGAGACGCATCGTGTTTTTTTACGTCCTAGCCCCACTGAGATGTTAAAGAATACAAAAAGCGCTACTCTATATAGAAATCTAGGTGACATTGCTTTAAAGTCAACGAAGCTATCCCGCAGTTCCATGCGTTTAAAGTTTACGGTTTCATGAAAAATTTGAATGGAACCTATTTCAAGTTGGCTCGCCCTAGCCAGTGCGCGACGTCGCTAATTACGAAAACGTCAACCGTGTATACCGTGTTAAAACTTCTATTTTCCCAAATAAAAAGTAACACTATACAGTACACACACATCCGCGCGCCGCGCCGCGCCGTGGCCCTCGTAGAAGTTTACAGAACCAAGCATTACCCGAAAAAGTGACAAAAACATTGTCATTAATGGTTATTTGGATTTCAGTAACGTGGAAGTAAAACATGAACCAATGCATATATTTGATAGAATTGCATGTTTTTTTTAAGGAACGATAGCCTAGTTGGGAATGGAACGGTTTGCCGAGACAATATCCGGAGGTTCGAAACCCAAGGCACACAACTCTGACTTTTCAAAGTGACGTGTGTATTGTTTATCAATTGTCGTTCAATTTAACGGTGAAGGAAAACATGTGAGGAAACCTACATACCTGAGAATTCTCCATAAGAATTTCGAGGGTGTGGGAAGTCTGCCAACCCGCACCAGGCCAGCGTGGTGGACTAAGGCCTTAAACCCTCTCAGTAGTAGAGGAGGCCCGTGCTCAGCAGTGGGCGGTATATAATACAGGGCTGGTATTATTATATTATTATAATTAAATGTTTTTAGGAATATGTTGTAATGTTGTAAACACGCTTATTGCTTACATACTAGTTTTTGCCCGCGACTTCGTCCTCTCGAAAGTTTTTCCTGGATAAAAATCCCGCTATACATTTTCCTGGGACAAAAAGTAGTCTAAAAGCTTACCAGGGTCTCGAACTACCTCCATACCAAGTTTCATCGAAACCCGTTTGGTAGTATTTTAATTTATCGTGTACAAACTTTTCCACCCTTTTTTACCCCCTTAGGAGTTGAATTTCCCCAAATCCCATCTGAGTGAGCACTTACGTCCAAAAAGTAACCCCCATACAAAATTTAAGACTCTTAGCACTTGTAGTGTTTATGGCGTGGCATGTCTACATAATAAATCACGTCTGTGTTTAAGTTATTAAAGAGATTCACACTGATAACCGCTATAATATTATGACTTAGCCACCAAGCCAAATCTACGATTGGCTTCAGTGCGTGGTGTAAGGAAAACGTACTCTTGTTTAACAAGCACGCACTGGTCACCCTGATAATTTTCGTTTGATAAATGACAACCCTGCCAATATTTTATGCAGGATAGCGGAATTTCGACGAACAGTTACAATTGTTTACGTAAAACCATAGCGACTTTAGTCCCCACGACCAAATAGCCAGATAAAACAAAATCAGGAAAACAGATTTAAAACAAACAAAATTCTTACACTGAATGAATATACGCGTACCATCAACGTGTACCGTGCATAAACCCTTCAACTCGTAACAAAAGAATGACTGTTGGTGCCTAACAATAGCGCGAATGTCGTTAAAGATCTAGACTGGTGTCAAGGTCCGTAGTAACGTGGTGTTGATGGACAATGCGTCTTTTTAAGTGTCATCCAGACAAGTCATTAAGCCCACCACGTTGTTTGCACTTTGCATCAAAAGAAATCCGTTGTTTTTCTTTCAAGTTCGTTTGTAATCCATTTTCACCTTTCTTATAAAATATACTCATAAAAGTGACTTATCACATAATTTACATAGGTACCTATTCATGAGGGAAATGAAAAAACCGATATAGAAAATCAACATAAACAGTGATTAGAATTTCTCAAACTGATTGACTGACTGATTGACTGACTGACTGATAAGACAACTTAGTGGAAACCGGTGGCTTCAAAAGCATGAAATTTTGCAAAATGTAAATTAAAATTACATCAGCATTAAGAGAGGATATCTTAAAATCGCCAAGAAAATTCAAAATAAAAAATAAAATATTGTATTCGGCGTTAAGAGAGGATTTCCTAAAATAGCCAACTAATCGGTTTAAACGGGGATGAACATACATAAATAATTATTGATGGTAGATAAAAATGGATATGATTTTTGTTTAAATAATGACTACAATGCATACATATTAACATCATCAAAATGTCTTTTTTAATTCATAATGTGTAAAAACTACTTCAAACGTGAAAGTAACGCAGCGGGAAAAATGAAGGAATGGAATTTATTTGTGAAAAAGAATGGCAGGTACGGGATAGGAAAAAGTGTAATGGGATACTATTCACTCTAATAAAGGACATGTGCTTGGAGTCAATAGTAGCTTGGGTGGCCAGGGGCTCATACTCGTATGCTAAGCTCATACTACCGGACCAGTAGTTTGACATAAAGCATCCCCTGACACTGTTTCTTTTCGGTAACATTATAATTTACATGTTGTATCTAATACTCAGTAGACAATAGTTGCCCTTTCGCTATAATTGAAACCTTTGAAATACTCAACTAATTTATTATTAAGCGGATTTTGTTTTTTTTTTTCATTTGGTTTTGTTGAACATACATAAAAAAAAGTAATAAGTAAATAAAAAATAATTTCTCATGTACCCAGTTTTTTACCCTGTGTGACGGAGTATTCTCCAGTGAATGATCAAAAACGCATTACAAATTGTCTTAAAAAATTTAATTGTGTAAAAGTTTTGTTTTCGTAGAGTTGCCAGTTAATAGAATAAACATATTATATCATCAACGGAAAAAAAATAAACACAATACTTATAATAAATATAACAAAAACAAAATATTTTAAAAAAATAATAATTTAACATTACCTATATTCAGTGACTAATTTCAGTTGCTATATAAATATATTAATAAATATGTGATAGCATTATTTATATACTGGTAACCAACTTTGGAGTCAGTTTGCTTTAATGATACATCATTATCTATACTATTAAATACTAATATTATAGAGAGGTAAAGAAGCTCAATAGCAAATCAATTTTTATATCTACGTACAGCACAAGAATATGCCCATGTGAGAGTATGTTACCATAGGAAGGCAAAAAAAAGCTCAAGTATTTAAAAAATGTATATATTCCAACAGTTAAGTTTTGGATGGCATTACAGCTAAATATTTAATCAAAATAATTTAGGTATTTTTTTCCTATGTGGTGTTATACATTCCTTTTTACCAGTGTGGTCAGTGGAGCACACTTACTCAACCATTTTGTTTGTTTTGTTTGTAAGATTTTGGCTATGCCCTTAGTTATATCAGAAGCTAAAGCTCACTTTAGCTAATCCAGTTAGGGACCGAGTGATAAGTCACTTGGCTGCTAACTAGATATATTAAACTATTTAATCCCAGTTTTGATGGTTACAAAACATCAGTAAGAAGTTCCATCATATTCTTTGTAGCAATTTCAAATTTATATTTTTATTTTCTTTATGTAAGTAGGGATACTTTTCCTGTCTTTTGCTGGCATCTTTGTGACACTCATGTAGCCCTCGCTGAAAATCAGTAGCAGTTGGACCCGTCCATCTGGTGAATGCTGAGCTTGTGGCTTTTTTGGCCATGCCTCAGATGTGGATGGCTGGGGTGTATGATCATGCTGGGGACCACTTGGTTGTATTAAATTTTTTTTTTATGCTGTTAGATTTATTATATACCACCATCTGGTCCTGTGATCATGGCTAAATAAAGGCATGTCTCTCTTTCTTTCTATTCAGTGAATAAAATATAACACTACTCACATTCCTTAAACTTTATGCTCATAGAAACAATAATGCATGCAATTCAAAAGTCAACAATATTTTCCAGAACTACATTTCAATTAAGAATGATGTGAAAAATACCATATTAATCAGAATTATTTAGGACTGCGAAAATGTGTCTAATTAACGTTTTTGGAACTTTTGAAAAACTCAACCCTTTTTAAGGAGATATATAATGAAGGATGTAGTCGAATACAATCATGAATACTTCTAACAGAACTATGAAATTGGGAAGGTATACTATTTTTAGAGGGATGTTCATTATATCATGCTTTTTTTAATGGTTCATTTTTTAAAGGACCAATAAAATCATGCCTTATCTTATTTTCAAGTAAATACAACAGGATTCCTAGAACATAGTACACATTAACATAATATTGCATTTAGTACCTATTTCTATTCACTTATTCCCATAAAATGTATATGGCAATAATACATTGTAATAATGGTGCATATGTTAAGTATTTTTACAAGATGCCATTTATTTTCTTTTATTATTAATATAAGTAGGAATACATATCAATGCCTCGGTGGCATAGTTGTATAACAGTATGACTGCAAAGCTGAGGTCTCGGGTTCGATCCCCAGGTCGGGCAAAGTGATATTGAGTTTTTCTATTCAGTATCAGCCTGGAGTCTGGAATTAGTGCCCGATATGGCGATAGGCTCGCCCCCTATCACATCATGGGATGGAATAACGGCGAAAAGTGGGTGCACTAGTTGCGCCTCTGCCTACCACTTCGGGGATAACAGGCGTGAGTGTGTGTGTGTGTGTGTGTGAATACATATCACTGTTAAATAACTGGACAAAATAATAGTTTTATTGCGCGTTTTTTGTGAGCATTTTGATCCATTACAATATTTAATATTTACTTATAGGTACGTAAATGGGCATCATTGTTAAAATATTATAATATGTTATTACGAAAATTGGTAGTTCGTCAGGACAAGATCAATTTATATATATTTCCGCTGTTTAAATAAAGTCACGGAAATCGGAACATTATAAAACATATTGAAAAAAACCTAAGGAAAAAACATGCGACAGAGTGTAGACTGTGGTACAGCAACACTGTGGTAAGAAGAATGCACTCTATAATAACGAACTCACAATAGTTTCACGCAAGTTAGATTACTTAACTGTCACTATCCATGTATATAAAATCTTATAATTTGAACTATGACTTAAATCCACATGGGTACGATGTTGGAAACATACTGAACTAACCAAGCAATATAAACAAGAATGCAACGCACCTTCAAGAGGCAGGTACATAGGTGGAACCCGGTTACACGGAACGTAAATTAACATAACTTCGTCCTTACACCGACTAAAACACTCGCCATAACTTATAGCAACACTCAAGTATTAAACACAAATGAAAAATTTAACAAACATTCTAAAACATTTCATTTAAAATTTAGTATAAATGCTGAAATTATTGTAACACCACCGAGGCAACCATAGCAATAGGGCCCTTTGAATGCTTTGAAGTGCGCTTTGAATGACTGATGGCATTGACAGTGCACTCCGTAGTCTATGGGCTGCTACTTGAGAGATAGACATGGCTTGGCCTTATAATTTGAGGAAATTGCGAACGTAGCTTTGGTCTTATAGTTTGAGAATATAGCAGTCATGGCTTCAGCTTTATTATTAACACAGAAACAGACATGACACCAGCCTTTGAAGTTTAAAGAAATACTTGAATATGGAAAAGAAACAGCAGTCTAGGCTGCATGACTAAGCGTTTTTGCCTTCGTCTAGGATAAAATAAATCAAAAAAAGTCTATGGGCGTCTTTCCGTCTCATAGATTATAGAAGTAAGTTCCGTTTTGTAATAGTGACGTACAGACGCGACGTACAGCATGCTGTACCAAGAAGATTATAATATTTCTAGTGTATAAAGTTCAAAGAGAATTATAATACTACGGAAAATAAAGTTCTTGTGCTGTACGCCACAGCGCTGCTTACGCACGTTCGTGCGTGTTACACGGTGCTACCCAAGAACCTTATACCCACATGATATAATCTTCTTGCATGCACTCGCTGGATCGTGCAAGTCCAGCGAGCGAATAATATTAACAACTGCCGTAGTACATCGAAACCTCAGAGGCTAAAAGCAAGTCCTTATTATATGATCGAGACTATTCACAGTCGTTTTGTGTCGTGCATCGTGCATGATCTTAAGTGGCTGTACATCAAGATGGACCGTGCGTAAGGCCTTATAGCCTTTTAAGGGCTATATATCTATATCCACAGAAAAGAGAAAATCTATGAGTTTTAACTTTATATTCCGACGACGTAATGTTGGCAACAAGTTATATCCGGTGCTGCTACATCACAAAATATGTGTTTACCTTCAAATAAAGGATTTATTTTAGTAATGTGAACATGTTTTGTTTAGTAATAAAACACTAATATTTTCAAATAAAAAGTATAAACTATGCGCCCACATTTCAAATAACTTATTATTATAATCATTGAATTCTGCCGTAAGTGAGTAATAATAATTTACCAGCTTTGTAATTTTTTATAAATACTTCTTTTTGAATTTATACTTCTTTAGGCGCGTTATGAAAAAAATATGACACAAACAACAACAAAGTAACACTAAACTCACAGGTTATACGCGCGCATCGCTACATTTTAGTTTCAATACTATTACCGACTTTATTTATTTATTTATTTACACTTTTTATACAACAAGTATAAAGGCGGACTTAATGCCGTAGGCATTTTCTACCAGCCAACCTTCAGGTGGTGCAGAGACAAAACAAGGTAGGTGTACACAACGCGAGAAGGTAGTGAACAAAACATTAACATAGTAGAAACTAATCATATTAATAAATATAAGATATAAAATAACATACTTACATACTGAAAAATAGAAAAAAGGAATACAACAAAACATAAATATGATAAGTATTATATACATACATGCATACATACATATATACATATATACATACATACATATATTAAACATATGATATTAGCTGACGTGTTGAGAAGATTCTGCCAAACTATCAAGAAGCAGTCTTCGAACTCTTGTTTTAAAACCAACCCGTGTAGTGGTAGATCTTATTTCGGAAGGGAGCGCGTTCCACAGGAGAATGGCCTGAACGTGGAAAGAAGAGTGGATGAAGTCAGAGGTATGTGGAGGACATTTGAGAAGAAGACTATTTGAAGAGCGAAGATTCTTATTGTGATTACCACCAAGGTACTGGAAGTGGAGAGATAAATAGGAAGGTTGTGAAGGAGACTTGAGAAGCGAAAATAGAGTTGAGAGTGCACGCCATTTCCGTCGCTCACGAATTGGTAACCACTTCAGTTGAGAGCGATAGATAGACACGTGATCGTATTTGCGAAGATTGAAAATGAATCGAATGCAGTTATTGAGAAGACGGTCGAGTTTATTGAGTTGATCTGCATTCAGGTCCAAAAAGCACACATCACCATAGTCGAATAACGGAAGGATTAAGGCTTGCACTAGCATTGTCTTAGTCTTTATGGGGAGAAAATTTTTAAAGCGGTAGAGAGCACGAAGAGCACCGGTGACTTTCCGACTAACAAAAGTTACCTGGGTCTGCCAGCTCAGATTGGAGTCGATGTGAATGCCAAGGTTCTTAACAGAGGTGCACCAAGGGATGACGGTGCTGTTAAAAATGACTGCTGGACAAGTCGTTAGGTCCACTCTGTTCATCATCCTCGAGCTGCCTATAACAATGGCTTGACATTTAGTGGGATTAACCGTGAGTCCAAAGGAGTCGGACCAACTTTTGATATGAGCCAGATCCTTGTTCACCTTAAGTATTACCCCGGACAGGCAATCGACTCCGCCCTGAGAATAAATCTGCAGGTCATCGGCATAGAGATGATACGCACACTGAAGGTTTTGGGTAATGAGGTTAATAAATATAGAAAATAGCAAAGGAGATAGTATGCCGCCTTGAGGAACACCACAACCGATGTCGCACCAACTAGATGAGGATCCATCAATGCGCACCGACTGCTGGCGTCCTTGAAGATAAGATGAGAACCATTCAAGTGCCACAGGAGAAACCAAAAGATGGGAGAGGATTGCTAGAAGGATGTCGTGACTGACGGTATTAAAGGCGTTTGAGAAATCAACTAAAGCCAGTACAGTGACTTTAGTATCTTCCATAGCGGCCCTAATATCGCCAGTCACTTTAAGGAGCGCGGAAACGGTGCTGTGTCCAGGTCTGAAGCCAGATTGCATAGGGCTCAAGAGGCTATTTAGATGCACATGGTCTGACAACTGCTTATGTACACAAGCCTCAAGCACCTTGGAGAGGAAAGGAAGGATAGAAATGGGACGAAAATGGTTCACAAGCGAGGGATTAGGGACTTTGGGGAGAGGAATTACAAAAGCTTTCCGCCACAAGGACGGGAAACAACCTGTATTAAGGGAAACATTAATGATGTGGGTAAGGGGTGGGAGAACAAAATCCAGGATAGGAATAAGCATACGACGACTAATGTCATCGCAGCCGGTGGCGTTAGATTTTATAGCCTTAATTATCTTTTTGATTTCAACCTGTGACACTGAAGAAAACTTGAAAGGAATAATATTAGGGCTGGGAAGACTGGCTAGAAAATCCAAGGTGCTACGTCTGGTTTGGAGATCAAGCGTAGTTGCAGTGGAGAAATGGCGATTGATGTTATCCAAACCAACGGTCGCTCCCGGAAATTCGCACACTTTTCCCTTACCAATACCGAGAGTTCCTAAGAATTTCCAGATATTGGCTGGTGAAGATGAGGAAATGTTATTGAAAATATGGCGACGCTTAGCGTTACGCACCATCTGGTTACACCGATTTCTCGCAGACTTAAACAGACACCAGTTGGCTTCTGAGCGATCCCTTTTGTAGACACGAAAAGCCCGATCTCTACGCCTCATCGCCATTCGTACACCACGTGTTATCCAAGGAGCGGGAGGACGCTTCAATTTTATTTTTTTAAAGGGAGCATGGACATCATAAAGCGCTTGGACCTTGTCATTAAAAATGTTGACCTTTTCGTCAACTGTAGAGGCTGTCATAAGATCATCCCATTTCAAATTAGCAGCATCCTCACTAATACTGTTCGCATCAATGCGACCAAAACAACGCACGCGCAATACCTTGGCCGTGGATTTGGGAGGTTTAAGGGAGTAGCAAAGGTAGATGAGGTCATGGTGAGAGAAGGCAGGAGCAGGATATTGGCCATGTAGGGAAACAAGGGATGGGGTAGAGGTGCAGATAAGATCCAGCCAAGTGTCGTTGCCTTCAGCATTATGATGAGTGGCTTGCAGTGGCAATACTTGAAGGCCAACAGACTCAAGGATAGCAAGGAGTCTATGGGACCGAGAGGAATGCTGGACGAGGAGGTCGGTGTTTAAGTCGCCCATGATGATGTGGTGGGCATATTCGGACCCTATAGATTCCAGAATCGATTCGAGACTGGAGAAGTAATCTTGAGAGGGAGGACAGTAGATAACTCCAAGAAGGGCTTTGGCTCCCTGGACCCAAACCTCAAGAAAAAGGAACTCCGCAGAAGGAGAATCAAGAGAAGAGGAAGATGAAACAATTTTATAAGGAAAATCGCTGCGAAGGTAAATTGCAACCCCACCCCCCCTCCTGTCAACTCTGTCACACCGGACCAGAATAAAACCAGGGAGGGGGTATGTGGCTGATGAAAGATGAGGTTTGAGCCAGCTTTCCGAAACAAGAACTGCATGGGTATTGGAGTTGTTAAATGTTTCATAAAAATCACTGTAATGACTTGGTAAGCTCTGCGCGTTGATATGGCACACATTAAAGGTGTGTCCAGTGGCAGTGTTAAAAGATTGTCGCAACAGATCGCCAAGTTCAACAGTTTCCGAGCAGAAACTATCATCCCCTGACGGAGATGCAGACTCATCTAAGGCAGAATAAAACGAATCATTATCAGACATAAGATAAATAAATATATAGAAGTAATACAAATAAATAAAGTAATAAAAAAAAAAAAAATTCAATATGGTACAAGTCTTATGGCGCAGCACTACACAACTGTAACTGTAACTGCACCACCCACCAGCAGACTTCCACTCATAATATAAAAATTGAGAAATAAGTTAAAATATAATATCAACATACACTGGAATACGGATTACACGTGACATAGATTCATTACAAAATAACAATTAGTTATTAAGAGGAGAAAAGAGAAACAACATCATTTAGCAATCACAAAAACAAACAAACTTTCGGTACGCAAAAAAGTCATAATAAATATATTGCGAAACAGGAAAAGTTTAAAAAAAAAAAAGAAAAAAAAAAAAAAAAAAAAAGAACGAAATTACGATTTCGGAACGAACGTTATATGACATTTACGTATCTGGGAGTTTTGGCGGGAATGTGGAAGTGTCATGAGGTGCTCTTGTTTTAATTCATTATTTTGGTGATACTTAGTGTTATATTGCATAATTATGGTGGTATATTATCCAATATAGTTCTATTAAAGTGCTCAAATGAAGTGAATTGAAATAACTGTGCCAATCAAGTGTTTTTTCGTTGCCGCCAAAACTCCTTGATAAAGTCTTGGTAAGGTAGCCACTGCTTTACTACGACAACCAGAGATATCACTTAAGACGAGGCTGTATGGGCTTGAACCCTTTGCCTTCCCTGTAAGGGAGAATTATAAAAAAAAAAAAAAAAAAAAAAAATTTACGTATCTGCCAAAATGACATCTGTCAAACGAAAAAAATTATAAGAGGGTACGATGTTGTAAATACATTACTGTAACATTCAGGATCCTACAAAAACAAAGAAAAAGAATGACTAAACACCGTGGAGTACCGAAAATTGTACATTTAGTATTCAAAATTAGAACTACAAACACAACATTTACATATTCTTATGCGACTTTGGATTTGAGTTCAAGTCCGTCGACTTCGCCCCGCTTCTAATCAACGAGGGAGGACAGTCCGACGATTTTGGATACTTGGTCATCAAGGGATTCAATTCATCAAGAGATGTTACCTTATAACGCACACCGTCTGAAACCTTGATGATGATTGTCCCATCCTGAGTCCAGCAAGCACGCATGCCGAAGTGAAGACGAGCCTTGGAGAATATTTGCTGCCGGGATCTAGTGAGAAATTCCTTTACCGCTGTAGACGATCCTTTCAACTTCGACTTGGCATTCCAGACCAGAGATCGGTGATCGACGTTCAGGAATCTCACTAAGATTGGCCGATGGTGTTCTTTGTTCGGGGTCCCAATTCTGTGACAAACTGAGATACTAGACGCAGTTATGTCCTTCAGGAGCATTGTGTTGTTGATGGTGTTCAATACAACAGCTTTACAGTCCTCCTTTGCAGTCTCAGCAACCCCGAGGAAAATTAATGCCTTCCGTCTGTGTCTTGTCTCCATTACATCTACGATGTGGGCACATTCAGCAATCTGTTTCCTTAGCAGACCAAGCATTTGAAACATCAGCTCTCTGAAGGTCCGGAACTCCTCGGCCACACGAGCAACTGTGTCCTTAGCTGGGCCTCCGGATTGCAGTTTTGCCTCAAGTTCCGCCATCTTCTTGGAGAATGACTCTTCAAGTTTATTTTGTGCCATCTGGATATCAACTAGTTGAGCCATAGTGATGTGAGATGCAGATAGTGGTGCAGTTGAAATATGTGAAGGTGGATGTTTAGCTGGTAGGTGGTGCACAGTATGATGATTAGCTTACATACGGTGTTACAAACATGTATACTGCAAATATATACTGTATTTAATGCAAAAACAGTATGATTAACTAGTTTAAAGTATTTTTTAAATAATTAAATCAGCTGATGAAATTTAAACACAACTAGTTTTTTCTGCACCTACCGCCCAAAAAAAAACTTTAATAAACTTTAATAAAGAAGCTTCTACATATCCTCAGTTTATTCTATCAGGAACTTTACTTTATAGGGAACTTTACCTTAGAGGATAGGGTAGGGCTTCTGGTGTGGCGGATCCAGTACTATATACCTGCTACCCCCACATGGCTTCGGCGCCCGTGACCCTCAAAACCAAATTGACCCCCTGACCCCCCCTGAACCGCCAACTTTTTGAACCCTGATCTACATGACCCTCCACAATCCACACCCATTTTCCACCCTTAACATCCCTGTTTTAACATAATCAATACTAAATACTATTAAATGATTTAATGATGCCAAAGAAATATGGTTTTTGACGCGCGTACATAAGTACATGAACTCTTTTTTTTCTAAGATGTATGGTGCAGGAAAACAAATATTTGTCACGAAATTACACTATGGAATTAATCTGCAGCTTACGGAAGTCAATCAAACACTATAAACATAATTGATGGATGTGTAGATATTTAGCAGCTAAATCAACTTTAATATGTTTATTTACTCAACCATTATTAACTCCATTCGTAGATTTAGGATAATACATTAATAAATAAAACAAGATGAATATTTCTTTATCATAATGGAATGACATTGGTTTTTTAATGAGTCATGGAGGGAAGAAATTTTTAAAAAGCAACAAGTCAGCACAAAAAACACATATTAATAAGCACATAATACATTATATAATGACACTGGCTATTTATTTATTGTTATGTTAATCGATGTTATTAATTATTGTTTATAATTTTTAATATGGTATTTTATTAAAGGAAACACATTAATTTTTTAAACTTAAATGTTGGTAATTTTCTTCATTAAGTGATATGTCCACTATCTTGTCAGACAGAGGTGCCAATTCACGCCATCGGTAAAATAATTTGAAACCTCAGAATAATAACTATAGCCATTTTAGTCCGTCCAATCCTTTAATTTTTACACATATGCACGCCTATGAAATTTATTATTCTTCACAAAGAATTGAAACAAAATAATTGAATACTTTATGGACGCCAGTTTTTGTTTTCCATAGTGAAGGGACTTGCTGTTCTGCTCAGATATTAATTATCAATCGCCTACTGATTGTGTAACAAAAATAATTCAAAACTTTTACATTGAAAAATTAAATGTCGCAGTGTAAATTTAAAAACAAATATTTTTATTTATGCGATAATGCGTAAGAATTATAATAACTGATAAAATAAACTATTCAAATTAATCTTTGACAAAATAATATTGGATATATAATATATACCTACAGAATAAATTTATAAACAGAAAATATACACATTCAAATGCTTAGGCATGTTCATAAAACAATACAAAATGTTGAGCAAAAATAACTTTTCAATGCGTTTAATCGATCAAAACTTCTTCATAAATGAAATCGATCCATAAGAAACCGAATCGGTAACGCATTAGTACATCCCCAATAGAGTAGAAACCGAACTGTTAAAAGTTAAATAAATGGTTGGACGGACTATAGTTATTATTCTGAGTTTGAAACTGTCGGAGGTATAAAACCTCGATACACGGTAACACCGCACACGTCAGCAGAAATAGCTGGCTGTTAGAAGAAACTGTTCAAATATGGAACACATTCTTTTATATTCAAAATGTAATATAAATGGTGTTTCTATAATATGTGTAACTCATTCAACTTTCCGTAGTATTATAATGCTCTTTGCATTCTACAAAATATATTCCTCTTGATCACATCTAGAATATTTGATTTATTACGGGTGTAGTCCACAATGGAATTCTAGTTCCAACAGAAACGCACTATGATACAATCCATGGTTACAATACTCTTTGCCATAAAGCAAAGGAAAAGGGACGTATCATTATGAAAGGAGACGGACGAAACTGCATAGAACCTTGGGCTTAGTGTTACAGTGATAATGTTTACAATATTTTATAGATATTATAGAACTGTTAATTACAAAAGAGAAAAAAATCGGTCTGTACAATGGGAGTAAAGAAATAATCGCTTTATAGAGTATAGCGTCAAAAACATTTTCTGTGAATAACTTTTTCCATTACTTTTGTGATAAGATGTTCACAGCACCTAATCATTGACATTGGATTGCCGTATTGACTAGTGAGCAACTAACTTAGATAATAACTAGAATTGAACTTATCACATGGGATCGACAAGGGCTAATATAAATATATAATGGCTTATTCACACTCCCGCGCGAGCGGTGAGGCGAGACTGTAAATAGTGCGCTTGCGACTCATCACGGACGTCACCTCGTGGCTCCCTGAGCTCAGCGCCTGAAACAAATAAACCCACCCCGGGAATATAAACAAAAGTCGAATCACTCGAGCTGCAAAGCGAACACGATACCAACCACGAGGCGAGGTGCGAAGCGAAAGTGCAAGTGCGATAACATATTGCATTTCAATTTACCTTAGGTTCCCCGCACACACACAATAATATTGGCAATAAAGTGCATATTGTCAATAAAATCGTGTGTGTGTGCGCGGCGCACTGACGTCTATTATACTAGTACGCTGGACTGGACATTCGAATCGTCAAAGTGTGCCTATTTGATTTTCGCCATATTGGCGCTGATAGCAGTAGCGAGTGTCCATGGAACTAACGATAGAGTTGGAACATGGAACAGCTGATATATCGATAATCATACGAAATAGTCGACGGTTTATAAATTGAAAAAAATAACAATTTGTTATTAACAATTGAAAAAATAATACTCAAAAATTTGATCGAAACAATGATTATTACGGCAATCGGATGTACAGTGTAGTGGAGATTCAGACAAATCTGTCGTTACTTATTCATTGTGGCAATATTAGCAGTTTAACCCACGTTACCATGGAATAAAAAGTAGTCATGTCTTATTTCAAGTTGTAAGCTATTGTCATACCATATATATTATCCGTGAAAAAAGTTGTCTTATTTCAGTTTGGAAGTTACCACCACATCAAATTCGTTCAACAATTAGAACGGGATGCCGTAAGAAATAGACATACGAACGTACATATAAATATTATAATGTATTTATGGAAGGGATAAAAAAAGACAATGTGACGGTAGATCAAGTTATATTTTATTAAGTCACTGACGTGCCCAAATTATATTACGCGACAAATAATTCGGTATATTGACACCTGTAATATTAAGGGAGTAGTTTTTTGTTGCTGCATATAAACGAATGTCAATATATTAGTCTATATTATATTTAATTAGAAAGTATGCAATTGGCAGCTTCCAATTATCTTTTAATGGCACAATCATAAAAACTATACTATTACTATATCTTTACAATATGGTACATAAAATACGGTAAATCATTATTTTCAGAAGCGATTCCTAAATCAACATGCCCACGTATTACTCCATCACGACTTCTAGAACAACTTTTTTTCAAACTCATTTCGTCAATCATTAAAGCGCAAATTAATTTTTCAACTTTTTCTCTAGCTTGCTCACTTTTGTACCTTAAGGTATTAAAACTTTCGGTAGTGAAACCTGGGTTTGCATCTTCCGAAATATACCACGATCGTATAATTCGAGGATGAGGCAAGGCTCAATTAATTTTTTTACGGACATATGCATATGCCTTTGGCGAATAAAAATGTAGAGTAATTTCAAAAGCCCTTAACTCTGGGGAATATTTAGCATGACTAACATTATTTTCTGAATTTCTTGCCATTCTTTTAAATAATTGTGGTTTAAAATCATTGTACTGACTTAACAAACATACACAATCATCAATAACTAATTTCTTTTTCTCTAATTCATTTATTACTGTTTTCAAAGAAGAAACTTTAATCTTCAATCTTTTCTCATGTTGAGATAAAGTTTTGAGACGAGTCTGAGAACTTCGTAAAGCTTTTTGTATTCTTTGCATAACCCTTTTAGATGACCTAGGAGTATTTTCGTAGCGGTGTCATGATTGATATTTTCACAGATTTCGGTGTAAGACCGCTTCCTTTTCTGGGTTTCATTTAGTTCCTTGTTGTAGCTTGTGCTGGGTCCTGTTAAGAATATAAAAAAAAATATTCAATTTGAATTTCGTTAAGAAACAAAATGTAAGAATGCAGTTTCACATTAATCGAAGCAAGTCAACTATAAGACAGTATAAAGAAAAAAAAACTCGTTGAGAAATAATAGTAATAATAATAAAAGATTACAAGTAAAACAAAATAATTATAAACAAATTGAAGCTGTTGTTGCCTCAAAAGGGTTACCAAATAAACTTTATTTGCTAAAGGTGTAAATAAAATATAATGTGTAACAATTATAAACCATGTTAATAACATGTTAGTTATAAAACAATTATGAACCTGTTAGTTACAAAATGAACTACAGTGAAAAATAGTTACTAAGCTTGTAGTTAGTAATATTTGTAAATAGGTGCATTGACTTTATGTATAAATGAAACACCTTAAACTACCTTTAAAATAATCTGAAAACCTGTAAGTCTTATTTATTTAATACTGAGTTTTTTGCAAAAAATATGTCATTTTACCTGACATTGTTTCTAAATTCATGCCATCAACTTGGTTTTCTCCGCATTCATTATTAATTAAATCAGCTTCTCACTCTCTATTTTCCTCAGGAATAATACCTAAATCTGCAATAATAACATCACCGTTGCAAAACGTCTTACAATATACTATATGCATAAAATTCTCAATAGAATATTATAAATTATTATACCCACCAGAAAATATTGTGGGCACACTGTACTTTTTCAATTGGGTTCGTAAAACATGTCTAATAAAACAATCTTCTATAAAATGTTTAGAAAACATGACATGACTATTTTTATTCGGAAACCAATTTCCAAATTAAATGTTTTTCAGCCATAGTTTTTGTATAGTTGAGTCAGTTGGAAACCTGTAATAATACATTTATAATGACATTTTTATGATTTTAGATTGATATTTCCTCTTCTGGAATAGATAGAGTACATTCTTTTTAGAATAATACATTCCTAACCTTATTTTATTATCAATGATTTTATGTGTTTAAATGTACAGTATAAAAGTATAAATGCTAATAGAGCCAAACCAAAAATTTATCGATATGCATTGTCGATATGAAACTTGGACAACCCTATCAAGATATACTTACTTTATAAATATGCTATTTGAAAACAAATTATCGTGAAAATACGTTTAAATTGAGTTATTATTTACTTGTAAATGATAGTTTGCTCTTTACAATAACTAACTTTAATACAAATAGCTAAAAGATGATGTAAATGTACGTACTTATGAAATGTTACTCCACTACCCGTTTCGTAACGGGTTTTATAACACACACAATTCTCATTGTGGATTACTATAAACCACACACAAATAACACTTAAAAACAACACGTTTCACCGTAATATTTCGTTTTAATGCACTGACAAAACAGAGAGCTTTCAAAACAATACGACGCCATATGCATTATACGTCAAATTTAGTTCCCTGGACGCTCGAGAGGGGCGTTTCAAATCGGCACAAAATATAGCTGTCATTTTGTATCGTAAACAAGAATGTTATACCCATATGGATTTTTCATTCCGTTTAACAAACTGAAGAATAAAATGTGACGTCACAGCTATCTGCTGTCTCTCTCTTTAGAGTGACAAAGGTTTATTTTCAAAACCAGGACGTAACATAATTAACTGTCCATAATAATATGATATGATATATTATGGCTGCCTCGGTGGCGTAGTTGTATTATGGTACGACTGCAATGCTGAGATCTCGGGTTCGATCCCCAGGTTAGTCGGGTCGGGCAAAGTGACTATTTTCCATTCAGTATCAGCTCGGAGTCTGGAATTTGTACACGATAAGGCGATAGGCTCGCCCCCTATCACAGCGTGGAACGGAATAACGGCAAAAAGTGGGTGCACTAATTGCACCTCTGTCTACCCGGGGGATAAGAGGCGTGAGTGTGTGAGTGTGTAATAATATGATATCGCACCATAATATTTATTTTTATCTCTATAAAGTAATGCGGTTTAAATTAATTATGAAAACCAACTACAGCGGCTAGTAATAGTTGATATTTAAAAAATATAATTTGAGTTAGAAAGTTTATTCCAAACAAAATTGGCATATTTACATACTTTTTTGGTATGTGTAGTTCGGAACTACTAGTTCCACTTACATAAAAAAAATACCTCACCACGCGGTGGTGAATTCAGTGGCGGCCTTGGAGGAGGGGGGCGAACCAAGCAACCGCCTGGGGCCTCGCAGTTACAGGGGCATCTTGCAGCTCCTTGGGGGCCCGTTTTTTGGCACCTTACTTACAAAGCTGTTAAAAAAAATTATTTGCTTCGCACGGGGCCCCGCGTGCTTTTTTTTTGCTCGGCACACAGCCTCACATTGTATATGTTTTACTTTCCCCCGCGACTGGATATGTTCACGTTGTTTGCCGGCCTTTATAACCAAATATGGAGACTGTAAGGTTAGACAGAAAAACATTGGGATATTTAAAAATGAAAACTACAGTTATTGTTAAATTTAAATATAATAAAAAAAAATAAAAAACATACTCATAAAAGTAAACAATCATACATAAAAAAATAATACACATTTAGGAAGTTAAATAACCTAATTTTCAGTAAGTAATTTTGAAATATTACGAATATCTATTTTGTGTGATTTTACAATTTTTGCGAGTATTCTGCGAACTTTTTTTCTGTAATTATCCATAATAATACATATTGTGTTTTAGAGATATTCTACTATGAGTTGTGTAATTCATGGTTGCAGAATTATTTGCAATCCAACATCTAGTGTGAAATTCCATAGGTAAGTTGACTGTAAACAAAGTTGTGTAGATATTTATAGCAAAAGTAATAAACACGTGGATGTTTTACAAATTACAATACCAAATAAATTCTTGTTTGAGAGCCATGGAATCAAAAATTAACGCTACATTCTGCGGGTGAGGTTTCGTCCTTAAATTTATTTTTAATATTCTAAAACTTCTGTGAAGAAGCCAACAAAACAATTAAAGTTTGCTAAAGATCACCATAATGTGCTCTCTTTCGGCAAATATATCTTTGAATTTATAAAACAAAAATGTTTTCGGCGACTAAAAGTGTAATGTTAAAGCAAAAGTCTTTATGTCATCACTATATGTAATTTTTCTTTGCTTGCTACTTGGAATATACTTTAAAAAAAAATCTCAAATATTAGCAAAATTTCACTGCAAAATATTTTCAATTTCAGACTGTATAATCATGAACAACTTTAATAAGAAATAACTTGTAATTAATTTTCTTCTTTTATCTCTTCATCTTCTGCTGCAATACTTCTTTTATTTCTTTAAACTTATTTCACTGGATGTCTTCACATTAACTGATATATTGAAATCTTTCAAGTCTTGGCGTTTCAATGGTGGTTCATATTCATTTCGCTGACATGTAATGTAAAAAGTAAATATCAATCAATAATAATATATTTAAGTACCTATACATTTTAGACAGAGGCAGAGGTGCCATTTAGTACACTCAGATATCACCCAATGTACCGCCGTTATAAAATTTGGTGGGTCGCAATCTAATGTGGGTGCCCTATCCTACTAATCTTATTATATTATAAAGGCGAAAGTTTGTAAGAATGTCTGGATGTATGGATGTTTTTTTCATGCAAAAACTACTGAACGGATTTCGATGAAATATGGCACACGGGTAGATCATGTCCTGGATTAGCACATAGGCTACTTTTCATCCCAGTAAAATATAAACAGTGACTTTTATCCCGGAAAAACACATTCACGCGGGCGGAGCCGCGGGCAAAAGCTAGTAAATAATAAAGTCTAAGTGGATCATAATTATACCAGTGAAATGATAAAAAATAATATACTTACAGGATGAGTTTCTGGTAATAAATAATTATTTTTGACATCTACTGCCATATTCCCAGAAGTAGAAGACACATTATCACATTCAGAATCATAATCTTCTGTCTTTAAATGTTGACTAGTAATTCTTGCAGACATCAAATTGACCTTTTAATGGTATTTATATTTAACCACGTTTTTGCTTATCTAGATCTTTAAGAAATCTGTAAAGAGAAATACAAACTCGATTTTATTTTAAATAAAAGTTTCAATAAATCAATGCTGGATACACTGAGAACTCGATTGTAACTGTTGATCCTCAGTTTTTATTTACGATGATTATTTAAAGATTAATAAGCTTTATAATATTCATTAGTAAGACGGCTAGTATTACAAATACTCTAGCACCATTGTCAAACCGGTCCACCAAAGCTTACACCATGGTCACCCTAGCCTCTTGTTTACATGCACTATTTACAATACAAAAAATCACATTTAACATTACGTTAATATGAAAAAAGTAGTCATATATAAAGCAAATCACATTAAGCGATATTTTTCTACAGTTCATTTATAAAATATTCACGTATTTTATTACATTTCGTATAAATATTGATAAAATTATAATATTTACACAATATTGATTACAATGAACTTACCTGTAGAATTTCACATCAAATGATGGATGCCAAATATTTCTGCAACCATGAACTACACAATTCACATTAAAATATCACTAAAACACACTTATTATTATAGATAATTACAGAGAAAATTTCGAAGTGAACATTTATTTGACAACTATATTGACATCGAACTTAACGTTTTATAACAGTGTTGCCGAAATATGTATTCGCAATTACCAATTAAATGAGGAAATTTTGTTAAACTCAAATGTTAATAAGGATAAAAAACCTTAAGGATATCTTATTCAACAAGAATAATTCTGAAATGAAAATAGTACTTATATCATTATATATGTCGACGAGGATTTCACAGGAGCCAATAAAACGTAGCGCACGCCTTGCAATGGTCATAATTGACTTTTATTTCTTCAACTCATGACTCGTTTATCACTCATCACTTTGTCAGGACCAGCATAATAACCACAAAGTTACCATAGCGACTATTGACAACTCGTTGAACACTGAACGACGACCAAACTAATACTGTGCTCCTCAACTGGCGAGCGCCTTATTTATACTCACAACTGTCACCCCACTAATACTTTAAATCGAGACCTGTGTTGCAAGACTACTATTTCAAAATTACCCGACGCTCCGACACGGCCGTCCTGACAATGTGATCGTCCTCGATCACGAGTTTCTTTACAAATAGACAGCACCCCCAAAGCGCCCTTCCGCCATCACCTCCTAGTGTCATAGCCATAGAGAAGAAGTGATGGTAACAAACTCTAGTGACACAGCTGTCAAATAGTTACTAAACTGAATACAATTCAAACAATTCTTATTTAAACGGTGTACTATCGATCACCAGGCGAAATCTTCAATTGAAACAGGCATGGCATTTGTGCTACAACTAGCTATTGCTAACAATACACTATTGTGTTCATTCTTATAAAAATAAAGGAACAGCAACATCTTTTAGCTTGGCCTTTCCTGACCTTAGTGAGTAATTTTTAAAAGGTATCGTCACTTCAATTTCAATATCACAAAAACAATTTAAATTCTATATCACAATTTCAATTTCATATTTTCAATGCCAATATCATAATTCTAATTTCATTCTTTCAATTTCAACATCACAATTTTGATTTCATACTTCCAATTTAAATTCGACTATTTTAGTTTTACAATTACATAATTTCAATTACAATCAGTCAGTATAAAAGTATAGCCATCGCTTCACAAGCGGCATCACTTAACCAGCGGCATCGCTTCACCAGCGGCATCACTTAACCAGCGGCATCGCTTCACCAGCGGCATCGCTTAACCAGCGGCATCGCTTCACCAACGGCATCGCTTAAACAGCGGCATCATTTTTACCAGCGATCATCGCTTAGCCAGCGGTCATCGCTTTACCAGCGATCATCGCTTAGCCAGCGGTCATCGCTTTACCAGCGGTATACTGAAAAAACTTGTCGCGTAGACATTTTCCTAATTATTTCGCACTTTGATCAATCTTTCGAACAGCAAGAAGGTTGTAATTGTGGAAATAATAAAAGTAGTTCCAATATTACTCGAATGATCACTAAACACACTATATCATGACAACCAGGGCTCCCTCCATCTGGCGTCTGACAATGGCTCAAGACAACCTTAATCCGGTGTCCGATAGTCAACCAACATGAGAATACCCCGATATACTTCGTCAGACTTCAAACTATCAATTAAACGTTAACAAAAGGAAAACGTGCTGTTCGGAAGATGTTTCAACCTCCCGCAAACAAATGGGTCGAAAAATACTTGGATACGGATTACTCATAAACAGAGCTTCTAGTACTCGTGTCTTCCTCGATTACATTAGGCAATGCGTTAATTATAAGTACTCTGTTCAACAGCTTACTATCTCTACTTTGTTCTATCATTGATAGTTTCAGCTAAGATTTAACCTTTTGGCACTTTCGCTAACCATCATGGAAACACTATAAACCTTGACACACACGTCAGAATGAAACTATTGACCAGGGTGCAAGGAACTTGTTTGCGAACCTGCAAACTTACAAAACAACTGTTTGCGATCTGTCAAAGCTTTTCCATAGGGACTCCTTAATGGCGCCCTCTATGGCGAACACATTGGGTACATCCTGCATGGACGTTCAGTTCTTGTATTTCCAAAGGCTTCTGGGTCAACCTGCATCAATTATTGCAGTACTTGGTCACTATCGCCACAGAATACTGAATAGTACTACGTACTATTGCGCATAAGCCTCTCAGGACAAACTCCACCGAGAGTTCTACTACTAGTGCCTCCCGCAGGGCACAAACCACACGGGGACACGCTTTACATCGAGGGTCCAGCACGCCTACATAGAGGTTCCCATACTCGTGTTTCCTGCAGTGAAAATATCACACTACAGCACGCTTTTACTAAATATCGTGGCGATTATAGCTTTGGCTAGCACATAGCAGCTTCATCGACTTTGCTTCGAGAGCAAGAAACTTTCTTATGGAGCTGCGAACTCACGAAGAGCCACCATTAAATGGACATCCTAAAACGCCCATTGACTAACTGTAGAGGCATTCCCACAGAAGCTGCTTAATAGTTACGCGGTACATCGCCCTCCAACCGGGACAGTTATGTCTTACCCGATATGACTAGCATTGATTTCAAAACTCCTGGTATGCATTGTAAAATGCATCTACCAAGCCAACGCCTGCTTCCATCTACCAGGTCAATACATGATTGTATCTACCAAGCCAACGCCTGATTGCATCTACCAGGCTAACGCCTGATATCCACGGCGTTCTGCCCTGCCTGAAGCAAACTGTTCCGTGTCGGCCCGCACAGCCTGGAGCCACGATGGGCACATACTACACGGATCTCTTGGCAAGCAAGAAAACTAAAACAGCTACAAACCGTTCGGCCTATTCTGACCTTTGATCAAGACTTATGACAAACTTCCTGAACAGCAATCTCATTGCTATAACAAGCAAATCCACCTACGAAGTAGATTGGACATCATCTCAATTCTCAAGTCATGAACCAGTCAAGTTTCCAAATGGTAAAACGAGATCGCAATATTTGCGAAGGGTATGGAGAAATAATGGAAACCAGCACCCTCAAGCAAGGCTTATGGGTAATACGATACTAAATATCCTGGATCACTGTCGTAAACGGCAGATCCCCCAAGGGATCCCACAGAGGCTCTTCAAGAATCACGCTTTACAAGAGTACAGACTTTCTAACGCTGATTACATTGAATACTTCCTGCAAGAATCTTCAACTCTTGCAATCAAAATATCACGATAGCATCATACTGTTTAGCTCATTCTAGCCTTAGTTTGAGTCTCACTTCAAACTTAGATCAACAGTTCAGTTAGCATCCTCAAAATTACCATAAAGAATCTGGAGTAGTTCTGTTAGCATAGGTAATAATGATTCGATTATAATTGATCAGGGCAGCAGAAAGGTAGGAGTAATCATGAATGTGCCATTACTATTGCCATTTTATGTCTGTAAAATTACAGAGATACCATTTTTAGTTTCCCAGTCACAAGGACTTTATAATCGTTCAGATATTCGTGATGTTGGAACCTGGAAGCTCATGACACTCTAGCTGAACAAGGCTGCTACTTGACCTCAAGCTAGGACCCAAGGATAACTTCAGAATTATCACACGATCCACAGTGCAGTGCCGTTATCGAGAACCCTGACCAAGGTAGGCCAGCAATCCTACAGACCGAACACTATTCACCTAGATCAAACTTTGGTCAACCAAGGCAATGCACGCAGTCATTGTTTACTAAAACAGGTATTTTTTTTTCTTTAAGTTTAGGGACAGCTCTGTACTGACAAGTATTACGAATTGCCCGTTAATCTAGGCCTGTACGTGTCATGTTAAACAAGATCTCAATATTTGTAAAGATTACCAAGAAATAAAAGAAACCAGATCCCTCACACAAGGGTAATGTGTAAGAATACCAGATTCTTTCTACTGGTACAATCACGGATGTCCAGTCCTTCTGTCGTGTAACTAGCACCACTACGGTACCTGTCACTCCGATTGCATAACAAACGGAATGCCTTCAGGAACGATTCAGCACTAGTTGCCCAATCATGGTAAATTTACACACCATTGCCATCTTGATTCTCTATTGCAAACCTTGGACCCTGTTGTCTGTGACAACATCCTCATATCCAAAAATCCCATGTCCATATTACACAGCCACGGCTTTACGTCGGGAGTAAATTCTTAGCCCGGTATTCCTTGATGCAATTTCATTCTTTTTTTAAATGAGTTCCAGGTATGCAAATATCTACATAGTACTAATTATATTCCACATATCGTAGATGTGGAGTGGACACAATTCATATCTGTGGGCATTGATTACTTACCCCAATTCTGATGTCGACGAGGATTTCACAGGAGCCAATAAAACGTAGCGCACGCCTTGCAATGGTCATAATTGACTTTTATTTCTTCAACTCATGACTCGTTTATCACTCATCACTTTGTCAGGACCAGCATAATAACCACAAAGTTACCATAGCGACTATTGACAACTCGTTGAACACTGAACGACGACCAAACTAATACTGTGCTCCTCAACTGGCGAGCGCCTTATTTATACTCACAACTGTCACCCCACTAATACTTTAAATCGAGACCTGTGTTGCAAGACTACTATTTCAAAATTACCCGACGCTCCGACATATAAGATATGTTGGAAATATTTATATATACATGATTGAGACGACAATAACGGTATTGATATTTTTTTATGGGTAGGGAAATAATCCGTAAGCTTTGGCAACATAGGTTAAAGAGTGAGTGAGATAGAATACAACACAAAAGGTAATTTTTTTGTCTTCACAAAAATGTGTGTACCGCTCTCTCCATTAGATAATATTATAAACTTCTTGATCGTAAATCCTGTCCAGCGTACTAGTATAATAGAAGTCAGTGGCGCGGCGCGTATTACGGTATTTTTCAATAGTAAACAAAATATGGACAGTATTATTGTGTGTGTGTGGGCAGCCTTACGTCGGCAGCGCTGTACAGAGTTGCCAGTAAAATAAAATAATATCATTATCATCATCATCATCAGCCACATGATGTCCACCGCTGAACATAGGCCTCCCCCAAAGATTTCCAGATGAACCTGTCAAAATAATATCAACCAGTACTGAATACCCTAAAAAGTGAAAATGTCTTTTTAATGTAATGGTTTAAGTTCTAAAATACTATCTTATTAATTCTTTATATTTTTCAGTCTTTAAAAATGTACTGCTGAACAAAAGCCTCCCCCTAAGATTATTAATTATTATTAATTAATATGTGAATATTAATCTTGTTATATATGCTTGGTATATAACAAAACTGATGATAAAATGCAATAAAAATTCCGAGACGAAATAAGTTATAAATCGATACTGTTAAATTCGTGTTAATAACTAGCAACATTGTAGAGGACAGCTAGAGATTCAGGAAGTCAATTACTTATTCATAAAATAATTGATTTATTTTTCCCAATTGTGATAAAATCTAATAATTTTAAATTGGAGACTTAAAAAATAGAAGAAGAATATTGATACACGTTTCATAAGTGTGAGGTCAAGCCCGATTTCACCCGTCTCCTTTACAACATTATGAGTAGTTGATATTCAAAAAATTAAATTTGTGCTTTAAAATTATCAATTATTTTGAAACGATATCCTGTATCCTAATCTGCCTCCCCCTACCCTGTAAGACGAGTAATAAGAACTAAACAAATTCAAAATTTCAAATTACCTACATACTCTTTCTCATCACAAAAATAAAATAATAGACATTTGTTTACTTATATGAAGAAAATTTTTTTTCAGTTTATATTTTTTTTAGTTTAAATTTTTTTTCGCGTATATAGGCGCGCTTATACCGGGTGGAAGGGAAACGCTCTCGGAAACGAATACAGGTGATAGTATTGGTGATTCCTGAGGTGATGGCACTAAAAAAATCGCGATCACATTGTTACAATTTTAGTAGGATTTTCTCAAACTTCTGTACAGCTTCACGTATGAATAGATAAATCAAACTATTATTCTGAAAAACATAGTAAAAAAAGTCAATATTTCAAAAAAATCGTAATGAAACACGTACATCAGCTGACGGGTTAACGACCGCGTGGCCGGTGCCGGTGCAGCGCGGCGGCCGCCGCCTTGTCGGCGTTTGCTTTGTAGGTTGTACCCTACCCAGTTTTTTGTACGCTTTACATTGCGCGCGCATGAATTAAGGAAATACTAAAATCGTAAGTATTATCACTTAGCTTTGCAAATGAATATAGTTTTTCGTTAATGCTATGGTTCTTCTCTCTTACCGTTCCGGTATAGAGAGCGTTTCCCTTCCACCCGGTATAGCCGTTAAAGTAAACTGAAAAAAATTGTCATTTTTATTTTGTACAGATATTTATGCTGCTGACTGTACATTGACCATAGCCTATAAATTCCGTAGCATTGAATACTTCTTGATTGAATATTAGCAGAGAACCGCCGTCTAGCCAGTCTAGCGAAAAATTCTTAACATAATATGTTTTTTTGTGTAATTTGGTTTTGGGACAAGGTGTGGCCCGCTTAATAAATAATTATTTTAAGTAGGTAATAATATCAAGAATGACACCTTTTAATTTTATGCTGTAAAATATTAACATCTGGTCACTCCGCGATATTTTTTTCTTCAATCTTGCAAATCGTACATAATACATATTTCTCAAAATAACATAAACTATTATTCTTTTCCCAAAATGGCAAATATAGCCTCTAAACGCATAAAACGAGAATTTAAGGAGATCATGAAAAGCGAAGAGGTAAGCGTGTGTTCATTTATAAAATTCACAATTTAAAAAACATTTGTGTTCTGAGTTCTGACGATGTGATGAAGACTTACTTGCACTTTTGTTGTAATGTCATATATCCATAATATGAGAGAATATCGATTTTGGTAGTACAAAGTGCGTTCTAAACTTGTGTTTGCTGCGCAATGGACCTATAAATTGTTTTGTAGGATTGCACAGCGAATGATTCAGCATGTTTTGAGATCTTCATTTATCCAATTCGACATAGGTTCTCTGTGTTTCTAGTTTTTACTATCAGAGTAGAAAATAGCGCGATGTGTCTATCACTTGCACGGGCTTTAATTTCAACTTTTATTTTCATCATAATTAAACTTTACATATTCTATTGTCTCACAACACCTGAACCAATGTATTCCAAGGTATGTTAAAACTATTATGTGTTATAGTAATATGTTTAATTAACTTCCCAATGTTAAGTTTGTTAATTACATTGTGAGATCCATGACATTCCTTTGTGTGATTGTTTTATATGTGGAAAAGTAATTAAACATTATCAAAGTATCTTCGCTTCATTATGATAAATAACTATAAAATTATTGTTCCAATGTGGTGCTTTGTATTTTATTGCGATAGAAAACATATATTTTAATGATATTAATACATTGTGTACATATTCTAACTGTTATTACCATTGATACTAGACAAAATTCTTGTAAGTTTGTTCAAACATTTTGTTCCCTGTACCAGAGCTAAAGAATTATGTTTTCACATTAATAAAAAAGAATGTAGTAAACAATTTTGTAAGCTGAATTAGTAATATTGTGTTATTAAATGTATAACAGATCACAAGTGTAGCTATAGCTTTCACACAGGAGGGTCCGAGCATACCAAAATGTACCACGTGAGGTGGATTCATAACTCCCGCATTCCCCGTCTGTCACTAAATTCAGTGGTGATTTTGCATTGGGTTGTGTTGGGTCTATTTTATCTTATTATTAATGTGAAAGTTTGTGAACATGTTTGTATGCTTGTTAGAAATGCATATAGGCATTATAATGTGTACATGTTTTGTGCACCAGATTATTTTTGTTGTAAGCTAAGGGGGGCGGGACTCCCCCTTATATACACCCTTGTAACAGATAAATACTAATAAAATATTTAAAATATGTATACAGCTGGGGTTGTAGCTTTATATATGTATGAATTTTGAAAATACTTTTGTATCTTCATTAACTCCCAAGTAATAGAGAACACTTATTACTTTAGGAATGGATTAGAGGGACAGAATACCACATGAAGGTAAACTCAGCATAAAAGTTATAGGAAAATAAATTTATTTACTCAATATTTGCTCCCATTTTGTTTTAAAATGTATGATCTTATTAAACTTATTGTGGTAAGTGTTTACTTGCAACTGCACCTAAATGAAAGTTATATTCCAAAATAACAATTAGCATAATTATATAATTTTTTGGTTCTTCCAAAATTGGGCTTAGGCCTACATTTTAAAGGGTTGTTTTTTCAATATTATTCCTGCCTATTTTCTCATTCCTAGACTAATAAGGGTGTTATTAGTCTAGGAATGAGAAAATAGGCTTAGTTGTCAGCTACTAGGCAGCTATTTTGACAAGCTATTTCATTGATTAACCTGAACAGAGAAACAGAAAGAAAAGGTATTTTGGGTCAGTCACTCAAGCCAGTAATTTTATAAATTTTGTTTTTTTTTACTTTGATGTCATTAATTGACACTATCCATATTAATGTTTTCATAATATCAATGAGTGTACTTATTGATTAATTCTTATGAAACCAATATAAAACTACATGTAACAAAAATAATCAGAACAGTAGACTTTTATATAGCTAATTTTAACTTAGATTATATATAATTAGATTGCCTCGGTCGCTTAGTTGTATTACAGTACGACTGCAAAGCTGTGGTCTCTGGTTCGATCCCCGGGTCCGACAAAGTGATATTGAGTTTTTCTATTCAGTATCAGCCCGGAGTCTGGAATTTGTGCCCGATATGACGATAGGCTCGCCCCCTATCACATCATAGGACGGAATGACGGCGAAAAGTGGGTGCACTAGTTGCGCCTCTGCCTACCCCTTCGGGATAACAGGCGTGAGTGTGTGTGTGTGAAAATATATTGGTCTTGAAGTTTCTAATACAACATAACATATCTTTACCACAGCCAAAATGATTGGACAGTACTAAAGTATAGACTTTCATTCAATTAATGTTTACATAAATTAGAGCACACAAACATATCCAACATTATTTTATAATTAGCTTTTGCCCATGGCTCCACCCGCTTGAATAAGTTTTCCCGGATAAAAGTCCTGCTTTATATTTCCTGGGAAAAAGTAGCCATGTGTTAATCCAGGTCATGATCTACCCATGTGCCAAATTTCATCAATATCCGTTCAGTAGTTTTTGGCGTGACAGAGTAACAAACATCCATACATCCAGACATCCATACATAATTAAAAACTTTCGCGTTTATAATATTAAGTAGGATGAAACTATTTTATATTGGCTTTATTGCATGTAATGTATGGTACTGGTATCTGATGTGATAATTTCACCATTAAGACAATTTATTAACTAATTATTAAATGTAATATTAGTATTTTATACCTTCGAGATTATAATATTTTAATTATTGTAATCATAGTGTTAAGTCTGCTGAAAAACCTAATAAATAAATAAAATAATGCCTGTGCGAATTCTGTAATGCTGTATTTGTTTGTAAATAATTCAATAATTATTCTTGTAGCTGAAATACTGATGTTTCATTGTGTATCACAACATATTTAATATATTGTTTAGGCGAATTCACAAAGTATCTACTGGGTTTATTATCTTTAATGTGCTCTTTCCCACAAGTGACTTGACTCAAATGTAAAATAACCACTTCAAACATGTGTTTGTTAACCTTTTCTTTGTTAACCTATGGAGTATGTTAACCTTCTTCTTTTTAAAAATGGCTCCACCGTTTTATCGGTGATTTTGCCAATGTCAAGTGGGTAGATGTTAAAATAATATCGTAACTTTTTTAGAATAGCTTTCGACCCGAGGATAACCAAGAAATAATGGTAGCAAAGAGCAATGTAGCTAAGACATTTGACATTAGTTATGACTTATGGCAATGAATGTAACCACTACACAAATTTAAAATCAAGCATATATGGCAGGAGCGTAGAGCCTAGATAGCAAAACGAATATGAAGGCATATAAATTAGAATAAAATGGTAGAAATTAAAGATAAAGATCATTATTTTTAATAAATTTAGAAAGAAATCTGAAATGTTGGGGGGAATCACTAATTAGCAGACAATTAATGTTTATAGGGCGGGGAAATTCAGCAGGAAGAATGTCATAAATAGGAAAACGAATTCTTGGACAATTAAAGAAGATGTTTTCTAGGGTACCTTCATCCAATCCACATTCACAGAGGGAGTGGTCACGCGAATATGAGCGAATTAAACAGGAGAACATACGTGTCCTAAGCGTAGGCGGATAATGGCCGAAGTAACTTTTTTGCTGAAGTTACAATATTTAAAGAACCTAGGTTTCGTAGGAAGTGAAGGTTGTATAGAGCCATAATTGATTCCTTTAATTAACCTAGAAGACTGCCAGAGAATATTCCAAGACTTTATTAGGTCTGGTTTAGTGTTGCTTTTAAGATCCCGAGTGAAATAGTGCCTGTACATAACATTCCCAGAAGAGATTGCATTACGAGCGCATAAGTCGACGGTTTCATTACCAGAAATGCCACAATGGCTGGGAATCCAAGCTAGAACTATCTCTATACCAGCCAAAAAACATTGCCTTAGTGCCTCTTTAATTTTGACAGTGAGATAAAAAGAACCACTGTGAAAGGGAGATTTAATGATATCCTGTAATAAACTTAAGGAGTCTGAGAGAATTAGACTTTTATTTAAATTATCCGAATGAATAAATAAAACTGCTTCCAAAATTGCAATGGCTTCATCTGAAAAAATAGATGTTTGAGGGGGACATTTAAAATCTAAAATTATCTTAAACTTTGGGATCCACACAGCAGCACCAACACAATCCCTATCAGTGAGTTTGGACGCGTCAGTGAAAATGGGGGTACAATCGGTAAGAATTCTGGAAAAATTTCTTTGACCATCGGAATCACTCTTGGAGATTCCGAAGTTCAGAACGACCTTAGGTTCAAAAATTAGGGAGTCAAATTCAAAAGAGTAAAGAAAGTGGCAATTTGTTTGAAAAACATGAAAGGAGCCATTATATTACTTTTGAAACGAATTAAAAAGAAGGGGAGGAGACTTGTGAGACCAGTAGCCAGGTTCTTGGACTAAGAGAGAGAGGGAAAGGAGTTTATTATGGAGAGGATGAGGTGATTTTTGAAGAGTGTTTATGAAATAGCGGTCGCAGAGACATTGCCTTCGAAGAGCCAGGGGGGTTTCAGACATTCAACTTGTAGGGCATTGATAGGAGAGGATTTCATAGCACCAGTAATTATGCGGAGACATTTGGATTGTAATTTATCTAAAATATTTAAGGCTAATTTATTGCAGGGTTCAAGAGCAAATCAACCATAATCAAAATGGCTACAGACAATATCGTTATAGAGCAGTTTTTGATTATAAGGATGGGAGCCCCAGAGAACACCAGAAAGAGCTCTGATAACGTTTATACCCTTTTCACATTTATCAGAGATGAATTTTAGGTGAGGCACACCAGTAAGCTTAGAATCGAGAATGACCCCCAAGAACTTAACTTGATTGTGCATCGCAATCAATTGGTCATCGCCAGAGAGCGTAATGGGAGGAATAGATCTCTTTCGAGAAAAGGCAATAGCTACGCATTTTGAGATGAAAAGGGAAAGGTGATGGTCTTTTAACCAAATATTCAGATAATAAAGGGCAGAATTCATATTGGCAGAAGCAGACTCAAAGGATTTATTGCAAGAATATAAGACAATATCATCGGCATATTGAAGAATATTGCAGAAGCAATTGACTGACTGATCAAGATCCGAAGTACATAAATTGTATAATATGGGACTTAGGATGGAGCCTTGAGGCAGACCTTTCCAAACCAATCTAGGAGGAGAATCGGAATTGAGCACACGAAAAATAACTGAGCGGCCCATGAAAAGATTGCAGATGAAATTAATCATCCTCGGCGGTATACTCAGATTAAGCATTTTCTGCCTGAGCATGAGAAGATGAACGTTATCATAAGCAGCAGATATATCTAAAAAAACGTCAACGACGTTTTCATTCCGCGAAAGTCTAAGCGAATATCGGATGTAAGAATGCTCAAATTACCTAGTGTGCTCATACACGTCGAAACCCAAACTGAGAATTGGTAAGGAGACCTTTGTTTTTCAAAATCCAATCCAGCCTGTTTTTAACGAGGATTTCCATAATTTTACATAGAGCAGAAGAGAGGGTAATAAGTCTATAGGATGATGCTGAGTTAGGATTTTTGCCCGGTTTAAGGATTGGAATAATAATATGTGATTTCCAACTGTCAGGAAGGGGGCCATCAATAAATATGGTATTTATAATATCTAAAAACAATAATTTAACAGAATGAGAAGATTTACTTATAAATGAACACGGAATACCATCGATGCCAGGCGAAGAATCTCTGAGGTTTAAGAGAGCACAATGTAATTCAGCTGGAGAGAACGGTTCATTCATCTTGTCACCAGGGCAAGATAGAAGGAGAGAAGGAAAGAGATCCCCGAAAGGGACGAAATCAGGGGCAAAACTATTCATAAAATCCGCCAACCAAAGATTGTAATCATTTGAAGGGATGTTGGAGGAATTCGACTGGGACTTACGATAAATTCTCATTTTTTTCCAAACTAGGGAAGGAGGAGAACGAGATGAAAGGGAGCTACAAAAATTTGACCAACCTTGAAACTTCTTTTTAGCTGAAAGTCTTTTACAGCGAGCGGAAGTTTTCTTAAAGTTTAAAAAAAATTTGCATAATAAGATTTGATGCATAATCGACTTCCGCTGTGTTTCGTGCATAGACAGCATCTGTGCAGTCGAAATCCTACCACGGAGGAGAAGAGAGTTTACCTGAGGCTGAGTTTTTAATAGGAATAGATAGATTGGCGGCAGATCTGATAGCCAGTAGAAAATCATCATAAATGGAGAAAATATTACTATTACATGGGGATTGAATTGATCTAATTTTTAAATCTAAAATAAAACTATGTTTTTCCCAGTCTGCTTTTGGCAATCTGTATTTCAGAAGGGGAGAGTAGCTCGGGCTAGGAGGAAGAAAGCAGTGCCATAAAGTAAGTATGGGGAAATGGCCATACGAAAGGGAGAGAGGCGACCATGATAAGGAAGGGCATAAATTGGGAGATGCAAGTGTGAGGTCAACTGGGCTTACATTTTGAGAGGGCGAAACCCGCCTACTTGATGCACCGTCATTGCCCCACAGAGTGTGATGGCAGTTGAAATCCCCCATAATAAACAGAGGAAGTGGAATAGTTATTAAAATTCTGCTGGTTGATGAACATTAATATGAGAGGGGGAACTTTGAGAGGCAGCAATTTCAACAAAAGATTTACGTATTGGCCGGAATCTTAAGAAAGCCTCTGAAAACGAAATATTTTCTTCTGACATTACCATTGTAATTGATTTTTGCCGAGAATGTTCGGGGCAGTTGGGGAAAGTAGCCATATGACAACCTGAGCAAAACAGACAAGTAGTATGACTATCAGGAACTGAACAGGTGTTGCCTCTGTGTGGCTGGGCACAACGATAACATGTAGGCTGGGATCGGCACTGTGAAGCAATATGTCCAAAACGGCAACATTGACGGCACTGAATAGTAGGGAGGAGAAAAAGGGAAACCGGGAGGGAGGTATGACAACAAAAAACTTTATCAGGGAGAGAATCGCCTCTGAAAGTTAAAACAACTGTAATAGAAGGGGCCCACTCGGTGGCACCGTTTTTGATTACTTTTTTATTAAGACGGCGGGCTTTAACAACTTTTCCACAGTGGTCAGGGTAATGCAACCCCGATATGAACTCCCCGATATGAACTCGTCCATAGACCAGTCCGTGGGAATGTTTCTGACAACACCCATACGGGATATATGGTATTTTGGGATTGATGCAATTAATTTGTTTTCAGAAATTAACTGGGACTTAAGTAAATTGTTGGCTGATTCAGCAGAGCTGAACAGCACGGAGATCTCACCCCGACCAGCTGATTTAATGCTCCCCTGGACAATATTAGGGACATTTCCTTGAAATAGAATTTTAGCCAACTTAAGGGGCTGCATGACGTAATCTAATTCACTCGAAATATGGATTAAAAAAGGGCCTTTATCTAAATCAGAATAAAAAGAAATGTAATTGAAGTCGGGACATGTATAACAAACAATCTTGACAAAGCGGGCGAGGTGTTCTTTTTTGGAATTATGGTACCAGAATCTATATTAAGACGTTTAGAAGCTTTCTTAGCTAGAGTGTTAGTGGATATGGAGGGTACAACCGCAGGGCTAAACCCTCCACCCCCATCAGGAGGCTCATCCTCACCGACCTTCATAAGAAAACGGGGGGGGGGGGGGGCAAACAAAAAAGTAACAAAGGATTGAAACGAAGTAACTACAGAAAAATAAAAAAGATGACTTACCACATGAAGCGAATTAAACACGAAGAGAAAAAAAGTAAGGAGGGTAGAAAATAAAAACGATAACTTTACCGAGACCGACAAAAACGCGTCAACGACCAAAGACAACCTCGGGCCGAATCGTATGTTAACCTTTTCTCCTGTAGTTACTGTGAAACTACATAGGATTTGGTTTGATCACAAGCTATTGGCAAAGCGCATTGAATTAGTTTACTAAGAAGTATTTAAACTTGCACCAATTGTGCAGACATTATAGAGCATTAAGTCAGTATGGTATACCACAATATTACTTAAAGGCTATATGGTACAATGAGTAACATTGGACACCTTCACATTGTCAAGGAAGTATTTATAATTTTTAGGACTGACATACATATATTATAGTATTCAAGGCAGTGTGATTAGTCACCACAATACTAAATAATCATATTAAAGCTGCTTTCATCATCAGAGATTACCTTTGATTATGATTGCTTTAGACTTTTTCCACATGCCAAAGTCGCATCTTCTTGCCCAATCTGTTCATCGCCTTATGGCCTTCCATAATAGGTAATCTGATGTCCTCTGACTTCTGAATTTCTCACATTTATGTTTGGAATTATGCCACCCAATGTGATGGTCAACCAACATTGCACACTCCAAAATGCCCCATGCTATATTATATGAATGTAGTCAATGTTTCGACTTAACACGTCATTGTCTATTAAAGTACTATTACACTACGGGACATAGTGAGACTTAACATCTTATGCCTCAGGATGACGAGAACAGTGGAATGCCACACAGTACTTTGTCACTCAAGGTGCTGGATGTTGTTGCTACTGTTTATGGGTGGCCGTATCGCTTACCATCACGCGAACGGCATGCTCGTCTCGTCATTCAATGTCATAAAAAAAAGAACAGTCACCCGAGGAACAAGTTTGGAGTTGATATCTTCTGATTGGTGTGCAGTCTCACTCCTACACTCCTGGCATTCTTTCCTGTTTTGTTTGAAGCAGTCTTCCAACGGCATATGATGAAACCAATGCCTATTCCAAGCTGGAGGTAGCTTTACTAGGAAGTTTTTATAGCTGAATTAAGTATTGCATTGTCACCCTTCTATGGCCATAATAGTTTCGATTTACAAATTTAAGCGTACCTGTACGTATTACAACAGCTTAAAAAAAATTCTAGGCATTGAGGATTTTGTCCATATCCTAGTACTTCATCATATTTGCTGAATGCTCTCTTATTGAACTGACTTTTATTTTTGTTGTTGCCCATGCCGTATAAATTGTGTAGTAAAGTAATAGAAAAACGCTTTTTAGTCAATATTGCAGTCTGACGTTACTTCCCGAACTCAGTTAAAGCCACAGTCAGGACCTCTTTACTCCGTGGTCAGGACTGCAAATATTTTATATTATGTGTATTGCATTTGCGTTGTAACTATTTCTGGGTTGTTAATATTTTGTTATAAAAAGAATTGTAATTTGTACAAGTATCATATATCCATTAGTTAATATCCAACTTGTATGTTGAGGCGGTGACCAGCGGACTGTACATTGTTCAAATCGTTCCCAATTCCCATACACTGGTGCGTACTGAAGTAAACCGATCATTCTATTTATGTTCATTAGGTTGCTGGAGGGGCAATAAGGCTTCAACTGGTTAACGACAACTGGACAGAGTTGAAAGGAGAAATCGCTGGTCCCGCGGACACTCCGTATGAAGGCGGCACTTTCGTGCTTGAAATCAAAGTACCCGAAACTTATCCCTTCAATCCACCCAAGGTAAAGATTTTGTGTACTGTTCACTCACAATACATAATACATATTATACTGTGTTCGATTAATATTAATATGTTGAGTTATTGTAGTTTGACCATTGATAGTTTGACGTAATCCTACTAATATTATAAAGGCGAAAGTTTGTAAGTATGTATGGATGTCTGGATGTATGGATATTTGTTACTCTTTCACGCAAAAACTACTGAACGGATTTCGATGAAATTTGGCACACGGGTAGATTGTGTCTTGGATTAACACATAAGCTACATTTTATCCCGGGAAAAAAAACGGGACTTTTATCCCGGAAAAACTTATTAACGCGGGCGGAGCCTAGGGCAAAATCTAGTGATGTAATATTTTCAACCTAATCTTCGTGCATCAATTGTTTAGTAGATTCCACCTCGAACTGAGAGATCATAAGCTGATTATTAGCATAAACCTTTCTTTTAACCTTCTGAGCAGTAGGTCGAACGTCATATAAAATCACGTGACATGTGTTCAATGTATATTTGTTAAAGCAATTACAGTTTTAAAACAAATTTACATGTACGTTGTAAGCGGATCGCTGAGACAATGTTTTGCGGCTGCGCGTCGTGGAATATCATTCTGCAGTGCGCACCAAGTCAAGGGTTTTAGTCTTAGTAGTCGGCGCACCCATTGCTCCGCCGCATTGCGATTGCCTTGTTCTTATCTGTGGTGCTGCAGCGCGTCCTGGAGTGTCATCCCGCAGTGTGCACCAAGTCAAGGGTTTTAGTGTCAGTAGTTAGTGCCATCCGCTGCTCCGCACCGCGCCCGTGTTGCCTCAGGATGAATGGCCGTGTGGCCTCGTGAAATCAGGATATTGTATATTTTTAAAATATTGTTAAATAAAATATCTATAAAAAAATTACCTAATGCTCAGCGGATCTGGCAAGTTATGATTGTAATCTTGAAGACCTGTCACTTGATTTTATGTAAGTAGAGTGAATGTTGATAAAGAAATCGTTAAATTTTCACAACTTAGTATAAGTACCTTGAAAATATAGATAACTATTATTGTTTTAATATTCAATAAGCCTCTAGGTTACCAAGAAACTTAAAGCTTATGCAGATCATTTATTCGTGGGCCCAATTATTATAAATTGAAATTATATTTAAAGTTACTTAATTTACTGCCTGATTGAGAATGAACAGTGTAAAGTTTATAATAATCTACTGACATTTTTAATTGTCTACAATATTGTTTAATTACAAACCTCTCATCTTTAATTATATTGGATAAGCATTATTGAGACATTTGAACTTGGGTATCTTAAGAACTATACAATTTTATAAGAATTTTGACCTATTGCTTAGCATAATATACAATGTCTTAATACTTGTCAATACTTTATTGCTACGGCTTTGTACATTTTGTTATCTGACGCATTTTGTTTCTCACCAGATACGGTTTGTTACCAAGATTTGGCACCCGAACGTATCGTCAGTGACAGGCGCAATTTGCTTAGACATTCTAAAAGACCAATGGGCGGCCGCGTTGACTCTGCGCACGGTGTTGCTATCGCTGCAAGCGCTGCTGTCCGCCGCCGAGCCCAACGATCCCCAGGACGCAGTGGTCGCCAAACAGTTCAGAGAAAACCCACACTTATTCAACCTGACCGCGCGGCATTGGACCAACGTGTACGCGGGTGGCCCTAACGCAATATGGGAGTTCAATCAGAAGGTGCAACGTCTACTGGACATGGGCATCGACGAGCATCAGGCGAGGGTAGCGCTCTCCACATACGACTGGGAACTAGAGCGCGCCACCGAGCAGCTCTTTAGTTAGTTTAATCGTTGTAACTTATCGTATTTAGTATTATGCAAATGGTTAAAATCATTTTAAGCTCGAACTACGATTGCTTATAACTAACAGCAATTTGTATTCAATGTGATTATCATAAACTTTGTTTATGTTCCGTAATTTGGAAGATTTATTTTATAATTTTAACATGATACGTTAGGAACTGTGACTGCACTAGGTAAATCTGTGACGATGTAACGTGTCAACACGCGTCACAGTCCATCCAATGTCCGCTGGATGAGTGGTGATTGGTGACCGCGAGGCGGAAGTGACGCGGGTGGCGGGCATCGCCGGGCGCCTGCACTATATAATTGGTCCACATACGGGCGAAAGCTACCGAGACCGATTTAATTTTTAATTCCATATTATGTGCATTTTAATTAATCACGTCTTATTTGAAGTCAGAGATAATACATAATATTTTTATACGTTAAGTTTCTTTTAAGATATGGAAATAAAATTGGGTATATAGTAATTTATAATTATGTAATGTAAATCAATGCGTTCAAGCAGTTTTACCTATTTTAACCAATTGTAATTTGTAAATGTAAAAATTAAATTAAAATGATTTTAAATTGTTTTAAAACTTTTATAAATAACGACAATAACCTCGAGGAGTTGCAAAGCAGAGGTCTGTGGGCACAATGGAGATTTATTTAAAGCTAATCGAGTTCCACGATGCATTTTTTGAGGAACGCGCGCGGAAATTGTTTTGTAATATTAATATATTTTAAATGTATGATAACGATGTCATGATATATTACAAGTGAAACGCCAAATAGACGTCACGGCTTCGACAACTTTTATAAACAGTTGTTCATATAATAAAAGTTAATGAAAGACGTCGTAATTGTGTATGAAAATATTGACAAAGCTTCCATTCTGACGATCCTTTTGACGTTACTTATAATTCATCAGTGACGACCATGGAATAATTATGACTTACTACGAACATGGTGACGACCGAAGCTCTAAGTTGCTATAGGGATACAATGTGACAAGTTCTCGCTCTTCATTTGCGTCTGTATTCTATATATTTTCCAACCTCTTACTGCGTTACTGTCTATTATTTGAGATTCATATCGAGGTCTTGACGTTAGTATACAATTATTTTTTTATAATATTTTCTCCTTAGAATATTCCACTTCTAGATAGATGTTTTTGTATAGTTAGTATGAGTGTGGGAGCGGGTAAGACTCTGATAATATTTGTATCTATATTGAAAATTAAACATTGTCGTAAATTCTATATTGTTTGTGTTTTTTTTTATTCCAGTGTTTCCTTTATAGTAAGCATGGATTTACAAATCACTAGTGTCCCTAACACGCTTCTTACTGCCTTTCCACTATGGTCTCACAGTGTCAACAAGCCAAAAGGCCCGTCTGATATTTATAGCGTAGCTCGCAGAATACAGATTTTGAGGCTTAGTGTTAAACTATGGAAATAAAAAGATGAATAGTATATCGACGGTCCCATAGAACAAAGTCGTATATGCAAAATGTTAGCTTTTCAGTAGAGCGCTTTGAAAGTCTAAATTGTGAAAATCACAAGTTATACATGAAGGAAATATTATCTAGTAGGGTTCAGAAACAACTTTTTTTTTTTTATACGGCCATCTTCGGCGCATTAGGGACGGCTACGGGCTTCCTCCGACTCACGTCTAAGTTGTCCGCAACCGCCCCTCAGAAACAACTTTGAACCTAATGTGTGAAAATAGCACTAATTCGCACATGCATACAAACTTACGACTTTCAAAGCGCTCTACTGAAAAGCTAACGTTTTGCATATACGACTTTGTTCTATGGGACCGTCGATATGTATCAAAATAATTTATGATAAGATCGGTTACTTAATTGCAAACATCTTAAGTTATACCTACTCTATTTTAGCTAATGGACAGGGGGTAAATTAAACATACGTACTTACCTACTTATTTCAATCGAAACATTGACTTGGTAAGATGAAAGATAATATTGAGCCGTAGATATCTTAGGACGGTATTAATAAATCAATCTCAAGTTGGAGTTACATCTCAAGTAGACGTAATGTATGAATAGTTCAATACATTATGTCTACTTGAGATGTAACTCAAACTTGAGATTGATTTAAATACCGCCTTTATGTAGTTAGGCAGCCGTAGATATCTGAGGCATTTACGCAGCAGGGATGAGAATGTTGAGATGGATGTGTGGAGTGACGAGAATGGATAAAGTTAGGAATGAGTATATTAGAGGGAGTTTGAAAGTGGCACCAGTGACAGAAAAGTTTTAAGAAAATCGTCTGTCTTGGTATGGACATGTGAGGAGAAGGGATGAAAGGCATGTAATCCAACGAGTGATGAATTTGAGTGTTGATGGATTGCGAGGACGAGGACGACCAAGGAAAAGGTGGATGGGTTGTGTAAGAGATGATATGAAAGAAAAGGGCGTGAATGACTTGATGACGAAAGATAGAGGAGAATGGAAGAGAAAAACATGTTGCGCCGACACCAAGTAATTTGGGACCAGGGCAGGAAGATGATGAGATATCATAGGTACTTCTAATATTGTAAATGCGAAGGTTCGTGAAAATGTATGTTTGATAGACGTATACTCGTAAACAGCTGAACGGATTTAGATGACATTTTGCACACACATAGACCATGTTCTGGACTATCACATATGCTCTTTTTAATGTAGCAAATATATTTCGTAACTCTCCCTATTCTATTTGATTAACTTCGTTGCTGGTTAAGACTAATTAGTGCTCCCAGAGACTCGCCGAGCTTCACCGCTCGATGGCATAAAATGCGTGCCACTGTCGATACTGGCTTGCAGGAGTTGCAGTGGTGGGTGCGAGGGCGGGATAGTCTCCTATGCTCTTTAATCCTCGCGACTAGCTGCCGCAGAAAATAATTGGATTTTTTAATCGGATTTCTTAATAGATGCCGCTGGCCTCGCGTTGTACCGATGGCGCTATGAATTAGTAGGTAGTTAGAAATGTATTGGATGCTGATTAGGATAATAACTAGGTTTTTAATTCTGAAGAGAGACGGCAAAGATTATTGATTTTGAAATCAACATATATCTTACCTAGTCCCAAATACTCTGAGTATCTAGCAAATCAAAAATCTAAGAAAATACTGAGGGTAAAGGCATTTTGCAGTTAGAATTTACATGGGAATAGCCCCATGTAAATTCCAACTGCAAAAGGTCCTTATAGGCTCTTATTAGATAGCTACAAGACGTTAAACCCATATTTCACAATGAATATATTTGATTAGTGTATTATTAATCAAATATGAATATATTAATATAGAAGTAATTTTTAAGTTGTTTAGATCAACGATTTTAGCAGTACTTATACTGCTGCTTGTGTATCACCCTCTCTTAATTTAACTTGAAACGCTTTATTAGAGGAATCACCAGCTTTTTATTTTGTGTCCAAAGTTAGTTTGATTCTTAGCCATGGCCCATGACTTCCCCATCTATATATTTACCACTATGTTTGTCGAGATTTATGGATACTAGAGGCGCCATCTATGCACGGAACGCTGTACTACGTGGATAAGCGGTTAACGGCGCGCAAGCCTTCGAAGCTGTTACATAGAACCTGTGCGAGGAGCTGCGCCCGCGCCGCCGCCGCGCCGCGCCGCGCCATTTATCACGCATGAACAAACATCGAGTGGCTTGAACAACAGGCCGAGCGAGGTATCATTCATCAGTCACAGTTGACGCTACTCTGTGGACGGTGCTCTCGCGCGCCCCTCCTATGCTACAACACAATTCGGGGAAGGCAGAGTGCACAACACATCACCAGAATGTGACAATATAAGTGCACCATTTAGTTAATAACTTCCCTTCGCCTTCCCTAGTAGCTAACGTCAACAAACTTTTTATTACTTTCTAAAACGTATTTAATTTTCCGCGTGTGTCTCGTACCAAGCTCGCGCCAACAAAACGTGTGTGTGTATACATAAATATTAAATTTATAGTGAGTTAAGCCGTACCAGACATGACTATATCGTACGCCGGCGAAGTACCAAACGGCAGCAGTTTTGGTTGTTTTTGGCGGATCCTATGCAAGTAAGTCGCAAACAGTAGAGCGAGAGGCTTTGACCGCGCCGTGTGGGCGCCCAGTGGCACTGCGGAGTGCGGGCACTCGTCTCGAGCGCCAGCGGTCCGAGTCTGCCGCGGCGCCAGCGGCGCGGATTCGTCCCAAACAGCTGTTCGTTGCGATTTCTGTTCGCCATCCGCCCTCACTCCTGTGTGATGAAATCGCACGCTAATTGGTCGTAACAACACAATATGCACAACAATAGGACATTTTTGTCATCTCACCATTATCATTCCCACTCGGAAGTCACATAATATGAAAATATTTTGTGTTTACGACAAATGTTTATCGAAAGTTTGTTATTAAGTGTGATCGAGGCGGGCGAGGATCTCGTCGTAAGAGACGACCTTGATTGCAGCGAGGTGATGAATGCTTGCCGCTCGGAGCTAACTGGTACCGAGACCGACTCAATGCCTGGCTAGCGAGTAGCGACTCGCTTAGCCCTGACAACGAAAGGTGGCGAAAGTGACCATGACGCATAACCCGATCAATAATAAACTTAATACATTGCTTGTCGCGAAATATTTGGTTTCTTTCATTATATTATAATTTATAAATGTATTATCAATGATTGAGAGAGTTTATTGGTGTATAATGTGTGGTAATTCCTATTACACCATTAGCGAGTTGAAACTGAGAGCTACGTGCCCAACTAGGCTTTGTTAAGCAGAGATCAATAAAACGCAGTGATTTACTAATACCGATGGATGTAATTTATATGTGCGTTTATGAACTGACCTTTACGCAATAACTTCACAATAATATGTAAGTATAGTACGCAGAATATAATAAGTACCTAGTTAACGTATCAAACGAGCATAGTAAACCGGGCATCTACCTAATGTATTGTGTAGGTACCGCTATATTGGTACGAACTACTTCTATTTATTTTATTTTTCAAACGGATAACTGAACGGTAAAAGCCGTAAGTCACAATGAAAACAATTTTGCGACCTCATGTGTACTAAATAACAAATTAGCCTGAGTCAACCAGTTATTGTCCGTTACGGTATATTTTTCATGAAATAGTCCAGACTGTGTAACATAAATAACCAATAAATGGTACACATTTTACCGTAGAGACATAGATAGGTACAGCAATAGAGCCCAAAAAGACACTAAGTCTTTTTTATGAAGTTGCATTGAAAATATTAAATAACTTTTATTATAGATACGGCACTCATCTTGAATCTATAAGCAGCTGTGGGTATGAGTTATGCTTATAAAAAATTTGGGCCTCTAAAACCATAATAATTCATCACTCATGTTTTTAAATTAAAATATTACCATAAAAATAAGGCTTATTTTCATAAAGTTGTGTCTTGGCTACAAAAACTCATTAATTTATATATATTAATATAAATCATAAGTAATGATTTGATTTATCTGTTAATTATAATATGTTTTATTTTTATATAACGTATGCAATGACTCACGGACTACTGATTCATGTATTTATTTGTTATTTAACTGTATGTAAAAACAAACGTAATCCCAGCCAGTTTCGGCCACGGCGGCCAATCTCTACGGAGATCGGCCAGGTACACAGGAGATATTATGGTGCACAAGTGTGTGCGCAATACACAGGTGCACTCGCTATTCCTTCACTCTCATAGTCCGGTTAGATGGCAATCCGACATGACTGGAGAGAGATAAGGTGCACAACCAACGGCTTTACGTGCTTTCCGAGGCACGGGAGTATTTATTACACCGCCATCCTGACCCGAGTTAATAATAATAATAATACCAGCCCTGTATTATATACTGCTCACTGCTGAGCACGGGCCTCCTCTACTACTGAGAGGGTTTAAGACCTTAGTCCACCACGCTGGCCTGGTGCGGGTTGGCAGACTTCACACACCCTCGAAATTCTTATGCAGAATTCTTAGGTATGTAGGTTTCTTCACGATGTTTTCCTTCATCGTTAAAGTGAACGATAATTGATAATACACAGCCGACTTGCGACTGAGTAATTTTCAAGATGGAAAAACCCAGTTACAATGTCTTTGGCTCGACTAGGGATTCGAACCCAGGACCTCAGCGCGCAAATCGTAATCTTACGCGTACGCAATACAACTACGCCACCGAGGCTGTCATAACTAACTGTATGTATATAGTTAGAGAACAATAAAAATGTATGCTTAATAAATAAACTTTACAAGAATATCACGTTTTAATGATAAGACGCAGGTCGAAGCGCTTACCAATGTAATTCTTCGAATCAGGTACATGTAATGGGTAACATAATATATTACCTTACAAAAATCAAATGGCTGCTTGATGATTTATTGATAAGATCTATTTCTGTTTAGTTTATTTTATAAACGGATAACTGAACGGTAAACCGAAAGGGACGCGACGTGAAAGGAACTTACAAACTATATACCTGAGTTACTTATCTAAACCCACAGCCACACTAATGTGTTCCCAGATCACCAACATACTTATACTTGTGCTGCTCACATAACTGTTGATAGGCACTAGCTTGTGGTGCTCCCAGATATGATTTCAATGATGAGGTTTGGGTTGTACGTAAAGGCTACTCTAGTCAATCATTAGTGCTTCATAACATACAGGCATTTCAAATGAATAAGTACTGTAACGTATTTAAAATCTGAATTCCGAACGCTTTCCGAACGAATCGCCCTCGCGAGTCAATCAAATCCGCTTCCTGCTCGAGTCATGCGTCACGCGGAGCTTTTAGAAAACAGGTCGTCATAGGCGTAGCAATAAAATCTGTACGTTGAAAAGTAGATTTTTAAAATCCAAAAATTATGAGACTTCGTTTTATGTTAACAGGGAAAGCCCTTTTTGGCGTATTTTTTGGCCGCACCTACATACCCGGATTAAGAATGTCGGGGGCCCTAGGCATTGGCCCCTTACGGCCCCATTTCCCTTTCCTGACTTCCATAAATAATTTTCTACCACAACCTAATTAACTGACTCCAAAAAATAAGGACTTTAGGATTCCGTACCTCGAAAGGAAAAAACGGAACCCTTATAGGTTCACTTTGTTGTCCGTTCGTCCGTCTGACAAGACCATGTTTCTCAGGAAAGCGTAGAAGTATTAAGCTGAAATTTATATCAAATACTCAGATCTACTGCCCTTGGACCCGTGAAAAAATCAAACTTCTAAGCCAATGCAATCAAAATATACAGCCGCTTATGCCGCAAATTTTCGAAACTCGCAAGGGAATCAAATCTTACACGGTACTTCCCGTGAACTCAGAATCTTAAAATTTGGTACGAAGCAACGTCTTATAGCACAGATAAAAGAAAAATTGGGAAAAGCGTAAATTTTACGGAACCCTCGGTGCGCGAATCCGCCTCGCACATGGCCGGTTTTTTTTTTAATAACTTGCAAATGTTCCAAAATGTATGGAAAGATAAATAAAAGCAACAATATTGTTATCGAGTGACGGGTTTATTAAATACGAATAGTTAAATATATTTCTTTATTGCTTTAGGCTAATCGTAGAAAAGGTCTCGGCACGGCCATGCAGTTCGGTCACAAAACAGTTTCAATATCCGTCACATCCAGCCACAGTCTGCCACACATCTGATCTACAAATCACGACCCAGGTCTTCTGGTTACTGTATCCGATTCGAGACCTTAATATCAAACCTCATAACCATTGCAAGTTCGATTCAGCCACAGAATCGCGATTGAGGATCTTATCGTCTCGTGATACGGTTCGCGATCACAATGTAGTAGCGTAATAGAATAGTTTTTGTAGGGTAGTTTCCTATGTTTTATTTTGTACATAATTTTATATGTTACAGAAAATAATACGAAAAAGAAATTCTTCTGTTAAATCAGCAATCAGCTCAGCAAATTCATTGAAAAATAAAGCAGGTATTCATATTTCAAATATTGTCGTGAGCAAAAGTGTGGTCGTGGTGCGCATATCGCGCTATCTCTTTCGTACGCTCGCAGCGTTACGGTCGGGGCACCCCGTGACGTAACAGTCTGATATCACTGTTAATTTGAAAATTACCCATTCCACCAAATTTAAAACCTTTCTAACTTACCTACTTATTATTGCGCCAAAGTTGAAAATTATTGAAATTAGGCATCGACTCCAAATATACGTATATACTAAGCGAATATAATTTTTTTTATTTTTCGTTTGCAGTGGTTTTGAAGTCGGTTTATTTTTTGTTAAATTTTTTTTATTTTCTTGAATTGTAATATATTAGTAGGACCTACTTTAAAGAACAATGAATGAATGAATCCTATTGAATTTGAAAGGTTTTAAGAAAATAAGGTAGGGCCACAGTTAAACACCGCGAGAGTAGGTAGGTATCTACAATGATGTAGATATTTAACCTCATTGGGAATCTATCGCTTCGTGCCTACATGAGATAAATGACTTATCAATCTCTACCAAAACTGGGGTTCCTTGTCCCCTTATTATAACGAAGCTTTTCTGTTAAATACTCCCCGAATATTCTCAGCCGTATTATAAAGCGTTCTGAGGATTACTCAGTACGATAAATTAAAACGTAGTCTCGTAAAATACATTAATTTCCAAAAAATAAATAAATACTTATACCAGTCAAGTACTAAAACTGTAAATGAGACGTTAAATAGTTTAGCCGTGTAGTCATTAAACACCTTTCAGTGCGTACGCATTTGTGACACTAGTCGATCAATAATATATTTTTAAATTAAAATAATTAAATTATATCACCACTTCCTGTTTTTATAAAATGTTTAAGTACTTGTCTACCTGTCACGACATAAAATTGTAAACGAGTTACGTTTTCAAGGTCCTAATTACTTTCACCAAGAACCAAGTACTTACACAGATGCTTTGTTTGTACTGATGGTAGGTCTCTCATATGTAAGAGTCCGTCTGGATGTGTACCACCGCAATGTCTATTTCTACCGCCAAGCAGTAGTGGTGTCTATGCACTGTTGTCTTTCAGTTTCAAGGATATTGTAGTCAGTGTAACTACTAGACATAATGAGACTTAACATTTTTTGTCTCAGGATGACGCCAGTGGAATGCCACACAGTACTTAGTAAGTGAAGGTGCTGGATGGTGTTGCTACTGTTTATGGGTGGTCGTATCGCTTACCATCAGGCGAACGGCATGCTCGTCTCGTCATTCAATGCAATAAAAAAAACATCGTTTGACAATATTGTAGTATTCACTATTCACTTAACACAAATGTTCAATTTTATAAGCATAGCTTACTATTTGAATGTCATTTTGTAAAAATATATGCTACTATTTATGCTGTTGGTACGCTAAATAATGAGAAATAAAACATAACAGCGATATAATTAGGTTTTCACTACCTTAGCAGAAGACTAAGTATATAATTATTCATTATTAAATGGAAATCTTGGTTTGTTTTTGTAATTTCGTAACCTATTGCTCATTTTCAAGTTGGTAATTAATTAGGAAAGAGACAAAAAACCCGTTCCAACGACGGACCGGCCCGAAGACTGAACCAAGAAGCGCCCGATTCACTATAGAATTATACTTATGACCTAATCGATTTAAATAAATAAATGCGGCTCCTTCCAGGCACTTATAAAATGTACTAAATAAAAGAATTACACGTCAGCCAACAAGTTATCAAAACTTAAAAACATACACGAATTGAGAACATCCTCTTTTTTTGGAAGTCGGTCAAAAATATTGTAGTACTATATATTTTTATTATTTTAAAACATGCAATAATAAAGTTGAAAATTTACATGGAAATTGATGTTATACAGTATGGGTCGACTTTTCAACAGGATACACAGACATGCTTGACATTTTATAAATATTTTCATATAAAGGTAGGTAGGTAATTATTACGAAAATGTGTCGCATTCTTCAAAATTATTGTTGATGTTTTAAATCGCCATGGTATTTTAAGTAATATTTGTGTATATACCTACCTATTTGCAATAGCTATTAAAGGGTCTCTTAAAGAAAAAACTCCAGAAAGAAGTTTTGAGGAAAAAATAAAACCACTCATTTTAGTTTATAGATAAATTCACTGCCGAGTCGAATGGCCGCAGGTCAAACCCAAAAGCACACACCCTGAATTTTCTAAAAAGTTATATGTGTATTCTTTGTGAATTATCGTTCGTTTTAACGGTGAGGGGAAAACATCGTGAGGAAACCTGCTTACGTGAGAAGTTCTCTGAATTTCGAAGGCATGTAAGTCTGCCAACCCGCACTAGTCGAGCGTGGCACGTCCTCAGCAGGGGGCAGTATATAATACAGGGCTGTTATGCTATGTAGTAGGTAAAACAGAAATAATAACTGGCATTAGCAGTCAATGTACAACCACGTTCTTGATTTCACTAGCACATAATGTAAATACAGGCCGTATAAATAAGATTCAGGGTTCTGTGTAATATCACAAAATACTAAATACTACAACGTAGTAATATACTTACATAATATTATTTTAATCGTACAGACATGCAGTGTATACTTTCACAACACCCGCATGTCGCTATTCGAGTACTGTGTGGAATCAATACAGTGTTTTGCGTAAATATGAGACTATCGCTGAAACCTTGATTCAAGAAAGGCTAAGCGCCTTCAACTATGAGCCTTTAAGCATAAGCATTTCGTTATTGCAACTTAACGCTGTTACCCGAGAAAGATGGGAACATTCGACCCATCATAGTAAGACCGAGTCCCTATCTATCTCTACGTAATCCTGAGATAACAGTACACCAAATTTCAAAACTATCATATTTGTGTAAGCGGTAAATAAGCTGATTATCTTGATACGCATGAACAGATCTTTCCAAATTATAGCTAAGAACCATCTCTATCACATCAACTTTCAGACAAAATGACCGCATCGAAATCGGTCCATTCGTTTCGGATCTACGATGCGAAAGACAGCCATACAGATACACAGATACAGCCTTCTTTTTCCGTCGGGGGTTAAAATAGGTCTTGACAAACAGACGGACAACAAAGTGATCCAATGAGGTTTCCTTTTTTCCTTTTGAGCTACGTAACCCTAAAAAAGTAGAACTTATTGTAGCTCACTAGCAAATATGGAAATTGCACACACGTCCTCTTAAGTCCTTAAGTCACAACTAAAAACACATTCTGTACATTCTAATGTACCTAATGTTGATTCTATTAGTAAATCTGCAAAACATATCATACTGAAAACAGATTTACCTTTGAGTATTTGGTTAATTAGTCTATAAAGCGCACATTACACGCTCACACAACCGGCATTCAATTATGATTGACGCGTGAATAATTAAAACAAAACGACATTACACAATCACTCAAAATCACCTTCAGTCATACCCAAGATTTTGCGGAGAACACACGTTTTCACTCGTTTTGGTAGGAATACTTGTAAAATAAAAGGGAATTGAGATTAAAAACGTGTAACAAGAAGGCGTTGGGTAAAATATTGACTGAAAAAGATAGTTTTATAGCCATACTTTTGTTTTACCCACCTTTTATAGCGGCCACGCCCGTTTGATTTTTTATCCGGAATAAAAGTTCAATATATTTTACAGAGATAAAGGTAGCCCATGTGTTATTCTATACTATAATCTATCTTTGTGCCAAATTTCATTCGATCTGGATGTTTAGCCGTTCTGGTGTGATTGAGAAAAAAAGCATCAAAGTTTTCCCATTTATTATATTAGTAGCTATAGATACATTTAGTCTGAAATACGAGATACAAAAGTATGACAACAATTTTTTTTATTATCTTATTGGATAAAATTATCTAATACGATAATAAAGAAAAAGTAGCCTATAGTACTGAAGAGTAATGTATCTTCCTATTAGTGAAAAAATGTACCAAATAAAACAAATCTTTCCTCTTTATAACATTAGTATAGACTAACTATTAAAGATTCGTGGTATACCACAACTCAGGGATTGTTTCAAAACTTAAAAAAAAAAAATCTGCGACTGTAGCATAAAGCATAATGTTAGTTCGGAGAAGGTAATTGGCCGCGCGGGTGCGCCAGCGCCTCTCCGACTTAACAGAATATGTTCAACTCCACCGCTGTCCGCGCGCTGACTGATGTTTGCCGGACGAAATGCCATTAGACGATCGCGCAAAAGTCATGATTGATGGTTGCGCGACGCGCATATCAAAAAGTTCAGATATTCGTCACTCAACCGTCAATCACCACATTAGACGATAGGTTATTCGTCACTCACGGACGTGAATGTGGTAAAACGGACAGCAAAACCTACTGTCTAATGGGTGCTTAAGACATTTACTTAAAAATCAACTGCTTAGACCAACAATCAACTGTTTTGCGGCGTCTAGAGGTTGTATCGTTGTCCGTTGACGCTAAAAATAGCACTTACCTACCTACTGGAATAGATGCTGTAAAAAATACAATTTTTTTACTGGTGGTAAGACTCTTATATATAAGAGTCCGTCTGGGTGGGTACCACCGCAATGTCTATTTCTACCGCCAAGCAGCAGCGTGCATGCACTGTTGTGTTTCGGTTTGAAGGGCATTGTAGCCAGTGTAACTACAGGACATAATGAGACTACCATCCAGCACCTTGAGTTCTTTGTAACTCAAGGTGCTGGATGGTATTTCTATAGATTATGGGTGGTCGTATTGCTTACCATCAGGCGAACGGCATGCACGTCTCGTCATTCCATGCCATAAAAAAATATTCTTGAAAGAAATGAGCTGATTTATGGTCAAACTAATTTATGGCTGATAGGGGAAGTTATATGGGTTCACCGTACAGTATAATATACAAAGTACTATACTATAAAATACCTATCTGATGAAAGTACCTTACAAGAAGTTTTAATGAACTAAATTCAAATTCATTATTTAAAATATCCAATGTCGATTGATGACGTTGCCACTATTAATATTCTCTGATAAAAATTAATGTTTATAAATTGTTAAATGATGTCAAAATGTAACTTTATCGAATACGGTATAGCGGAGACAACCTTTTAAATATTTAACCTATCACTTAAAGACCATGTATTGTGTACTAAAACTATTTTAGTATAGCCACCACAAGTTTTTTAAATACATGACTTACGTCACGTTATTGTTTACTCATGAATAGAAATCGAGCACTTTTAAAATTGTACTTTCATAAATAAAATTAGAGGAAGCTAATAATTATATGTGTTGGGTGCTTAATTTTTACGAAGAAGTTCGTGCTCATTGATCCAATTAAGATGTTTTAAATTATAAGGATAAATCCTTCACCAGCAGCGATGGGTGTTGCACCTGGCGATTGTTTTTATTGATTAAATATAAGTACAGTTTAAGAAGGTCGTATACGACTGATATTAGTAATTAGTAAGCGCTGTTTATGTTCACGACAAGGTTGCTCGAAGGCCGTCTTGACAAATTTTGACGGCTCCTAATTTTGTATTCCGAATGTAGGAAAACTATCGCAACGAGAGTTCGATTGTTTTCGCACTTGTTGATGATGTACTTATTGTATTTTCAATACTCATGTGACCGGCAGAATTAAGGTCATGAGTGAAGGAAAAAAATTGCAATTCCTTATTGGATACTCATTCATTGATTCGCGTGTCAAAATTAAAATTTCTCGTGTCGCTTCTGTCAGGCTGGCATTGGCACAATTTCACCACAAAACACTGACACAAATGTTCTCTGCTCCTAAAAGTATCGGATTGTGTCTTCGGCTCGCGACCATTCGCCAACTTATTAATTGTATAACCCTGATTCGAAAGTGGTATTAACTTTTGCTTATGACATTCCAAACATTATTAGAATACGTATAAAGAAAGTTTAGACGAAATCGGCTGAACTTCGAACGACATAAGCAAGATACTCCTTGCTAATGTTATGTCATGTAACTGCGCGCTCATGTCTCTAGCACAACTCTAAATTTTGAAACTTAGGCCCACTTATTACAGAATTTTACAATGTATACTTATCCAAGGACTGATTTCACTGCTTCCTGATAAATGCTACTCGTCACATAAATGTATAAGCCGATCAAATACAAAAGTCACACTGTAATCTTTGCTTCCAAATAAAAAAATTTATATAATGAGTACCTACTATCTACACTGGCTGTTTAATATGTTAACTGTCAAATAAAATGTACTTGACACCTGTGAAACTGGCCCTAAATTAGATTTTATTTTAACATCTACTCACTTTACATTGGCAAAATCATCGAATAGTGAACTAAAAAATGAAAAATAAATAATAGTTTATATAAACTAAAAAAAACGTTTTATAAAAATGGCACGATTATTTTTCATATTTACGAATGTACGATCGCAAGTCTAAAATCGATTGATCTAACATAATGATACTGATGTGTTTCATGAATTCCGATTCAGAATTTGCTAAATTATACTTAGTTTCTGTCAGAAGTAAAAACATGGACGTGAATACTCAATTTACATAGGATTTATGAAAGTATGAATCTATTATTATAAACATACCCATTGGAATGTTTAGAGCAAGAGATATTTAAAATAAAAACGACGCATTATTTTTTTAAATTCACATTTCCATAACATAGGACTTTCGTACGATCGCACCCGATTTACACATGGCAACCTTGCCTTCGATAGGTAGTTAAACATCACGGGTAAGGAATTCTTATCTATATATCTTAGTTTATAGAAACACTAACTGTTTGTTAACTGTTGGTAAAATATTAAGACCGGTTATAAGACAGTCCAGCTTAATTTCGGCGACCGAAGTAACCTACCTGCCGTTAGTCAAGCTGCTTCTCAGATATCAGTTACAATCAGGTCTAAGCAGTCAATGCAAGTCCAGGATAAAAACAAATTACCCACAAACTATCTCATGTAGAACTAGCAAGATAATTAAAATCTCAACCAAACCTGTATGTAAGTACACAAAATAAATAAGCCGCACTGGTTAATATGCAATCCGTATCTCATTTGATATAGAACTTTTAAAGGACTGTATAGCATTGAGGTTATGTTAGCTATCAAGAATTGGTTTGTCTTGATCTGGTTTTCATGCATTTGCACGTTTATAACGTGTGGCATGATCGTCAAGTAGATTAAGGCTACTTTTACATAGATAGTATTATATTTACTGTTACACGCAAGGCTGTTTTTAAACATGCCCCACCTCAAGTTACACGTCATCGCTCCTGACTTTGAAAATATATTTGTATTCTGAGATAATAGATATTTAAATTAGTAAACAATTATAATAAGACAAAACTCTTCTCAAGATTTCTATCAACTCGCTATTTCTAGCATTGTTCCGAGGCGCGCATTAAGGATTTGATACCTACATGCAATTATAAACTTTTTTAATTCGTTCTGACGTCAAACAAGTTTATTTTTTGCGACGCCCGTTTAGCTTTTTATAAACGTCACACTTGCGAAATTAGCTTTTTTTCAAAACAACGTTCGCCTTACTTAATAGCTATACCAAAATGTTATACAAAGGTTTTTAAAAAAATATCCAACAAGTAAATAATTCTTACACGTATGGAAACTTAACTATTGTAAAAGAGCTAAAGTAAATACCTGACATATTAGGCATTCCTTGTATTTATTTATAAATACAACTATTAGTACAAGTAGCGACTTGCGACCTTTTATTTGGATTTAAAGTGAATAATGACATCATTATTTATGACTTACTTTATCAAAGAATATCTAGACCCATTACAACATCAACATCTAAAATAACAAATCATTAGCATCAATTTGAATTTTAAGATAAATAATCACTTGAATTAAATTTTAATCACTTAGGTAGAGTCCACTACTAACTAGGCCATCGCTGCTTATCGAGACGAATGTCCAGAGGTTCAAAACCCAAGAGCACGTACCTCTAACTTTTCTAAAAGTTATGTTGGTGGTTGGTAAAATTATCCGTTGGTAGGTAATCAACTTTGTGGTCACAGTATTTAAAAAAAACTTTTAATATTGTTTCTTCTTCTTGCGTCGTTCTCCTCAGTTCTGAGGGTCGTGACCTCCTCTCACCAGCTTCCGCCATATGATGTTACGCCACCGATCCCGACTGTTGGCCAACTGTATGGCGTCGTATACAGTGGTGTCAAGTGTGGTCCGGATTTGATCGGTCCAGCGTATTGGGTTGCGTCCACGTGCTCTTTTGCCCTCTACTAAACTTAATATTGTTTAGAAACGGTCAAAAATTAAATACTGTCCAATTTTGTTCGTGGGCGAAGCGCAAATATATACAGATGTCGTACCAATTGCGTTAGATCATAATTACTTACACAATATATTCGTAAGCTTGAATGTTTTTTCACAGATGGAGAGGAAGCGTTTACAAGCTGGTCTGGCGCGAGTTACTAGCATATCTTACACTTTACTATACGATCAATTTATTGTATCGATTCGCGCTCACAGAGCAACAGCAAAGGTGAGTTGTTATTTGTATTGTTTTATTTTTATTTGATACTTACTGCCTCGGTGGCGTAGTTGTATTACAGTACGACTGCAATGCTGAGGTCTCGGGTTCGATCTCCGGGTCGGGCAAAGAGATATTGAGTTTTTCTATTCAGTATCACCCCGGAGTCTGGAATTTGTGCCCGATATGGCGATAGGCTCGCCCCCTATCACATCATGGGACGGAATGACGGCGAAAAGTGGGTGTACTAGTTGCGCCTCTGCCTACCCCTTAGGGGATAACAGGCGTGAGTGTATATGTATGTATGTATGTTTATTTGATACTAGCTGTGCCCAGTGTCCACAATCGTCGGTGTGTGTTTAGATATATCTCACTCCTCTCTCCATACACATTCCCGTAACACAGTACACGCGTGATGATTGTGGCACGTCTCTCCCTGTATCCCCCGTCCACCTGTCCCCAACTTACCCTATATGCCACACAGAATAAAGCTTATTATTTTTCAGTAATAATATTTTGAATCCAAAAACTAGTTAGTTTTAGCGTGATCTTCTAACGAACATTTGAACGGACAGACGAATATTTTCAAAGTTTTTGCTTTACGTTAGGTTACGTCTCCCTGGTATTATTTTCCAAAAATATTGAACTTAACTAATTAATCAAACATAAAATATCCAACAGGGTTTCAACTAAAAGCGTTATAAAAATAGTTATAGTTAGAAGTGAGCTACAAATATGTATATAAAATCACACGCATCACGGGTTATCCCCGAAGGAGTAAGCATTTTTCGTGATTTGTGTTCCGTGTCATGATTCAAGAGAGGGCGAGCCTATTGCCATATCAGGCAGTCGCATGCGCTAAACAAAACCACAATCAACGAGCACATTGACACTACTTTTGAACCACGATTTTGTTAAATATGGTCATAACTAAACGATTCTAAATAATTCATTGATGTATTAAAAACCTCTGTTGCTCACCCTTCCAAAGTTTAGCGATGGCTTGCTTCTGGCTAAGGAGGTATGAGACCAAACCATTTTACTTTAAACTTGACTTATACTGTTTGCTTACCTGTACAACCCTTTAAACATGTTGCAATGATTCAATCAAAAAAATATTATCCCTTTAGTCGGTGTTCTATTTGTAAAAATAATTTAAAGCTTCGAAAAATTCTTCATTAGCGTAGGTATAGTAATTAGTAAATTAATATTAATTTTGATCGTAACTAAGTCGTCTCAGGAGAGTATTTTGGAAAGGATGGACCGTGCGATAAATTTTCAGTAGGAATTAAAGAGTAAAATCACACTTCGATTCGTCATTGCGATGAGGTTATGATGTGGGAATTCTCAAAAAATGTTCGAGATGACGTCGGAAGGAAACCGTTGGTCTCATGTAAACATTTAAACAATATCTAACATGTGAACTCGAATGCATCCTAACACTTTCGTGCCAAGCGAAGAATTTTAACATTAGAATTGCGCAATTACTAAGTTAATTAATGCTAATGATGTATAAATTAATTCATAGCTAATGGATGCATTGGTAATGCTAAATCTCTCACTTGTGACGTCATTTCGCGGTAGTGGTGCCGGTGTCTGTGGACAATAACCTTACATTAATAAAGGGCTGTGCGCTCCAGTCCAGGTGTCAAATAAATATGGAGAAAAAGTGTAAGGGATATAACGTGTTTGCGCGGCCCAGTCATAGAAAATGCCTACATTACTGACGTGACGTACAGAAAGGAGGCAAGTATTGGCCAGACAGTCGAATTGATTTTTCTAAATTTTGAAATGTAATGCTCAGACAATTCCCTGAATCTATGAAGATAATTAATGTGTTTAGTTTTCATTAAGAGCATGGTATTTTCTATACTAGATTAAAAACGCTACCTGTTTCTTGCGGATCTAATAGCCCTGTCTCCCGTTGTTTACCGAAGTAAAAGTTTCACAACCCATTTTTCACAATATAACATACGTAAATCCAATATCGCCCAGAGGGTGTGGATGTGAGACAGACACGAGTTGGTTCGCTAACACTAACTTATACCTATAATTACTTCCATAGACGTGAATAACATATTTGCATCGATCCTACACAGTTATGGACAGGCGAGAGAAGAGATAAAGTTATTTATATAGGTACTTAAATAAAATAACCGGAATTTGAATCTCACAGACAGGAAAATCGTTTTAAAGGTTTTATTTATCTCACGTTAGTATCCAACCTAGCATTGGTACGAAATCAAGGGATTGTATTTCGGAGCTCCAAGGTCACACGAATTTCTCAAAACATACCAGAGTAATGTAATAATAACTCGCTTTTCCTGTTAATGTTTAAAGTAACAAACCAAAGGCAACCACAGACACGGAAACGTAAACATGGGGCTAGATCTTTTTAGTATGCTCAACTGAAATACATTTGCGAAATATACATAATAATTGTTATTTGAAATGAGAAAAGATTTCATTGGCAATGCAGAGCCAAACTCTACGTGCGATACAAAGTATTGTCGGAAACATAATCGGTAATAAAACAAAATTTATTTCCAGTTGTTTGATTATATATTGTTGTACCCACTTTAAGTTATAGCAGTAATGGTATATGGTAATGACTATTCTTATACTTATACCAAACTTAATATTTTATTTAACCTCGGACATTAAGCGCTGTGACTACGCCTCTATATTGGTATATATCAAGTTATGTATTCGGAAAAGTAAGTTTATGAGCTAAAATAGAAATATAGTCAGTTTACCAACTACCTCAACTGTTCGTTAAACGCTTCTATTTGTAAAAATGCTAAGATAAATAGTGAAACGCCTCGGCTTTTTAAACATATATTACTAGTTACTACCACTTGATTGTGGCTCTCCCTAGCGCCTCTGTAATAGCTATTGTGGTGCTGATTATGTCAATCACGACGGAATGGTTCAGAAAATCAAAAGCCGGTTAGGTTAGAGGTATTAGAATATACGACTGCCGAGCGAGCACTACGGCAAAAAATATACAATAATAAAATATAATAGCACTTTGTAAACTGAGTACGCTATGTTTCGTAAAATGAGAAACATTAATTTCCGACTATATTCGTGTTTATTGCAAGATGTACTAATTATAATCACTGCTCTAAAAAAAACATGATATTTTTGTTAATTCAAACGTGGTAAAAAATCGAAGTCCGATGTAAAACACTCGCACAATGTTACTGTAAGCTTGAAGCTACGTGATTTGGGAAAAACTTACTTTTTCGTGCATTGTTTTCACAAACCGTCGATTATTTCCGTAATGCATTAAAATTTACCAAGGTTATTTAATGCGCGGGCGCTTCTTAAACGCGGAAACATGTAAACATCTAAGTTTATAAGTACGTACCTGCATGTACATGCCTGTTTGAATTTCGTCAAGCTCTGTGTGCTCGTCTTCCGCCTCGCACGCTGTTATTAGATCACTATGCATTAACGTAACCACGGATAAAATCGCAACACTACTTTAATACATTAGGTACCTACTCGGTTATTACACAGATATTTATTCTGCTAACAAAGGTGAAAGTTTGTGATGCTTAAAGTTAGCTCAAGAACTGCAGGTTTTGGTTAAAATCTGGCACCTATAGACTACGTCGTGAATAGTCACGTCGAATCGCGCGATATTTAAAAAATTAAGTGTCGTATTTTCATAACAAGAAAAGATTCGAGTCATCGGAATCGCGAAAAAAAGCTACTTTGTAATATTATAATGTTAAATACCTGCACCTATTAATGAAGAACTTTACAAGGTGGACAAACCTTTCGGTCACAAGATATTTAACAACAATGCAAAAATTCCAAAACGGTTACAAACAACAAAAAATGTAAGTGCCTGTCCAAATGATGTACAAGTTTCTTATAAGACTCTACATAACATTGCATATTAACAACTTATTACATTTGCAAATGAATCACCTTCATATTATAGTTTTATCATTGTTTTAAATCAAAGAGTTCTAAGATTAAGTATACTGTTGAATGTCTGTGTTTTACATCCTTAGATCAGTAAACTGCATGGCATTTAATTTAATTTTATAGTCACGAAATATGTATTAAATACTGGTATGACTAAAAAGGACGTAGGTACGCAGTACCCAGAGCGCCTGCAACACAAAGGTTACCTTCTTACGTCGTTTTACCATTGCAAAGGTACGATATTCAATTTATGTGCACGTACGTTCTTAGAAATGAAAGTCACCGAATAATGTAAATAGTTGATTGAAATGTTATTTTTTTTTGGGGTTGGCGTGCATTTGTCAGAGGACACAATTTTATTTTTTACATATCAAGGGGGGGGGGGGGGTTAGTTAGTGAAGGTAAATCCAAGTTTGTGAAGTCGCAAATCTTACCTCGCGGCCGCCATCTTGGAAAAAGTGGTGCAGATGATTTTTAAATTTTATACTTTATCTGGCGAAAAACGAAAAAATACATTAACAATTTTGTTTTAACGAACTGAAGCACTAAACATATATTTGGTACCTATGTGTATTTCTGTGAGTGTCTCATATTGCTGCGGGTTTACCTCATAGCCCGCTTATTGTTTAATTGCTTGACTCATTGTGTAAAGTTCTGCCCACGCTTAACCTTAAACTGTCCGTGCTCCTTTTTCTAACGTATGGGATTAGCATGTCGTAAGTTAAATTGTAAACACACGTCTGTAAAAACCCATATTAATCGGTAAATTAGGTTAAACTAGGAAATCTTCATATTTACCAACACGAGTTAGTAAATTTTAGGATATTATAAACAAAATAATATATTTTTTCTGACTTTCACCATTAGACTTTGGTTCATGCTAGGTTTTACAATAATATTTGGTTAATATTCGTTTTGGGAGTGAAACATGCATTTATTTTTTAAACGCTTATTTTCGTTACTTTTCGGGTAAGCTCTTGTTTTATTTATTTATTTTGTAAAACAAAAAAATATTTACCTCAAAATGTACTCGGAAGTTTTATGGTTTAACATTTACTCCTGGCGCTCGCTGGCAGCTGCTGCGGGCGGTTAGGTTCAACTGCTCATTAGTGTTGAAAATTCCATCCTAACCGTTAGGCTACAACCTTAGGATTACTGTCACATAACTTTCAACCCACAATGTGTGTTTATAGTTAACATTTACCTGCCGAGTGTCAAAGATTGTACTAAAAGTTCGTAGTGAAAGATGATTTTAGAATATTTCGGACTTTACCCATTTAGAGTTGGTAAATCTTAGATGTTACTGGACAATCTTAGGATTTGCCTTAGTTTTGTCTTTTATATTATATATATATAGATATACACACAGGGTGAAATTGAATCATGAGCATCCTTGGAACCTACGACATTACTCATGATACTCTTCTTAATGGGACTAAAATTACGCAAATAAAAAAATATTATTGATTTAATATGAAAAACCCAGAAATGCCTTCAGCCCTGTTGCAATAGATTACTTACTACTGCGAACAAATGCACCAGTAAAAAATAAATCAATACACTTAATAAACGCCGATAAATCTTCAAATATCAAAGTCTAAAAGTACCCTGCGCTGCTTCATGCAAAGCGCAACAAAGCTCTCTGTAAAAAGAATATAGTTTTATTTAGATTTTCGATGACTTGTAAGTATTCCTATTAAGTAGGTTAATATGAGGTTTAGTTAATGGCCATAACTTCAATTTCTTCCTAACTTCATATTGACATATTATAACTCCAGCACAAAAACTTTTTGTATGTAAAAAGTTATTTAAAATAGCTTCTGCTTGCTTGTTTTCATGATATTGCTAAACCGATGATTTGTGAGACTTTTTAATAATATTGTGTTTATAACAGATAACAAACAATAGTTTTGGATTATAAAAACGGAAATTATAGTAGTACATGCATGTACATGTAGGTTGTTAGTTAACCCTTTATATTCGCATTTTTAAGTAAAACAACTTATGTACTACTTATATTCCGTTTATTTAAATATTGACATTCAGTAGCAATGTCATTTATACAGAGAAAAATCTTCGAGATACGGAGCTCTACCTTTGGAATTCCGTGTGACAATACTTTTTAGGACGCCTTCTATGTATCTACATACATACATATATACATATACACTCACGCCTGTTATCCCCGAAGGGGTAGGCAGAGGCGCAACTAGTGCACCCACTTTTCGCCATTATTCCGTCCCATGATGTGATAGGGGGCGAGCCTATCACCATATCGGGCACAAATTCCAGACTCCGAGCTGATACTGAATAGAAAAACTCAATATCACTTTGCCCGACCCGGGGATCGAACCCGAGACCTCAGCTTTGCAGTCGTATTGTAATACAACTACGCCACCGAGGCAGTCTTCTATGTACCTATAATTATTATTTATTTCAAATCCCGTGGAATGTTTTATTTTCATAAATGTTTGCAAAGCATTGTTCTCTAGCTTTTTACTCTCATTAGAATTATTTGTATTCTTCTTTTAAATAAACTGTTTTGGAACGGTATACGCATGTATAATTTCAGCGACTATGACGTGCGTTACCAATTTTTGAGCTGGAATTTCGCCGTTTAAGAGAGAGGACTTTAATTATTATTCATCGTTATATGCGAGTGCACTTATAGGTATTTAGTGTATATTTACAGAACCCAAAACACAAGCGATAGCTGATTGGTTGCCCATTTCGAATTATTCTTAGCAAGCCCTTTTATTTGATACCTATTAATAGGAGTGCGTAAGAAATAACTATTCCGCTATCTTGGGTCGTCCGCCATTTTGGATTTAGAAAGGTCATTTTATTTTTTGTATTCTTTTCAGCAAACCCTTTCATTTGATACCCATGTTACGGACGTGTACTAAAAATAACCAGTCCATTCATCTTGGGTCGTCCGCCATATTAGATTCAGAATGACGTCACTTAGCTAACAATGCATTGACACCCAAACTGAATGTGTATACAAAATTTCAACACAATCGGTTGAGGGTAACACCCGAACAAACATGTCGCACCTTTAGGATGAAAACGACACAATTCAAAAAGACAGAAAATTGGGATATCATCATAAAATTACCTAAAACGAAGTACTCAATACACCAATAGTTCAAAAACAGCCATATTCAAGCAGGAAAAGGACAAACCTGTTATATCGGTCCCTTTTTTATTATATTTTTATAAATAAGGGACTAGTTTTTAGTCATTTAAAAATGACAACTCAATTTACTATTTTTTGAATTGTGTCGTTTTCGTTCTAAAGGTGCGATGTATGTATACTTACATTGCAAGATAAATAAAATCTTGTAAAAATAAGTAAAGCACGTCATCGTCACGACATTATCTATAGTACCTTTTGTTACCTACCTTCTCCAACGAAGGTTGGAAATATTTAAATACCTGAATAAATTGAGACAATTCTTTCTTACCAAATGATAACACGATAAATTATAACACACTTTATAATATACTAGCTTTTGCCCGCGGCTTCGCCCGCGTTATTAAGTTTTTCCGGGCTAAAAGTACATAAAAACCTCCCCGTTGAATCACTCTATATATTAAAAAAACCACATCAAAATCCGTTGCGTAGTTTTAAAGATTTAAGCATACATAGGGACAGACAGCGGAAAGCGACTTTGTTTTATACTATGTAGTGATTAGAGAAGCACATTCCTATTCCTAGTTATCATAAAATTTAACTTTTAAATAATCACGAAGAACCAGGGAGCCCGTGAATCACAGAAATGAAAAAAAATAAAATGATATAACAATAACATTCTACACTAATTTTATTAACCGACTTCCAATAAAGGAGGAGGTTCTCAATTCGTGTGTTTGTATTTTTTTTTTGTATGTTTAAAAAAAAAGGGTCGCGAAGTGGTCCCATTTCAATATATCTTGGTTTAAGGTGCATCATTTTATGGAACAGACAGAATAGACTTGAATATTATGAAGTAATTGAAGAAAAAATACAAGCATTGTAAGTGACATAACATTCTAAATTCCAACAGGATATTCGAAAAAGTGCGTCAATATTTCGGCGCTCAGAGCGAGTCGATACCGATGTCGTTCGTGCTGGGCTTCTATGTGAGCCTGGTGGTGAAGCGGTGGTGGGAGCAGTACAAACTGCTGCCGTGGCCCGACACGCTGGCGCTCTTCATCTCCGCGGGAATACCTGGAGCGGTCAGTAAAGTAAAGACGAGTATTATCATTTCTTAATAATTTATCGAGCTCTGCACTTAGTTTTAGTGTCTATTTTCTGTAAAATAAAATGTTTGGTAATATTTTGCGAATGGCTCTATGTCGATTGCACACTGCACCGTCTGCACTGTACAGAATAGGTTCATAGTCGTACGGATATTTAAAAGCGCGAGAATGCGCGCGACACGGCTCGGTGAGTTATTCTAATTCACTATTTTATGATGCTAGGTTTTACATGTTAAAATTTTATTGTAGGTAAAATATACCGAATACCTACATGATTTGAATTGCATTCGGATACGATAGAGCAGTATTGATGTCCATTTAAAAACGTTTCCCTGTGTGTTGGGTAACGTTTTTATAATTAACAGGTATTTTAATAGTTTCAGGTATAAATAGGAGGCAATATATTATTTATTCAGTAAATTAATTTAATTTGGAATGTCCAACATGATGGTACGCGTTTAGTAGGCGGCGTGGTCATCGCGTCCCACTTCGCTTGGAGTTCCTTATGAAAAGTAACAGGGGCGTGTCGTCATGCAATAACAATTACGAAAATGTCTTTACAGTTCTTTTTGTAATTTTTGCTATTGCGAAAGAAAGATTTCTGTGTCTTCATACGCCGGCGATTGTGTTTTTATCTACCAAATTTGTAAACCACGCATAAATTTGTATTTGCTAACACACATCATGTAATGATTAAGAAAATGATATGAGATATTTAATAAACTGCTATCTGTTATTACAAAGGCGCGGGCGCAGCGCACGAGGAATCGACACATTGCATTTTTAACACGTGAGCGGCCGTATTGCACCGGCCACCGAGTGTATTTAACTATAACCTCCACCTAGGGTTACCAGCCATACTGTTCAAAACAGTATTAAGTATATTGTATTTTGCTCTTTCAGGCCGGCATAATTGTATCGACTGGCAAAGCATAAACATCTCTCGTCAGTCGGTATTCTATCTAGGTCTCACTTCACTTACAAACAGGTGCACTGGAGTCACTTTGCCGAGACAATATAAAAGAAATTCTTCCGTTAAAGCCAGCGATAATTGATAACAATATATACATAACTTTGAAAAGTCAAAGGTGCTTTGAACCTTAGGACATTAGTCTCGGCAGTCCGTTTCGTTCCCAAGTAGGCTATCGATTCTCTCTTCTATTAAATGAACAAAATGAGATTATTGAACAAAAAATAAATATAAGTAGATAACTTGTGCGAGATGCTCCAAAAATATGTTTTTATCTCTAAAATAATAAAACACTGTTTATTTTTTCTGCATATACCTTATTTTTCGAACAAGTTGGTATACCCACCACCACGGACTGTGATCAGTGCGCAGCGAGCACCTACTGATTAGGCGCCCAGCGAGTAACGCACGTTTGCACAATTATTCCGTCAGCATGTTTTTAATTTTTCTATTTGTAGGTGGTCAGTGGTTACTCGCGATTGACTGACTGTTACCACGAAGCACGCCAATCTGACTCGCTTATTTCCTCATACAATTTGCTATGTTGAAACATTGATTAAGTGCAGTTTCGCCCGTGCCTTGTAACTTGGCTACGACTAGCATGATAAGAGTACATTTAGCAGACTATGAAACTCTATTCGGACGTTATGTACATTGTTTTTGTATTTAACATGCGCTTTGCGTAAGTATGCTCTGCAGCGAATCGTAAGAAATATCTTCTAGTAGTGATCATTTTAGGTGGCATGCGGGCGTTTATGGAGAAATTAAACCGGAAAGCGGTTACAAGGTAATGAATAATACTGAAGAAATATTTTTATTACTGTATATGTTTGTTTTTGTGTAAATACTATGTGTGGCTATGACGTGAAGCGTGTGCTATTGTCCTCTTTATGTCCATATCTTTTGTTGAAACATTGCTTCGCTGGCCACACAATACATGTGCGCAATAATTTCGTGCAACATAGTTGTAACAAATTAACAATATAACTGGGACCCTGTACGGTCCTAGCTTACTTTCTATTCAATATTTGTATTCCATAGCGAGTAATTGAGCATCGTGTCGACGCGAATTTATGTCGGTGTTCTTATGAAAACGTTACTTCCATTTATGCATTCGGGTAGTATAGGGTATATTCGTGACCAAAAGAATGCCAAATATTTAATTTATCTTATAATAATACATCTCTAAATATTATGCGCCTGTAACTAGGTGATGATGCAACGAAAATTTTAGAAATGTAACAAATTCCAGGTCAAAGAATTAATGAATTAGCGATAAATATATTATACGCAGTTGTGGGTGCTATCGCGAACGTATGTACTACAAAGAAAAAACATTTTTCTGTATGTTTATTTTAGGTTTCCACTTAAAATAATGATATTATACTTTATCTTGCAGCGGAATATTACAGAAACACACACGCCTTTTATCCCCGAAGGGGTAGGCAGAGGCATATGAATGCACCCACTTTTAGCTGTGCGTATTCCGTCCCATGATGTGATAGGGGTGAGAGATATTACATACATTATGACTTATTTTAAATGATAGGTGAAAGCAACACATGTTAAAGTCGTATCTCAGGAAAAAATCTTTTCGTGACCTAAAATTATTAACTGTGACGACACAGTACATACGTGCAATGCAGAAGATAAATGTTTTTTGCCAAGTATAATTTATAAATAAATGAAACTCTAATGTCCGTTTGTGAATTCAACACCTCATAATAAAAATACAGCGAGGCCAGTCCAGATAGATAAATGAGCGTATCTCCCGCTTTCACACATTTCCGAGCAGGAACTTCTTCATCCGTTTTTCCTCCGATAGTGTAGGCAGAGTCTCAACCGTTAACCGACGCCGCCGATTTTTTCCGTGTCAATTTATAAAAAATGCTATGCAAAACGACTGTGCATCCAAATTCCAATACCCCTTTTGTGCCAGTAATCAAAATGTAATAAAAATATAGTTGCTTGCCATCCTTTCGCTTTATTTCTCTTTTTTTATGGCATTGAATGACGAGACGAGCATGCCGTTCACCTGATGGTACGCGATACGACCACCCATAAACAGTAGCAACACCATCCAGCACCTTGAGTCACAAAGTACTGTGTGGCATTCCACTGCGCTTGTCATTCTGAGACATAAGATGTTAAGTCTCATTATATCCAGTAGTTATACTGGCTGCAATGTCCTTCAAACCGAAATGCAACAGTGCATGCACACTGCTGCTTGGCGGTAAAAATAGACATTGCGGTGGTACCCACCCAGACGGACTCATACATATGAGAGACCTTCCACTAGTAGATACTTCTGTCATACTTTTCTACCCATATTCACTGATGTAATGACAGATACCTAACCTGATCACAACTAGACAGGTAGCTATATCCATTCTATTCTTATGGTATATAGGAACTTAGTTAATAAACTCTTAATTTATTATATGACCTACATCACTCATAGACAATGACTCTAACAATTAAAAGCGTCGCTCAAAGGACAAAACTATTAAAATATTAATCCGTGATAAATAGCTACGTTTTCGCCCTATTTAATTTCAATTAAGTAACGATAACGAGGGCGCCATCCAGTAGTGTAAATTATCTATTGCCGTTCACACTAATGATGCATTGAAAAATCTTGCGAGATAATGATTGTGCATGGGTTTTTAATACATCAATGGCATGAGCGATATTTATAACTCGTTACGATCGACTCTGACAAGAACATAATATAAATATTGTAAGAAATCTGTTACAATAAAATTAAATAAAAATTGTATTTATCGCCATTATAACGTTTAGACATTATAGTGTCCTGTGACGTGATTTATATTTTTATTGTGTATTTAAAAAACAATATCAAATGCTAATTTTCCATCCCTATATTATTATAATGATAGGTATGTAATTACCTTAACCAATTTTTCTGTTCAATATAAATATCAACCGAAAAAAGGCATAGGTATTTTAATGGGCGTGCTTAACAATAATTATGAAATTAATTTTTTGCTTATTGTGTAACTAACTTTTACCCGTGGCTCCGGCCACCAAAGCGGTCTTTTCCGATTTTCCGGGATATGTTATATATCCGTATTTGAATTCTCATCAAAATCCGATTTACTGCCTAATTTAAAAGTTTCTTATTGTTGCTCAGATTCCTAAATATTTTCAGAGTAAAAAGAGCTTCATAAATTACACGGATTACTCGAACAGACGTACAATAATAATACATTATATACAATACATAATACTCTAATAACACTGTGGAAGATTGGATATCAAAACTTCATTTTTATTTACAATGCACTCGGTTACCACTTTTCTACCAATAGAATGGATGCTGCGAACCCGTGATATAGAGTCCATGAGACCTTTTAGTAACAGCGTAGTATTTTAATGAGATATTAAACGGAGAAGGTTCGTGTCTGTAGTTTTATTCGCTGACGTCGCTGCCTTGACCACAATGCACAATCGACAAGCGCCCCCTGCTACACGAACAGACTGCACTTTAACTAATTCGCCAATAATTACAATTTCAGCAGGAAATTATTTTTATGCTTCTGTGTTCAGCACACTAAATGAGCCGGTGTTCTTTTTATAAACACTGGTTCAGTGAAAAAAAAAGCAGAAAATAACTAGATTATCATTAAGATATATCTGTATATTTTGTATTGTTTTTTGTTATTAAATACGTAGTTTGAGGTTACCCGATAATTAAGCAAGTAGATACGTGCAACGAATTTCCAGGAAATTAAATTACGAATTGATTGCAGTAAGTTGTCATAAATTGTGAAATTTATCGATGATTACCATGTTAAGTATACGAGTTAGCTAATGAATGTTGCTGAGTTAACAATACGCAAATATTATAATTACAATAGTAATTGGCATGTAATATGAGAATCAAGTGTATAACCGGATTCACGTGCCCAACCGACCATCGTGAGAAAAATCTATTTAATATAACAATAACACGTACATAATAATATCCGTATGCACCTACAGAAATGTTATGGGCAATGTGATTTTTTACCATTTTGGTTTTACAAACGCAGGTACTTACCTAGTACATATAACAAAACGATTACAATTAATTTTCGATTGCTACTGTTCAGAACTGCACAATATTAGGTTTCCATGAAGACAGAAGTTCCCTACGCGTTGTCCGCTCACATTGTAAATGGCCATGGATTGTAAAATAATCGCCCTTGCTTAGTTCAAATATTCACAATATGCAGGTGATGAAAATAGCACATATATATACACTCACGCCCTTTATCCCCGAAGAAGTAGGCACAGGCGCAACTAATTCAACCACTTTTCGCCAAGCGTATTCCGTCCTATGATGTGCTTATCGTCATATCGGGCTCAAATTCAAGATTCCGGGCTGACACTGAATAGTAAAATTCGGTATCACTTTGCCCGACCCAGGGATCGAACCCGAGACCTTAGCACTGCCATCGCACTTATACTACGCCACCAAGGCAGTCAAAGTAATCAGTGAAAATAACACAACCAGAAAATTAAATAATGAACACCTAAATAGTTGTAGGAAAGTCTAGACAATTTTAAAAGTTTAATGTTCCTCCAATCCTAGTACGTTTCATAACGATGAAAACCTTAACATTGAAAGAAGCCAATACAAGCTGTAGTTCCAAGTGGTTTTTGCCTTTTGATAGCATTGGTATCAGTATCGTCAAAATCTGTGTTCGGTTTGATTTGATATTAAATTACCTGTCACTTTGATTTAGTTCCCTTTTAATAAATTGCATAGGATCGTAGTAAGGATCTTTCCCCAACATACGCTAAGATTAGCAAGATCACCAAACTTAAATATGAAGTTTAGGAATTTGTATGATTAAAACCAGTGAAAAGTAAATAAAAGTAAAGTAAAAAAATAGTTTATATGTATACCAAAAATGGGTAAATCGGCATTGCTGTTAGAACCGCCCAGTGCCGCTTTCCGTCTCGACGCCCCCTCAAAATGTGATTCCTTCAACGGCAGTATATTTAGCCCTCAGCCGTTTATTTCATGTAGTTCCACGTAAACAACTACAAATACAAGGCTGTATCGTGGGCTCAATGGGAATGTAAGAATAAGCGTTGTGGAAAAATCCCCTGTTGCAGGGGCGGACGCCAGCAAATACAAATAAGCCAGCCAATTAAGCCTTGATCAATAGAACGGGTGGGCTGCAACAATGAATATTCTATAATTCTATATTCCATGGAAAATGTTTATTGTGAATATTTATACATTTAGTAAATATTATGCTTGATAATACGCCAATCTTAAATTAGAGATGTAGTATGCTGCTGTATGCAATACTCTAGCCAATTAAACCGTGATCAATAAAATGGGTAGGCTGCGACAATGAATATTCTATATTCCATGGAAAATTGTATTCTAAATATTTATATATTTAGTAAATATTATGCTTGATAATACGCCAATCTTAAATTAGAGATGGAGCATGCAATACTCAATTAATAATCTTATCCAAAGGAATCATACAAAAAGTATTTACAGTGACATTGCAGTAGTTGCTAAGCATGTGGGTACGTAAATGAGTGGCAAAGGTTGATTCATTCTGAGGCCGTGTTGATAAATATCTGTCTTTTATTCACAGTACGACGTAAAACAATGAGTGTGGTGTATTTATGACAAACCAAGCATCCGCTGCCGTCGTGCTGTGACTGGCAAAAAACATACAACGCCATCAATTAATTACTTAAATACGCGCTTCATGTTTTTGTAGCATATAAGTAAACAACTAAAAACGTATTGTGGTCCGAAAAACTTTATTAATTGTTGTTTATGATGCCCGAATTACATCACGTTTTACTCATCTTAATATACAGTTTCCTTGAATAGAGGTTTTTGGTGTTATATGGATAGCTTTATAAAATCAAAACTTTTTGCTTGCGATTTCGCTCGAGTAAAATTGTATCCCAAAATAAAAGTCCTTATAAATTTCGTATTGTTTCAAGATAAACAATAGTCAGAACTTATTCTATCTACACATCCAAAATTCAATCGAAATCTGTTCCAACTTCATGTAGGTATAGAAGGTCTGTTTTGACACGCGGTGAAGATAGATCATCAGCGGCATAAATTACATTATTGGTACCCGATTCCACGTTGGTGTGGTATCATCGCGAACCTTACAGAATCCTATCCTTTTGAAGTGCAAAAAAAGTGAATATTTCGTGAATATGACGTAAACATCGTTTGTTCGGAGAAAAGCCATGAAAAAGTGCTATTTATGTTTGTGAAACATTTCTTGCCGATAAGCCTCTGTTTGCTATCGCAGTGGCCCAGAGCTGGCAGGTATTGATTAAGCGCGCATGCGTAACTACACCGAAACAAATGCACAGCCCGCGATAAAAACAAGAAATATTCGGTATCTATGTATCCGTATAGTCCGTTTCGCACATGTACTTCGAATAAAATTATAATGATAGGTTATATTATGCGCGCTGTCTCTGTGCACAAATTAATACTTACATACAAAACAAACTACCGTTTTTATGATACGAATAGGCTTTAATGGCTTTAGCTATGGCTATGTTTGACGCATCACGTTTTATTTCACTCGGTAGGACGTTGCATCGCATTTATGATTTAATTGATAAGTAATTAAACAATCACTAAAACATTTCGGTGTAGCTGTACGGTGCAAATAAAAGTGGGCTTGTCAAGGTTAGGTGCTCTAGTGCTCTAAATTAATACTGTTATGTTGTCGTTGCTGAGCATTGGAGACTGTTGAATGTCAATGTTAGAATATGTTACAAATATCAGAATTTATTGTTAATATTAATATATTGCTGTTCTCTTCATTTATTTTATATTCATTCTTACGCATTTGGGTAAAAGTTTAATAAAAATGTTAAATCACCTGCAGCCTATATTATGTAGACCGATCAAGAAATAGAACGTGTCTATATATAAATTAACGATTAAACACATACTTCTTATTTGCCGTAGATCAAGTGTAATTGTTGTTTACTGATAATTTTTCCTTGTTTGAAATGCTGTTATACAATAACTTAATGTTATAAAAAGCATAGTTAGTTCAGCGTATATAAATTTACGATACTTCGTGAAATTACATCTTACCTGTACCAACCACATTTTCCGATGCATATGACTATCGAAAATTGAAGGTCAAGAGTAGATTAATTTGTTTAGCTCGTAAATATGTTTATAAAACTAATTGAGTTGTGTCAAGAAGCTGAATGCAATTAGTGTCTAATCGTAAATTGCGTACTTAATTGAGATCAGAAAAATGATAAGGATGTGCATCGATGACTCATCTCCCGTCTGCGTCAGGCTAATACTGTGCTAGTAGAGCCTCACAATGCGATTCAAATACGAATAGGAACGTCAATGACCTTTATGTGTCAAATGTTACTTGAAAAGAACAAAATTTACATAGAAAACTTATTAGCATATCAATTACGGTTAATTTTATTTTCTCTGACTCTTACATCTAATTTAAATAAGAATGTTATTGCTAAATTAGCTTAATATAATATTTAATTATTGAGAAGACACAATATGGCGCATAGTCGATCCTATTGTTATTTGAATCGCGTTGTACTTAATATCTTTGAACTGTAGCTGTTATGTGATTTTCGTAGGAAAAGGATGAATTACAATATTTTAATAGCTTAGTCGCAGTCAAAATATTTTTCATGAACTTAACCCTCTTTAGAGTATACTAATAAACTTTTAAAATTACGCAATATCGGGCAACTGATATGGAAATTAACTTAGTTTCGCCCTCTATTATCCTGAAATTTTGAGATCTTGCACTAAAAACAAGTAAATGTACACAAGTGTATGATAGTTCGCGTATATTGAAACAGGTGTATTAATTGAACATGTCAAGCTATACGTTTTATCTACCTACGTATAAACTTTTGAACCCAAAAACGATGTAATGTTTGTATCTGCATTCAAGACAAAGACTCTGGCGTATGTAATATGTACTTACTATGTTTCTACATGTGTATATGTAAATAATAACATAAAATACATAGGAGTTCGACATCTGCACCAGCACAATTAATGTGTTCAAACAATTATGTTATTTTACATGACTGCGCCTTTGTCATCTTGGCACATACTCGCTCACGTGTAAATAAAATGGACTGTTATATATTCTGTTATATTATGTTTATGAGAACAAAGGTCGTAATGCAGAAACTGAAATCAAAAATAAAAGATCTCAATGACATCGGGTTACCTTCTGTGGTTAATAATATGTATAACAGTCCGTAGGAATCAGATCTTGTTGACAGTGGGACACACAATGCTTATGAGTTATAAGCAATGATTATGACGTGCTAATTGTAACATAATATCTAGCGTGCTCCTTGAAATACTCGGTTACTGCGAAGTGCCATCATTCCCGTGGGACTGGTGTACATTGCCACGAATATTTAATTTTATTCAACGCGAACTGTGTCTAATAGGCCTATTTTACGCAACACAGCATTAAAATAAAGGAACATTTCCATTAACAGACATTTCTCTTATGCAAGTTGCAATTGTAATTAGAAACAGGCACTCGTGTTTATGAATTAAAACTGTGTTGTTGAATGCAATACATTTTTCCAGGCGCGGAAAATTATACATGTTCCATATATATATATAGTATATCTAGAGAAATGAATATCACACATATTAGGCTTCATTAATACTAGAATATCCTTACATAATATAAAAACCATAATGGGCAATGTTTTAATCCGACGCGTACATAAATAATTTGTACCTTGATAATATTTTACAAGTATGTTGGTGATATATAAGTATATGTATAGTTATCGATATTCATGTTTAGAAAAGTATGACGTAGAGATTTAGACGTTAGAGAGCTTCTCCATTTCGTATAGAATGGATCAGTATTAAAGTCTATTATTAAGTGCCATAAGTGGAGTTTTGGTCTCTAGGAAATTTACTATTGCTATGTGTAAATGTTTCTTTTGTTACATTATCAGCCAACAGCGTGGCGTATAATAGGTATTGCGGTGCTTTGATCTCATTGTTTCAGTTGAAAATGCTTTGCGTGTTCTCGTACGTGATCAGGTAACACTGCTGTGATGTGTCGTCTTTTGTTTTGCGCTTCGTTAAGTATTTGCGTTCCTCAAATATGTACTATTTTTGTTGTGCCTTACTATATTGTTTTGTTTCGTCGTGATAGATCATGCTATAATAGCCATCTGCATCATTATCCTAAAAAATATGGCTTATTGTTTTGCAATCGCGAAGTATTATTTTAAAAACAAATATTCGTTCGTATTTTGTAATACTTATCATTTAATTTTGAGAATGCTGTATTTGGATAAATAAGTTAAGTAATATAAATGCTTTGGCGAATTTCAAGTTGTTTCCCTGAATTACCATTGTCCTCTCACGACACCCATATTATATTACAGGACGAGACGGGCCGACTCATGCGCAGGAATATCGTGAGATATGCCATCCTCGCTTACGTCATCACTCTACAAAGAGTGTCGTTGAGGGTAAAGCGACGTTTCCCCTCGTGGCAACATGTTGTCGATTCCGGTAATTATGAGACAATTAAAACAACTCAACAATTTGTTCGTAGAAGTTAACAGAATTTGTCTTCCACAGGTCTGATGCTCGAGAGCGAGAGAAAAGTATTTGAAAAGATGGACGGAAAGAGTCCTATGTCCAAGTACTGGATGCCTTTAGTATGGGCCACGAACATTATAAACAGAGCGAGAAAAGAAGGCTTGATAACGAGTGACCACATCGTACAGACCTTGTTGGTGGAACTGTCAGATATAAGAAGAAGGCTAGGAGCATTGATCGGATACGACACTGTGTGCGTACCTCTCGTGTACACTCAGGTGAGTTTTCACATCTCGAATTTGCATACAGTTTTTCAACATAAATTTGCATTACGCAAACAGTTTTTAATAACACGGCATCATCAACCATATCTAATATTGCTGTTATTTTAAATGTTGGCATGCCATTACGTATACATTATTGTTATTGTTGTTACTAATTTACGATGTTAACGAAAATTTTCTGAGCGTATAATATTATGTATTAGGAGTGCGTTATACTGCACACCTTATGGATCGGAAGGTGTATGTTATTCGACTTAACAACAAAGGTTCATAAATCAGTAGGTTATAGGAGTCTTCTTGGTATCGTGTGCGGTTACCGATGGATAATGCGCGTTCCATTCATGCGAATCCGCCTACAAAAGGATGTATTAAACCAAACGATAGTATAGAATATGTATCCATTCAGTTGTTGCACGTCGAATGCATGTCTGATCGGATTTATATAAGCGGCCACAACGTCGTCCGTCATTATCGCGGACAAGTGCGCGTCAATTAAGTGAAGTAATGAGCGGTGAACGAGACGACGTGATTGTCTTGTGATCTGCTGGTGCGGGCCGTGGTTAGTTCATTCGGATAGATATAGATGATAAAACACAGAGCAACGAATTAACACGGCGGTGTCGTGCGGTGGGCGAGGTCTCACGCCCGCTGGCTGCTACTGAGGACGGTATTAATAATCAAATCTCAAGTTTGAGTGACATCTCAAGTAGACATAATGAATTCTACTTGTCTACTTGAGATGTAACTTAAACTTGAGATTGATTTATCAATACCGCCCTGAATGCTTGTCACTTGAACGCCAGGTCCCAATATGTGTCTACGTATCGGCTTGTTAACATTGTTGTGAACATAAGTTGTGAACTTGTGTACAGAAATTTGTAACTGTATCTACGTGTTCTTGATTTTTGACTCAATAAGATGATTAAGAGAAGAGATTAACTAACATGAAAGTTATTTATATTATACTTAAAAACTACTTTTTCTTCAAACCTTTATAAACCTCCAAAAAGCAATTCGTGATATATTTTCGTCCCTATTTTTTGTAAGCAACCGAAATAGATTTAAGTAAAATATGGCACACAATGATTTCAGGTGGTGACCCTAGCTCTGTATACGTACTTCGTGGCGGCTCTCATGGGTCGCCAGCTGGTGCCGCCGGCGCCCGGCAGTACGTCCAAGTACGAGCCTGATGTGTACTTCCCACTATTCACTGCTTTGCAGGTAAGAAGTATCATTAGTCAAAAGAATTTGTATCGTCTCAATACCTTATGATTTTTTGATAATCTTTTAGGGTTCCGTACCTGAAAAGGAAAAAAGATACCCTTATTCACTTTGTTGTCTGTTTGTCGGTCAAAAGTCAAGACCCCTTTTCTCAGGAACGCGTATAGATATTAAGTTGAAATTTACATCAAACGCTGGGGTCTACAGTACTTTTCAGATGTGAAAAAATCTAACTTGAAAGTCAACACGGTCAAAAGGTATCACCGTTTAAGTCGCATATTTTGCGATTTTGCAAGGGAATCAAACCCTAACCTATCCTATAGGTTACTGCCCGATGACCTAGAATCAAATTTGGCAAAAAGCAAGATCTTAAAGCACACATAAAGGAAAAAACCTGAAAACCGTAAACATGGACATATTTACGGTTTTCAGTTTTTTTTTCATAACAAAAACAATCTACACTTTAAAAAAATCGTTAATATATTAATTATTTTTGGCGAACTATTGAACTTATAGGGAATATGCATGTCGCGACCTCTGTCATCTGGTGGCGCAATCGGACTCTTTTTCAGCATAACGATACTGGGCATTGATGTTAAATATTCATATTAAAAGGATGAAAAATAACATGTAATTTGTTGATAATGTATTGCTGTGTATCTGGATGCTCCAAAATATAAACATATTAAATGGTGTGAAATTCAATTATGTTGCCAAGAATAATACCGAAGTACTCACATTCCATGGTTATGTGAAAATCGACAAAAATAATATGAAAGCTGTATAAAACATACGTAGTTATGAGTTCCAAAAGCATTTGGAAATGTCTCATTACGTAATTTATATTAATAAAGATATTTTAAGCATAATATTCAATCCAAAAAAATCTGTAATTAAGGGAACATAACCTCCTAATTATGCTTAAATAACTAGCTCCAATGTAAAAAAAGCATGTTCTGGACACGCTGGGTATCAATCATATTCGGCTGGAACGCATATTTTATCATTTTTGTCAAATTAAAAGAATATAATACATAAATTATTGTTCTAAAAAGTTTATTTTCTATCCACATGTGGCTCTTGTGTTGATTTTATGCTGCTCACTATAGTCCTTGTACGCTTCATATGTACTTAAAAACCTTAGCTACAAGTTTGTACGCAACCCTCGGTACGCGATTCCAACTCACATTTGTCCGGTATTTTTAAATATTAACGAATCATATGTAGGTATAAGGTATGGCATAAACGTGCTTGTTGCGACCACTAAGTACCTACCTATCAGGGAAGTTTACAATTTATGGCCTATTCACTGATGCCCTTAGTGGGGCCGTGCCCTATTTGATGTACAACACGACAATTAACAATCACCGTTCATTTAAAATTACTGATAGACATCCAAAAGCGGTCTTGCCCACGCGAAGATCACACAATACATTGGCGTCTGAGAATCTATATCAGAATGTACTATGGTGATGGCTGACACATGCGTCATAGTCGTGAACGGGTGCTGCTTGTGTGGACTGGTCTACCCATTTCGCTTACTAGTAGTTATTTATACCTTTTTGATTCCGGAGAGGGTTGTACACTCGAATGGCAGTTCAGAATTCATTATGATGCAAGTAAATATACGAACTGCTTTAAACAAAATAAAAATCTGTATATCGTCGATGAAGTACCAATACCTCCTAACTGACAATTTAGTCCAAAATTACTTTTTTATTACAATAGACGTAAAACTCATATTCGCATGGATTGAATTAACTTCTATCCACAATTTCTTTACCTATAAGCTTCTTGAGCTATGTGAAAACATCTACTTAGTGACAGAATTCATTCGTTCGTATGTATTTAACAGTTTTTTTCTTCTGGTGTGAAATTAGATTCTCAACACTAGGTATTGGTACTTCATCGACGATATATAGGTTTATACCTTTGAACTGATTTTGAAAAGAGCAACCCTAGGCTTTCTTGTCCGTTCTTTTCTGGTGGAAACTGCTTTCTGAACTGGTGGTAGAGTAAAAATTTACTGAATCTAAGTAATGTTTAACATTTTATCGATTCGAATAAATGATTTCATTTCAGTATAGTATGCGTTTATTGATAAATTGCTCTTATAACACAAATTATGTGGGCATTCTACGCTTTTTACTCTGCCTCGTAACAGCGTTCCAATACTCAAAATAATTGAACTTACATAAAAACATAAACAAAAGTTTTCCAAATATTTTAATTAACTACATTCAGTTTAAGACCTGCTAACAAATATACATAGTAAAAAAAATCCTTTTTTCCAGTTCTGTTTTTACGTGGGATGGCTGAAAGTTGCCGAAGTGTTGATAAATCCTTTTGGAGAAGACGATGACGACATCGAATTGAATTGGCTTATAGACAGGCACATAAAGGTTCGTATAATGCCATCAAATTTAGTGACACCAACATGACCGCTCAGTAGTTCCTGAGGCTAGGCGGTTATATTGGTAATATATTATCCTCGCAAAAACATAAGAAATCAACACTAACCTAATGTTGCTCCTGAATCAGGAGTCCTGATGATAACGAATTTACTTTCTCATAGATTATATTGGACTCGTAGGTAGGTATAGTAACGTGTTTATCCAACATCAATACCCGGTCATATTTCAGCCCCCTTATTCTCTATGAGAGTGTGAACGCGTTGGGCGGTCGCGTTACGTTAACTTCGTGTAATTAGCGTTAAATGGTATTCTGTATGCTAATTTTCATAGTGATAAACGCGCTGACTTACGTTACACGCTTGTTACGAATGGTGAGAATACCGTGTGTCATCTATACTAATATTATAAAGCTGAAGAGTTTGTTTGTTTGTTTGTTTGTTTGTTTGAACGCGCTAATCTCAGGAACTACTGGTTCGAATTGAAAAATTCTTTTTGTGTTGAATAGCCCATTTATCGAGGAAGGCTATAGGCTATATAACATCACGATGCAACAATTAGGAGCGAAGAAATAATGGAAAATGTGAAAGAAAACGGGGAAAATTATTCATCCTTGAGGGCTTCCATTGCGTGCACTGCGAAAACGGTTCAAGATACCAAAAATATATGTATGAAAGAATTATTCCTCTTAAAATGATCTAAAAAAATGTCAGCGACAGTATGTGTCTATCTTTTAAGATTAACTCACTAGAACCGTTTTTATGGTAATCAAATTTGGTCGAAATTAATGCATTATTTGTTAAGAGTTGTATCAACGTCATAGTCATAGAGTGATTCAACGGGAAGGTTTTTATGTACTTTTAGCCCGGAAAAACTTAATAACGCGGGCGAAGCCGTGGGCAAAAGCTAGTAGAGAATAAGGGGGCAGAATAATGAACTAAAGAGATAACATTATGCTTTATTAAAATTGGCTGTAGTTACCATTATAAATAACAGTAATAAGTAGATATAATATTTTACAAGAATGTCGTTAATCTCAGTGATTTGGTTGTAGAAATCAAATACCGTTTTATATCGTAAACATTTTGGTATGTATTAATTACACTAAAGTCAAGCGTAAAAGTCAATGTTCAATAACGACCGGTCTCAATAACTAGGAGTTCGCTATGTAACTCGGAAGTAAAAGTTACGCTGACTTTTACTGCTATTTCAATATCAAAAACTTTGACGTAACTCTAGGTGAGTACACCCCCCGAAGCGTTTTATTTTTGCATCAAGTATTAGTAATGTTATATAAAAAAAAATGATAGAGTACTTTTTATGGTTTTGACTATAATTCTTTTAAAAAAATTACATTCGAAATTATGTAGAGCACTTTAAATATCTAACATACTATATACATGCATAGATTATTATTACAACGGTTAAAAGCAGTATGTTGATTTTTGGCCGAAACCAAACGCTCCAATGACAGTAATCCTTAGAGTAAGTATAACTACTTACACATACTCTAAGCAGTAATCAAATTCGATCTTCGGATAGATAGGATAAGGTATTCTTACCTGTCCACCTTAGTTTATAGAAACACAGATAACCACCAAAAGCAAGCAGTTTAACTGTATGTTATTTGTTAGTAAGTTATTGAGATCGCCCATAAGAGCAGGTGATTAATTTCATACGTGTGACGTCCAGCGCTGGCCAGTGACAAATCCATAGTGAATCTGACCTCTAAGCTTGGTATTTAGTAATGAGATTTCTAATTAAAACACGCGCGTGGGTTATAATTAATAAATTCCACGTAAACTACGGTAGCTTTGTGACTGTTTGAGATTTCTTTGATAATAACTTTTTGTTTATTGTTTTATTTTGTAATTATATAAGTACCTTTTTAGAATCTTGTGGATAGTTTGGATCAATTAAGCATTTTATCATTATATAAAACTGCCTTATTTCTAAGTACCTCTAAAAGTTTATCACTAACCGACCCAGGTTTTGGATAACTTAGTGACAAGTTACATACTTAGTGACAGTAGATTACAGTCTTTAACTCTATACGGAAAATAAAAGTAGCATAAAGCACTCAGGAGTAATGTAGCGTTCTATTAGTGAAACAGTTTCCAAAATCGGATATGAGACTTTCTAACATTTTGGATGCTGAAATATTTGCACCACAACCAACACGTTTGTCTTATTTTGACGGATGGGTCGCGAGAACATAGCCAGACCGAAGGGTGCACGGTGCCTCATGCACCACATGAAGTTAACTTGAGTCCTAAACAAGTCCCTAAAAACTCAATAATGTATCGGTAATGCAGAAAATAACAAAACATTGTTATTACAATTTCAAAACACTTGAGGCCTTGCACAACGAAACGGTGCGCTAACCGTAGTTTTATAAGCTACCAATTCGAAATTGATAATACATACAAATAGTAAATAACTTCTTCTTCTTTGCTCTTTCCCACTTTATGTAGGGTCGGCTCTCCTAATATGTCTGCGACAAGCTGTTCTGTCATGGGTTGTCAGTTCGGTTATTTTATTTATACTAAGAGCTTTGGTCATACTGGTTCACCAGGTAGAAGGAGGTCGCACTCGCACTCTTTTGTTCTTTGGAAGGCTCATCGCTTTTTTAACGACGTGATTATCGCCTCTGCGCATAACGTGACCAAACCACCTCAAGCGTCTCTCTACAAGTTTCTCGAACATAGGGGTTACCTTGTAGCTACCGCGGATATATTCATTACGAATCCTGTCTAACTTTGCTACACCTCCCGACCATCGTAACATCTTCATTTTTGCCGTATGCAATACAATACAAAATAGTAATTAACATCATATTAAACTTATACAATACTTGGATTCCTTGCACCTCCTAAAGCACACATTTTAATTTTAACCACCGTATTAGATAGACAATTTATTAGAAAGTTCTTAGTAATAAGCCACAATACTCTTTAAACAAATGTGGATTATTTCTTACTTTCGGGTATAAGAGATGAAACTCTCCAAACTTATTTCTTTCTAAATAAGTATGATATTTGTTTTGTTTACGAAGTTTTCGTAGGGCTATAAAACATGAATTATCGAGTAACAACGCAATATACATGCCTAAGATGAAAACAATACTGAGTTGAGATCGCCGCGTTTGTCGCTCACGAATGATTACAATACTTTCTTTCTTCACTGCTACAATATAGTACATACGTTGCGTGAAGTAGGTTTTGGTCGCGACGCGACATACTGCGACCAATACTTCACTGGCGACAACGTAGGCCACAAGTACATACAACGGCCCTATTTGATATTTTCGCGTCGCGTCGCATTATCGCGTTTGTCGTTCACCTAGGACAACGGGTTAATGTATAGAACGAATGCTCGTGGCCGTTACCGCGGGGAGGGCCTTAACTGTAAATCCTTGATTACACAGCATCAATGATAACTAATCAGCACGTGGTGTGTATTTCCAGGCTGCGTATATGATAGTTGACGAAATGCACGAAGAACACCCGGAGCTGCTGAAGGACCAATACTGGGAGGAGGTGGTGCCCAAAGACTTGCCGTACACGGTCGCGTCGGAGCACTACAGGCGCCACGAGCCGCCTTGCTCCGCCGACCACTACAAGGTTAAGGCTGAGGATGCTGTGTACGCGAATGTTCAGGCTCCAAGGAAGAGCCATGATGAGACATATGCGGACTATGTGAGTGTAATCGCCGCACTCAAACGTCGATAGTTTTTACTTTATATCGTGCTATTTTTTAAATTCACAGAGCCTTTGAAGAAATAATAAGTATTTAGAAAAAAATGACTCACGATCATTAAAATTTAATGACGTCACTATTAATTATCTCAAAACACATAGATACTCTAAAAAAATTTTCCCTGTTTATAGGTTGCCCTAAATGGGTTCACCATCGTTAAAACATTAGTATCTGTAGAATAAATATTACACGCATTTTATCAAACTTTGCTGGTGGTTGGACATATTTCGTATTCATCCAGATAGCGCCCACCACAGTCAGCAGCATAAGTAGCCGAACAAAATCAAAATTTAAAATCGCCTATGTATCGCACCTTTAGAACGAAAATGACACAATTCAAAAAATAGGAAATTGAGTTGTCATTTTTAAATGACTAAAAACTAGTCCTTTATTTATAAAAATATAATAAAAAAGGGACCGATATAACAGTTTTGTCCTTTTCCTGCTTGAATATGGCTGTGTTTGAACTATTGTTGTATTGAGTACTTCGTTTTAAGTAATTTTACGATGATAACCCAATTTTCTGTCTTTTTGAATTTTGTCGTTTTCATCCTAAAGGTGCGTTATTATGCGTTAAGTTGAACTGAAACATTTTTTTCTTCGTTTGAAGTAAGGTAAATTTCTTTTATTTTATCATTGTGAAAACGAAAAGGAAATTAGTAAGGACACAAAAGTATGTAGGCAATTTGAAATTTTGAATTTATTCAGATACTTATGCTGCTGACTGTACAGAAGGTGCTAAATATCGCCATACTAGCTTTTGCCCGCGGCTCCGCCCGCTTTAAAAAGTTTTTCCGGGATAAAAGTGCCGTTTTATATTTTCCCGGGATAAAAAGTAGCCTATGTGTTAATCCAGGACATGATCTACCCGTGTACCAAATTTCATCGAAATCCGTTCAGTAGTTTTTGCGTGAAACAGTAACAAACATGCATACATCCAAACATCCATACATTCTTACAAACTTTCGCCTTTATAATATTAGTAGGATTACCCGTGTGTATAATCCCTGTGTATAATCAATCAATTAGCCTATCGCCGTCGACTGCTGAACATAAGCCTCCCCAAGTGAGCGCCAACCATCCCGGTCTTGAGCAGCCCGCATCCATCGGCTACCCGCCGTCTTTTTTAAATCGTCAGTCCATCGTGCAGCAGGGCGTCGTACACTTCGTTTACCTAATCGCGGTAAACGAAGTGTAGGACGTCTTCGTTTACCTAATGTACATAGGTAATAGTTGATTTATATTCATTTACTTGACGACCATATATTTTCTGCTTCTAGGAAAGCGTAGATACACCGTTAGTGGAAAGACGGAAGAACTGGTTCCAAAGACAGATATCGCGGATGGGATCCGTGCGGTCGGCGTCCACCGCTTACTCCTCTGGCGGACTGTTCGGCCGCAACCGACACAACTCGGTGGTGTACTCCAGCCCCGAGGCCGGCCAGCCAGTCGTGCCGCCGCCGCCTCACCACAAAATGTCTCTGTACGAACGACTTGTGGGCCGCAAGTCGGGCAGAGGACAACATCGACAAAACTCGAGACATGGTATAACAACACATTGTGATTTTATTTGCTGTAGTTTTATTTGTGTTCTTACAAACACTACAGAGCGACATATAATACTCTATAAATAATAATTACGAGTTTTACTTATAAATTCATCTGCTCTAGTCCGGAAATTAATCATCCCGTTCCTTGATTTGCTTTTTTTATATCGAAAAATAAAATATTGACTGCATCGATGGCGTAGTTGTATTGCATACGCGTTACGAATACGATTTGCGCGCTGAGGTCATGGGTTCGAACCCCGGGTCGAGCTAAAAATATTATGACTGGGTTTTTCCATCTTAAACATTACTACTACTACCCGGTCATGTCGTATTGCTGTCTCACCGGACTAAGAGAGTGAAGGAATAGCGATTGCATCTGTGTATTGCGCACACACTTGTGCACTATATCTCCTGCATACCTGGCTGATCTCCGTTGAGATTGGCCACCGTGGCCGAAACTGGCTAGGAGGAATAAAATATAAAGAATTTAAAGAAAGAAAACATTTATTCGCACAATATACTGGGACGAACATAAACAATTAACAAAAAGGATTAATATTAAATAAAAGATACGTGCATCCCATTATACTGTCGAAAAGGATCCAGTTCAGCATAAAATGCCAGGCAAGCTGTGCCTGGCGCTGGTTTTCAACTGGAATCCTCATTTAGTGAATAGTGACTACGGATGATTTGAATAAGACGAATAAGAGTAAATAAAATAGTGGAATAAAGAAGCAAATATATACTATAAGTGTATAAATAGTAAGAGTAAAGTATAATTAGGTATATACACTGATAAGGCTATTTACTCTAACACTTTCTGTTTTTCTCAGGTGGCCAGAAAAGCAACGGCTCAGCCGTGCCTATAACGCTACGCAATCGACCTCGCATACCAACACCAGATGTGACAAAAGAAGTGATGGACCGGGAGAATCGTATCGCCATGGGTATGCAGAACATGGGCGTGATCATGGCGCACCAAGGATACCAGAATGAGGTGCCAGTGCTTGGCGCGTTAGTCCTCTCTCCAATACAGGAGCTGGACAGCGGGTCAGTGAACAACACACTGCACGCCGGCCAGCCCGGCACCACGGCGCTCGCGCAGGCGGTGTTGTCGCCAGGCGGGCTGACGCCCATGCTGACGGCGGCCCCGGTCACACTGTCGCCCATGGGCGTGTCGCAGCTGACGTCGCTGGTGAACTCGACGCCGTCGACGCCGCGCGCCGAGCGAGGCGCCGCTGACGGCTCCGGCGGCTCCCCGCAGCCCCCTCGCGCCACCGTCACTGAGCTGCCGCCCTCGGACCGAGAGAGCGAACACAGCGGCAATGGAACCCCGCCAGATTTCTCCCGGAAACCCGGCTCCAAAAGAGGAGAAGTATACGTGTAAATGAGTAATACAGGGAGTGTTATCCGTCCATTACTAGTGGTGCTGTTGAATAAAATTATTATTGTGATTGAAATAAATTTATAGAGTCAATGTTTGACTGATGACTGTAGGTACCTACTTATGAATTATCTAAATTAAAGAGAAAGCTCATTTTGTATTAGTTGATTAGATACAATTATAATGATTTTATTAATTAAATAAATTGAATTTACGCACAAACAGGGATTGAAGTTGTATAGATTTCTATAAAGTATTTTTTATTTTTAGTTTTATTTGTGTTTTAATTTACATTTTCCAATATCACTTGGTTAATTCTCTAAGACTATCACGGCACTAAAATGCTAATTTAGAAAATAATTATAAATATCTACTTTATATAATATATATTTTCTCTGCTGCTGGGTCCTTGCGTCGTTTACGTAATTTCCTTCCTATTCCTACTAAAATTGCTCTTGTACAGTCTCTTCTTTTTCCTCTCCTTGACTATGCTGACGCCAGTTATCTCGATTTATCCGAAGCCCAATTTGATCAACTTGAGCGACTACAAAATTTCTGCATCCGTTTCATATTTGGACTACGTAAATATGACCATATCTCAGAATTTCGGATTAAACTCAAGTGGTTGCCTATACGCCTTCGCCGGAATACTCGTATTTTATCTTTGTTATATAGTGTTCTGTTCCTTCCTCCTTCACCTCCCTATCTTAAAAACCGTTTCCACTTCTTGAGTAGCACCCATGGCCGATGCTTGAGATCATCGGAGAGTCTGGAATTAGAGATTCCCAAGCATGCCACTAATTTCCTTGATAAATCATTTACAGTACAGGCTGCACGCTTGTGGAACGATTTACCTGTGTCGATAAGAAGGGCTAAATCTCTCCCCATTTTTAAAAGGCTTGTGAAGCAACACTACTTGTCACTGTGATATTCTTTTCTCCTTTTTTTTTATTTCTATTTATTACTGTATATTATGTATATGTTGTATTGTAGTTGTGTAGTTTATGTATTATTATATGTAGTTACTTTTATACTAGGTATAGAATACGTAGTTTTTATTATATTATATATATATATATATATATATATATATATATATATATATATATATATATATATATATATATATATATATATATATATATAATATTTATGTACATCTGTTCTCTAACCCCTCTTATTACCTGTAAATGACCGCCCGATCTATTTTTCCTTCTTAACTAAATCCATCCAAAGGTTGTCTGGAAGAAATCGCCAATTGCGATAAGACCGCCATTTGTACTTCTTATTGTTTAGCCTAGTTTATTTTGTATATTTGTTATTTCCACTTTGCCTTGGATGTACAATAAAGAGTTTATAAATAAATAAATAAATAAATACTTCCAGCAATTCCAAATATAAACACCACAAAATGCAGATATTACTATAAAAAAATAGGTACATCGACACGTTAAATGGAACTGTCTTCAATAAAAAAAACGCGTCATACGACTACTTACATTTATGTAGATGAAATCTAAATATGGTTGTTCTATATGGAAACAGAAGGGACTTAAACTCTATTTTAAAATTAAACTACAGGATTTTTAAGAAATATATATTTATTGCCGGCTAGCCGTCAACAACAAAGAAAGAATCCTCCTTTTTTATGTTTCAAAATAAAAACATTTAACATTCTAAATTCAAAAGCTCCATCCCACTAGCATTCGCCTAGCTGCAAAAAGGCTTAGCTCGGCTGCACGGAGGCTGGATGTGGTGCAGTGGAGGAAAATGGCTGGTCATGGCTGGCAAGCTGGCTTAGCGTTGGCATCGCCTTGGCTGGCTGGCTTAGCAATGGCAGTGCCTTGGATGGTTGGCTCAGCGTTGGCATCGTTTTGGCTGGCTGGCTTAGCAATGGCAGTGCCTTGGATGGTTGGCTCAGCGTTGGCATCGTTTTGGCTGGCTGGCTTAGCGTTGGCATCGCCTTGGCTGGCTGGCTTAGCGTTGGCATCGCCTTGGCTGGCTGGCTTAGCAATGGCAGTGCCTTAGATGGCTGGCTCAGCGTTGGCATCGTTTTGGCTGGCTGGCTTAGCGTTGGCATCGCCTTGGCTGGCTGGCTTAGCAATGGCAGTGCCTTAGATGGCTGGCTCAGCGTTGGCATCGTTTTGGCTGGCTGGCTTAGCGTTGGCATCGCCTTGGCTGGATGGCTTAGCATTGGCATCGCCTTGGCTGATTGGCTTAGCGTTGGCAGAACGTAAGCACATATTGAGCACCGAAAACTATATCTACATTATAAGCCAGTATGAATAAATGATAAAAGGGATAAGTAGTCTACTTTTGATTATCATCTCTTCACCGTTCGCGTAAGACATAAGAAAAGGGATTAGCCGTTTTGTTAGGTATCTCGTATCCGAGGGGTCGTCTGGGTAGGTACCTCTGCAAAGTCTGATTCTACTGCCATGCAGCAGTGTGCATGCACTGATGTGTTCCGGGTTGAAGGACATGTAACCAGCGTAATTACTGGGTATTATGAGACTTAAACATCTCATGCATCAAGGGGACGAGCGCAGTGGAATACCCCTTCGGGGATGAAAGGCCAGGGCCGCGCCGTCCCTATGTGCGAAGTGTGCTGCGCACACAGGCGTCAAGGCAATAAGGGCGCCCGAATCAGGATGACATGCCAATGTTAATTAAAGAAATTATATTTGTTATACTACAACACATTCTTTATAGTTGAGTAGGTAAGAATGTAGATAGAAGTCTCCCAAGACAATACTCACTGTGCTTAAAATTTTAAACCACTTGAATTTTGACCCCAAATTTTTATAAACCATGTGTTAAAATCAAAAGAACCACCGAACATAATAATATTATCTTATTATAAAAGATTTACAAAAGGTCATTTTCTTAATTAAAATTTATAAAAATATTATCTGCGCTTTAGCCAATTTGAGCCAAGAAAGGTTAACTTTGAATAATAAAAAAAATATTGATGAAATATTGAATCAGAGGCGCTTCATAGATTTCGCACACAGGCGCTGTCTCGGTTCGGCGCGGCGTTGTGAAAGGGGCGTGCGTGCGTGAGTGCTTTTAAGGAAGTGAAAATCGTCAGTCTGTTTTATTCAACATTCAAAGTTTGCAAAGAAAATGCTTCCATTTATTGTAAAAACGTGTTCAATAAATAAGGTAATTTGTGGTCAAAAGATTTATAAAATGTATTCCATTGACGAGCGGATGACGAGCGCAGTGGAATGCCACACAGTACTTTGTAACTCAAGGTGCTGGATGGTGTTTCTACTGTTTATGGGTGGTCGTATCGCTTACTATCAGGTAGGGCTTTCATTTCGAGACTCTCGGTCTCGAAAATTTCGAGATTCTCGACGATTTTTTTGTATTTTCGAGACTCGAGACAGCTGCCTCCAGTCTCGGGAAAAACGAGACTTTCGAAACTAACATCAAATAATAATTATTATTGAAAAAAAATACTAAATTATCAGGATCTTTTTAATGCGGATCAGTGGCGACATAGAAAAATTAAATTTTTGATAATCTCTCGGAAGTCGTAACCTAACCTTGTTGAAACATATACGGGTCTTTATAATTATGTACATTATTGTTATGATAAATTGGGAAAATATCTCTTTTTGACAATGGTAGCGATAGGGGGAAATACTCAAACCATTGCTAAATCCCTGCTAATTATGGTTTGACAAGTTACGAAAATCCCAGGAAATGAGACAACCCAAAGCATTCATATTATAACATTATAATTAAGCATGTTGAAGGTCACGGAGTGCACATGTGCATGCTATCGCAACTTTCGTAAGACTCTGCTCTTGAGCAGAGTCTCTCGCTGTTTGAAGATGAGACTCGAATAAAATGTCAAATAAGTATGAAACACTACGCGGCACCCTTATATACTTTATTTATACGGTAGCGGGTCACCGATCGCCAAACCGCCGTCTGCAGGCCGGTTTTAAAAGAGGCTGGAGACGACTCGTCTATGTCTTTTACGAGAAGGGAGTCTTCACTTACTATAGCGTGACATGTTTCGACCCTAAAAGCCTGCGACGCGAGACTATTAAAAATACAAAAAATCCCGTTACTTTGAGACACGAGATGACCTGGGACCCAAACACTAATGCTAATCTATACGTACTTCTAGCGTAGAATTAGAGATTTTTTTCTTATGCGATTAACTTAATTAAAAATTATAAAATAAAACCCCCCGCTAAGTCTGTATGTATGTCTTAACGCCAAATTACTCAAATACTACCGAACAGATTTCGTTGAATTTTGGTATGGAGATAGTCTGAAACTACTACTAGGCTATAGGCTACTTTTTGACCTTGTAAAACTATTTCACGTGGTCGAAGCGGTGAGCAAAAGCTAGTTTGTAATAAAATCAAATCCTCTCTTTGAAAGTAATTATCCAACGCTCTTTATCTTTTACGGGACAGATATAAAAATCGTAAAGTAAAAGTCGTGTAAGTAATTGGTAATTTAACTTCCATATGGCTTTATAATAGTGTGATTTATAAAGTATTTTATTGATATATCTTGTATTGACTGCCTTAAAAGTCTTTAATCGTGGCCTACGAGTATAATGACTATTTTTGAAATAGTCTCGAAAGTCTCGTTTTTTTTCGAGACCGGACCAAGTCTCGTTTTTTTTCCCGAGACTCGTAAATGTACCGAGACTGAAAGCCCTACTATCAGGCGAACGGCATGCTCGACTCGTCATTCGATGCCATAACAAAAAATCACAATAAAACATGTCTGCATAGAAATATATGTGCGAGACCTAATAATTCCGACATAACTACCTCGCTTTTCTCTAGCACAATACAGTGGACACGTCTGTTCTGTGACAGTGGGGTTCGGATGTGAAAAGAAAACACGATGCGTCTCCGCTTCGTTTTATTATGATTGGTTGAGAGACTGACGTATCGGTATTTTGATGTTTGTGATTGATCGAGTGACCGATACGTCAGTCTCTCAACCAATCAGAATAAAACAAAGCGGGGACGCATTGTGTTTTCTTTTCACATTCTAAGCCCACTGGTCTGTGAACTGGATATCTATACACGGCGTGGAAAATAAATATTTTACAACTACTTTGGATATGATGGAATCCTGTAATTTGACTGGAAAATAAAACACAATGTGAGGTATAAATATATTATAGTAAGCATCATCACAAATCAAACAGATCATTGAAATTTTTATTACAAATAATAAAATATGGAATTAATCAACACGGCATCATCACTATGTGGCTTTCTAAACAAATTGCGTTGGCCAGTGGAACAATGTATAGTGTACAGTCAGCCACATAAGTAGCTAGAACAAATAAAAATTTGCAAAACGCTTCTACACATTAACTATGATCGAAATATTATTTTTACTTTATCTAAAATAAAGTAAATGGCTTGAAATTTATTTTAGTGAAGAAAAAACGATTGTTCGTAAGCACAAAAACCTTTAAAGGCGATTTAAAAATTTGAATTTGTTCAGCTACTTATATGGCTGTCTTTACATTGTGATTAAATCAAATGCAGTACACCATTACCATATTACATAAATAAAAAACAATGGATTATCTTAATAATGATCATTTTATGAGATGTCCTACATGATAAAATAATTTAATAAAAATAAATCGAATACTAAATTCTATACTATTTTTAAGCTGCCATACAACCAAAATGAATTTCAATTATTATAAACTATAACATACCTAGATAAAAAAAATCTTTGGATACCACACAGAGATTAGAACTGTGTTTGATACATTAGGTATGGGCGCATCTATAAGCCACATCCTAGAGACTTAAAATGCCAGAAACAACAGTCTTGTTGCTTATCAATATCAAAATATTATTCTTCAAGGTTTAAAATACCAAACTACTTAACTTTATAGGTACAGTCAGCCACATGAGCAGCTGAACATATTCAAAATTTCAAATCACCTCCACGGGATAAGTTTGATTTAACATTTCAATCAAACATTTTTTTTTCTCTGTTGGAAGTAAAGTTAACCGCTTGTATTTTATTTTTGTGAAGAGAAAACGAAAATTGGTAAAAGCACGAAGGTGTAGACACGATTTGAAGTTTTGAACTTGTTCAGCTACTTATGTGGCTGACTGTACCTTACAACGTGGGTACCTAAATGTGTGACATCACAAACGTTCAATCCTTGTACACGTGGGCAAACAGCATTAATTTTATTACGGTGCACATTCCATACTAAATACATAGCGACAGGTCATGATATCCAATGCACACTTCATTAAAGCATTCATACGTAACATATCAATTAAGAAATTATAATAATACTAGCATTTGCCCACGGCTTCAGCCGCACGAAAGGTTTATTGAGGATAAAAAACCGCTATATTTTTATCCCGGACCGAATTGTAAACCTAAAATATTGCCAAATCCACTTGAAGACACAAAAATAATGTTAAATTCGGTCGTCATTTAGGAGGAGTTCAGTGACATATACACGCACAGAATAATTATATAAATAAAGATAATACAGGTGGATTTACGAGACTGTCGCATCAATTTTAAATATGTGAAGCTCGGCGTTCATAGATTTTGAAAAAAAAAATACAGCAAAAAAATGGAGTTACACAAAAACGTTTTCTTCTAGCCACAACGATTAAGTTAGCTGTCCCTACTAACGTTTCATACATCCACTCTGTATAGCATAAATTATGGCGGAGTGAGTTTCTACACGAGTGATATATTTGGCGCAAATAGACAGTATTTTATTATAAGCATAATAATATATTTAATGTAAATAACAATATCAACATGCCAAAAATAAAAAAATATATACTATTCCCTCAATCCAACCTATTATTCACAAATATTGTAAATATTGACTAATGTTTGTGTACTATTACTGTGTGGCCGGACTTGTGTGTTTGTATGTTGCATTATTATAAATAAATACACCAAATTTAGTCAAACAGCCGTTATTCCATGAGGTTGGTATAGGTGTGTGTATCAGGAACTCATGGTCGTATGTCGGACGTTCGGTCTCAAAACACTATAACTCAAGAGCCGTGGGCTCGATCAATCACAAACATCAAAATACCGATACGCCAGTCTCTCAACCAATCACAATAAAACGAAGCGGAGACGCATCGTGTTTTTTTTTCACTTTCTAACCCCTCAGGTTTTAAATCTTCCGATAAAAGTCATAAGACTTAATAGTTTGTAATTATTGTAAAAAAAAAAGTTCATTATTACACAAACAAAATTATAGTGTTGTGTTTGCTATTCTAAGCATTAAAATGGTTTTGATGAAATATTTTCGTGTAGTTTCGGTATTAGTGTTATACGAAATAGGAGGAGAGGATTAAAAAATGTTTCTCGATGGTTTTATGATATAGATCTAGAATTAAAATAATATTTTATACGGACACAATAATTTTAAAACTTTCTGAATCGTTCAGTGCGTACTACTACGTCTTCATAGTATAACAATTATTAGCTTCATAAAATTTGATAACAGCAGGCCGTATAAGTAATAACTCACTGTATAGTTTTTATCAAGTTCAAAAACGTAGTCTTTGTATGCTTACATACACATTATATCTAATATATCTAACAATTACATGTACGACATATCAGGGCCCTGTGCAGGTGCTCTTTACTTATATCTATATTTGATTTAACAAAATAGTTGTTTACCAGTGTAATAAATAACATTTAACGATGATAAATGACTTATAATCCGGTTAGTGTGTAGTTACATTCATCAGATCTAAACACAACAAAATCATTGGCCTATATTATTGAATTTGGAATACTTTGGTATAATGAATAATAAAACCATATAAATTTGATTTCGATACTATAATAGCCAAAGGTATAAAAAATATGCTAAGAGTCGACTCAAAGCCGCCAGCCGAGCAAATAGCTGCAACAAAGTATCTGAAAACTGCTCGCACATTATAGAAATATTTCTTATTTTGGCAATCCAAATGAGTGACATTGTTTTAAAATAGTAATTTAATATTTGTATAATAATTTTACTTATGGTAAACACAATGTTAAGTTGAAACAATTTATTTGGTGTATAGCTTACGAACAAAATATATAAACACAGTAGTAAAGCTAGCGAATATCATATCGCTTTAAATACATCATAATGTTGGCGTCAATCATTACGAATTATGCTGGAGATTAATTAAAATAACTAGAACACAATAATTGGAAATAAATGCATTAAAAATCAAACAACACGCAACAAAACAGTCGACCATATTTAACTGCTCACTGCGGATTACTATACTACGTTAAAGCACACCTACATATGTGAGGGGGAGAGCGGGGGCTAGCAGCATTTCTAAAACTAATAGCCAGCAAGTATTTTTGGCGATCTTGAAGTGACCATATCCGCCTATATTAGTCAGCTGAATGCCTGAAAACGTCCTCAAAATGTCTTTTGAGTTCATAGACATTGATGCAGTTGTACGCATGAGCCGTAGGTCGAAATTGTCCAGGGGAGAGTAGGTGGTATACCCTAGAGACTAATATTATGCTTTAATGGGTGGGGAAGAAACAAACAACACACGACCTGCCCCAAGCTACGCTTATACTAGTATAAGCGTACCTTGGGGCAGTAGCTTATACTACTATAACATATAATAATAATATCAGCTCTATATTTTATACTGTCCCACTGCTGGGCACGGGTCTCCTCTACTACTGAGAGGGTTTAGGCCTTAAGTCCACCACGCTGGCCTAGTGCGGGTTGGTAGACTTCACATACCTTTAAAATTCTTATAAGGAACTTCTTAGGTATGCAAGTTTACTCACGATGTTTTCATTCACCGTTAAAGCGAACGATAATTGTTAAACAATACACATGTAACTTTGAAAAGTCGGAGGTGTGTGCCTTAGGTTTCGAACCTCCGGACATTGTCTCGGCAGACCGTTCCATTCCCAACTTGGCTATGGTCCACATACTACTTAAGCTACGCTTATACACATGATTCTCGATGCCATTTTTACCCACACCCACGCTCTACCGCCACGGACGCCGCTCACGTACCAAAGGTGACTAGCCACAGCGCGCAGAACTCGGAATGGACTATATCTCACTAAATGCCAATTATTGTGATTCGGTATATGGTTGCTGTTGTTAAGTAAACGGTTTATTATTAAACCAAAGAGGGTGAATGTAACTCAAACGGTAAAATGAAACAGTGGGGTTAGGATGTGAAAAAAAAACGATGCGTCTCCGCTTCGTTTTATTGTGATGGTTGAGTGACTGGCGTATCGGTATTTTAATTTTTGTGATTGATCGAGAGACCGATACGTCAGTCTCTCAACCAATCACAATATAACGAAGCGGAGACGCGTAGTGTTTTTTTTTTCACATCCTAGCCCCACAGATTCATATTAAATCACAAATAAGTGACTTGTAATATAAATTAATAAATACGTATTCTTAATACAGTTTTTGCACATCGCAGTTTAGCCGGTTTATTTTTGTTATAATCTTTCCCCAATTTTCTTTTTTTACTCCCGAGTTATATTCAACTATTATGGCTACTTATTTCTATGGTTTTTGTGATATACATGATAACTGACGGGAACTATGATATATTATAAAGTTTATGGTCGGATCATTGTGTGGCTTGTATCTTGTAAATGAGTATAAAAGCTGATATATACTAAACTCGAATAAGATGTTTAATGACGTCAGGAATCGGAAAATCTTGACCTTTATAGTAAATAGTACCTAATGGTATATACTTAAGTTGAATTTTGTTTCGGCTATATACTCATTGTGTAGTGCTCGAAGGTAAAACTGCAAAAGTAGGTAAATGCGTTAATGTAATTGCGTAATTATCGTTTCGATTTTATTATTTTTCGATAGGCAATAATTACACTACACACCCATAATATGAGGCTTTAAACAAATAATGTTCTACTTATAATTAATCCGATTTTACTGAACATTATAGGAACCAATTGTTTGGATATGTATAAACGAGATTATAATAATTATATTAAATTCAATATGACTATTAGCATACCATATTTAGCTACATCCTCGAGAACCAGAATGGTTAATCTTTCACCAAATAAAACACTTACTATACAGAGATGAAGAGAATGACCTATTCAAAATATTTTTAATATAAATATTGTCGGCTTCATAGAAATTTAATACATATACACTCACGCCTGCTATCCCCGAAGGGGTAGGCAGAGGCACAACTAGTGCACCCACTTATCGCCATTATTCCGTCCCATGATGTGATAGGGTGCGAGCCTATCGCCATATCGGGCACAAATTCCAGACTCCGAGCTGATACTGAATAGAAAAACTCAATATCACTTTGCCCGACCCGGGGATCGAACCCGAGACCTCAGCTTTGCAGTCGTACTGTAATAAAACTACGACACCGAGGCAGTCGAAATTTAATATTCACATAAATAGCGTTGCGCTAAAATGCTATAAATCGTAATTACATTTTGACACAAGGTTTTAACGTCCGCCTCCATCAACACTAATTCGATAACACGAAACTTATATTTTAAAAAAGTCATCTGTGGCCTCAATCGCCGAAGGCTTTCACATCTAATAGTAGCAACTATAAAGAAAAAAACTACGCGAGCCGCTTCAAAGCGTTTATTCGTTTTTATATTAATACTGTTTTCAGACTTATTCTATAGTGCATAAGGTTGAGTTTTATATTTTCATCGAATTCGGTATGTTCGGCGACAGTTCGTCTCTCGCACAGGAACCGCTTTGATTCTCGGGCATAACTTGGCACTATTTCAACACTAGCTTTCTCTTCGTCAATTCTATGATTATTTTTATTTTTAATGATGTGTGCGAAAATCGTGTCTATTGTATTATAGCCACAGTTGTATTTATATTACAAAATATAAGTCTTAATATTATAATGTTAACTATTTTATTTATTTATTTATTTAAGTTTTAACTACACAAGTTTGTAATTTTGTATAAAGTAAGATACAGCAAAAGTGTTGTACTGGAACTAATCTGACACATCCTCAAGTTAACTTCTCATTAATTCCCTATCTACAGATTATATATTTAGGGTTATTTTAAGAACGTTTTATTTAAAAAAAAAGTCTTTAAGTTCATACGAATTTCAACAGAGTAACGTTTTTTTCTGGCTAGTCTAATATCAGCTTTTAGTTTATTTATCTAATACTTAACAATTTCAAACAAGCGCAAATCTAATTCTGGCTTAGGTTGTGACTAGTTGCAAGTTATATCAGACACTGAAGTGATTGGAAATTAGAGCATAGTACAAGACATTCAATAATTACCTAAATACGACATAATTCGTTGCAAATTTTCTTTACTAGTTGCCTTACTAGAAGTCCGTTAGTGTAACTAACTAGTGCTAAAATTATCTATTGCAAAATATTGTTCGTTTGAACATTTGAATAAATTACTATATTACAAATCAGATACAACAGTACTAGTTCAATTTAATTAATAAATTCAATAAATGTGTTAATATATAATGTCAGTTGCTGGATTTTTATCAAGTCAGTACAATACCAGCCAATTCCACGTAACTTTTACTATATAAATTAATTCCTTAAACAATTTACTAGGAAGCTTTGAAGGCAAATTGTATTACTATTTAATACGCAAACATAGTAACACTAAATATTTATCGATTACCCATATTTGCCCCTATGAGTTAATTAGACTAATCTTTTTCAATTCAATATTTTGAATAATCAATTTGCATTTTCTAGAAAATAACAAAATTATATTTATATTTGTGCAATGCAATCAGTCCTGTATTATATAATGCCCACTGCTGAGCACGGGCCTCCTCTACTACTGAGAGAGTTCAGGCCTTAGTCCACCACTCTGGCCTAGTGCGGGCTGCCAGATTTCACATACCCTTGAAATTCTTATAGAGAATTCTCAGGTATGTAGGTTTTCTCACGACGACTTCCTTCACCGTAAAAGCGACCGATAATTGATAAACAATACACACGTAACTTCGAAAAGTCAGAGGTGTGTGCCTTGGATTTCAACCTCCGGACATTGTCTCGGCAGACGGTTCCATTCCCAACTAGGCTATCGACGTGATATTTATACTTATCCATGGATAATTTATAATGCCGTTGCCATTTTTTTCCTTATCTGTCTCTAAAATTCCTGAGCAACTAAAATTCCAAAAAGATCAAGAGAATAAGAAAAAGAGAGACAGTGAGAGAAAAAGGAAAAGGCGGTGGGGTTGAAGAAATAAAGGTATAAATTTGCCAAAATATGTCGGAACTGTAAAATAACTTGACAACACTTGAGATGTTCTACAACGCAGCGCTCTTAGAGCAGTCGTTGGAGGTCTCTCGCTGCCGGCCGTGGTGTCTGCCATGGTCGGCGGCTGGAGGTCTTGGCGTGCGATGGTCTCCTTCTGCAAATGCGTCATCTCGCGGAAGGAGAGCGCCGGGCGGGATCGTGAGCAGAACGATCCCGCCCGCAGCTAGAGGAGACGTAGGAGGCGCCGGGTGGACGACTGACCGGCGCCACGTGCCCTTTTTTTTTCGCGGGGAAAAACGCGTTATCGCTACTACTACCGGGCGGTGAGTGGAACGGTTATGTTGGTTTCACACAGTCTTACGGCCCAATGTCGACACTCGGGAGTATAGCTTCATCCGAGCGAGAATTGGACCGAGTCCCTAACGCTATGTACACCCTACACCGGCATACCAACCAAAACTCGCGGTGGCCTTCTTCGGCGCATACGGGACGGCCCCGGGGTGCGCCTCGTGCCCTGTGGTCCGGGAGCATATAGAGAGTTCCACCACGGCATCCCCTGCCTGTCGTATGAGGCGACTAAAGGGGGCTTCGAGAGAGTCGCGGGGCGAGCAGCGGGAGGCTGCTCAGTCCAATTTAAGCGACTCCGAGGTGGTTGACAATGCGGGTGGTCGATCTCCCGCTGTCGTAGACGCCAAAGGCGTCCTTTAGAGTGTGGGGGCATCTTAGCCCCCCTGTGTAGAGAGGGGCCGTAACGGCATTGCGCAGGGACGGTCGCGTGCAGCTATTTTAGTACAACAAGATACCCCGGGGCCGTCTCGTATTCGCCGAAGAAGGCCTTCGCGAGCTTTGGTTGGTATACCGGTGTAGAGTGTACATAGTGTCAGGGACTCGGTCCAATGCTCGCTCGGATGATGCCATACTCCCGAGTGTCGACATTGGGCTGTAAGACTGTGCGAAACCAACATAACCATTCCACTCACCCCCCAGTGATGGTAGCGATAATACGTCTTTTCCCCGCGAAAAAAAAAAAACACTTGAGATGTAGCATGTGACTCATCATGCACTGAATGCATTGCACATCACGCGCAGCATGATCAATTACATGTTTTGTTGTTTTATTAAGTTGCATACTGCATAGAACCATTTTGGGTGCCTTTTTTAGCAACTTCAGTCCGAACACAAAGATATAGATGAATTACAGTAACATCGATCTCTACATCTTGTCGACGCGCAAGTTCCTAAACTATTTGGGTACTTAAATATTCAACAACTATAACGTGAACAAAGTAAGATGTAATAAATATAAATTATCGGGTTTTTACTACAATTAACCTCACATAAATCACGAATCAGATCATTATTTATAAAAACTATAATAATTTTTGGTACTAATCTAATATCAACAATAACTAACGAATAATGACTAACTTGTGTACGATTTTTAATTCCGAGTCGAACTTTACAAAAGTGTCATTTGAATTTGCCAAAGTACACAAGCAAAATAAAAAATATTGCACTGGGATTAACATAATTATACAGTCAAACAAAAAAGATTTGACCAGCCATACTTATTCGACGTTGTAATATTACAAACTTTAGTTATTTTATAACATAATATGGCGTGTCAATGTTGGTGCTGCATATTAAATTGTTTAACAACAACATAAGTCTAATTACCATTTGGCTGAAACACCAATTACGAGGTTTACGTAGTTGGTATGAAATTCTAATGAATCCTTTTCAAGCTGGCCAATATGTGGTGTATTATACAACGAACACCTTTTGATTGTTTGGATCGACACTAAACGACCATCATGACAATGTGTGGGCTAACTCAAGTTCCTACCAATCCAATAAATCCCTCTTCGCCCAAATGTTGTCACGTATTAGCCACAATCGCTCGCATAATATTGGCCAACATGTATAGGATTCTGTTGACACATATTCAAAAGACAACGCGTGTAATACAACATGTTGACGACATTTTAAATTTTTAATATGCTTGAACTTTCTCTGCATTTTCGATAGTAAATTATTATAATAGTCAATGTGTTGTTAATACACATGAGGGATGATTTACATGCCATCGGTAAGACGTCATAAACAACCAATCCTATAATCCATAATAATTTAAAATTCAAATCTAAATAACTTTATATACGACACGAACGCGTCTATATATTTTTTTGCTAATAAATCCTATTGTCGTTTTATGATCCTAATATCCGACTAAAATGAAACCTACGAAACCTCGTAGAAACTGCAACATCACAGTAATTGTGAGTAAGGCATTTCGTTCGAAAGCATTATATATAACCATCTAGTGCAGTCCAGTGAGAGGTTCGTAAGTCCGTCGATTCCTTATTATATAAGCTTTTGTACCATTCTCAGCAAATATGTCCGCCATACCCATCCTACTGGTTTCTTTGAGCAAATTAGCGAAATCCTCATATTTCAACAAGTGATCAATTTTGTCAATATCGATTCTTATGGAAGGTTTCTTATATTTAGCCGTTTTGGTATGCCACACGAGGACCTTAGAGCAATTGTCAGCTAAGGGTTCTATATCGTCAATTTTCAAACCTAAGCTGACCAGGAACTTGTCCTCCTCGTGACCGGCATTGTAGGGCATTGTGGCGGCGGCCGAGAGGAACTCCAGGTTCACCGCAAAGCCGGCCATGTCCACCGGGAATGTTCTGGAACCCGGCCACGAGTCGAAAAAGGCGACCACCTGTAATGTAGGGAAATACACTCAATATTGGATAAGAAACTCGTATTCGGTTACCTAGGCCGGTATTAATAAATGAATCTCAAGTATGAGTTACATCTCAAGTAAACATAATGTATGAAGAGTTCAATACATTATGGCTACTTGAGATGTAACTCAAACTTGAGATTCATTTATTAATACCGTCCCTAGAATGTTACAGCGGTAATTGTTCACGTATCGTATTACTCGGTATGTGTAATTGCAAGCAAGCGTGTAGTACATGATACGGATGTACGTTGTACATACACGCGCTCATTGTTACGGCACACGTCAGCATATTAAAGTGTAATGTGCACCTATGTAATGCGCGGTACCATTGTAATAGAAACAAATAAAGATTTCTTATCATCAACGGCAAATATCCATTACAATACTTTCCATAATTAAGAAAAATAAATCATTTATCGCAAGCTTCTTAGATTTTAATGTAGTTATAGCATGGGTTATTCCACTATTAGATAAAAAGTAAATGACATGAGGAGTTTTTTCGCTCAAAGTCCTTAGAACGGCTGAAAGATTAGTTAGGAGTAATTTGGTATTACACTTATATTACACTAGTTCTTATTGGCGGCTCCGCCCACGCGAAAATCTTCTGAACGCTACTACGTAATTCTCCATAATAAAAAGTACCATATGTTTTATTCTAGGTACATGGTTTATGGAAGTCAAATGTCTCCCAAATCCGTTTAGAAGTTTCTGCGTTTACTTCTAACAACTCTCCAAATATCTTCACAAAATTTCGCGTTTTAAATTAACAAAAAGGCAGCAGCAACTTAGCAAGGCATATAATCAATAAATCTTTTACAATAATGTTTGGATTATGTAAAATAAAGCACAATACAAAAATATTCTTAAAAAATCGCCATGTAAGCAGTGTAAAATTTTATACTAAGAGGTGATAATATTTCAATATTTCGATAAAAGCTATACATGAAATATCTTCTCGAGTGAGGAAAGAGTGGATCTCTGGAATAACTTTTTAAAACTTCAATTCTTTATTTGTTTGTGCAGTATGTTATCACAACTTGGATAGAATGGGAATGAGGCACAAAATATAGGGACAATCGCAAGCAACTAGCATTAATGTATAATTTGTATATCCATGTAGTTTACATTGGAATATACGGCAACCACTATACACACTAGAAATCATCAGGAGTATACAGTACGAAATTACAAGTCACTGTAAAATCCGCCGTGACAACGTAAAAAACTATAACTCACCTTCCCATTTTTGACTATCGGAGTGGACACTCCGTATCCGCCAATCAGACCGACGGGGAACATCGACACCCTCTTAGTGCTTCTGATCTCGTCAAACAGCTGCAGATCAACGGTATTATCGTCATCGCCGAAGTACAATACTCCGTCGTGAGCGTTCTCGTGCAGCCATCTCACTGCTGCCCGCCTGTTGGACACCCCTCGAGGATAGTTAGTGCCTACGTACACGTAGGGCTTAGGGCTAGAAATGTGCGTGTACGGCAAACCGGTTCGCCTGGAATTATAATAAACTTACTTATATAAGATGATGTTCACATTTCATTTCGAGGAGAAAATACCATCGCTACCACCAGGGCTCAGTGGTGTCTCTCTACACACTATACCGGCATACCATCCAAATCCCGTGGTGGCCTTCGCTGGTCAGGATCAGCTTCGACAACTATGATATTTCATTACAAAACACGTAGGTATGTACTGTGTATTGTGTACATCTGGCAAGTTAATAAAATCTTTGTTGGTCACGCTTTTAAAATGCAGCCCAGATGTCATCCGGTATTGATATTTAGGCCGCGTTTTTCCAACTGTAGTTATATTTTTGTGAGGGTGTTATTAAGCTGGACGCGCTCGCAGCACCTCACACCTCACGCGTCACGCGTCACACGTCACGCGTCAAGCGTCACACGTCACGCGTCACGCTGCGCTGCGCCGGACCACTCGAAGCGAGCGCGTCCAGCTTAATAACACCGATGATCGCCCAAACTACAGTTGGAATAACCCGGTCTTAACGTAATATTTTATTGTTATTGATCCTGTCTATGCATAATCTATGTGCATTACCACGATTAATATAAGTTTTATTTAAACACCATTGTGTTGTGAATTTTGACTCGTTAAGCCCCGTACCGACGCCAGCGTCCGAGTATATAGGGTTTCTCAATACATGTATATTTATGTTTGACGGGTTAATATCTATAATGAATAAATATTATAAATCGTTTTCAATGTTCATTGTTCATTTCACAATGTAAAGGTCTAAACGAATCTTACTGCAGCAGCAACTGGTGAACACACTGCAAACAATCCTATTTCGTATTCAGTTTTCAACTGCGGATAAGGTCTACTTAAGAGGTTTGCGGTTTATTCCCAAGCATTAGGTACGCAACGTGATCTCGGCCCACAAGCGTTATGTATCTATTACGCCTTCGTCTACTGCAGGAATAAGTATTGAACATCTGGACTTTAGTTACCTATTTCAGTATATTGCCTTATATATTACCTAGTTCAAAAATACAAGGACCGATTTTTTTGTTTGTTACACATTATATACTCAGTAGATATTATATTTAGATTGGCAGCAATACGGTAGCAATGATTCTATATACAACAGTTGTGTTTGTTGTTGAAGTAAAAACAGACATGTTTACGCGAATGAAGCAGGTGGTGATCACGCGGACAACATTGTTGCTATTTATTAGTTACTAGCGGCCCGCCCTGGCTTCGCTTAGGTAGCAAAGCATATTACATGCTGAAATTAGTTTTTGTCATCCTACTAATATTATAAAGGCGAAAGTTTGTAAGAATGTATGGATGTATGGATGTCTGGATGTTTGTTCCTCTTTCACGCAAAAACTGCCAAACGGATTTCAATGAAATTTGGCACACGGGTAGATTATGTTCCGGATTAACACATAGGCTACTTTTTATCCCAGGAAAACTCATTTACGCGGGCGGAGCCGCGGGCAAAAGCTAGTACAAAATATTTATGTAATATACACATAAGCCTTCGTCTTGAATCACTCCATCCATTGGTGAAGTTTTTCCGAGATAAGAATTAGTCTAGGTCCTTCCCAGGGTCTTAAACTATCTCCCTACCACATTTCATCGAAATCAGTTCAGTGGTTAGGCCGTGACGGCCCCACTCGTGAGAAATAAAAACCGGTATAAATTCCCGGGTTATGTTCTTCCGGGATAAAAGTGGCCTATCCTCAGGATCTCAAACTATCTACATACTTTCTCATTTATAGACACGAGCCGCCGGCCCCCCGATCGGTACCGCTGCGACCGCTATGTCCCTGCATTTTAAATCTGTAATATCTTCGAAAATATTTATTTAAATTACATGTTGTAAAGGGCCATATTGATCTATATTAAATGCACAATGTATTTATGGTACTTAATTGGATAAGGATTAATGCTGTATTGCTTAAAATCACTTCGTAAATAAACCATTATTTCTCGTCAAAAGTAAAGGATAAAAAATGGTTATTGTGGGTTATCCCTAAGAGATAGACATATACCATCGCGGACTTTTTTGTAGACCTTTTTAAGGTGTACAAAAGTGTAGTACATTATTTTGATCTATCTCGTAAAGTTTAGCCAGCGTCTGCATTGTAAGCGCAAAAAAATGTGTTTTTCTACGACATCACATTAGAAACCTTTAAAATTATCAATGTTCCTCTACTATACCTATTATGCATGTATTATACATATAAACCTTCCGCTTGAATCACTCTATCTATTAAAAAAAAACCGCATCAAAATCCGTTGCGTAGTTTTAAAGATTTAAGCATACATAGGGACATAGGGACAGACAGCGGGAAGCGACTTAGTTTTATACTATGTAGTGATTACATAGAAGCTACAAACTACAGAGTATTGTACGTCACATATATGGGCATGTCCATGGGCACTACACATAGCACCACACGTCCAATGTTGCCGGTTTAGATGACATATGCCACTATAATATATCTTTAGAAAGCGACACGATTTCTAGATTACGAATAGACAAGCCTGCCGCGTTACAATTACGCATTAATTATGATGAAATAAACATTTTAATTTCTAATACTAATAAAAAGGATATTGATTTTGTAAATATGCTTTAATTTTTTTTAGAGCTACATAATGTCGAAAGTAGCGGGACAAAGAGGTGTCTGAAGAATCATCATAAGAGCGCAATATGCAAGAATTTATTGGAATAAAAACGGTCGTAGAACTATACCTGGTGGCCATGAGGAGATTTAAGGTCCTGATTGCCAACCTTCAATAATGGAGAAGCGCCTGAAGAAGTCGACAATGCGCTAGTAATTCAAACTTGTCGAACAGCTATTGTGTGGAAGTAATCGTGAAGCGTTATGACCGCTCACCTGAGCAGCGATATTACTTGGTCGGAGCACAGGGGCTGGTCATCGGCGATGATCCAGTGTATCCTGGGCACGTGCATGAGCGTATGCGCGAGCCGCGTCAGCTCCGGCACCTGCTCCGGCCGCGGATACGTCGGTGTCACGTAGTATATCATCTTTAGGTCCGTCTTGTTCATGTTAGCCCTGTGATCCTGGTAGTCCACGTAGCACACCTTGTTCTTAACCGGAACGCGGATGCCTTTAGATATTATTGTCGTACTCACGCCGTCAATGCTAGAAAAAAAATGTACTTATAAGGTTTGTAATTTTTTTTTGCTGTCTTTTATGAGTCGGGCAGTACCTAATTACTAGCTTCCATGTTATTCATTTACTTTGTATTAAAAGTTATTAGTTTATACTTAGTTATTATTTTTATTTATTAAAAATACGACTTTACCATAATTTTACAGCACAAACTAATCTATTTTAATACTACATACAAATGAAAAAAATATAATATAAAATATATTTATTTAGTTACTTAATTACTTGATTGTAGTGGATCTGTCTTTATTTTCGAACTCGTAATCAATTTTGCTAATATACAATATACTGTTAGCTCTCCTTTGCCCAGTTGTGTTTTAGAGACACAGGGGTTTTGTTCGTTAATATCTGTTAGCGGGTAAGACGATCTACCTACATTACAAAACAACAACGAGTCCATAACACAAAACCGATATCGATTTAGCGCGACCTTTTGACTCTCATCAATATCTTAGTAACGATCTTGCATGCGTCGCGCGACTTTTAACATCGTTTATATTTACTTAACATGTGTCATGGTTTTAAAAACGCGACTAAGAGTACTCTTGTTTCTACCAAAGATTGATTCCATAGATATTATTGTACACAAAAATTATTCTTAAAACTTAGCACGTGATTCTCATGGATGTTGATTATGTCTAATTACATTAGCACTATATGTATAGATTATTTTTCTCTGGTAATTCTGCGATTGTTTTAGAATGTAGATTAATCGGAATATCATTCAATTTACATATTTGAATGCAGTATATGATAAGAAATGAAATAAAATATGAAATGAAATGAAGAATTACACTAACATTGTGTTAAATAAACTGAGGTGTAGGTGTGCTTATTATATCATGTTCAAATCGTAATATTTTTCTAATTTCATGTGCATGCCAACTAAGTAAGTCTGTAAACAGATTTTAACGTTTTTGTATGCTTCTTTCTAATTTTAGAATTGGCTAGAGTCTGCAGTCTGCACCGAATCTATTTTAAATCTATGCAGCCGAAGACCTAGTGACGTATATGGTTAAGTTGAACGATATTTCATATTAGTTATATGATATATCTGACGTTCTAATTACTGAAATCGACTAAGTATATAATTTTTAGCGCTATTACAATGATTGCCCAATTTACTTTTATGGTAAAATTTTTATAACAATTTGTGAGTACAAATTAAAGTAGCTCGAATGTACAGCTGTACCATAATATTTACCTACATTTTATAATCGTCATGACTGTTACCTACAATGTAATGACATTGCCATGGAAGTTGCCCCTGAATTATTTCTAATCGTAAAAAATATGATTAGTGATTACAAATGTTTTTGCTTGCAAAAAATAGTCCAACCTCTTGGTTTTTATGGAAGACTTGCAACTGGCTAACCGAACTGCTACTAGAATTGCCACTGCTTTTTTTATGAAATGGTATTATTTTCTTTTAAATTGCAAAAAATTAGTTTTACCTTTTGGGAAATTCAAGAAAAAAAAAACACTCATTAATTTTTAATTATTTCAAAAGCAAGAAACAAACAATCTTTTAAGTAAACCCAAAAGAGTAGCATTCGTCGACAAATTACTATACTATGTGTGGGAACCCTACTCACTACTGCTGACCCACTTATTTGATCGAGGCTTTTAACTATTATAAAACTACGAATTATTAAATATTTTCTATTTAGGTCTAATCCTATTAATTCGTTTCATTGTCATCGGCACGCGGGCCGGAACTGCTAGGGGCGTCGTCGGGGGGGGCGACGGGGAGCGCGGCGAGGACGGAACTGCGGTCTTGTGGATTGTTGGAGTTTCAAGAACTCGTTCTTACGGCGGATGGCCAGAGTGATTTCGTACTCCGGATTAGTTAATACGGAACGCGGCCGTCTCCATTTGGCGCGGATGGTTCAAGACATTCATTAAAAAAAATCTATACTAATATTATAAAGCTGAAGAGTTTGATTGTTTGAACGCGCTAATTTCAGGAACGGAGGATTATTTTTGTGTTGAATAGACCATTTATCGAAGAAGGCTTTAGGTTATATAACATTACGATGCAACTATTAGGAGCGAAGAAATAATGGGAAATGTGAAAAAAATGGGGAAAATTATTCATCCTTGAGGGTTTCCATTGCGTGCGCTGCGAAAACGGTTCAAGATACCAAAAATATGTGTATGAAAGAATTATTCCTCTTGAAATGATCTAAAAAAAATGTCCGCGACAGTATATGTCTATCTTTAAAGATTATCTCACTAGAACCGTTTTTATGGTAATCAAATTTAGTCGAAATTAATGCATTATTTGTTAAGAGTTGTAACAACGTCATAATATTAATCTTTATCCAAATAAATGTGTTGGATAGAGTGATTCAACGGCAAGGTTTTTATATACTTTTAGCCCGGAAAAACTTATTAACACGGGCGAAGCCGTGGGCAAAAGCTAGTAGGACATAATAGGGTATTTTCCTATGTTGGACTTTGTACACTATTTTATACATAACAGCTAATAGCCCGTAAAATTTTACGTTCTGTGAAATCTGCAGCTAAGAAATGAGGCAGTATTTCATATTTCAAAATTTTCAGAGTGCGGGTGGGCGTATTGTAGGATTATTTATTTATTTTATTTATTCACTCTTTTTTGCACAAGATATCACAATTTAAAGAAAGAATAACACAAAAGGTACAAGTACAAATGGCGGTCTAATCGCTCTAGGCAATATCTTCCAGACAACCATGGGATGGATATAAGAAAAGGAGATAGAGAGGGCAGTCTAGTGAATAGATAATAATTCAGGTTATTCAATATAAATAATAATAATAATAAATATAACTATTACAATGAATGACCAATAACATAGAAATAAATACACAAAAAATATATATATAGATACATACATACATATACATAAGTTTATAAATAAACATACATATATAATAAATTACCAATAAATGATGAAAAAGAAAAATACATATCAATGAGTCAAGTTAGTGAGACAGGTAGTGATCTTTAACAAGGATTTTAAATGACGTCAATGTTTTCGCCCGCCTCACTGTGACTGGAAGGGCGTTCCACAGTCGAACAGCTTCAACAGTGAACGATTTGTCCATAAAAGTGGTGGAGTGCACGGGCATTCTCAACTTTAAGTTCGATTACCGCTTCATCTCTTTCCTTCGCACGCATCGTTATACCCGGTGACGTCATGGTCGCGTATTGTGTCTCTTTTCTCGTTTTTTGATACTTACGCCTTCTACGGAAACTCAAAGGCTTTATTATAACTTTTTGATTTTTGTTTGGATTAGAATTTCTCTTTTCGTGTTATAATTTATATGCCGTAAATATTTAATAAAAGTAAAGAATAAAAATGAGTCCAGTCCATATTACAAAATAATTGTTTGTTTTTTTTTATAAACTAGTGGACAATATAAGATGTTATATATTTATACTAGCTTTTGCCCGCGGCTTCGTCCGCGATGATAAGTTTTTCCGGGATAAAAGTACATATAAACGTTCCTCTTGAATCACTTTATCTATGAAAAAAAACCGCATCAAAATGCGTTACGTAGTTTTAAAGATCTAAGCAAACATAGGAACAGACATACAGACAGAGGGAAGCAAGTTTGTTTCATACTATGTAGTGATTTCATTATTTATAAGTAGGCAAATCTATAAACATTATTTACTTATTTACCTTCTTGGTATTGTCTATGTTTGGTGTATACTTTTAAATCCTTTATTACCATTTTAATGGTGTTATACTGCTTTGCATATTCATATTATGTTCAGAATCCAGGTATTTCTGTCATAGCCCATACTCAATTTTTTTGAGTATTCGAAAAACAAACACACTGTAATTAGATCCCTAAAATCACGACACTTATGTATGGGGATGTAGTTTGAAAGATAAAGACAAAACCCTTATTGAGGTTTATTATTGACTAATATTTTTATTTTTTACCAAGCTCAGTGCTATTTTTTAATTTTAGGTAGGGTTGTTATTGACAAAATTGAGCAAAAACCTTTCTGCATAATGCTTGACAAAATGTGGAGTGCGTCCACTGGAGTAAGGCAAGGGCACAGGTAAGAAGGAAAAGAATTGAATAAAAATTGCATAATAAATTCATATTGAACTGTAGTCAAATGTTCACCTTTGTATTACATATCTGTAATTTTACAATAACTGCCAGTAAATAATTGAAATATAATCACAACAATATGCTACTGCTAACATTTCTAATGTTTTTCTATACTTATACTAGCTTTTGCCTGCGGCTCCGCCCACGTTAAAAAGTTTTTCCCGGGATAAAAGTCCCGCTTTATATATCCATACATCCAAACATCTAAACATCCAAACATCCATACATTCTTATAAACTTTCGCCTTTATAATATTAGTAGGATTATAAAGAGGAAAGATTTGATTGTTTGTTTGTTTGAGTTGAATAGGCTCCGAAACCACTGAACAGATTTGAAAAATTCTTTCACCAATATAAAGCTACATAAACAGTGAGTAACACAGGTTACTTTTTATATGGGGAAAATCTCTTTAATCTGTTTTTATCCTGGAAAAACGTATTCACATGGGCGGAGCCACAAACAGAAGTAAAAACATATTCAGCACTGTAAATATAAATAGGCATGATAGTCAAAATGCCACAGCCTGGTCACAGTTTATACTGTAGGATTTTGTATAATGGAATCTAAAAAAAGGTCACCAAAAAATCAATACATATTTAGAAATGCAGGTGTAATATGTGATGGTGAAGTGCTGCACTTTAATAATTTGGGATGGGCCTTTACAGTGTATTTATGCCACTGTTAGAATTTATAATTTAGCCCAAGATTTTTTTCTATCATCCACACAATGTGCAAGTTAAATGTATCTAAACCAACTGTATCAGATAAAAATATAGGAGCAAGTGCAAAATAAAACTAAATGTATTGTTTTTAATTACATCCTGAACCTATATCTTTAAACTAATTTTGAAAAGAACAACACTAGTTTCTTGTCCATTCTTCTCTGGTGGAAACTGCTTTCTGAACTGGTGGTAGAGTAAAAATTTACTGATTCTAGGTAATATTTAAAATTCAATAGATTCAAATAAATTATTTCATTTCAAAATCTCCTAATATGTAGAATGTAGATGCCTACTTTGCACATAATATGATTTGATTGATTTACTATAACTATATAGTCATACTGATTTAATAATAATTTGTAGGATATTCAATTATTCACTGAGCTTCACATTATTCATGACTGATGTTTGACAAGCACAGTGTAGGATCCAGTCCAAAATTATTTAATTTGGGTTGGTATTCCTAGTGTTCATGGGAGCTGTCCATCACGCTTACCCGTATTCTAAATCACCAATATAAAAATATCCTCGCTAAGTAATTTCTAAACAAATATTTTTTTCTTGTTGAGACAATGCAATGGTGGAAAAATCTTAACAATAAAAAATTTCTATCAACGACAAAAATAATATATTTAATAATGACACTAATTATAAAATTTCATGAATATTAAAAAGCTTACCTTAACATTTCCATTTTCGGCCAGAAGAATACTAAAAGAAATATGCTAACAAACACAGCCATAATAAATATTTTTTTCAGTAAAGTTAGAGGTTTCATTATCATTTGGATAAATGATTCGGGCACTACTTTATCGAATAATTAAGTATTGGCATAACATAAACACCCATAGCAATAATAGATAGAAGCTTTGACTAAATTCTAAAACAATTGACAGTTTGCTTGACAGGCGCCAAAAACAGTGTTGTCAGATACAGGTATGTGAACCTAGTTAGGAGATTGTACCACAATGGAATTGTATATTTAATTTCTGGTGCTCAATAAAGTTATATTATTATTATATATTATTATATTATATTATTATAGATGTTTGACGGTTGAAGTCACCGAAAATTCATTGTGAAGTAGCCTAAAGTCGCCTCTTCGTATATGGAGAGATGAAGGAGCAAAAAAAAAATAACCTCCCTAATTTCCCTAATTAAAAAACTCCCTAGTAGTCCAACGCGGCAAAAAATCGAAGTAGCCCAAAGGCAACAACTTGTGTGCGAGAGCGGAGAGCTAAAAAAAAATAAAAGTTCCCCAGTTTTCAATAATTGTGTGTATCTGAGTACATGTTTTGTACCGTCAAAGCTATAAATAATATCCTGAAATTTGACAAAAACAATGCATAAAACACGAACTTTCCGGAGTAGCCTAAATTGGCGACTAATACGGCAACAGATAGCCTAAACGGCGACCGGTCGCCATTCGCAATTTTTGGTCGCCCCGACACTCTTCAAGATAGCCTAAATGGCGAAAAGTCGCCTAATCTGGCAGCACTGAGCAAAAACACTTAGTGCAGGAGTTTTGGCGGGAACTTGGTAGTGTCATGAGGTGCTCTTGTTTTAATTCATTATTTTGGTGATACTTAGTGTTATGTTGCATAATTATGGTGGTATATTATCCAATATAGTTCTATTAAAGGGCTCAAATGAAGTGAATTGAAATAACTGTGCTAATCAAGTGCTTTTTTGTTGCCGCCAAAACTCCTCGATAAAGTCTTGGTAAGGTAACCACTGCTTTACTTTGACATAGTAGTTAGTAAGTACTGAGGATAATTAAAAAAGAAACAAGTATGCGTCTGAAGGACTTTGTATCCATGGACATGAATAAATTAACAAAAAAAAAAAAAAACACTTAGTGCAGAGGTTTTTTGGCGGGAACTTGGTAGTGTCATGAGGTGCTCTTGTTTTAATTCATTATTTTGGTGATACTTAGTGTTATGTTGCATAATTATGGTGGTATATTATCCAATATAGTTCTATTAAAGGGCTCAAATGAAGTGAATTGAAATAACTGTGCTAATCAAGTGCTTTTTTGTTGCCGCCAAAACTCCTCGACAAAGTCTTGGTAAGGTAACCACTGCTTTACTTTGACATAGTAGTTCGTAAGTACTGAGGATAATTAAAAAAGAAACAAGTATGCGTCTGAAGGACTTTGTATCCATGGACATGAATAAATTAACAAAAAAAAAATACTTTGTGCAATTGTCAAATCTCAATGATTCAATACTACCTTTTGCGAGCGATTCCACCCGCTTTTTTTAGGTTGTTATATTAAAGGAGACTTCCGCTTTTTGTATGGGTGCTGAGCCTCAAAATCCATAATTTTATAGGGGTTCATTGGGTGGATGATGCGCAATATATGACTCCCTATCAAGAAGAGTCACTCAGCCTCTTTCTACCAACTCCACTCTCAGCCTACCCGCGGTGAACCCTGTTACGTCGGGTAACCTATAACTGAGATTGCGGTAACCAACCCCTTTGGAGGTATAGGTCGACAAGCAGAATGGGAGGTGGGGCCCGGACCACTAAATCACTCAGTCCGGATGTCGGGCGCTGGCAGCAGGGCGTTCAGCATACTATTAATTAATCACTGCGGTGCAGAAGGCAAGGGGAAACCACTGCACTAACCTTCCTAAGAAACCCGTTATGAAAAGGCAAAGAAAAGCGAGAACGATGGCATACGACCCGGTCACCACCCGGCGCTATGCCGATTCCAGGTCGCATGGTGAGAAGTATGCTACTAAATATCTACCCTCAATTATGTACTTCCGTAAGTTGCGGATTAATTGCATAGTGTAATTTCGTGACATAACTATATGTTGTCCTGCCCCATGACACATCTTAGAAAAAAATAAGTATTTATTGGAAACTACAAAGCTGGTTTATTGTTACGTACTTGCGAGAGAATTCAATGATTTTAATAATAAATTATTTGAAAAGTGGGTACATAGTTTACGCCGACCTATACATATTTAAAAAAGACGTGTGGCACTCGGAGACTGCCGCGGTAAAGCTTTTGCATAGCATTTTTTTATCAACTTATGTAATTATAATTATTTGTTTATTTTATTTTTTTTCTATTGTCCAAATGTCACTCGTGCCCTAACGCCGAAACTCTAAGCAGGCAATTCTAAGATTTATAACCTCTTTGAACAAATATAAAATAAACTTTTTAAAAATTCAAACTTAGAATCACTTCATCCGCGCGCGTTTGACATTTCGATAAGTTTCACTGACTGGAACAATTTTTAAATACACGGTAATTTCGACCTTTTATCGTTTAACATTCAGCTCATATCCTCTTACATATTGTATTCTTACAAGACTGCGATATTAAATTGACTTATGGAATTTTACACTCTACATGATTGTGATAGAGTTGAAAATAAAATATCACCGCTGTGCCGGTCGGAATGAGGGGTGACAGGTTTTTTCGTTACGGAATTTCTGGATTCGGTCTCCACGCTCAAGGCTCGCGATAGAAGCTATGCAATAGCTTAAAAATTATATATGCAGTATACGTTTCTTCCTTACTTTCTTTCTTCATTGGTTGCGATTCAAACAAACATGTCAATTTATGTAATATATTGTATATATTGTATATATTCCATATTATGTCTTGATCTTTATTTTATTTTTTTGTATTACGTTTTTTTTCAACTTTGTTATTTTAAATGAGTTTTAATCACAGAACAGAGATAGAGATAGAACTATAATGTGGGCGTAACCTTTCACCCTCTAGTTAGCAAGGCAGCACTAACTCCCGTTTGAGCGGTCTCAGTCGTCATTACGCATTGTCAAAGCTTTAATAACTAGAAAAAATAGTTAAAAATATTAAAATGCCCTATTGTGCTATTCTGGAATGCAGAAATCATAGCTATAGCAAAAATGTGTCCCACAGAGGTATTTCATACCGTCGGTAAGTAATATTTTCTGGTTTATTGCTTATTTAGCTGAAAAATGTATATTAATTTTCTATGTCAAATATGGCACAAAAATTACAATTTAAAGTGTTTCTTATTTCTTTCATCATAAGGTTAATTTTCGAAAACGAAAATCAGTTGTTCTAGAATGATTTGTCACCAATTCACAGTGTCACCGCTACTCAATTAGTGCATGCATGGTCGATAAAATGTTATCGATAATTATCAATTTTTCACTAAAGCGCTATGTTGTAGCATAAAAACTTTCAAACCCCATACTCTAATTATTTTCGTAAAACATGAACGGATTGAAGGTTGTATGGTTGTGTACCTTGGCCTACAAGTCGTGTGTTGTAAAACAAGTGCGAGTAGTGTTGTCAGTTTTCCAACTGCTTGTTTTGTTTGTATACAATAATAAATGCTACATACGTATTAAAACTATGATTGCGTGTGCAGTATTTGTAATAAAATTAGTTTTATTTAAAACGTACATTTGAGAATTGTGAGTGGTCTGGTTCTAATTTTGGTTATATCAATTTCAGTTCATCTCTGGTTGGGATTGCAACCCTACCGGTGAACGACATCTCTTCGACCTCTTGAGCGGTAGCACCAAGCGTGTGAGCACGTAATTTCGTCACCGGCTCGTATGGGCCCATAAATTACGAAGGCTTGGCCAAGGGCCCCGCGGAATGTTCGCCATGATCAGCTGTACCTGTAGCCGCTTAGCCGTCCTATACGTATCAGTGACCCCGTGACGGCGAAGAGCGTTTTGTTCTAGTGCACGATGAACATATCAGAAATCCTCCGCGGAAGTTGACAGGAGAATACTCGCCGGCCTGCCGATTTTGCGGGTTCTCTATTCATTCCCGTGAGTTTTACCTCAGGCACAATTTTCATTCACTTTGTCTATCGCGGGTAGAGTTAAAACTGCCTGCATCACCAGAGAGTAGGATATCTTCCCCAGCTGCATGAAGCCTCAGTGATTCCTGACTCTGCATTAGAGGATCGACGACACACTCTTATAGGTATTTTTCGAAATTAAGCAACAAAAGTATTTAAATTACGAAAAAAGTATGTAACAAAACCGGGTTCCGGCTAATAAGGTAAGGTGGGAGAACTTACCTTATTAGCCGGAACCCGGTTTTGTTGTATTTCTGTCTTGAGCTAAGTTTAGCCGATAAGTAAATAAATATAATATCAACTTCAAAGGTGTGTATTGTTTTATTTAACCCACTGTTATAGTAGCAGATACATATTATATAGCTAACAATGTTATACAGAAAAATATCAAAAGTATAACTGAATACAAATTTAACCTTTGCTCATCCTCACACTTCCTGCGGTGAAGCACGTGCTGACTGCTGGCTTGCTAAACCATTGCTTAGTGTATTCTTCTATCTCAACCCGTAACAAAAGGTTAAGAAGTTCATAATTGTGCTATTAAACTGTGGAACAAACTTCAATGTCTTTTGTCCGGCCTACTAGGCCGGCATAATTGTGCCAACCGTTAAAAAATATTTTCTTCCCTTACCGGTTGACAGTGGACGATAGCCTAGTTGGGAATGGAGCAGTCTACCGAGACAATGTCCGGAGGTTCGAAACCCAAGGCCTCTGACTTTTCAAAGTTACGTGTGTATTATTTATCAATTATCGTTCACTTTAACGGTGAAGGAAAACATCGTGAGGAAACCTGTTAACCTGAGAATCCTCCATAAGAATTTCGAGGGTGTGTGAAGTCTGCCAACCCGCACTAGGCTAGCGTGGTGGACTAAGGCCTTAAACCCTCTCAAGAGTAGAGGAGGCCCGTGCTCAGCAGTGAGCATTATATAATACAGGGCTGATATTATTACCGGTTGACATTTTCCTTAAACTTTACTCTATTTAACTCCGGCGGTGAAATTATTATAATATGTATAAATACTCATTATAATTTATTGCAAACTAGCTATACTGTAATACTGTGTAGGTAATATATTATGTAATTTAACATGCATGTTTGCATGTATTGAAATTTTAAATTAAGAATTTAAAATCTATACTAAAAATAAATTTTAATTTACTGAGTGAAAATTTTATTCAAGATATTTTCAACATCTTTTCCGGCGCTTATCAAAATAATATTATATATTTTTGTAATAAGTCAATTTCATTAATTAATGTTATTTATAATTTTTAGCCATAAAATAAAAAACATCGATAGGTTTACAAAAAGGTATCATATGGGTGCAACACTATTAACGCATGCTTAGCGTACTTGGTGTCAATCAATAACTTTTCTTAAATCGACAGCCATAGAGATCTTATGAATGCCATCACCATTATATGCCATCTAGCGTGGAGTAGTGGATTGAAATCGAATTAAAATCAAAATTCAGGCTGAAGGAATAATATCGTATGAATTTATGTGAATTTTTAAAATATGAAGTTTATGGAATGGCATTAAGGTTAAATTTAATGCAAATGATTTTGTATTATACGTTTTATGTTTATTGCTGATTTTGGCCAATCATAATGAAAAGATGATAGTATGTGAATATACGCATGTGTGAGTTTGGCGACACTGGTTTTCTTAGTAAATTGATGCTAAACTCTATCCATTCTATCTTTAATTCGTGGTTTTAATCAAAATTAGGTACATTTGTTATGTAAGAGTCCTTATCTAATTGTCACCAATATCGATACGAATGCTGTTTCACACCTATAATTGGTGAGTACACTGGTATTGTATAATTTCAATTATGAATGTTTAGTCTTCTAACTGTTGGTGTGTCTTTTAGTAAATAAATAAATAAAAAAATATTATATTATGTTGAATAACTGGATGACATTTCGCCTTTCGTTCGAAAACCATCATAACTTTTCTTTATAATATGCCTGTGTACAAGGTTTTTGATACAAGGAGAATGTCATCCTTAGTTTTACAGCTTTAGTCTATGGTGCGAGTTGCACGTCTTGGCCACGGGTTGAACCTTAGAATAATAACTAAAGCCATTATTATTGTTTGCTTTAGTTATTATTCTGAGGGTTGAACAGTTAGGTACATCAACTATAAAGGAGGTGAAACTTTACCGATTTCGTAATTTATATGAACATCGTAATGTCTTACAAATTATACATATACACTCACGCCTGTTATCCCCGAAGGGGTAGGCAGAGGCGCAACTAGTGCACCCACTTTTCGCCGACATTCCGTCCCATGATGTGATAGGGGGCGAGCCTATCGCCATATCGGGCACAAATTCCAGACTCCGGACTGATACTGAATAGAAAAACTCAATATCACTTTGCCCGACCCGGGGATCGAACCCAAGATCTCAGCTTTGCAGTCGTACCGTAATACAACTACGCCACCGAGGCAGTCATGCTACAAATTAAGATAGTATTTCCAATCTGTTTGTAATCTATTGGAGAGCTTAGAGTATGTATAAGTACCTATAGAGCGCTAATATCACACCGTGCGCCCACTACCCAGCGTAGGCAGGTGAACTATAGCTACTTATACAGTGTCATTTCAACATTGCGTTACTAAATGAAACCACATATTCAGCGTGACCTCTGCTAACATCGTGCAAAATATTATCCATGGGTAACGCATACTTTCGCCAATAATCCAGATTATAGTTTTATAGTTTTTTGATCACGCTGTGTTTTAGCGCGCTTGACTTTATTCAGTGAATCACGTCACAGCTGACGATGTTATTACAAAACCTATAGGATTAAGAAGGGCAACTCACAAATTCACTTGCAATACATTCACTCACATAGCTGCAGCAGTACCGCTTGAGACGTGGAATTTGAAATAAAATAATTAAATTGCTACTAGAGCAGTCCCTACTCCCTAACTAATACGTTATAAATATCAACATGAAATAAAAAGTTGTCAAGTTATTGTGTGAAAAGGAACTAATTATTTTTTAAGTGTTATGCTGTAAAGAAAAGTATTAATTCTTTAATAATAAACTTTGTTTTCGTTAATAAATAAGTTTACCTACCGAAATAGGAAGGTACTTAACAACTCGCAGTCACTATTAAAAAAGTTACAGGATTTTAATCTATTGATATCATATTTTTTGATTCCGTATGATATTTCAACGTTTATTTTAATTTTAACATCAATATTTCTGGACGTCATGCCTAAAATAGGTTTACGTAAATACTTTATACTACCAAACGCCTTATTATGCCTTCTGTACCTTCTAATCTCTAGCTACATTTTGTATCGCGTCAGAGTCGTTGATCTTGTTACTAACACATTGAAACTAACGTGCAGATACCAACATGTTGTGTCTCTTTCGCACGCCATTCAATACAAACACGCACTCAAACACGCTGTGTTGCCAGTATAAACATTTTTACCGACAAGTTTGCTAAAATGACACAGCTTTTCAAAGAATCGGATATTAGTTTATTTATCACATGGATTTCTAACACACTTAAATAAGTGTATTAAATAATAAAATAACTAGGGCAATTATGCTAATGAAAAGTCTACTTAAACGAATACGCAGCAATATCTTTGTATTGTAAAAATAACATTACTTTAAGCAATAAAGCATACCAGAGCTCTAACATCATTTAATTTCAATATGCATTGTGGTACGGTTAAAATAGCATAGAACAATGTAAAACTAAAATTGCAAGATATTGCAGAATAAGGTAATAGTACGAAAGCTTGGTATCCCTGTGGGAGCACGTGTAACACGAACATCAGCTGGCGGGGCCAACGATCGCGCGCGCCAGCGGGCGCACGGCGCACTTGTCGGCATGTTCTTTGTATAGGGCTGCCATTACCTAAATTGCCGACGCCGGACAAATACGGCAAGAATCCCGGACATTTGGGCGAAATATGGGTTTATTCCCGGACACCTCTGACAGAGTACCCCAGTATCTCCGCACCGCAATAACAATCGTAATTTTTAATAGTTCCTGCCTGAGTAATAATACCTAAAACTGGCGTTATTTACTAACCACTTATAAAGTGACTCGACCAAGTGCACAAAAATCCTTCTAAATACCTATGTTTTACCTACTTACAATAATTTTGGTTATTAGTCAATTGAATATCCTGATTATTTTAAATTAAGTTCAGCCATTACTATACGTACGTAAATGTTACTTATTCTTGACAAAAGTGTGCGTGTATTCTATGAAGTGGTAAAAATTAACGTTTTTTACCCTACTAGTAAATTACGACAATTCCAGGTAATAGCAATAAGTACAAGTGATATTTATCAAAATGTGTAACGTTTCGAAATACATCGAGATTCGCGGTCCGGGATTCGTGGACTTTATGCCTATCCCGCGCGGCCTAAAATATGGCCCCGCACTGGCTCTTCCAGGCGCATGCGCCGTGGGGCGCGGGGGCCTGCGCGCGCGTTGCCCGCCAGTCGCCCGGCAGCAACACGACGTGGCGTATGTCGATTTACGTACTGAATGTTAGGCCGATGCTCCCTATGTACTTACCGGTACCTATTGTAATTTTATTATTATATCGTTTTGTATCGATCCGAGTGACCTTGTCTCTGACATCGCTTCGGGAGACGCGAGCCATGTGTAGGTAAAAACCTATTAGTTTAGTAGTCCTTTGTCGGCTTTTATGCGCACACGATCAAATGTTCTCTAATTGTAATTATTATTCTATTGTGTTAATTTTTAAGTTTCTGTTGTGGTAAACTATGATTTACATTTACAAAGCTCGTGAATAAAGTGTTAATGTTTCCTTGAAGGTCGTTGAAATGTCTTTTGTACTTTTAGGGATTACTGAGTAAATGTTCAAAATTCCAATCTTCAAGAACCTCGTTGACACTCGTACCATAACGATAGCATCATAGTCGGTTTCACGAAATCGATCGACGAATTTGACGGCTTGAGCGTGCGATTCTTGCTGATGTATCGTGTGATAGTTGATGGAATGTTAGGGTTGTGAGGCTTTTTGATAAGCTACGTGCGGTGTACGGACTGTGACCATTATCGAAGATGCTTCAATGATTTCAGTCTTCTAAAGGAGACATAACTGGCTCTGACAGAATCTAGTAAGTGACTGTTGTTTTGATTGACCTATGTGACCTGACACAGAAGCATAGGTAATAATAGCGACCTCATCTTTTCGGTTTGGAATAAAGCTTCTTGGTTACGATGGCGCGATGTCTTATCGTTGCGCTCCGTGTGTGCATCTCTTGTTCGCGTGTGCGTGAGCATATTATCAATGAAACACACAGACCTCAGTGACGTTGACGCTCCGACGATCTCTCGTATACTAGTAGTGGCAATAGGATGTCTAAAATTAAAAGACCTTTTTTGTTCTTTATTTTGTTTGAAAAATGTACTTCTTTATTTTACACTTATGGTTAAATTAATTAACTGCATGGTGTTTCTTTCAAATTGATTTTATCGCAGTTAAATTTATGTATTCGATTACAAAATGACCCTGTATAGAAATGTTGGCGACTGCTAGGGATGGGCACGCCAGCAGCACCAGCGTAACAGTTATCGATTACTACAGGTCCGGCGGCGCGGTACATATTGTTGTTAAAAAATTGTGGTTCTACAAAATATGGCCTTGTGAGTAATTTTAAGCGTATTGCGTTAATATAGATAAAAGCTATGCTGCGAATTAGTGTAGTGCCATGTGGAATGACTTATAAACACGGTACCGTAAGAACAGTTTTTACAAGCAATAAGAACCAAGAATGTTAATGGATATCCATTATAATTGAACCAATGAATATAAACAGAGCATCGCACCATGGATTTCTTGGCTAGTCTCCCCAAGCCTAAAATAGTCACGTCTAGTTTTTAAAATATTTATTACCAATGTAAAAAAAAATGTCAAAAAAATATCTTAAATATTGCTAACTTATACTGTCAAGGCCCGCGATAGAAGCTATGCAATAGCTTAAAAATATCATCGTTATCGGTAAATTTTTAAGAACAGTAATTATTTCTTTCATTTCATAAACAAAAACGCTATTGTTAATTGGCTTAAAAATCACAAACAGACAAAAACAGTTACCTAAGCTACATTATATTAAGCATCGCCTTCGATAGTAATAAATACGTATGCTATAATATAAAAATATTACTTCGATTCTGGTATCGACGCGTAACATCACTATCGAAAAAGTGGGACGCGGGGCAGTGCGGGGAGTACAAGTGTTCGCCTCCCGCGCACCTTTCATACCGCGACGCGTGATTTCAATTTTACCTAAAAATATACTGAAATATGGCTTGCCTGTGAAACGTGATATTAGAATTCTGTTTAGTGTGTTTCCGAGTGTCGTTTTTACAAGATTCCACAGAATATTTAACCATTTTGCAGTATTAATAATCAAATATTCGCATAGATCTCACTCGCGTGTGCTCACACCGTTCCTACTCGAGTGACTACAAGCGCTTGCGGCCGGCGCAGGATTCGTATGAGACTTGGCCACACATGTTCTCCAGCACATCCAGCCAAAATAAATATTTTAATTAGCCCCATGTGCCAATGTGGAGTAGATGTGGGCGACCACATCACATTTTGTTTTCCTGTCCTCGGTATGACCACCTTCCTTTCTTCCGATCCTTATCACATCTCACAGTTCCTCTACGTTCCTCTATTGTTTGCCTTCTTAGCTCTAATAGTATGTTAGTATATAAATGTATAGCATCTTTTGTAATTAAGAATAATATTAAACTTTAAGTATTTTATCAATATTTTACCATTAGTCATCACTACTCATAATTTATTATTGTAATATTTTGTATATGTATATATATTGTACCCATCAACTCCTGCCTATTTGTTTAATTCTTTTTTATCTGTTTCTTAATTCTTAACCCACTTGCTAGTATTCTAATAAATAACAATTATATTTCTCTACGTACTTGTGCCGCACAATATTCTATATTAAAAGTTTCCCTACCTTTGACTTTGTATCCCAAGACCCTGTCTTGTCCAAATACCCATAGAATAAAGTGCTTATAGTCCTTATTCTGAGCAAATACCTGACATCGGCTAAATGCAACTGAAGTGCGAAGCCACGAAGAAGAAAAAAAAAACCTCTAGAATTTTGGCGGGAACTTGGAAGTGTCATAAGGTGCTCTTGTTTTTGTGCTCTTGTCTTGTTTATTTTGGTGATACTTGGTGTTATATTACATGATTATGGTGGTATGGCATATTATCCAATGCAGTTTTATTAAAGGGTCTAAATAAATTTAAATAACTGGGCTAGTCAAGTGTTTTTTGTTGCCGCCAAAATTCCTCGATAAAGTCCTTAGTAAGGTAGGTAGGTAGCCGATGTCCAAAAAATATCACATAAGGCGAGGCTTTTCCCTAACTTGAAATTGGCAAAATGTACTAACCAGTTTTTGGTGGGAACTTGGAAGTGTCATAAGGTGCTTTTCTCTTAATTCATTATTTTGGTGGTAGTTAGTGTTATATTGCATAATAATTATGGTGGTGTAAAACACCACCAATACAGTTCTGTTAAGGGACTCAAATTAAGTGAATTGAAGTAACTGTGCTAATCAAGTGTTTTTTTTTGTTGTCGGCAAAACTCCTTAGTTATAGTGGAGGATAGCCTAGTTGGGAATGGACAGTCTGCCGAGACAATGTCCGGAGGGTCAAAACCAAAGGCACACCCCTGACTTTGTAAACTAAAAACTTTGACACTGGCAGATACGCAAACCGCGCCTTGCCAAAGAGAAAAGAAAAAAATCCATAATGTTGCGCGATAGACACACCAAAATAATTGATTTATTTTGATCGTAATGTTGGCTGTATTGATTTTGTTGTCAACAACTTCAGTATAATGGTGCGATAGTGGTTGCGCGTAGTGTTATTGTTTTGTGGAAAAAATTGTGATATCTAACTAAATTCTACACGATTACTAAAACATTTCGATATAGTTTTCGTCTCTTTTCATGATTACTTGTTTTGTTTGAGGAATATGTCATTCTCGAGCTGGGTAAGTGAAAAGAATTGGTACATCAACACCAGCGTAGGGCGGTCCGATTGTGTGGCAATTGACGGCATTTGTGGGTTTAGCGAGCGTTTTATAACTAAAAACGATGTTAATTCATCGAGAATCTTCATGAAACTAGTATTTTTACATTTGTTTAGTGAGATATTTAACTTTGGACGAGTTTTTTGAAGGTTTCGGATATGCATCCTCCATATTTTACTGCTACGTGCATGGTACCAACTACATAACATCAAGTAGCTATAGAGGCTTTTTTAGCTTATGTTTCTAATATTTTTGTTGATTTGTAATTATTATTCGAAACCTTTCTTTACGATGTGTTTATTTGGATTTCTTTTGAATATAAATCATTATTACTTTATAACCATAGATAACGGTATCGAATGAAGATTCATTATTGGGTCAGAAATTGGGAAAGAGATTATAGCATGTACCACAAGGCCAATAACATGCCAATAAGTATTTAAGATAAGGCATAAAACAGTAATTATAGTGTCACATCAATATAATATTATATTATTTGCTAATGTTTCGTTAATTATTTCGTATTTTTATGATCAAAGATACTTATTTCTGACTTGTTTTGAGATATTTATTATTGGCTCATATGATCAATAACATAAATTGAAACATTAATAAAAAAAGTTTAAAATATTTTGCAATCCAATAGCACATAGCAGCTTGTCTAATTAGGTTTAGGTATATTATTATAATATTTTGTGTTGTCCACAAACAATAAGTTGCTGCTTAGGTGTGTTATGAATATTTTCATAAAACAATAATGTTTGTGAACTGTATGTTTGTAATGAAGAAAAAGTGTCCTAATGGCTATAATATGTTTGATTGTTCGTCAATAATAACAGAAAGTCTACAGATACTGAAAGTAATTCTGTATGAAGCTATTGTGTTGGCAATGTTCATAAACACTGTACTTATAAGCTGCAACTTATAAGTACAGTGTTTATGAACATTGATTTTAATTTGAAATCTAATATGTTCAAACTGATTTAAACAAAAATATATTCCATTGTTTGAAACAAGATATAACAACATTGTGTATAATATACTTATGAAAATTAAACTCAATTCAATTCTAAATCGAAAAATTATAAAACAGACATCAGTCTTCATATCCAGTAAGCAGAGGTGCAACCAGGGTATTAAATTTTTACCATATGTGTTCCATCATATTATGATGTGATAGGTGCGACCTTATTGCCATATTGGGCAAAAATTCCATACTCTGAGCTGATGCTGAGTAGAGAAACCCAACATAGCTTGAACCCAACCAAACATTGAACTAAATTAACCAATTAAATAGTATGTAAATTCATTGTATCAAAACAAAATAGAGTACAATATATTCATGAAAATAACTAAATGCTAACAATATTATTATTAAGAAATTTTCGATAATCATCATTATAAATAACCATACCATACCAGCCCAGTATTGTATACTGCGCACTGCTGAGCACAGGCCTCATCTACAATTGAGAGGGTTAAAGCATCAGTCCACCAAGCTGGCCTAGTGCGGGGTGGCAGAATTCACATACCTTCAAAATTTAGAGAACTTCTCAGGTATGCAGGTGTCCTTACAATGTTTTCCTTCACCGTTAAAGCAAGTGATAATTCACAAAGAATACACACATAAGTTTTGTTGAAAAGTCAGAGGTGTGTGCCCTTGGGTTTTGAACCTGTGGACATTTGTCTCAGCAGACCATTCCACTCCCAACTAGGCTTTACCGCCACAGGGCTATGTATAAATAAAAATACACATAATATTCTCTGCATAGAGATCTACTAGGATAGTATAAATGTGAAACACAAGCATGGAATAGTCATAATAATTATAACATTGGAGAATGGAAAATATTTGGTTCTTTTTATGTTGTACTTGGTTGGCTTTTGCTTCCAGCTTCTCTCACATGTCAAAGGTCTTCCAGGATAAAAGGTTTTATATATTCGTGGGATAAAAATTTGCTTATGTTACTTGGTGATAATGGGTTTTTATATTGGTGAAAGAATTATTAAAATTTTCCAGTAGTTTTTGAGTTTATCAATTATTACAAACAAACAAAAAATTCAATCGTTCCTCTTTATGATATTACTAGCAGCCTGCCCTGGCTTCGGACAGGTAGTAAAGCATATGCCGACATTTATTTTTCTGTTGTAAAAAATGTTTATGAATTATACACATAAATAAACCTTCCTCTTGAATCACTCCATTCATTGGTGCAAGACATATGAAAATTAGTTCAACATTTTTTGAGTTTATCATGTTCAGACAATCAGATGTGATAGGGGACTTTGTTGTATGATAGATGTTAGGACATATCAATAAAAAAAAAAAAAATAGCCTGTCTTTCCTTGGATCTCAAACTGTCTCCATACTTATTCTCTCACAGTTCCACCCCCAAGAAAATATTTACTCGGATAAAAGTCCCGGGCTATGGTTTTCCAAGATAAAAGTAGCCTATGTCCTTAACTGTGTCCCAAACTATCTTCATACGTATTTGTTTGCGGTTCAAAAAAAATTTCGGAATAAAAGTTCCAGATTATTTTTCCCTTGATCAGAAGTGGCCCAGGTCCTTCCCAGGGTCTTAAACTATCTTCCTACCAAATTTAATCAAAATAGGTGTAGTGGTTTAGCCGTGAAAACTTCACTCGCAAGAAAAATACATCTATACTAATATTATAAAGCTGAAGAGTTTGTTTGTTTGAATGTGCTAATCTCAGGAACTACTGGTTCGAATTGAAAAATTATTTTTGTGTTGAATAGACCATTTATCAAGGAAGGCTTTAGGCTATATAACATCACGATGCAACTATTAGGAGCTAAGAAATAATGGAAAATGTGAAAAAAACGGGGAAAATTATTCATCCTTGAGGGCTTCCATTGCGTGCGCTGCGAAAACGGTTCAAGATACCAAAAATAATTGTATGAAAGAATTATTCCTCTTGAAATGATCTAAAACAATGTCCGCGACAGTATATGTCTTTCTTTTAAGATTACCTCACTAGAACCGTTTTTATGGTAATCAAATATGGTCGAAATGAATGCATTATTTGTTAAGAGTTGTATCAACGTCATAATATTAATCTTTATCCAAATAAATGTGTTGGATAGAGTTATCCAACGGGAAGGTTTTTATGTACTTTTAGCCCGGAAAATCTTATTAACGCGGGCGAAGCCGTGGGCAAAAGCTAGTGCATGATAAAAGTCTCGTTTGAACTTTTCTGCGATTTAAAGTAGCCTTTATTAGTCAGGGATAGTGTACCATTCTAATCGTGAAAGAATTTTTTTAATTTGTACAATAGCTTCGGAGCTTATCCATTACAAGCAAATAATTAAATCATTCTTCTTTATAATAGTAGTTTAGACTATAGGTTCAAACATTTAACACAAATAATAAAACAGGCCTAGTTTATACCTGGCAATAATTATTAATATCTTACATGTTTCTGAATCAGGCTGTTTTGATTTAATGTTTCTTGCATCAGATAAGAAAAGATAGCAACGTTACTATATTTTTGTTTGTTTCATTTTAATGATTTTTTTTAAATTGTTAATACACTGAATGACGAGACAAGCATGCCGTACGCCTGATGGTAAGCAATATAACTGCTCATAAACAGTAGCAACACCACCCAGCACCTTGAGTGCCGGATGCAAAACTTGCCATTTTGCAGTCAATTGTAACACAATCTATGCCTAATATAATATTATGTATAGGTAATTAATCCTAAAGTATTCTTTCTCATAATTATATTATATTAGTTTTAATAAGATAATTATAGCAAAGAATGTATGCTATCCTGGATTTAAAATATATTTTGGCATATTGTGTATTTGTAACTCTGTTGTTTAATATAGCTTAAATTATACAATTTTGTCTAGGATCAGCAAATAATTATAACTCTACGATTATTTTCTGCCTTGCCAGGGAAAACAGTACTGCTAGGATGCTTGCATTATTTGCGCTCTGCCCTCCCCTGCCTCTTCGTTTTTGCAGGTGTAGCATTATTTGCATGCGCATACTATGCACATAACAGTATTTACTTTGTTTTGAATAATAATTTGTCATTAATTTTATATTTTTTAATTATCCAGGGAAATACTTGGTATAAAATTATCAAAAGTCATCAGACATACAGATAATCCTTACACACTTCAAGCATTTGTGTTATTAGTAGGAGTGTACATTTTTTTTTGTTTTTTAAACCACAAGTTAAAATAATCATTGAGCAGACAGATTAAAAATAAAACCAAACACATTAACACACAACCTTACAATGAATAACAAATTATATGGTATATATCATCATGACAATGGATTGGTTTTACCGGCAAGGATTACTCCCTTAGAAGCTAAATTAGACCAGCTTGGCAAACTGGCTTACTCGAGGCGATTGACTGCCTCGGTGGCGTAGATGTATTATGGTATGACTGCAATGCTGAGGTCTCGGGTTCGATTTCCGGATCGGTCAAAGTGAAATTGAGTTTTTCTATTCAATTTCAGCGCGGAGTCTGGAATTTGTGCCCGACATGGCGATAGGCTCGCCCCCTATCACATCATGGGACGGAATAATGGCGAAAAGTGGGTGCACTAGTTGCACCTCTGCCTACCCCTTCGGGGATAATAGTCGGGAGTGTGCGTATTATATAGTATATTTTATTGATAAACTACTGACTTGCATATAAAAGTTTATCTATAAATAAATAATATCAGGTCAAAAACATCTTCATAATTATGAAAATTTTGACTATATTTTGATTAAATATAGTCTCATAACAAGACTAGAGACATTGTTCTATTAACAATTTTATTGGTGTGGTAATTTATAACAAGGCACACACCTTTGACTTTTCAAAATTATGTGTGAATTATCAATTATCATTTGCTTTAACGGTGAAGGAAAACATCGTGAGGAAACCTGCATACCTAAGAAGTTCTTCCCAAGAATTTCGAGTTTTGAGAGCAGTGGGACAGTGTATAATACAGAGCTGGTATTATTATATTTTGGTAATTTATAGCTGTAATAAAAGGGTTTGATAAATTAATTATAATTAACACAATTTTATTTGGAAAGAAGATGAGGGCTCAAATGTTTTATTCATTTTAAACAGCTTTATCTAAAGTCTAGTGTGGCTTAAACTTGACATGGTGTACACACAAAGAGCTGTGGGCCATGACATGCTTTTTGCCCTTGGTTAAATATGTCATATGGTTATATTTATAATTTGTGTGTTTGGTCACTTGTGCTATTTTCTTTTTTTTCAGACAATAAAATACATACGTTAGGTAGGTACTCCTTAAGTTAGGTACATAAAAATATAAAAACAAACAGTACCAATTTACAAATCTTTTCAGAAAAATGAAGATCTCACTTAAAATATAGTCATTGATTTATAAAAAAATACCCTTTATAAAGCAATGTTTATAGTGTAATTATTTTGAATAAATACCTCTATACTTTATTTCTAATATACCCTGTGCATAGGGTACCTATTATACCTTTGTTTGAAAAATGTCTTAATTTTACTAGACAAATTTTATTATCAACAAAAAGTTCCAATCGGTAATTGTTATTAAAATGCATTTTATCTTTCCGTTTTCAATTTTCGCGCGTAAATAGATGAAAACGCTAGACGTCATTGTATGACGGCTCCTCATTCTACTAATATTATAAAGGTGAAAGTTTGTAAAAATGTATGGATGTTTGTTCCTCTTTCACGCAAATACCACTGAACGGATTACGATGAAATTTGGCACAGGGGTAGATCATGTCCTGGATTAACACATAGGCTACTTTTTATCCCGGGAAAACAAAGCGGGATTTTTATCCCGGAAAACTTTTTAACGCGGGTGGAGCCGTGGGCAAAAGCTAGTAGTAAATAAAACGAATCTGTGTATTGTTATTTTTAATTTGTTCCTCAAGGAAACTGCTAAGGTCATAGACCATGCTGCCAAGTCATAAGTGATATTTTTGGTTGTCTTTTTTTTTAACCCCTGTAGTAATATGTCGCGGTCTTTAACTAAACCTAAACCGTGGTAAAGCAGTGGCTACCTCACTAAGACTTTATCGAGGAGTTTTGGCGGCAAAAAATAAACACCTGATTAGCACGGTTATTTAAATTCACGTCATTGCAGCCCTTAATAGATATATCGGATAATATACCACCATAATTTTATGCAATATAACAACGAAGTATCACCAAAATAATGAATTATAACAAGAGCACCTCATGACACTTCCAAGTTCCCACCAAAACACTGGCTATTGTTAAGTACTTCTGTAATACAATTTAACCTCTCAATATTCCATGTCAGTTTGACAGCTGTACATTTCAAATTTCTTAGAATTCTATGGGTAGGCGCCTAAAAATCGTTTTGACGACGACGTTTTGTTCACCCGTGATCACGTTGCGTTTAGACATGGGTAAATAAATATTATACATTTAAAAATGATGATGATGAATAACGACAAACACTACAAAGAATTTTTCATATTCCGAAACTCGGTAAAACAATAATCAAGATTTATTTTTCGGGAATAATTTTTCTACCACAAAATAGATTATTCTTGGTACATTTTTGCTGACATAATAAAATGGCGCCATCCATTGCGCATATTTGTATAACAGATAAAACAAGTGAAATTTTAAAGTTGATATTAAAAAAGCACTTAATAATTTTATGATCTAAAACTAACATTTTCAGATTGCTTATTGGCTAAACTATCTTATTGGTGTATTTTTAAATATTTTCTCACATACAGTAAAATAACCTGTAATGAGTGGCTAGGGCTATGGCTAGCCATGCAGGAACTGTCCTCATATTTGGTTTAACTCATAATTTATCCCAATTGTTGAAACATGCCAACAATATTCAGCCATAATATACGCCTACTGTGATGATTGATGCCTTGTTGAGCGTCGTGTCATTGACCCTTGGATCGTCAGACGTGCTTTTTTCATCACTACATTCCAAATTCAGTTGATCCGCGACAATATATTTGCATCCAAACCTCGCCCATGACGCTAAATTGCATCTCTACTCCAGTGAAATCTAATATTCACAACGTCTTATAAGCTCACGCTTTTGTTGTCGAAGCGGTAAGCGTATTTACAACTAGCGCATGTACATGTAACGAAATTAATACATACCTTCTCATGATGTGGTTGCCCGTCGGCCTTACCAAACGTATCGCAATTTGCTATGTTGAAAATTCAGAAGACATTATTTATTGCAAAATATGTATAAAATTATTGCCTTACCTGGAAATCGAATTCAGAATCTAACCCGTCTTAATACTCTGCCACTAGACTGCGGTGAGTCAAAGTACTAGCGTGTTCGGAATGGTAATTATATTTCATAATATGTACCTTGTCTAAATGGTTTTGAGGGACCACACATTGAGATTTAATTGTCCATGGTTTGAGAACTTGAACTTGCTTTATTATAACAATTTATATACATATAAAAAAAAAAACGGTTTTCCTAGTTATTGCTAATAGCCTCTATCTACTTGGTTGGACAAATGTAATTGATTTTATAACGAAGTTTATACTTCGTGCCAACGTCTTCGAGTCTTGCATCTCTTGTAGTATGAAGTCGGCTCTTTTAAGTAATTGGGCGAACATTTATTGCCGCACCACAATATCCAGTCGAAAGTCCGAACTGCAACGCAGATACGATTCCCACTTCGTAAACTTCCAAACACAATTTATCAAACTGTTAATTTTCATTTGTCATTTATTGCGAAATGGTTAGTATATTTTTATTTATCGACCTCCGAAATAAGAGAAGGTTCTCAATTCGTGCGTTTGTATGTATTTACACTGATTTCTCTGAATATTAGGAGCCTATTTCCGTGATTCCTTTTTTACTTAGTAAAGCAAGGTCTCGAAATGGTCCCATTTCAATATAGCTTCGCTATATATTTTTTTTTATTTCAACTTAATTCATTTGGCGGGCCGATGTAATTTAAATAGCTTCTTGTCATAAAACATAGATTTTAATGCTTTGACGATTCTCTGGACATTTAGGTTATCGACTGGCAGTGAGAACTTATCACCAAGTAAATCACAGGTTATTGTATTAACTATAAATAATACATAATATTATGAACACAATAGTCTCACCAACTGAAGCAGGTCGATAGAGAACTTCAATGTGCATCGATGTAACCCACATGTTTGTTGCCCGATGTTACCTATGTCAAATAACTTCCATACTATACCTATATACTGCTCACTGCTGATCCCGTGCTCAGCAGTAGCGCAGCAGTTGTAGAGGAGGCCCGTGCCTCCTCTACGGCTGAGCAGGTTAAGGCCTTGGTCCACCGTGCTGGCCTAGTGCGGGTTGGCAGACTCACACACCTTCGAAATTCAGAGGACTTCTTAAGTACGCAGGTATCTTCACGATGTTTTCCTTAACCGTTAAAGTGAGCGATAATTCACAAAGAATACACACATTATTTTTTAGAAAAGTCTGAGGTGTGTTTTAAACCTGTGGACATTCCTCTCGGCAGCCCGTTCCACTATTTTGTTTAAATCGGCAAAATTTGCCGATTCACACAAAACAAAAAACACGATACGCAGATTTTTTTGAGATAATTCAATATTGATCTGGGCGTGCGAAATATCATGACTAATCTTTATATTTTAGCTCTAAGTACAAAGTTTAGTGGTAAAGTAGACTCTCACTAAAATAACAAAAAACTAAATAATTTTTGAAATACGCAATATCAGGCAACTTACATGGGGATTTAATCGATGCACATCGAGCTCCGCTATCGGCCGGAAAAAATATGATAAATATGAAATAGTATTTAAAAATTAAAAATCTAATTTGAGGATTATCTTAGCTTCTGAAATGAATGTATCTGATATAAAAAATAGGGTAACTTAACTAACGAAGTCCAACCTTATCGGATTCACTGCCTGACTTACTGCTGCTAGTGTAAATAGTACACTGTAGGTACTACCTAATACCCATATGGCTAAATTTATGATTGAGTCTATTACGGCAACAGCGAATTTGGTGTTATATATTACTAGTACTAAGTTAGTACTTCTATACAGTACCAGATATCCAACTGTCATGATCACAGGGGTGTGTGAAAAGCAGCTAACACAGGCATCAGGCATAAATATGTGCGTCTTTACTGGAAACTGTTATTATATAAAATAAAGACGCCACCATTGCACGAGAAAATAAACATTTTATTTATCCAAATTATACGTACAGAGAAATATGTACATAATTCTCTTCAACGGTGATGTTCACTCAAGGATGTGCTTGTATCGTAGACATCACATTTCACAATAATTAATGTATTAATATAATACCCTACATAAAAATAATAATTATTCTAAAGTATAGTGTGTATGTGTGTATGTGTGTTTGTGTGTATGTGTGTTTGTGTGTATGTGTGTGTTGTGTGTATGTGTGTGTGTGTGTGCGTGCGTGTGCGTGTGTGTGCGTATGTGTGTACACACATATCAATTTACTTGCATAAGTAAATTGAAATTGTCCGTGACGATACAGTAGAGTGCGAAAATCAACCAATCAAAGTCTGCAATCCGCATCTCAACGACAATAGGTCCGACATTGATCTTGTTGTAGAGGTCATATTTTCTTAGAACCTTTTGTCACATTGAGAACATGAATAATTTTGCGATAATAATCGAAAGGGCAAACAATAACAAGTATGATGCTCTTTTGCCGCTTGAAATTTGTAAATTCTTTGTATCGTGTAAATAACTAGGTGATTCGAAATCGGCCACATTACAAATAAATAAGCAGATGTCAATATATAACATAATTCTTCCCTCATTTCACCTATATTATGAAACCGGTATAAGTCATAAGGAGACGGCGATATAATATAGTCACAGTGGCGACCTTAGAAGAAGGGGCTAACCGGGCAACCTCCCCGGGGTTTCGTGGTTAGGGGGGCCTCGTGCGTCCAACTGAGGACCTCTTTTTGGATTACCACCCCATTTACCAACATAATATTTTCAGCATTACCTATGAAATTGGGACCTCTTTTGTCTCTGTGCGGGGCCTGGCGTCGGTTCTGGTATAATACGCGCGTGATCGAATAGGATGGAACCTTGTCAAAGTAAATAAAAAATCACAGTTTCCGAACGAATTAGCGTTCGTAAATTTCTGAAAGAAAATTCACTAATTGAATTTACTGCCTCGGTGGCGTACTTGTATTACAACACGACTGCAAAGCTGAGGTCTCGGGTTCGATCTCCGGGTCGGGTAAAATGATTTTGTGTTTTTCTATTCAGTATCAGCCCGGAGTCTGGAATTTGTGCCCGATATGGCGATAGGCTCGACCCCTATCACATCATGCGACGGAATAACGGCGAAACGTGGGTGCACTAGTTGCGCCTCTAGCTACCCCTTCGGGGATAATATACGTGAGTTTATTATAATTGAATTTTCTTGTTCATTTTCACCCCCGAAAAAAGAGGGGTGTTAAAAATTTAGGGCTTGTGTCTGTGTATCTTTATTTCTATGTATCTGTCTGTGGCATCATAGCTCTCAAGCGAAAAACAAAAACGAAACAAAATTTTAATTTAATTTGTCAAGAATTTATTAATGTAAAACAAAAAAGGTGGTGATTTCAGCAGATTTTCTTCTTCTATATTACGTACATTTGTAGAAAATGCGCATATTTGTATGACGTAATCATAGTTATAAGAAAATCCATAAAATATTTTCGTATTTATTTAATTTGTGACTCTTGAGCACCAGCGCGTGTTTGCCGACGCTACCGAGCGGTGTTAGTTCTAAAAGGTCGCATCCCATTCTGATCGCGCGCGGATTATAAAGGAGACACAGAAAAAAGGCCTCGCAAAGATCTTTTGCCCTGAGCCTCGCGTTGGTTAATGCCCCCACTGTATAGCTTAACGACTTTACTTAATCCTCGGGTAACAAACGTCAAATGCCCTAAAAATTGTGATATCTACATCTGTATATTGAAATATATAGTTAAGTCATACCATTCTATAACTCGAGAACGCCCGAACCCATTATCATGTTCCTGGATTTTTTGGATTTGTATCTTTTCCGAATAGCAGATTAGCTATAAAAATATGGAAAAACATCACGATCAAAAAATTATGAAAAAACATCCCATACATTTTATTTGTAATTTAAAAAATGAGCATGACGTCGTGTTTTTTTCCTTTGACAGCTGCTCCAGTTGCGCGTAGTCCCAGTGGCAGTCACAAATAGTACCTATATTATTATGTCATATTTCCTTTCATTGCAATTTGCCCACCGATGCGCTTAACCGTTACGCGATTGATTAGCATCTTTTTTAAGTTTTCACTAATTTTAATTCAGTTTTCGACCGTATTTGTATTTGAGTACGTTTTAATTAATTCTGTACAAAATACAAATATGATTTTTTCAAGAATTTCTGTTATTTATAATGCTGTGGTTTAGAAGAACAAGAAGATCAAGTCTTTTCCATAAAGTAAAGGCGGAGAAACATTTGGCCAAATCAAAAAAGTCTTTTATGACTTCGTAAACTTGGAAAAGGCCTATGATCGTATACCAAGGAATAAGCTGTGGTCAACGTTGTCATTAATGTATGACCGTAGGGCGCCTGGTGACTAAAATTAGAAGAAGTAGGTATGCTGAGAAAATTTGCGCACGTGGAGAGGATGGATGAAGGACAAGTTACGAAAGATATTTACCGAACGAATGTGGATGCTAAGGATGGAGGGGATGCCAACAATCGACCAAATGTGCTCAATAATCTCTGTCACTGTGTATGAATATATGACTTTTTCATTTAGATTTCTGTACGTAATATATTGAACTTAATTAATTTTGATAATTCTTTTAATATTAATAAAAATCTAATAAGTTAATACCAAGTTCATTGATTTTGAAGCGATACGGAGTTCGCAGGGCCAGCTTATTTAAAATATCTAAACAACTAGGACCAGTATTAAAAAACAAACTTTTGAATTTGTTTCTACAGACGTTTTCGCGCTAAACGCTCTCGGAAAAGATGCTGATGAGATAATTTCTTTTTTTTAAACAACAAATTAACAAACAAACTAGATATAACTGCAAGATGCTTCTTAATTTATGTATTAATTTTTAAGCAGCAGTGTGCGGTGTGGTGTGTGCAGGATTTCGTAGCACAATAATTATTAAAAAGGCTATCTATTTCAACAAGGAGATATTAGTTAACTATTTTTTTTATCCTTTATCTTTATACTAACTTTGATGTTTGGCTCTGAAATTACACGCAAGCTTAGTTAATTAACCATTACTTAATTAGTAGCTAACTCTGCTAAGCGTATTAGCTTTGACATTAATAGTATACACTAAAAATACCCCGAGGATTTAGTATCCAAAAACACATTTAGGTTTTGGTCGTAACCATCATTTTATCAGAGATTATAAATAAAAACATGTATTGGGATACTGATAAAAACTAGTTGGAATTCATGATGATGTTGCTGAGCAAGGTTTAGCTTTGATTGAACTGGTAATTGCATACAACAAATAAGGAGCAAAATTTGCATTTACTTGAGTCAAAAAATGTCGCCATAACTGTTCAAATATACAAAAATCCAAATTCACTATTAACCTAATTTTAACTACTTAAATTTTTTTCTGTTACGTTTATACACTAAAACTAACGTTTTTTTGGTTATATATAAGAAGCACCCTATTAAACAGGCTTTATGAAGTCTTTCCTCGTCATTCTTACTCTTCTTTCTTAGGTACTTCTTCTACGTAGAACTCCTTGCAAAAAAAAAACTTTCCCATCTCTTATTGTATTGGTGTAGCAAATAGGTCGATTAAAGGCAATACCAACCAATAATAACCAAGCACAAAGACTTCGCGTTGCACTCGATGGCCTCGGCTTAATTTTAAATGACATCTCAATGGTCCAAAGCTGTATGAACCCTGCGCCAATTGATAGTGCTATACTATTGAGGGCCGATTTTTCAATCGTCAGATAAACTCCATCGGACGAACATTGTAAGTATGTAGCAGACTTCACAGTTCACATGCATTCGAAATTCTTATATAGAACTTCCCAGGTATGCAGGCTTCATCGCGATGTTTTCCTTCAAAGTTAACCCGTCAAATTCCCCTTATATACAGGGTGTTACATGACTACCCGTAAAGCAGAAAGGAGGTTAAATGGGGCCTTATAACGAGTCTATTTACAATATTTAAGAACCGCAGTAACGCTGTATAACATACTCCGAAAAAAAAATTATTATTATTTTCACTGATGTGTAAACCCTATTTCAGTAAAATTAAAGATTAAACTACACAGAATGTACCTACATTTACACCTAATTCGCGGAACGACAAAAAATTTAAAAGATCTAACCTAAGGAAACAACCTAAACGAACACTTACTTTTTCATAATAAACGTCAAATTTACAGAAACGGCTTAACGGGTGCTCCGCCTTGCTCAATACACAACCTCGCTCGTCGGGATATGGTTTGTGTGGCATTTCGCACCATTGTCGGTGTTATTGATGCGAAAACTGATCTAACACGCTGTTTCATCTGGGCAATCGGAGAAATACACTCTGTCCTTCACATAACCCGACAAAAAGAAGTTCAAGGGTGTGAGGTCCGGAGAACGAGCAAGCCATAGCACCGGTACCCCACGGCCGATCCATCCTCGCTGAAAGCGAACGTTAAGATGTTCTCGTACGTTGCGAGGAAAATGTGCCGTAGCTCCATCATGCTGAAACACCATATTTCTTTGGTTATCAAAGTAATCCCAGTCAGCCACAGGAAAGTCGTCAATCACCTCTTGGAATTCATTTTGTAATAACGTTAGATAGTTGCTACCGTTCAGACGTGATAGCAAAATGACCGGACCGATGACATGCCCGTCATAAAGGCTAGCCCACAGATTCAGCCGCCACTGGTGTTGGAGTATGTGGATTCACGCGAGCCCAAATATGATCGTTATGCATATTTGAAAGTCCTGACCTCGTGAATGTTGCCTCGTCCGTCCAAAGAACATAGTTTACGTAATTAGAGTTTTCCTCTAACTGCGTCAGGAACCACTCGCAGAAGTTCCTCCTGGATGCAAAATCGGAGGTTATCAGATCCTGTGTACGGCGATAGTGATAAGGGCGATGATTGTCGTCACGAAGAATTCGCCAAACTGCAACATGGTTTATGCCGGATCTTATTCCGGCTCGCCTCGTACTTGTGGTCGGCTCTTCTTCAAAATGCTCTAACACTAATTCAGCCTGCCTGGCGTCGACTGTGCTTGGACATCCACATCCAGTAGACCGACGAAAAGAGACCGTGGAATGTAGTCGTCTTGACATGTTCCGAAATAACTGGTACGAAGGCAGCCGTCGCTGTTCACTGGGGAGTGTCGATAAATCGTTGCCCATACATTTCGCGAGCAAGATTTAAATTGCTATCTTCATGGCCTACGCGTAACATGATACTACAATATTGTTATTTTGCAAAAAATGTTGAAATAAAAAAACTCGAAACACTTGTAGGATATCGATTAGAAGATTTGATGTTGACAGCATACTTTTTTTTTCCAACATGACATTTTTTAGGTAGTAAACATTTATGAATGAAAAATAGAAAATCTATTAAAGTAGAAAATTATTAGGTAAAATAGGTACGTAGGCCTTTCTGTTAAATAATCTGGTTAACAGTGAACAGTTTACTAGGGTTGACAATATTTTTAGCTTTGATAATTATTAATTATATTTTTACGGGGTATTTGGAACACGTTGTATAATATGTGTAATTGGTTTATAGGGGTATTAATTTTTTTTATCAACCCCAAACTTGTGGATTTAGAACTATTAGAAGGGGGAGATGTTCGACCGTTGAAGCGATTGTAATGATACTCAGTATTGGGATATCTTAAATGTACTGAACTAGAGGGTTTAATTACACTATTAGTGTCCCCTCTGCGAATTATTAGGAAGTGCTTCGTCGTCTGGATGCGTTTTGAATTTGTTTAGCTACTTATGTGGCTGACTGTAGCAGTAGATATTTTTAAATGGTTTTCAAAAATATGTTTTTCAACTGCCTGACGCCCTTAGTTGCGTAGTTGTATTACGGTACGACTGTTGAGGTATCATCGGGTTCGATCCCCGGGTCGGGCAAAGTGATATTGTGTTTTTCTATTCAGTATCAGTCCGGAGTTAGGAATTTGTGCCCGATATGTCGGTAGGCTCGCTATCGCTGAGTAGGTGTCACCAAACTACTACTTAGCATCGTATAACCGCTGAAGTATTATAGTTTGAAGCTATTTTAATTACTGTGTATTATGAGACTCAACATAATAACTCAGAGTGACTATCACACTGTAGTGTCATTCGTTGCTTTGCAAGGTGATGTTACTACGGCTTGTTGGTATGCATGGCATGTTTTGTGCCATCAAGTTTGCTAAAATATCTCTTAGATTGCTGATAGCTCGTCTTATGATCTTAATCTGCACAAAACATCGTTTCAAATAGGGTAGTTTCCTATGTTTGCTTCTGTGCATTTTTCTACATGTAACAGAAAATAAGACAATAATGAAATTCTGCTATGAAAACAGTATTAAAATCAGTTGAAAAATAAAGCAGTTATTAATATTTGAAACTAGCTGGCCCGGCGAACTTCGTATCGTTTCAGAATCAATGAACGTTGTGTTAAATTAACAATAGTTTTTTTAAGATTAAATGAATTATCAAAATCAATTAAGCTCATCAAATGTACAAAAATCAAAACGAAAAAGTCACATATTCATACGACAATGACACACGTACCTACTAATTCTTTCACCTCTTCCACATTCATAGTTCTTTCTCATCATAAATTTCTGCCGATTATAGGAGTCTCTCCATCCGTACCATCCACATTCGCTCGATAAATCTCAGTTCTATAAGTAACTGATAACGTTTATTATAGCTACACGGCACTATATACGGCACACGATCACAATCATTTTCCAAGTTTACAAAGGCTCAATAGACTTTTTTGATTAGGCCAAATGTTTCTCCGCCACCTTATGGAAAAGACTTGATCTTCTTGTTCTTCTAAATCGCGGCATTGTAAATAACATTGGTAAATCAAACACACAGTCCAGGATACTTTTCTCTATATACGAAAATTATCGATTGAATAAATTAAAGACCATTTATAATACTATCGAAATGATTAATTGCCGGTGCGCCATTGATGTATTATAAACCCTGTATTAAAAACCCTAGATGCACAGTTCCTTGCAAATAAGACATCAATAAGTGTCGTCGATAAATCTAACTAAAAAAAAAGAACACATAATTACCATTTTTGATTGAATCGATATTGTGTTTCACAAATTCGATCTTACGCCTACCACATAAAGTAGATTTTTAAACGCAAGCAATGCACGTTTAGTCTGATTTTTGATAAATGTCAGAAATGTAATCGTCATCACAACCAAAATAACAAAAGATTTTCACGGAGTCGAATCGTTTTTCTATTTATTTTATTAATGTAATAAAATAATATTACCGTAAAGTTTCTTTTTTTATTTGTTCTGTTAATATTGAGAATACGTATTATTGATGATTGCGTAATTGTGGTAGTTACAAAAAAATTAAGGACTTAAATTAAACTCATAAGTACCAAAGACAATGCCCATCTGTGTATGGAAGCCCTCATAATTTAATTTTGTATAATAATAAAAATTACACACAAAAGATAAGGAATAACGTACTTTCACGTAGAATATCATTCTATTATGTTTTCTTACAATAAATGTTTTCTTGTCCATTTTAAAGTTAGTTTCATACAGAAGTAGGCTTAGACCATCTAGGCGGGACGTGCAATGTACTTAATGCCGCGAACTCAAAATTGATAATTTCACGTAACTACTACATAATATGAAGTGGAACACACATTATACTACACCATAAATGGTTAAAATACCTTTTTTAAGTTCATTATTATGTCTCCCGCTTTGCTATGGAGGGAAGTGGAAAATATATTTCTAACTCCTCCCTATTCTTCTGTTTGATTAACTTCGTTGCGGGTTAAGACTAATTAGTGTTCCTTGAGAATCGCCGAGCTTCACCACTCGGTGTCATAAAATGCGTGCCACTGTCGATCCTGGCTTACAGGAGTTGCTGTGGCGGGTGTGATGGCGGGATTGCCTCGTTTCCAATAATTTGTTTCTTTGTTCCTGTTTTTGAGAAAATCGTGGTTAAAAATGAAAGTGAGTAAAAATCTAATACAGCTTTTGCCCGCGGTTCCGTCCGCGTTAAAAAAATATTCCGTGTTTTGTCCAAGTTGTGTTGTCCAACGGGGCACAGCGAGAGCTTTCAGTTTTTTTTATATTAACAAACCCGTTAGATTAACACGAGCGTCTTCTCAAGTACAACTTATACCTAAAGTTGCGTCTTAAGCAAGCGAAGACAAAACAAACGCACATCACACCTTATGTCCAAAGGGGTAGGCAGGGCGACCTGCCTGCCCCTGACTGCCTCGGTGGCGTAGTTGTATTACAGTACGACTGCAAAGCTGAGGTCTCGTTTTCGATCCCCGGGTCGGGCAAAGTGATATTGAGTTTTTCCATTCAGTATCAGCCCGGAGTCTGGAATTTGTGCCCGATATGGCGATAGGCTCGCCCCCTATCACATCATGGGAATAATGGCGAAAAGAGGGCGCACTAGTTGTGCCTCTGCCTACCCCTTCGGGGATAACAGGCGTGAGTGTGTGTGTGTGTGGGTAGGCAGAGGTACAACCGGGCATCCAAAGCTAAGCACCAAGAAAGTTCACATTATCCGTGTTCCAAATAAAAGTTGCATTCGCAGCGTATAGAAACAGTACAACGTGCTTTCACAAAGTACTTAGCGTTTACTTCACAAGGTATCTCACACCGATGTCCTTATGAAACTCGTCTTTCTTTTTTTAACATGATTTCATTAACCAATCGACGGAAACAACACGACCTTACATTTTTATACAGATGTGGTAATGAGTTTTCTCAGTGTGAGCATTTGCTAGAGCGCTTTGGGTTCTCGATACCATACCGGCAGCCTAGACAGGCGCGAACTAAACTCTTCCACCTACCACAAAGCCGAACAAATGTTGGATATAACTCGCCCATACGTAGGATATCCACTACCTACAATGAAATCTGTGCCAGTGCCAGATATCGACATATTTTTTGATTCCCTAAATATTTTTAAAAACCAATGTAGACGTTCCTTTTAATCTAAAGTTATAATATTATTATACTGTTTACCTGTACTACTTGCGGTTAAGCTCGCTACTATCATAATTTACATATTTTTCAAGTAATGTTGCGTACATCTGTAATTGGTGCATGTATTAGTTCTAAGCTTAAGTAAAGTGTATTAGAGTATTGAATATACATGTACTGTTGATGTACCTTTTTAAATAAATAAACTTCGAAGTTTATAGGCTCCTTGTATGTATTTAAGTGACCGTAAGATGTCCGATGTTCTCACGAATTGCAAACAGTAGTTGTTAGCGTTTTCGGGAAAGCTTACGTTCTCAGCGCCGTCTTACACGATGAATAAATGTTACGTAACGCGCCTGGACTCGAGTATATTCTAATGACGTTATCAACAAGTCGTTTGAAAAATAGCTGTCAACCGTTATTGGATATTGTACACCGTGTGTGACCTTCGCTACTTCCTATGTAGAATAAAAAATTCATAAGTTTCATAATTTGGTTAAGAAAGACTCCTGGAGACATGATGGCATCGACGCATTGTATAAATGAATATAATACATTATTTATAATTTTCTATTTTGCATGACAACTGTTGAACAATAAGTTTGATCAACAAGTTTAAAGTTTTGTTTAATTTTTATTTACGGAACAACAGGTGTTGTGTAATTAAATTGCTAGACTCCTACTAATATTATAAACATGAATGTTTGTGAATATGTATGTACCGGCTTTCGCCCGCGGCTCCGCCCGCGTTAAAAAGTATTTTCGGGATAAAAGTACCGCTTTAATTTTCCCGGGATAAAAAGAAGCCTATGTGTTAATCCAGGACATGATCTACCCGTGTGCCAAATTTTATCGAAATCCGTTCAGTGGTTTTTGCGTGAAAGAGTAACAAACATCCATACATCCATACTTACAAACTTTCACGTTCGTAATTTACTAGCTTTTTCCCGCGGCTTCGCCCGCGTTAAGATGTTTTTCTGGGATAGAAGTACCGGTTTATATTTTCCCCGGATAAGTAGCCTAGGTCCTTCCCAGGGTCTTAAACTATCTCCTTACTAAATTTCAATGAAATAGATTCATTGGTTTCGTCGTTAAGGCTCCAACGCCGAAATTAATAAGTCCGGGATACAATTCTTAAACTATCTACGTAGCTTTATATTTTCCCGGGATAAAAAATAGCCTATGTGTTACTCCAGGACATGTTTGCCAAATTTCATCGAAATCCGTTATTTAGTTTTTGCGTGAAAGAGGAACAAACATCCATACAAACTTTCGCGTTTATAATATTAGTAGGATTTATCCGGGAAAATATAAAGCGGGAATTTTATCGCGAAAAACCTCATTCACGCGGGCGGAGCCGCGTCAAAAGCTAGTAAACAATAATTCCTACAACAATATTTAAAAAAATAGACTTAGTAGTTCTTCTAAAAATTGGAATTGTGCATTGAAACATTATTTTATAAAAAAAACTAATAGATTAAGAGCCTGGGGACTCTGGGATCTTAATCTGGCAAAGTGGCATATGGCCACGGCTGAATACAGAACATCACTATGAATAATATTTATTAAATGCATTAAAACATATGATGTATAAATTGTTTATAGACGATAAATATTGAATAGTGTGTAACAGTACTTTCATACTTTATACAGCGTATTTTTTCAGTTGGTGGGATTTCATTTTTGAACTTATTTTTTTATTTTTTATTTATGGGTTTATAATTTGTGATAAAATATTTACAGCCCCGCTTTATATTTTTTCTGTTCAGGTTTCATTGTTATAAATGTGCCGACGTTAATAAATGAAACTTGCACTTAGATGTATGTTTCGAAATTTATAGGACTTCTTTCCTTTTAAAACCCTTCCAATTCCTCATAAAATATTGAGGATTTCGGCAATTTATTTTGTATAGTTGTAACATGTGTCCATTATGAAATACGTATTCATTATATATGTATTTAGGGTAGGTTGTAGTAAAATATGTTTGACTCACTTTTAGGAGGGCGGCAAAATTTGTAAAATATAACCTTTCACTTTAAAGTTTTGGTGACTGGGGCTGCTCGCGTTACTTTTATTTCTTGACATTACCTTTCTTTGGTGCCTTGAGGTGGCAAATTGTGTGTGTGGTTGGGCCGGCCCCGGGCGCGAACCCGATCTACGTCACTGATAATACCTACCTCATTATAAATGGTTTAGAAGTTATGTGGGACAGATGAATATACAATATAAATAACACCCATATACATACCGGTCAATATTATAACCCTCCTTTTTGCTTCGCTGTAGTCAGGTATAAATAGTTATGTTCATAATAGATACTCTTCTGTACGATTATGCATTTACAATACCAACAACGCTCTAGCCCATTCTAAGTCCACAGGATCGATGTCAAACGACACGATTACACGCGCGTCGTAATCGCAAGATATCGTACCCAGTCTGCGAGCTTCTTTTGAATTTGGAGCGGCGGGAAGTGTTATATGCGTAAATTGTAAAAGTACGCGTTTGGAACTTTGAAAATGCGTCTAAAATGTGACCGGTTGTGACTATTAGAGAAAAGAGATGCACTTTTTGTTGAAGTCAGAAGTCGGAAACGTTGGATCTGTAGTATCAAGCCGTGAGACGTTCCGCATTATTTATTTGTTTGGATAAATTTAATAGCACATATTATATAACCTATATTTTGTGTAAGGCCTGTCCTGTTCGAAATCGATATCCATGGTTCGTGCCGTCATTGACGTAGTATAGATGCTAGAACTAAGATGATTGTAGTATTTATTTATCCCAACTGCTGCAGTACGAAAGGATGTTATAATGCATACTATGTTTGTTTACTTTGTTACATTGAATAGCCAAAAGAGGATGCCCAAATCTGATCCCACTCTCTAAAGGGAGTGTATGGCCTTATGAAATGAATCATAATTAAGGAAATATTTTTAGAAATTACTTCTACTTATTTGAAATAAATCCTGCTTGGGTGTTTATTTTTCAATAAAAACAAAACTATTTTGATTCCGTGTCCGCCATGTTTATTGACATCGCCATTCCCGTTAGAAATATTATTCACTTAGGGAATTGGATAAATGCTGTAAGGTATTTATAATAATTCATTGAATATTTTTAGAAATTACTTGTAAATGTTTGATAGAAATCCTTTTCTGGATATTATTTTTCAATTTGATTAGACGATTTCCGCCATTTTTAACACGCTTTTATTAGCTGTATGTATGTAAGTAACTTGCACTATGAACATGATTTTGCCCACTTCAAAATGTCGGATTAAATCGAAATTTGCAGCACTTATCAAGGACCGATGGCAATACAATATTTTAAACAAAAAAAATACGTTTTCAAGGAAATCCAACTAAATAAATAATACTTAAGTTTTCTTTGTGCTTCAATAGATGGCGCCAGCATAGAATTAGATCGCGCTATAGTTTACAAGCTAGCGAAATTATATAAGTTCGCACCTTTTTTTAAATTTTATATTTGGTGAACTAAAAAATGAAAAATAAATAATAGTTTTAAAAAACCTAAAAAACACGCTTTATAGAAAATCTAACTACCCACGCTTTTTTTTTTACAATAAGATACATGTTTTCTTATTTAAACTATTTTCAATAATTCAAGTTTATTAAAAATTATTTTCTATTTATAGTTGGATTTCTTAATGTCCTTGACTGTTGTTAGTAGCTGCATTTTCTAAAAAATATTGTAATTTAATGGAACTTACGACATTCGACAAAACGTAAAAATATTATAATACTTCTATACGTTTAGATACGTTGCATACTAAACAATTTGTACCAGAGGAGTACTCAAAATTTGTTTTTTTTACTTCTACTAGGTTAATTGTGATGTTTTACACCTAGGAATCTGGATAAATAAATAAATAAATAAATAAATAAATAAATATTTAACGTGTTTTGCACATTTAGTCACTTGAAGTTTTTCTGAAAGAAACAGCAGTTTCTGTGAAACTTTGATGAACCAAATTCATATAAATTTAGCTATTGAATATTTTATTATTTATTATGAAAGCCTAAAATGTTATTTACTACAAAACTAATAAAATATCGCAATCCTATTCAATAGTTATATTATTATGGATTTTTAGTTGGTCTTAAAAGTGCTTTATCTTCAAATTCAATATATCTTAAAGTTCTCGAAAACTATTGATTTTCTGATAAGGCTTCATGGGACAAAAGCCATTTCTTTTGACCCAAACTACATGCTCTTAATGGGAATACATCATATTGCCAGTCACCCTCTATGGAAAAAATATGTTGTCAATTTCAAATCGTCTAATCGATATCCTACAACTGTTTCCAGTTTCTTTTCCAACATTTTTTGCAAAATAACGATGCTTTCTAACTCGGCATATTACTATATGATGTTATGCGTAGGCCATGAAGATAGCAATTTAAATCGTACTCGCGAACTGTATCGGCAACGATTTATCGATGGTAGACCCCCCACTGAACAGCGACGGCTGCCTTCGTAACAGTATTTTCTGAACAATTAGACGTCAAGACGATTACATTCCGCGGTCTCTTTTCGTCGGTCTACTGGAAGTGGATGTCCAAGCACAGTCGACGCCAGGCAGGCTGAATTAGTGTTAGAGCATTTTGAAGAAGAGCCAACCACAAGTACGAGGCGAGCCGGAATAAGATTCGGTATAAACTGTGTTGCAGTTTGGCGAATTCTTCGTGACGACAATCGTCACCTTCATCACTATCGCCGTACACAGGAGCTGATAACCTCCGATTTGCACCTCCAGGAGGAACTTCTGCGAGTGGTACCTCAGGCAGTTAGAGGAAAACCCTAATTACGTAAACTATGTTCCTTGTACGGACGAGGCAACATTCACGAGGTCAGGACTTCAAATATTATTCATATTTGAAGTCCTGACATGATATTACGATCATATTTGGGCTCGCGTGAATCCACATACTCCAACACCAGTGGCGGCTGAATCTGTCGGCTGGCTTTTATGACGGGCATGTCATCGGTCCCGTCATTTTGCCATCACGTCTGAACGGTAGCAACTATCTAACGTTATTACAAAATGAATTCGAAGAGGTGATTGACGACTTTCCTGTGGCTGACTGGGATTACTTTGAGAACCAAAGAAACATGGTGTTTCAGCATAATGGAGCTCCGGCACATTTTCCTCGCAACGTACGAGAACATCTTAACGTTAGCTTTCCACGTGGATGGTTCAGCCGCGGGGGACCGGTGCTATGGCTTGCTCGTTCTCCGGACCTTTGGACACCTTTGGACTTTTTTTTGTGGGGTTATGTGAATGGCAGAGTGTATTTCTCCGATTGCCCAACAGTTGCCGAGATGGAACAGCGTGTTACATCGGTTTTCGCATCAATAACACCGAGGGTGGTGCGAAATTCCACACAAACCATATCTCGAGGAGCGAGGTATTGTGCAAGGCGGAGCACACTTTAAGTCGTTTCTGTAAATTTTACGTTTAATATGAAAAAGTAAGTTTTCGTTTAGGTTGTTTCGTTAGGTTAGGTCTTTTAATTTTTTTTTTCTTTCCGCGCAATAGGTACAAATGTAGGTACATCTTGCGTAGTTTACTCTTTAATTTTTCTGAAATAGGATTTGTACATCAGTGAAAATAATATTTTTTATTTTTTTGGAGTATGTTGCACAGTGGACGATAGCTTAGTTGGGAATGGAACGGTCTGCCGAGACAATGTCCAAAGGTTCAAAGCCCAAGGCACACACATACCTCTGACTTTTCAAATATACGTGTGTATTGTTTATCAATTATCGTCAGCTTTAACAGTGAAGGAAAACATCATGAGGAAACCTGCATACCTAAGAAGCTCTTTATAAGAATTTCGCAGGTATGTGAAGTCTACCAACCAGGCCTCTACTAGGCCAGCGTAGTGGACAAATGGCCTAAACCCTCTCAGTAGTAGAGGAGGCCCGTGCCCAGCAGTGGGACAGTATTTAATACGGGGCTGGTATTATTATTTATTATGTTATACAAAGCTACTACGGTTCTTAAATATTGTGAATGGACTCCGTTATAAGGCCCCATTTAATCTCCTTTCGGCTTTACGGATAGTTCTGTAACACCCTGTATATATATGACGTATTCCCGTTATAACATATGCATACTAGACTAGCGGCCCCGACAGACGTTGTCCTGTCCTAAAAAGGAAATAGAATTATAGGACCCGAGTAGAGCGCCACCTTCCGGATCCAATTGTTAATCTAAACCATTTTAGAATCCACCTGAAAAAAAATAACAAAATTTCATTAAAATCGTTTGTAAACACTGTCAACTAAGATTAATGAAAACCAAAATAAAATATTCAAATTAAAATCTTGTTTCTATCTTTTCAGTTCTCCAATGAATTTAACAAAGATGGCAGCTATTGACACAGTCGGGGTTATTTTAAATTTCGAGCTACACTTTTATTAAAGTATATTTTAAATCAACCATAGTCATTTTATTTTTAATGGAAACATTGAAAAAGAAACAGTCGAAAGCACGATTTGAACCAGCGACCTAGAGCGTACCGTGCCGGTGCTCTGCCAACTGAGCTATCTCGACTTTACCTTCGTCTGTTAAATTTCAAGTTCCCTATTTTTATCTCTTTAAAGGAGATGCTTAATGACATCTGTTTAACAATTATTACAATTGTCAAACTCAGCGTTACTCCTTTACAGGCGTATTTGCACTGAAACGATATCACCAAACTTTTTGCTAATCCTATATTGTGCGTTTTTTTATACATGTAAGGGCCATGTAGTGCCAGTAGTAGTGGACAATGATTTTATTATTAATGGAAAGATTGAAAAATAAACAGTCGAAAGCAAGATTTGAACCTGCGACCTCCAGCGTACCGTGCCGGTGCTCTGCCAACTGAGCTATCTCGACTTTACCTTCGTCCGTTCAATTTCAAATTCCCTATTTTTATCTCTTTAAAGGAGATTCTTTAAAGGAGAAAATAAAATCATTGTAGTCACTACATGGCCCTTAACACGTGTAAAAAAAATATAATAATTATAGGATTCAAATGTTTGGCCCAATAAATATAAATTTGCAAATTAGGGTGTAACCTGAATGGTCAATAGGATTGTATAATATGTGCTGTGTATATTTTGTGTAGTGATCCGTCATGTATTTTATGCACTGTGGTATTTCAGGTGTTTTTGGTTGCTATGAGCCAGGAGCTGCATCGAGACGGCAATACATACGCGCGCCCGCTGTGAAGTGTTTCGTAGCGGTAATTTGCGTATTGGCCACAGCGAGGAGAAGGCGCCACGTGTGGGCCTGCGTACACCCGGGGGCGGGCGCTTTGCGCCGCCCCTCAACTGCATAATATGTAAGTGTATTGTACACACAGCGCATTCGTCCGCTTGTCGTCGCGGTGATTGAGATCCGGTATTCTATTTTACCTGCCACTGCGATTGCATTATTGACGTACCGGCAGATACGGTGGATTCGCGGCGGGAGTCGGTCGCGGCTGGAACGCTTTAAAATGCGTCCCGGGTTTTTAGTGTTCGTCGCCGTACAGATTTTTATGTTAATACTTCTGTTGACGCGAATCTTAATGTATATGTTTTACGTCTTAGTTTTTTGTGCTGATATAATAAACAGAGTTGGGAAGCATGTAATATTGATTTTTTAAACTGATTCAGCATTGAAGTGCATTTGTTTGACTCGAGAACTTGAAAGGATTTTATTTTAATGGTGAACTTTAATGAACTTCGTTAAAATGTGCTATTTGGACGTGGCCGTGTTGTTCCTGAAAGACAAAAGGTTGAGCTTTTTTATATTATTCAAGCACTTCGATGTTTCCAAGCAGTTTTAACACGACTGAGCAATCGGCGAATGTATTATACGTTGTACCTACCTGTTGCGTTTGTTTTTGTCTCCTCACCCAAGTTCAGTTATCGTGGCTAATTTTATTTTGTATGGTGTATAATTGCATGATTTATTTTTTATTTGATTATTATTATGCAACTTTGATGTGGAAAGCGAATGCTTATTTTGTATTTTATTTTGATCTATACCATGGTAATATTAACTAGCGAGATTTAATATAATTATAAAAAAATTATTACTAACCTAAGCAATTTCGCGAAATGATGCATGTTTTGAATTATACAACGCAAATTTTAGGCTTGCGTGGGTACTAAATCAATATCCCAAGTACGTGGAGTATTTTTGTACCGTGTAGTTATATTTCTATAGACAGCTCTCGGCGCAAACTTTCCCCGCTCTATAATACATTTTTCTCCGAGATAGGAATTATGACGCAAGCGGTCGCTAGGCAACGAGACGAATAGGGAGGCGCACTGGACAAATTACACTTAAGTTATTTTAAGCAACTAAGACGTAATTAAGCTCTGTAGCATCTTTTCACAATTTCATCACGGAAAAGTCGGTGTGTGGTCAATTAGTGCGTCTCTTGATGGGAGAGAAATAGGTCGAATGGTTGGAGGGGGGGGGGGGGGGCACTGAACGCGGGGAATGGGCATCAGAGCCCTGGGGTTTGTGTGGGCGGTCAAGCCACCTACCACCCTCCGCTGTTGCGTTCCCGGGGAACCCGGGCGCAATCTGTCTGCCCTTTTCAACATAACCTTTCTACGTATTATTTGAAATAGATTTTAACATTTTATAAGAAATCTGACGTGCTTTTTTTAAATGATTATACTCTTTGCGTGAAGTTTGGCCAACTGATTGTAAATTGTATAGTTCTTTGGACGCGTTTAGTTACACTTTTATGAAATATGTATAACTTGGAAAAATCTCGCCTGCACACATTGACCCACACCGTTCACATTGCATGCCAAGTGACAAATAAAATTAGCTCTCGGGTGTTTTTTTCGCTTTCCTTTGGCTGTGAGCGGTCGTCGCGCGGACATCTCGAGATCACAAGCAATTCGATTAGGCTTTTGCCTTATAGCGCATTATCGTCGCTGAAACATATTACTTATACTTTGTGTTGTGAACCGTTTTACGATTATGACTTTATTATACGTATGTATGAGTCGCAGTTTGCATTAAGTGACTCTCTCACATTTTTTTCAATACGCAATACATTTATGTATGTGGTAGACGAGGCCACCGTCGGTAAAACGGTGTTTTGTTTTATTCAGATACCCGCCAGATGGTTTATTGACATCGGGACAAAGTAAGCATGATGTAGAGTGGGAACCTGACATCATTGCTCCAGACCCGTTCGTGTCAGACGATTGTTTAGATGTCTTTTCACCGAACCATCAGTTCCTGCTGACCAAGTGAGTGCCTTGGTTCAAGTTTTTTGAACTTACCATTCGTATACGTATGTATGTATGTATATATGTATGTATGAATGTATGTACATAGTTATTTCATATTCATCATTGTGAGTGAGTGACTTGAGATTCATTCCATATTTTATTTTCATCTCAATTCATTTACTTGCGCGGTGTCCCAATGATCACCTCCCATATATTATGCGATGTTATTTTTAAGTGTTTTCTGAGTTATTATATGGTAAATTCGTTACAAATCAAAAGATAACCACGTGATGGTTTCTGGTGTTTTGAGCATGTAACAAAAAACAAATGTTGACTTATTTGCAAAAGTTTGTCTGGAATCCTGTGATGAAAGGGTATTAAGACCAATTGGAAAAGAATCGACAGCACGGCACTAGAGCATTCAACAGATACACGCAAGGGAATTAGGAAGTTTCCATTTTCATAAAATATTGATATGTTTGAAATGCAGATATGTTAATTATTATATTATTATGCATGTAAGTATTAGACGGCTTCGGTGGCCTAGTTGTATTACGATTGCAATACTGAGGTCTCGCATTCGATCCCCGGGTCGGGCAGTGGTATTGATTTTTTCTATTCAGTATCAGCACGGAGTCTGGAATTTGTGCCTCATATTATGGCGATAATAACGGCGAAAAGTGGGTGCACCATTTGCGCTTCTGCCTTAGACTTCGGGGATAAAAGGCGTGTGGATGTAAGTAACTTCGGATTTCTTAAATCACACAGCTACAAATCTGTGCGTTCTTTCAACTCACATTTAAGGCACATTATCATAATAATAAACGTTTTTTATAAAAGGCTATTTTAACAATTGTACACATAAAGTGTAAAGACTACGTGAAACAATATATTTACAAGTTTTAACCCAACCCAACTGAAAGGGCGCATATAATGATTGTGTGGGAATTGCTTTGAGAAAAATGAGTATGCACGGCGTGTTGAATTTCTATAGTCTCGAAGAAGCGTCGTTCGTTTCAGAGAAGGCAAGGCGTTAGTTACTCCGGCGGCTTAGAATATGGCAATAAAATATGACAACACTCCGTTTCGCTTTATAGAGATTGGTTGAGAGACTAACACGAGACTGACGTATTGGTTTTTCACTCAATCACAAACATCAAAATTAAACGACATCGTCTTACGATTTGCGCCTTTTTGTCACATTCTATGTCTTCTGCTCGTGCAATAAATGTGACATGTCATTTTTAAATATTAAATACAAATTACTGCCTCGTTGGCGTAGTTGTATTATAGTACGATTGCAATGCTGAGGTCTCGGGTTCGATCCCCGGGTCGGTCAAAGTGATATTGAGTTTTTCTATTCAGTATCAGCTCGGAGTCTGGAATTTGTGCCCGATGTGGCTATAGGCTACGCCCCCTAACACATCATGGGCCGAAATAACGGCGAAAAGTGGGTGGACTTGTTGCGCATCTGCCTACCCCTCGGGAATAAAAGGCGTGAGTGTATACAAGTGACAGTACCAGCACGCTATGATGATCGTTTTGACGGATTACAATACTGTGATTTAATCTCAATTTAGTATCGAAAAAAAATGTAATCAAATGTGAAATGTATCTATAAGTAAGTAGATTTATAAATAGTATTGCATGTATTGCAGTTTTACTAAACGAAAACTAAAAGTGATTGTTAATAATGTTTCGAATATTGCTCCGACCCTATAAATGAAAATAGTAGTAAATTATGTTTTTTCAATTTTTGAATTTCAAAAAGCAAATGCCGAATTGTGTTGAAGATTCTACATTCCGCGCTGGGCCTCAAAATCAAACCAGGCTCAAACTTTAGGGGTATTAAAGGGACTGAATATGGATCTTGGATCTATTAAAAAAACATTATTAGACCCCTCCATTTATAACTATTTAAAAAAAAAGTTCATATTAAGTGTAGTTTTTAAGCAAAATGAATTTAAATAAATCTTAACAATTGATACATATTTCAAATTAATCGATTTATTGTAAATGGCTAGTTTTTAGGAGTTCTATCCAAATACATGTAAACTGTCGTGGTTAGAATTTTAAGCCCGTTTTTGAACATGTCCTTTTACTGCACATATTGGCATATTCTATATAGCAATTAGCTTGATGAGCGGGCAAACGTCAATACAAACATCACAGTGCGCCGGCGCTATACTATATTTAATAACGGCAATGATTCCAGGAAAAACCAAAACTTTAAGCCATTTTTTAGTTTATTTGAATTTAGAGTTTTGTCAAGTGCATTTAAGGTCTATAAGGCTATATATAATGCTTGACATAAAAAAACAATCTATGATATTGCACATAGAAATATATAACACTCCTAACCGAGCAGCGTCGCTATCTCAAATGTCTTTAACATTCCTCATATAAGCGAAAATGAAAGCTGGAGTGTTTAATTACATCTTTACCATGAAATTAATGGTCGGTACTTAGGCGCAGAACAGTAAATAGATATTATAAAGTATCACTACTGATGAAATAATTGTTTCTAGTGTAGTAAAGGAAATTCAAGGGTCTTAGCTGTAAACTCGATTTCTGAAAAGTTTATATAAATTGAATGGATTTTTTAATCTGCCTACTTCTATTTAGACTTGCTTAAAGCTTGAAGCTATGCGCGAACTCTCGACAATTAATAATGATTGATCAGGACCCGGTCCACATTGTCTGAATAATTTAGTGCTCGTCATATAAAGCTTTTGCTCCCATAGCTATCTTCATTTTAAGTAAATATTAATTAATTGATAATATAATCACAATGTGCTTGGGTAAAATACACATGAAACACGAAATGCAATGATTAACGAAGAAAATGTGAAATAAGTAATGTTTCTAAAAATTTTAGGCTTTTTAGGCATAAAATTGTAAAAACTTAGAGTTATACTTTTGCTCTTTTTTTATTGATTCTCGTTTGGTTGCGAAAAATAACATTACATAGGTTATGAACAATACATAGGCAATAACAAGGCAAACTTATTATATGTTATTTTTATATTTTTTTTCTTTGTGGACTGCAATACAAGTAAAGCGTTTGATAATTAATTTAATAAGAAATCTCCTTAAGGAAATAAAAGTATTAATTGTTTAAAAAAATGTCCTAATGTGTTCGAGGTTTTACTATTCTGCCTTCATATGTTTTACGAGGTATCCGCGAGGAGTATATTTCTTGTTACTTAAAACGTTAATTCTTTTTTAAAAAGTTGACATCGCTACCCTTCCATACATGGAGAGAGCGAGAGCTTTAATGGTGAAACATAGACTGTGGCGTGCGAATTGCTGATCATCCTTTCGGCGAGCGTCAAAATTAAACATTTGCGAGAAATGCTTGGCCAAGCTTTTAAAATAATAACACTATTCTCAGCAATAAGTGACACATGCACTTTTAGATATAATATTTAATTTAATTATAATATTATACATAATCGTATTTGAATTTTCATCACTGTTTGAAGTGTGAGTTATGTAGTATATTTTTTTAGAAGTTTGCGTTTTAAAATCGCGTCAATATTTACGCGCCTAACTTAAATAAGTTACTTTAAATTGTAACAATTCTTTATTTAGGTCATACTATATGCCAAAGTTCATTAATTTTGCACATGAATGACTGTATAAAGTCGATGTTATTTCCAACGACTCCAATAATAAACTGCGCCTGAATATTACAGCATTACCGACTATTTTGTCGGTTTTGTTTGCCTACCTGCATAATGATCATATCAATGTATTATTACGGGAAAATTCGATGATTTTAAAGTTACCAAAGCTCATTGAGTACAGCGCGGGGTCCTGAGAACAATGACTAAAGCTTTAGAAACCGTTAAAAAATAAAAGTTGCCAATTATTAATCTTCATATCGGACAAAACAATTAATATACGAGTGTTAGGGAAAATAATTCATCGTTTTAATTATTTCAAACACCCATTTCAAATATGTCATCAGATGAAATGCCAATGTGGTTTAAATTATGCGTATAAATGAAAAATATACCATCTTTAAATGGTAATTTTTTGCAATTGGCGTATCATGGCCAGTCAGCGGTTAATTATTGGTTGAAAATACTTAATTTGCGGAATAATTAGAAAACTACCGAAGTGTATGTGTTGACTCTGTCGGAATCTGTGTAGTTTAACGTTGCAAATCACAAACAAGCCGGAAAGTAAATACAAATAAGTTGTAAGTTTTCATCGGTTAGTTTTCCTGGAGAATTGACGTTTTATAAATTACATTTTAATTTATTTCAATTTTAGTTCCTATACAAAGGTTAAACTCGTTTATTGCACTTTTAGTCAGTCCTAGTATTGCTCGCGGCTCTGCCCGCGTAAAAAGTTTTTCCGAGATAAAAATATTTTCCCGGGATAAAAAGTAGCCCATAGCACTAAGGAGTAATGTAGCTTTCTATTAGTAAAATAATTTTCTAAATCGGCTCTGTAGTTCCTACGATTAGCGCGTTCAACCAAACAATTTTTATCGCGGGAAAATATTTTTGTCCTGGAAAAACTTTTTCACGCGGGCGGAGCCGCGAGCACTACTACTAGTATATATCATATTTTCTATTAACTTTTAAATAAAAAAAGAAAAATTTTAATGACTTCTCAGTGGCGGTGCCACTGCCACACTGCCTCGGTGGCGTAGTTGTATTAAGGTACGACTACAATGCTGAGGTCTCGGGTTCGATTCCCGGGTCGGGCAAAGTGATATTGAGTTTTTCTATTCAGTATCAGCTCGGAGTCTGGAGTTTGTGCCCGATATGGCGATAGGCTCGCCCCCTATCACATCATGGGACGGAATAACGGCGAAAAGTGGGTGCACTAGTTGCGCCTCTGCCTACCCCTTCGGGGATAACAGGCGTGAGTGTATGTATGTGTACTTCTCAGTACGATAATCGATTTTTTTTAGTAATACGCGTTATACATTTAAGTTGTTTATTTCAAAAGAAAATTTCACTGCGCGGTATTAGTTTACATAATAAAAATTCATAAATTTTTATATGACGCAGCGGCGAGCGGTACAAGTCCTGCGCACTACTGATCTTAGCTGTTAAGGCTATAGATCGTTACAGATTAACATATTTATTTAATAAATAATCTTTACAATTCATTTCTTTTTCATTATTTATATTGTTAACAACATTTGCACAGAGTAATTAAGTTATACGTATAAAAAGTATTATGGAAGTATGTATTAAAAACAAACATATTTTATATTTCCACTTTGCTCCTTCTAACTCAATACATTTAGAATAGAAAAGAAAAAGAAAGAAAAGAAAGAAAACAAATTTTATTGTCACATCTAGTGCATGCAATACATTACGCATGTGAACATAATTAGATTTTTTTTTTTTTTTTTTTTTTTTTATTATTTGTACAGCTTTACACGCTTGCGATGTGACAATAGGTGGCCAGCTCAGCATATTGCTGTGTTGCGATGTGGACCACAACACAGCGCTGGTTTTCAGTGGCCACCTAAAGTGACGCAACGGAAGCCAACTTAACAATAACTTACAATAAAATAAAATATCGCAAGAACAACGACTACCTGACGATGCTACTTGGAAGACCGAAGAAATCTAGACGCGTGCCAGTCTACGTAGTATAGTTGTAGCAAAAATATGCCATGGTATTTCCGCCACAAGCAGCTAGGAACGCTCAAAGAAGCCATCTTGCCTATAGGTCAAAAATATTTTGTAAGTAGGTCATTTCTGTTTACGTATAATATTATTAATTATGTATTTACGTTTTGTTTTTGTTCCTGTAGTAAATATCTTTTTACATGTATCTTAAAGGTTTCTTTTGATTTCAGCGATCTCATAGGAGGTGGGAGATCGTTCCAGCACCGAGTGGCGGCATACTTGAGACAACCTCTAAAGGCGGTTGTTTTGTAAAGTGGCATAGAGAGAGGATTAGACGTAGACCGAGTGGCATAGTTATAATGGTCCTGTCTCCAAACAAGTTTCGTGTACAGGTATTTTGGTGTTTGTGTACTTATAACACCGAACAATAAGGTGGATAAGTGCATTTTCCGGCGTGCAGACATTTTAAGAATATTGTTTTGATTAATGTATGGCGTTACATGATTTCTTCGCGGTATTCTAAAACAAAAACGTACGCATGCATTCTGGACACGTTGAATTAATCGCTCTGTTCGGGACAGTAGACAGGGGCCGTAAACAGTGTCACAATAATTAAACTTCGAAAGAATTAGGCTATCCACTAGTCTTATCCTTAGAGCGGTACTAAGCAAGTCTCTGATTCTATATAACACTTTCAATCTATAGAAACAGTTTTTCACCACATTATTAATGTGTTCATCAAAACGCAGTTCAGGGTCGGTGATTAAGCCTAGGTTATTAGCGATGTCGACTCTTTGTATACTCTGGCCCAAGATCTTAACGTCAAGTTTTGCAGATCTAATTGAGTTGATTTGGTTTTTGCTTCCCAATACCATAAACTTCGATTTTTGAGAGTTTAGTACCAAAGAATTAGCTGTGGCCCATGTCGCTATACGGTCGAGATCCATATTTAGCATATTTATAGCGGAAGAAAGGTTATTAGCTTTGGATGATACATAAAGTTGAGTGTCGTCCGCATAAATATGGTATTTGCAATTTTTAATGCATTTTGTTATGTCCGCACTGTACAAGATGAAAAGAACTGGGCCCAAGAGAGACCCCTGAGGAACACCTCTAAGTATCGGGCGCGGAGGGGAGCATAAAGTCGAACCATCCTTCTGATATATTATAACTCGTTGCGACCTGTCCGTCAAAAAGCCTTCAAACCATTTAGTTGTCTGATGGTCGAAACCATAATAGGAAAGTTTCGCTAAGAGTAAAGATATATTGATGGAGTCAAATGCACGCGAAAAATCAAGGAGCGTTAGTATGGTTCCCTCTCCGCGATCCCGAGCCTCAAGGATATTTCCCACGACATCCGCTAAAGCTGTGGCAGTTCCACGTCCTTTTCTAAAGCCCGACTGCAAGTCCGGTAGTATGTCATTGGTTTCTAAAAAGTGTATTAACTGCTTAAAAACAACTCTTTCCAACACCTTGGATAAACAGGGCAAAATGCTAATGGGACGAAGGTCCTTATAATTTTGTGGATTTTTGTTTTTCGGTAACGGCCTCACTAATGCTTCCCGCCACTTATAAGGAAAAGTATTAGACGTAATAGATCTATTTACAATCTCTGTTATCACAGTTACAGATTGAGGAAGAGTCAACATTAGCATTTCTTTCGATATACCGTCAACACCTTGTGCATTGGTGGATATATCTTTAATAATATTAATAATGACTTGTGAATTTGTAGGCTTTAGAGAGAAAATTGATTTGCCATACCGATTTTGCTCGAAGAAAGATAACTGGTGACTGTCCACAAGAGGATCTCCCGGGACATCCAGAAATGCAGAGTTTATTTTATCTGGATCACTATATAGGTCTGAAAAGAGACCACCATCCGTACAATTTGGAAGCACATGTTTTTTTAAATTAAACCATAGTGATTTAGGATTAGCTATGTTATCGTTAATATATTTATTAAAAAATGCTTTTTTTTTCATTTAATAGCGCAGTTGTTGCAAAATGTTTAAGATCTAGATAGTACTGTTTATGTGTTTCCAGTTTCGATTGACGGTATCGAATACGCGCCTCGTCTCGCAGTTTGAAAATTAATTTAATATTACTTGTTATCCAAGGTGTTGGTTGAGTTTTAAATACACGAGTCTTTAGCGGTGCATGAATGTCAAAAATCTGGATGACATACGAGTTAAAAACGTGCACCATGTCATTTACATCGTGTAATTCGCAGATGGAGTCCCACGGAATCGCATCTAAGTCCTTTTCGAAAGTGTCAACCACTATGTTTTTAAACGGTCTATATGAAATTAATTTACGTGATGGTTTTTCTTTACTAAACAAAATTTCGCATGTAATGAACGAGTGGTGACCCAGTTCAGTCCTATTATACACGTCAACTCCCCGAAACCTGGCATCTGTACAAATCAAGTCGATAAGCGTCGCACTGTCTCCTATAAAATGAGTAGGCTTAGATACTATTTGCTCAATGTTAGAATATTGCAAAAATTCATTTAATTTATTTAATTTGGAATTATTAATCGTATCAAGCATATTGATATTGAAATCTCCTAATAAAATGATGTTGTCGTAGGGTGCCAGTGCGCATATACTAACTGTGATTGCATCCAGGAAGATTTCAATGTCCAGCCAAGGAGGACGGTAGGCAGTACCTATTAAAAGTGTTTTGGTGTTAGTTTTGATCGACATCCACATTTGTTCCACCTGTGGGTGATGAGGATGCGCTCTGATACGGGAACTGATACCAATTTTAGTGTAAAACGCCACCCCTCCTCCGCGGCCCCCGCGTATTGTCTCTGGGCGCGGTGTATGACGTAATTGATAGCCGGGAACTAGTGGCGCACGACCGTCCTCCCCTCTACGTAGCCATGTCTCATTAATTGCCATAATGTCCACAGAATGAAAGTTCATCGCAATAATGAATTCGTCATGATTAGTTGAGAGTGAACCGGCATTAAAGAGACCAAATTTGTAATGGCTGTTACGTGGCATCGGAAAAAAATAAAGTTAATAAATCCAACAAGATTATACTCCGACAGTGGAGCCGGTAGAACCAGAGTAATACAATGTTCAATATTGTCAGAACTTTGCAAACTAAAAAGAAACTTATATTAAAACAAGAACAATAAAGTGCAAAAATTCGAAAACAAGAAAGCGTATTTGTGTAATAATTACTGTATGGATTAAAGATAAGAACTAAAATCAGAGACAGAACTTTAGCATATTTTACGATAAACCTTTTCTTCACACGACCAAGACATGCAGCATCAATTAATGCAATCATATCAGGAAAAGCTATTGAATATACATTAAAGATTAAAGAATTAATAAAAATTAAAATAACAATAAAACTAACAATAAAAATGACATTGAGGACTATAATAACTAGGTCAACAATAAGGGTACTATTTGGAAGCCTTTTCCCTGTAGTCCGCGCCAAAAACACGTAGCAAATCTGCGTCATCTCTTATATGGCTAGTTCCAGCGTCGGGGTTTTGACGAGCAAGGACACGACCATGTTTTGTCCAAATGTACTTCCAACCGAGACGCTGACCAACCTCGCGTGCATGACGAAACAATACCCGATTCGATTTTGTTAAACGTTCATTAACATAAAACCGTCTTGGTGGCCCGGGCATATCGAGATCTGCAGTAGTAGCACCGCGGCGCACTCTAGAGGCGCGCATCAACTCGTCGCGCAAGTCGCGTCGCGCGAAGCGTACGACTAGGGGACGCGGCCTGGTATCCACTGCGCCCGCGGCGCTCGTAGCGTTTACACGCCTGCCGCCGATGCGGTCCACGCTCACTATGTCACGTTCCTCAATGTTGACGCCTATCTTAGCAGCCACCAATTTAACGGTATGTACCAGGTTTTCGTGATTAGCTTCTGGCAAATTGGAAATTTCAAGGTCGCTCGATAGTAATTGCTGATCCCTGTCGTTCAACTCCCGTTTCAATTGAGCTATCTCCCCTACAGCGTCAAACGATGCCTCCTGCCCTTTCTCCTGCGCACCAATTCTCAAATCCATGGAGTCTAGACGATTCCTGCAAATGTCTAAGGACTCCCTAAGCTGGTCCCTGTCCGCCTGGAGCTGCGTCAGATTCGACTGAAGCGCCTGAAATTCCGCACGTATGAGATGCAGCTCCGAACGCAGCTCTTCCTTAAAAATCTGACGCATCTCCGCCCGCAGATCTTCTTTAAAATCATGTAAAAGTCTTGATAAATTGGGAACAGAAGCAGAGGTGGCGCCATCTAGTGAACTGCATTGTAGCATGCCGGCTTCCAAAATGTTCGCCGTCGCAGGATCTTCCGCCGATGCAGAGTCCACTTTACTTGTGGTGCGTTTATTGCAACAGTTAAGGCAGTTCCAGGCTGGATTTATAAGGCCCGAAGATGGCAGGAGACCACATGCACGATGAAAGAGCACCTTACATGTATGGCACCTAGCGGCCCCTGTCGGTGATAAATATTTAGCGCAAGCTCCACACTTCGACGCCGGCATGCTAGGAATCGATCTCACTTAGTGGTGTCGTAAAATCTCACTAGATGGCGTAGTTACAGAAACCGACAACCCATGGGGAAAGAAATGCCCAAAGGTGCTGCAACACCATGCGACTCTGCACCGTGATTGAGGGGAGTACACACACACCAAAATTCACTCCAAAAGCTTGTTCTTGTGTACATATGTAAAATAAAGAAAAAAAAAAGTTCACTTCCAAAAAGTTACTGTAGCATAGGGTAGATAAGTTTTTTTTAGTTATAACTAGTTTTAAGAGTTTATGTTTTTACACTTTTTCCGTTTTTCTTTTACCACTGAAGCACCATATAACGTTAGGTCTATACTTCTCACTGTTTATATGTCTTTGTATAATAAACTTTTCCACTTTAAACTGTTCGTTTTATTTTTAAAAACAAAAAACGATAGATCGTGCTCAAGTCAGCTGAGCGTCCGTGACGTCACTCCCTTTTATTAAATAGCGCTTTTCTAACTTTCTTATTCCTTCCGAAAAAAAAAATATCTTCTTGACTCTCAAAAAACTCATCTACAGCAGTCATTGTCACGTCATCATCATCAAATTTAGTTCCACGGATATGCTACTTTAATTTTGTGAATAAGTTGAAATCACTAGGGGCTAAGTCCGGCGAGTATGGTGGGAGGTCAAGGATTTTTTTTTTTTTCGCGGGGAAACCGCATTATCGCTACCACCACTGGGGGAGTGAGTGGAATGGTTATGTTGGTTTCGCACAGTCTTACAGCCCAATGTCGACACTCGGGAGTATGGCATCATCCGAGCGAGCATTGGACCGAGTCCCTAACACTATGTACCCCCTTCACTGGCATACCAACCAAAACCCGCGGTGGCCTTCTTCGGCGCATACGAGACGGCCCCGGGGTATCTTGTTGCACTAAGATAGCTGCACGGGACCGTCCCTGCGCCATGCCGTTACGGCCCCTCTCTATAAAGGGGGCTAAGATGCCCCCACACTCTAAATGACACCTTTGGCGTCTACGACAGCGGGAGACTAACCACCCGCATTGTCAACCACCTTGGAGTCGCTGAAATTGGACTGAGCAGCCCCCCGCTGCTCGCCCGGCGACTCTCTAGAAGCCCCCTTTAGTCGCCTCTTACGACAGGCAGGGGATGCCGTGGTGGAACTCTCTATATGCCCCCGGACCACAGGGCACGAGGCGCCGGTCAGTCGTCCACCCGGCGCCTCCTACGTCTCCTCTGGCTGCGGGTGGGATCGTTCTGCTCACGATCCCGCCCGGCGCTCTCCTTCCGCGAGATGACGCACTCGCAGAAGACGACCATCACACGCCAAGACCTCCAGCCGCCGACCATGGCAGACACCACGGCCGGCAGCGAGAGATCTCCGCCGACGACTGCTCTAAGAGCGCTGCGTTGTAGATCCCAGGCTGGGCACTCCTCGAGAGTGTGTTGGACCGTATCCTCGCGGCCGTTGCCACAGTGGTGGCACACGGCGGACTCTTCTTTTCCGATCCGACACAGGAACGAGCCGAAACACCCGTGGCCCGTCAGTACCTGTGTCAGACGGAATGTCGGCGCACCGTGGCGCCTGTCAAGCCAGCTTAAGAAGACAGGTCGCACTGCCGCGACGGTCCTCAAGCCCGCGTTCGGACTCTCCAGCCTGGTATGCCACTCCTCCACGGCGGCCCTGCGGATGGAGGCCAGTTGGGACTTGACCTCCCTCGGAACCAGTCTCCGCCCGAGTCGGGATGCCTCCTCACGCCAGAAGAATACTGACGAAAGGTATTTGGCATCCAATTCCCATGGCAGAGTGCCGGCCAAGACGCAGGCCGCCTCGTGGGAGATCGTGCGGTAGCCCCTGATGAGTCGCTGCGCCACTATACGCTGCGGCTTGCGCAGTAGTGCGACGCAGCGAGAATTCAGAGACTCAGCCCATACAGGACAACCGTATAAGGCCATTGACCGCACAACTCCAGCGTATAAACTTCGGCAGGGGTTACCGGGACCTTCCAAGTTTGGCAATAGGCGTCCGAGAGCACCTGCTGCCCGCAGCAATTTCGGCAACATTTGAAAGTGGGCCCGGAAGTCCTACCGGCTGTGCAACACCAAACCCAAATACTTCATCGTGGAGCCGATAGGAATCCGCACCCCCTCCACTATGATATGGGCCCCCGTAGGTGGCCTCTTCCGGGGCCCGTGAAAATAAAGGGCCTCGGTTTTGTTAAGAAAGATATAGAACCCAACATTGCGGATTGCTTCGAGCGCAACTTCTGAACGATGAGCGGGAGCGTTATCATGAAGAAACAGCACGCCCAGTGACAGTGTTCCACGATGTTAATTTTTAACAGCATCACGCATTATTGGGATTAAACTTGCATAATATGGTCCAGTGATCGTCTGTCCTTATCTACGGCGTGTAATCAATAGATAGGATTCCTTCACTATCCTAGAATACAGAGGCCATAACTTTGCCAGCGGTAGAAGCAACTCGATTTTGTTTTTCATTGGGAAGGATGACGGCCGTTTCCAAGACATGCTTTGTCTTTTAGTTTCGGAATTGAAATGGTGAACCCATGTTTCATCCATCGTAACAACACGATGACAAAGTTGATCTGGATCACGCTCTAACATTTCAAGATTGCGCTTTGAAATTTCCAAATTACGCTTTTTGTTTTCGTCCGTTAACATTCGAAGTACCCACCTTACTGACACTTTTCTGAAACCCAGTGAGTCTGCTTAAATGGATTACCTAAATGCTACCAAATGAAATCAGAAAGATTCTGAAAATCTGAGCTGATAGCCCGGTAAAATTAAACATTCGAGTCTGCATTAATTCCTAACAAGCTGGATTTTTGTACAGACCTTAAATACCTACTGGCGTGTTCCTACTGGAGCAACCAAGTTAAAAAAGTGCCGAGTACACTACCCCAGAGGTGGTGTAGGAATATGTGCATAAAAAGGAAAATACGACTTTCCTACGGTCCGAAATCGCGATAGCTTGAGAACGGTGCTTTGTAAGAAAAAAGTACTAGTACCTTTTTGTAGAGAATTTTACGATCTACAAACGTTCTCTAATTTATTTTCCGTTAGCTCTCACCATTTTAGAGATATATGCAAAAAAGGAAAATTAGGCACCTTTAACGTCGAATAAAAAACAACGCACAAGCGGGATCGATGGGGACTTTTGACATAGCATTTGTAATGTCGTATTTAAGGTCTGTACAAAAATCCAGCATGTTAGGAATTAATGCAGACTCAGCACGTTTTTTTGTATAACTTGACCTGGCTATAAATGTTTAATTGTTATTCTTTGGTCTTGCAAAACCGAATTCTCATTTCTTTTTACATTTTCTTCTGTAACAGAAGTTGAAGCCCACCCGGACCGATGATTGTCTTCACAGCTTGATCTACCCCTTTTAAATTCAGCTTCCCAGTAAGCAACCGTTGAATAGGGCAAAACATTATCCCTTAATGATTGCTGAATGTCCAAATAAATTTCACGCTTTGACATTTTTTAAACACAGGTACTCAATAACTCGCAACGCACGCAACTCGATTTTTTCCATATTTGAATATTTGGACAACTCTTTGCATTAAATAATTTGTAACTTGCGAACGATGAGATCAAATCAAGTGAAGTTGTGCACAAATATTATGCGATTGACACTTTTTAAATAAATATGAAATTTCCCACAAAATGATTATATTTGTATGCACTTCTAAGAACTTTTTGATTCACCTAGTATAAAACAAGGGAATTCCGGTAGCTAGCGAGATTCATTTGGTTTTTACTAGTTTCTTAGCATAACCCTTTCACGGGCAATACTCATTTTGTGGTTAATTTGGATATTAAGTATTTTAAACGTTTCCATATTTATTGTGATTAATATTAGCGATCAATTTTAGCCCCTTACACACCCCCTTTATTTGTTTATGGGGCATGGCAATATGCTTGCCAATGACTGCAGTGGCAATGTCAAATGTTTCGTTTTATGAATAAGTTGTGACTTCAAAAAATAAGAAAATAATACTGTTGTCCTATAAATTAAACTCTGAAGAAAAATAATATTCTGTACAAATGTTGTTAACAATATAAACAAATAAAAAAAAAAATAATTGGTAAGATTATTCATTAAATAATTGTGTAAACTGTAGCGATCTATATAGCCTTAACAGCTAAGATCAGTGTCCTTACTCTTGACACTCGATTTCGTTTGAAATTTTGGATTGGAAATTTCATATGACACGATTTGTATTGTCAGTCGCAGGCCACGCTAGAGCTCACAGAACAATCTAATATCTATCCTCTATGCTAGAGCTACTGCGGTGAGCGGGGGCGACCAGCAGGGGCGGGAGGAATAAAGACGCTGCGTCTTGCCGCTGTAGTGTGCCACGTTGTAGCGGCCGCGTGACACGTGGTTTTTATCTGCTATTTTTGCGCGGGGTTTAAAATGAGTTTGTCTAAATTGGAACTTTCATGTTTAGAATGAAGTATTTTTTTTTGCACAGGATATATCACAAATAAAAATGGGGGTTCATGATTTAAGCAATCTTTTTATTACATATAGCTTTTGCCCACGGCTTCGCCCGCGTTAATAAGTTTTTCCGGGCTAAAAGTACGTACGTAAAAACCTTCCCGTTGAATCACTCCATCCAACACATTTATTTGGATAAAGATTAATATTATGACGTTGATAGAACTCTTAACAAATAATGCATTAATTTCGACCAAATTTGATTACCATAAAAACGGTTCTAGAGAGTTAATCTTAAAAGATAAACTGTCGCGGACATTTTTTTAGATCATTTCAAGAGGAATAATTCTTTCATACATATATTTTTGGTATCTTGAACCGTTTTCGCAGCGCGCGCAATGGAAACCCTCAAGGATGAATAATTTTCCCTGTTTTTTTCACATTTTCCATTATTTCTTCGCCCCTAATAGTTGCATCGTGATGTTATATAGCCTAAACCGTTCCTCGATAAATGGTCTATTCAACACAAAAAGATTTTTTCAAATCGAACCACTAGTTCCTGAGATTAGCGCGTTCAAACAAACAAACAAACAAACAAACTCTTCAGCTTTATAATATTAGTATAGATTTATATTGATCATCCTTACTGCACCAGATTGCTGGCCGAGACATTATTTCACTAATAAACTCCTCCGTATTTCTGTTTTGCATCGCGGATAATTCAACAAAATTTAATAAATACGCAGGACGCGCGAACTTGTACTATTCCCTCCGCTGGTCGCGGTCGCCACTCGCCTGACGCGCACGCCAGTCGCGCCAACATGGCGTCCCCCGTTTAACCCGTATAATTTTTCCCGCTCATCGCAGACGCAAGACGCGTCGCGCCAGCGTGGCCTGCCACTCAGCATACACTATTTTATTGCGGGCCTTTCTAGCTTAATTTTAATGTAAGATTAAAAGAGGTGGGTGAACTACCTGAAATGGTTTTCTAATTATTAACATAATTTCACAAGATTCAGTATCGATAAACTTAGAGGATAAGTATGTGTATCATATCAGTGTACATAATTAACATATATGTGATATCTTCATCAATATTTTTTTTTTAAATACAAGTGTATCAGTTTTATTACCTAATCTTACTAATAGAATTTACGTAGCTGATAAAATTTAACGGTGGATATTGCATATCGCAAACACTTTTTGATAAAAATTAAAAGTGAATATTAAATTAACAAAATTATAATTTATAAAATGAATAAACTTAAATAAAAATGTTGAATTCTTTATTAAATATATTTATTTACTTTTAAAATATTAAATAATCGATACTAAATATTTAAGATTAAGAATCTTATAATATTTAGTACAAATTATTCTCTAAATTTAACTTTTATATAATTTTACAAATTTAAACTGAACTTTATTGGCTGTGTTGACTATCCTTTTATCATTTTATTGTACTTAATTATTTGCATGCAATTAAAAACTATTTTTAATGAAGCCAAAGAAGTATAACTTCTCACGCGCGCACATAAGTACACGCGCCGATTTTTTTTTAAGGGTACAATATCCTGCCAGCTTAATTTACGAGAGTTTAGTGTTGGCTCTTAGTGGTTCTGTAGTACCACCAAATATAACAAGGCAGTTTTCAGCATTGTAAGATCACCAAGTACTTCGGTACCACTAATACTTGAAGTGCCTCAATTGGAAGAGCACCGGCACGGTACGCCGGAGGTCGTGGGTTCGAGTCCCGCCTTCGACTGTTTCTTTTTCAAGTTTCCATAAAAATACAAAATCATTGTCGTATTAGAATTGGTTTATTAACCGACATCGAAAAGCGATGAGACTGCTCATCAAACTCAACAATGTTTGAGAAGGAACGAGTACTTCTGCTCAGTCTACCCAAAAATTGCACGTTGTAATTAATCATGCGTGAAATACAGTATTTGTCAAGTTTTGTCTTCGACAGAAAATTGTAAACTTCCTAAGATTGTTGATAATAATGCTAACGACCAATTAGTTTTATTACTTTTTAATTTATTTTATTATGGGTATTATTGAGAGCATTCTCACATCAGGAGGAGCTTGGATTCATAGATTGGGTTGGTGAACGCAGACGAGTACCCTGAAGTACGTATGAATAGAAAGGTGCTGTAAATTGTTCACATTTATTTACAGTCTGTGTGACCCGACCGAACCACTAATTTTGTACCACTATGTCAGAAAACCAACGTAAAGTGACGGCCTACTGTTACGTATGGTGAGCGAGAATTCCAAAAAGCCCTTTCTCCTTCCGAGACCCTAGCGTTTTCCTTTAGGACTGTCATTACAGCCATTTTTACCCGACTGCGAAAGAAGGAGGGTTATGTTTTTCGAGTGTTTGTATGTATGTATATTTCTTTAGCACGCCCTAGAGCCTGAATGGCTTGTCGTATTTTTATGTGAGTGGTGTCAATAAATTCGTCGTAGTCGTAAGAGTGACACTGGCTACATCAAAATGAAAAAGAACATAATTAAGGATTTTTGGCGGCAAAAGTAATCTTATAAAAATGTTTTTAAACGAATGGAGTGTGGTATCAAAATAAATATTTTTTAACGGTTCGTAATCTCTAAATATATTCATATGTCGGAGGCATAACATGCTCACTTCTCATTATTTGGTTGGTGATATAGGTAGAGCAACAAAATCCCGGAGTGAGCAGATGCTTCCGACTGCGTTTGTGAACACTCAACTAACATTGTTCAAAACCAAAATAAAATATTCAAATTAAAATCTTGTTTCTATCTAATTAAGTCTTTAATGAATTTAATAAAGATGGCAGATACAGACGCAGACGGGTTTTTGGTTTTTGACACTCCTTTTTTTATTGTAGTTCATAGGTCATGCAGGTCTTTTAAAATCAAGTGACCCCCATACTTGTTTGCCGGTGTATGCTATATCATTATGATAATTAGAATATTCTAGAAGTCGCACTGGCTATCATTATATCAACACATACTATTTGCGATTATGCCAATAAATATATCATATAAAATACAATTTACACAATAGTTGGTTTTATTAAGCGAATTCTTCTGCCTCTGTCGAATGCTCCCTGTGTCCGTTGTGCTGGCGCCCTCTTTGCAATATAATATTAAAATCGGACATAATTTTTTTTACAAATCATTACATGGTCGATATCTGAATATATTTTTTATGTTGTAATTAAATATAATTGTGTTATAACGTTATATTATTTCCATTTCATACAACATATTATATGTTATACAACAATAAATTATGAATATGTGAAATACATATCATTAAAATTATATTTCATATAATTAACTTGCCCTGGTGGCGTAGTTGTATTACTGTACCGCTGCCATGTCAAGGTCTTTGGTTCTATCTCCGGGTCGGGCAGTGATATTAGGTTTTTCTACTCTGTATCAGCCCAGAGTGTGGAATTTGTGCCTGATATGGCAATAGAATAGGGACGACCCCTATCACATAATGGGATGGAATATGCATGGCGAAAAGTGGGTGCACTAGTTGTGCCTCTGCCTACCCCTTCGGGGATAAAAGTCGTGAGTATGTATGTATGTACTTACATATATTTAATATTACTACTAGAGATGAAAAGCCTCGTAATGAATATGTATAGTGTAGATGTAAGTGTTTAATTTTCTTTTTTTTTTTCAAACTTAGGACAGAGGAACCAAACACGATGAGTACAGGGGAAGACGAACCATCGTCTGGTTTAAATGGAAGATTAAGACCTAGGAAGTCTACTTTCCTCAGCCCTCAATCCAAAGCCGCACGTAGGTTAGACGGCAAATCCACTCAAGAGAAACTAAAGAAGAACGGGACCCCTTCCAAATCCTTACTAAATAAATCGGATGATCTCATTATCAATTCAGACTGTGCTCCCGCTGTCCATCTTTGTCCCCATTGCGACAGAACATTCGCGTCTAAGCAAACTGTTTCGAAACATGTACGCCGGTTGCATATTTCTACTTCTAAAAAAAATACAGTTGTAGGATGTTTGTTTTGCAACCACATCGAAACGGAATCCCACGAAATTATTCGGCACATGGTTGACAGTCATCCCAACCAATACTTCGCTTGTCTTGACTGCCATGGAAGATTTTCCTCTACCTCTGAGCTGGCTGAACACAAACTAAATGTATGCGAAAAGCAAAAGCCGTCATACCGCAGTAAATTACGTCAAAAATCGTCGACTACTAAGAAAATAACGAAAAAACTGAATATTAACAGCAAAGGTGATTTTTGCAACGATGGCAAAGACTATCCGGATGAACCTGATTTTAACGGCATCGTTATCGCTTGTGAACTTAAGCCTTCACAAATTCACGATGCGGCTGATATTGAAGACAACATAACAACGAATTTAATTTTGCCGCCTAGCAAGAATATAGGCAATAACACAGTAGTGGAAAAGAATGCTGTCATCGTATTAGATGACATACAATGGAACAAACGCATACCCCCTAATTTCACGTTTCATAATACAGACGCTGATCAAATACTATCCAGGCTAGGCGTTATCCATAGATCGCCGAGGACCGGTGAGTCTACGAAGAGGGACTGGTTTAAAGCCATTGAAGATTCAACTCAAAAGTTCGAGAAGTGCTTTGATACAAGCTTCTATTCAAGAGTTGCAAGTAATGTGCAAGAAAATCTAACCAAATACCTAGATGGATCGTTTAATTTCAATCCGGATCCAGACAACACTATAAAAACTCGAAAGGCTAAAAACAATGTCGTGATAAACACTGCCGAAGGATTTCCGATACTTTTAGCTTTCGAGCAGTATTCGCGTAATGTTTTTGATGGACATATTCCGCGTGCTATTGCGCCCAAGCACAAATGGAAATGGGATAACCTGGAGAATGATAAAAGTTTTATGAACCCTGATCAAATTAAACGTGATTCACATGCTAATAATTGCATCATAACTTTAGTGTCCAGTTTGGATATATGGACACAATTGCGAATGAGAAGCATGTTTGAGGACAAATTTAAACACTCTTCAGTAGAAAAAAAGACTGAAAAGAGAAATATAATCGCAAACGAATTGAAAGAAATACTTGAAAGCAGAGAGATACCCACATCGTCATCTCAGATAGTTGCCTACAATCCCAGATCAGATACGAGACTAGACTCCCTAGGGTTTCCAGCTTCTTTGGGTCTACAGCCTACAGTGCCGCAACATGATCTGGAACCCGCAATATTAAGCGGGGAATGGGTGAGGCCGCGATGCTATGTTTGTTGCGCATGTGGTGCTCAGACGAGGGACGCACGTGCTCTTACTTCTCACATCTCTACTCAACACCCAAACGCACAAGTACAGCACTATGAGATTGTTGGAGAATCGCTATTAAACGCTGATATTTTGAAGCATTTGTACATTCCTCCTAGTCAAACATGCAACAGAACCCGTCCTCTCCGTGGAATCAGGGAATGTACCAAATGCAAAAAGACTATCAGCTTAGAAGACTTGCATCAGCATATGCTGGATTGTGCTGGTGACACGCCAACAGTGCGCAGAAAATGCCGCTATCGTCCGTTCGGAGTACGTAGGCGTCGGCCAAGACTACCTGACAATACTATTCGCAAGAAAATACGTAAAGATATACGTAACAGACAAAGACAAAAGGGTCACATTAGATCAAGGCCCAGACCCAAGAATAAAACGGAGGTTGGAGACGGTAAGTCATCTTTGATATCAATTCCAGAACTAACAACATTTCTAAAATATGGATAATATAAAAAGATATACTAAACATAGGAAAATGTAGGTACTCTATGATTATAATATACCGGAAAAAGTTTGAGATCATCTTTGGATAAATAATACAAAAATATAACGTTGTCAATAGACTACTCCTCCACTTATTTTTATTATTACTAGTATTTCTTTTTGTAGATTTTCTCGTTTTTGATAATTCTAACTCACACCTGTAATATTTTTTTAGAGGTTCACATTGCCCAATGATTTGGTGTCTTATATTTATTTATTTCATCTATTAAATTTTGATTGCCACAGTTTGTTTCGATGACATGTCTAAAGTTATCAAATATATTCCGAACAATAAATGATAAATGTCAAAAAAATCTGATGTATACGTTTTTTTTATGAAATTAATTTACGGCATCATTACAATTTAAAACCACAGGTCACTTCATACCTCGTTAAAATTCAAGATAAATTTAAGCCGCTTCGATGCCTATCATCAGAGACGCTATAGAGCAACGCGAACATAGAATGAAATGCATTTAGAGTCCATTACATCAATCAACAACAGACTTCATATTGAACGATTAAAAAATACGACGTTGATGAGATTTTCAATATATTGTGTAGTTTCTGAGACTGAAGCAAATCAGTGCTTCTAACGCGTCTTTATCAAAAGATCGATCCATAAAGGAGCCCTATGATTTGTTTACAACGAACATCAAGAACTTTGACGACAAGTTTCAGTGATGGGCGGAGAACTTATGATTCATAAACTGATATAAATTTAAAATTCGTCAACATAATAGCTGCCTCTTGTTTAAAATAATATTTAAATTTACTCACAACCTACACAATCTTGGATAAGTGCAGTCGAAACCGAACATTGATGATGGGGGTTGGATTCAGACATTGAAGCTGTGAATATAACACAAGTTTACTCAAGTTTGCGGTGGCTGATGTTTTCAAAAAGAATTTGTGGTATTACCTATAGTTGACAATACCACTGAATAGTTTTTGATTAGATTTGTGCATTGCAATATATCTATTTAAAAAAAATAAAAGCTGACAGCAACCATGCCGGCTTAATTTTTAAGTCTATACATTTTGTGCATAGTTGACATGAGATCATTTTTAATATATATTATTGTTGTGTTGTTATTCAAAAAATTGTTAGCCTATAAATTGTATGTCTACCAGAAGTCGACGTCACAATCATAGGTGTAAGCAGAGATGTCACATGTAGGAGGTTACTAATTTAGGACGATTGCTTTGTAATTAATAAATATATCTATAAATATAATTAACAGGCTTTACACGGTATTGATAATGGTAGTTATAATCTGTTGGTACTTTAAGTATTAGTTATTAACATTTAATATAGTTTGGTTAACACAGACGAGATTTTTTACTATTGTAATTCATAAATTGTGCGTATTTCATTATTTTAATGACTTTTAATCAGATAATTTCGTCTTTATCGGTAATGTGTAAATTAATCAGATTAGGGATTAAGAAAAACGCACAATTTTAATAAAAATATATGGCATATTTTGCTAATTTGGTCTTAAATTTTAACCGGCTATTTAAATACTCATTTATAAAACTAACGAGGAAATCAATAAAACATATTTTTTCCCATAACTAGAAGCAAGTGTAGATGTCTCATTATAATTAATTATAATACATCACGCGCGCAGGTGTTCATAGTACATTTGCTTATTGACTAAGCTTGGGATATCGTCAAATTTCATTGATTTAATTTTAGTTTTTGTGATCAATAGTTAGACGAGTTGCATGAAGAAGCTTAATGTTGAATGTACTCTTTTTGCTTGTTTAGCTGAATGTCTAGTTCTCCATACCTGTGTCAAAACTAAACTTTTATTAAGTTTATTTGTTTGTGGTGACAACTTAGGTAGAGATTCAAAGATTACTTTTTTTTTATAAATCATTCACTATTGATGCCACCGCGTTAAGTGTCAAGTTTAGGAATTCCAAATTGGGGATATTATTTACGACAATATTAATATTGGTTTGATATGTCTTAAAAGTAGATCCATTTAAATCTTTGACGTCATTACCATAAACGACGGATCAATGGAAGCAGATCGTTGAAAGAAAACCTCAATATCAGTCAAATTAATTTCCATGTATGCTGCTACACTATTACAATCGCAGATCATCAGTGTTTGTTGGCTGACATGACTGTAAACTAGGAATATTGATTGAGCGTAACAAATATAATTTATTTCATAGAAACCTTTGAAATCAAAAGTTTGACAATTTTAATGTTTAGCAAGATTCTCTAAGGGCGCTATTAATGAATCAATCTCAAGTTTGAGTAAAATCTCAAATAGAGATTTAATGTATTGGACTACTTACGCTTAACCTGTTATTTAAAAGCGTGTCTTCAGCTGAGCAAGCACTGATACATATATAATACAAAACTTAGCTGTCAAATTTCGTCACATATTGTAACCTAAGATGTCATTTGAGCTGACGTTAACATGAGTTTAGTAAATAGCGATTATAGATGCTGCCTTTAATTTGACAGCGTCTCAGCTGATATTGCTCTTCAGAGTGAAATTGTTCATAATTTTGTACAAATATCGCATTTACATAGACAATTAATATTCCCAAATCCGTCAGGCCAGCAGCATAGCATAAGAAATGTATTTGAATTGGGACTCAAAATAGATATTTGATCTTCTTGACTTAAGTATTTTTACTGATTTAAGTGTTCTTAGCTATGAACATTTTTCTAATTGACGATAATTAATAAATTCTACCCGGATTCAGAATCAGATCAGATCCTGTTAATCTAATGTAGCAGGGTCTGTGCTTCTATTACTTGAGTATATAAAGCTTAAGTCATAAGCTTTTTATTTTATCTAAATACACTAAGCTCTGGAATTACTGTTCTGTCTAATAATATCTTAGTAATCTATTTTGCATCTGAGTGTTGACGCTACTTTTTACCCAGATTTTGGACTTTTACGAGGCAGAACTGTGTGTGAAATATGTATAAAATATTAGGTCTTGGTATCTGTAGCTTGTTATTTTTTATACAAATATTAATAAATTGTGTCACGGCGCGCGGTGCGCCACATCGCTACATAGTGGAGTGCAATTCTACTTAATGCGGTTAAGCTTAAATTGAATTATAAATTGTAGTAGATTTTCGTTAACATTAATTCATAATTATTTCAAGTTTCTTTCGAATACTATATCAAATAATTTAATATGGGTATTGAGGTTCTCTATCAAACTATTTCCATTCGTTCGCATCTCATTCTGGCTAATAAACTCTTTTTCAATCATAAAAATCAAATTACGATGTTATCTAGGAACGAACTGGCGCGATGGCCTTTAAGCGTGAATAGATATGTTAACAACTTTTTTTCCTGTTTCAGCCGAAACTATACGAAAGATGCTAGCGGATTTGCCCGCTAAGCGTCATCGTGTATTAGTAAATCCTCTGAATTCTATGCTAAGACCTCGAAGAAGGCTAGAAAAACAACGCAATAAATTAATATTAAAACGAGGCTCCTCCGATGAACTAAAAAATAGGCGCCATATAAGAGACACAAATAAAATTGCCGAATCCGGAAGTACCGGTGAAAAGAATCAAAATAGAATTTTATCAAATAAAACTGATAACGAGAACAAGGGTTTAAAATCAAAATTAAAAATAAACAGCGCTTCTCACCAAAACGAATCACTAAAAAGAAAAGCTATGTTGAACAGAGCTAAACGACGACTTAATAAACGTCCATTAGAATCACAGGAGAATATTTCGGTAGTCAACCATAGTGGTACTACACAACCGCAAGATCTTTCTATTGAGAAGACACCTCAACGAATTGACGTTAATAGTGGCGCATCGAACATGAGAGAGCATTCAGGGCGTACAGAGACTAATAACCGTAACGAAGAACCTGGCTGCAGTCGGCAGAATGGAAACTTGAATAATCAATTCGTTCCTGTTCAAAACGCTCCTTTGAAACATTCAATAGCAAGGTTAACTGCTAATTCTGAAACTCATGACAAGTCTGTGCAGTTCCATCACTTGTTCTTAGTACAACAAGAATGTAACAATGTAAATCAACATGTAACAACTGGACAGCGACCACTTTTCGAAAATGAAGCAATTGTGACTAGGTTGGATAAGCCACCTTTGCATCATCAATATTCTAAGGGATCTTCGGATCCTTACGTTCTTCAAAAGAACAAATTGAATAAACCTCGAAAGGGTTTAAATGATTGCATTGCGATGCTGAAGAATAAGTTGATTGAACCTATTCCGCATCACCCAATGACTGAACATGTTTCTGTTCAGTGTGGGAATGATGAACCGATTGATAGAGAACCGGTATATTTGCCAACCGGGAATGCTATAGAACAACAAATCAATATGACTCCCGCCGAAGTATTTTATCGGCCAATTCCGATGCAAGAACCAATGGAAATGTATCGAAGTGATTTGAGTGCACCAACTCTTGCGGCCTTCCAATACGATGTAAATCAAGAAATGTTAACACCTTCAAAGGGTGAAAGAACTAAGACTCGACAAAAAAAATCTCCCCAGCTTGGTGAACGTCAACCACCAAAGCAAAAGCAAATCGTAGTCCCAATCAAACGCAAGTCTTCTCGTTTAAAATCTATTGCTCGAGTGGAAATTGATACACAACAAAAACTTTTGGGTTTACCGCCTCAAATCGAGATAATACCGCATAATTCTGTGGATTTACAAACCGTTAACGCAAATGCAATCCGACGCCGTCGTGACACTTATAAAAAAATCGAACATAATTACATGGCACATCTACAGAAATCCAACGAAATTTCACTGTTTAAGCAAAAGAAGCCTGACCAGCTACCTAAAACCAAAACAAGTGCAAAAAAAATGTTGACGGTTCAACCTGATCCTGAAGTAATGTTACGAATACAGAGTCGCGGGCAAAAAAATGTATCTAAAAATGATTTGTCGGAGCAAACGATAACAGAAACTTATATTAAAAGTTGTCAAACGAATCAGAAATCAACATCAGTGTTTCAAGAGAACACATCTCCCAAAAAAGTAAATGATCTTCAACCGATTAAAGTACATGACCTTCAACCTCATCAAGAACCGAATCACGAAACCTTAATTGCACCGAATGATATTTATCCAGAAACAAATTTGAGCGAATATCCGGTACCTATAGCTTCATCTAATTCTCATACCAACATAGATCCTGCACTTTCAACACCATTAGATCTTTCTGGAAAATGTATGGTAGTGACAAGTCCAGAAATTACATCGAACCATGAAAATTATTCTTATTGTATTAATAATTATGACTCATATGGTACTTTGGATTTATCTAATAAGAGCTTGGATTGCGAAATGGCTGTTGGACAAACTAGTGTAACTGATGGAGTAGTAGATTTACGAGTAAAGCATTCACAGCATTTGATGTCTCAAACGATGTGCATAAGCTCATACCCAGACTCATCAAAAAATGAAAATGTTGCCGCTGCTGATTTGTCTATGTCTATACGGGAAAATGATTACACACCCACAGACTTATCTATGAAGAGTAAAGTAAGAGTGGAACATGTAGAAATTGTGGAACCAGTAAATTACGTTGTTCACGATTTATCTAGTCGAAAATCAAGTGTTCGCATACCACCTTCTATGGATTTATTAGAAACACCGTTAAATAAAGACATCCCTACAGACTTATCGACAGCGCGAAGTTTAGTAGTTGTGAACGAGCAACAATATTCTCTTGAGCCACAAACCAAAGAAATAGATTTAAGGGTTTCAGTGGATCTTACTAAAACAGATGAGAAACCTATCGATTTAATAACTTGTGAAGTAAAAGAATCAGAACAACCAGTGGACTTACAAGACAAACAGTTTCAACATTCAGAAGATCCCTCAGATAAAACTAAGGAAATGAATATGAATGAAAATCTATATATTTCAAAGTCTGATTCAAATATCACAGATAAAAAAAATGAGCTTATGCAAAAAACTGTATATAACCCAACGTTGATAATACCTCAGCATAAGTTACAAATATCCGAGACTGAAGCTGCTTTGCCCGACGTGCAAGATTCCAATCCGGCTAAAATACATACAAGTATGAATAGTAAAATATGTTCTCAGCCTGCATCAGAATCAGGTGTTGTCCATAATAGGAGTTCAACACAACAAATACACAATTATATGTTTGGTGATAATTCTACGCAAAGCAGATTAACTTTCGGCTTCTCAGGAACTCCGCACAATGTGTCAAGTGGCGCTTTTGGGGGAAACATTCCTGTATATACATTGCCAAATCCTGTTATGTCAACATCAATTCACAAACTTGAAAGTACCAAACCTGTCTATACATTAGCCAATGCTTGCATTTCTGTAACCAAAATAGAATGTTCAAATTCAGCCAGTCTGACCAATACACTATTAAGTATTCCCGGTACTACGATAGCAAGCACTACATCTGTATATACGTTAGCTGGGACTACAATAGGTACGCCTATGAATTATGGTGTAATGCCAAATGCTCCAAATACGGTTGGATTTATGAATACCGTTCCTCAGACGACAAGAGCAGAAAAGGGCATTGAAATGAATAGAGAAACGGAAAAGTTGGATACGTCTATCTATCCAGTATTAAACGTAAACAATGAACATGATCCAGAAACTGCCAGAAAAATTGCTCTGTTACCAAAGGAATTGGTAGAAATTTTGGGAACTATGCCAGCCGATCATCGTAATCAATTATTAAATGTATTACCCCAATATGTGTCTACTCCGGCATGTGCATCAAACTTTCCATCTGAAAGATGTCAAGAAGAGAGCACAAAAACATGCCTTGCATCTTCAATGAATTTCCCCTCTTCATCTAATTATGCTTCTGGTTTCTGTCAAAGTACTATGCATTATCCAATGACTTTTGATTGTGACAATAAGCAATCAGCATACCTTCTTTTCCCGCCGCCACCGCCACCACCCCTACTTCCACCACCACCTCCACCACCACCACCTCCACCTTTATTGCTGGCCCCACCACCGCCGCCACCACCACCACCGCCACAACCGCCGCTGCCACCTTCGTCTCCTCCACCACTACCACCGTCTCTACCACCTACAATTAAATCTCAAATTAATGACGACGATGTAAAACCATTAGTGTTCATTGAGTCTGAAAAATATGCACCAGAACCATTTGTACCGCAAAAACATCTCAAATTTAACGAATACGATGACGATGATATTAAAATAATTGATTTAACTGAAGACGATACCGTGGATATCGATGTAGTCAAAGTTACTGAAGATGTTTTACGGCCTATAGTTATGCCATCTATAGAAAATAAAAATATTGTAAATACTAAGCCTAACAAACAAAAGTCAAATGAACAAACTGCTAGTTTAAGGGCAGTACGCATAAAAGCTCCTTCAGAGAGGAATAAAAGAGCTTCAACAGAAAGTCATATTACTACCAAAACTTATCCAGAATTTCAAATGAAAAACAATGATCAAGACGATATAGAATCAAATAAAAGTTTTGATTCTGACATGTCCTTGGCTATCCAACAAGCTGAAGTTAGCAGTACCCAGCATAGCAGTAAGAATATAGTATCTGATAAAGCCTTACCGCTTGCTGTCTCGCTTCCGTGTATAGAACCTAAAACAGATAAATCTGGAAAGAATACTATGTGTAAGATGTCAGTATCAACACAAGAAAATTACTCTAAAACGAATAATGAACAATATCAAAATAATCAATTACATCACTCGAATTTATTGTCTGTATCAGTATATGACGACGAAAAAAAACAAGAAGTGACCACAGATGAAAATAACGAAAATATTGTAAAAGTTGATCACTTAACTGTTGTAGCAAACCCTATAAGTACGTCTATTCAAAGTGCTGATTCTATAAACTCGGAAACAAAATCTCAGGATCGTAAACTAGAAACTCAAATACCCCCTGATGTATCTGACACGCGATTTCTCCCGATTGACAAAAATAATGTGGCGGTGGATGAAACACCGCTTCAGGAGCAGTCATTAAACTATGAACAAAAATACTATGAAGACGAGGATTCCGAAGACGATGTATCTTTAGCTGTCATAGTGAAACAAAAGCAATTAGATCAACAGTCCACAGAACATATTGAAACTAAAAAAGCAGCTGGGAATGAAGAAAATCAGTTAATCATTCAAAAAAAGAAAAAGACAAGAAAACCAAAGAAAACAAACAAAAAAGTTAGTGAAGAAATACTACCAGCCAAAGAAGATACTAATAAAAATAATTTCAGCAATGAACAAAATAAAATATTTCCTGCTAAAATAAACACCACTTATTCCAAAGAGTACACTACACAAGAAAAACAGATTTCCACAATTATGGAAAGTAAAAATTATCAAGAGAATGAATTCATTACCAAAGATGATGTAGAGAAGCATTGCAAAAAGAAAATGAAAAAATGTGGAAACGTCAATAACACTGGTGATCAGGTATCTCTGATGGACAATGTCGAAGAAACAACAGAATTACAGAATACGAAAAAGAAAATATTTTTTGCTAAAACTCAGAATAGAACACTTAATGATGGGAGCGTAGTTTGTGAACAAGAGTTCAAAGTAACTGAACAAGAATGTGACAAATCTTTGAAAAACCTTAAGCCGAAACCAATGTTAGAAGAAACAAAACAACCAATGAAAAAACAACAAAAAAGAGATACCGACCAAGTTAAATCTAATAAAATTACATCAGAAAAGTGTTTAGCTGATAAAGATTCAAACTATCCGATCTCTACTAAACCAGTTTGTTTAATTCACAAAGAGAGAAAGAAGAAAATATATTTCGTAAATACTGAAATGAAAGAATTATGCTACAATGACGAAGATATGACCCCTTCTTCGGTGATTGAAAACAATATTATGGTACTCGCAGAAGACAAAACCATCAATATCGAAACGCCAATATCGCACTCTGGTGACAGTGATGTCCAGAGCAATTTACACCTTAAAAATGATATAAATACAACTAGGACAAAAGACTTAAATGGCAAAGACGCAAGTTTTCAGGTTGATTATAAATTGCTGTCTGATACTCAAGATAAAACTATAACCCCATTGCGTCGTAGCAGACGAGGCAAGTCTATGTTTATTGACAATAGTGACATCACTAATCAGGACAGTTTAACTCCCAGCAGCTCAACATCTTCGGAACAGAAGACTCCATTAACTAAAAAACAACTTATTTTCTCCAAATTGCTTCTTGATGAAGAAAATCAAACTGATGTTCCAGCGCATTCCACACCAGAAAATTATTCTCACATAGAAAAATCTGATACAACAAAAACATTTGTTTCAAATTTAGAATCTAATTTCAGTAATATAGCAGATACATCTATACAGGAAACAAATAAAACTAAAGCAATAAAACGTAAAAAATCGCCTAATACAAAAAGTAAGTGCAAGAAAAAGAAATCATTTGATAACTCCAATGCCGATGACGACACAGATACGGATACAGCATTGAGCAAGATTCATACAAAGACACGAAAGCCCCTTGATACTCATGTTGCTGCTGATTCTTTAATGAAAGACAACGAAGAACTTGATCAAGGCAATAAATTGGGTCAAAATACTTATAGAGATCCAGAAAAAGAACGTATAGAAAATATTCCTATTATAAATACCATAACAAAAGTCAATACAAATGAACATGAGACAGCTGTTAATAGTTCTACTAGCACTGAAATACTCTCAACATCAAAGGAAAAGCGTAAACTTAGCACGACAACAACTAACATTGACTCTGATTCAATTTTAAAACCGAAGAAAACAAAAACTGATTCTAAAAATGATGAAACACCTTCCGAAGGTATATGCGATAGTAATAATGTTCAAAATGAAGCAACAACAAGTCTTTTGTGTAAAGATAAAACTTTTTTAAAAGGGGAAACACGTACGACGTGTTACAATATGCCCATAGCGGCTAGGCGGACGCGTTCAAAGTCAGCTGTGGTTAAATCATCAGGCAATGACTTTTATGATCCGTACGACATTGATTTGGATGACATGTTAGATAAAAATGATTCAATGGAAAATAAAAGGCTAATGTCTGTTCCTCAGAAAATAAATAAGATTCAAACTACTAAACCTTATTCTTTAGAAAATCAACCTGATACGCAGCAAACTACTGTAAAGGAATTGTCTGCAAAGAATGATATACAAACCACAAAATCTAATACAAAGACACCAAATTCTCACGACGACGTTGATGATACAGATAATACAAAAGAAGTTGTTAGTGATTCCGATGATTCCAGTAAGAGTGATGTACCATTACAAAAATATGTCGAAGAAAAAGAAAAAAGGAATTTAGCATTAAGTGAGAGTTGTATTACTTCTGAAAAAGAATCAAATGAAATGGATGCTACTGAAGAATCATTGGATGAAAAAGAGAAAACTCAAAAGAATAGTAAACAAAATAATGCAGATTGCAATCTGGTTGATGCTGCAAATCCTCTTGATGAGAAAGAAGAGCAACTCAGATCTGAACAATTTATGGAAAGTTTTGGATTTTTCTCTGAAAGAAAACCTAGAAAATCTAATTTGTTAGCCTCAAAGAAAATATCGGAGACATTTCATATCATCGCAAATGAAAGTGATGATGTATATTTTGGCTATAAAGAAAAATCTGCGAAAAAGTCATCACAAAATGAAAACAGAAAATCTGTAGATGGCGAGGGCAGTTCAACTAAAAAGACTACAAAACGTGGTCGAAAAAAGAAAACTTATACAAAGATTGAACCCCGCTCTTGTGATATTTGTAAGAAAGAATATAAACGCCCAGATAACTATTTACGACATCAAATTTCATTGTACCACGTATCAAAATTGTCTGAAGTGGAGATGAAAGTTGAGACCTTGCCTGTACCTGATGAACCCAATTATCTTATTGTATATAAACAACATATTGATCGTCTAAAAGTGTTAACTGAAAAATTGGATAAATATATGAAGAATTGTAAAAATGCCCCGAAAATCACACTACCAACACTCGACGAGATTTTGAATGAAGTTAATAAAAAAATGCGGGCACAGGAGCTTTCAAAACTCAGTTGCGATGAAGCTCTTTTCCTAGACTGTTGTGAGCTATTGAAAGAGTCGCATAAAACTGACGGCATGAAGGCTGCAGACAATAGAGCTACAACTCTAGATATCTTGGAAAGACAATTGAACGAGGCGGAGAAAAATTACGCGGAGAAAAATGACGCAAAAAGTGATGGTGATGTGGATTCTATTACGGCACAAAATATATTGGAAAGTGAGGAGGTTAGGAACTTGGAAAATGATTTAATCTCTGGCTTAAAAGAGGCCGCTAATGCGGGAACCTTACCTAATTTAGCTTACCAGCATACTGTCAATGATTTAAGAATGCAACAGACTAATCAAATAACCGAACTTAATACAAGTTCTCAAGTAGCCCCTCGTAATAATGATCAAACGGATGAAGTAAGCGCGCAGGTCGAAGAGGCCACCACGAGTAAAGCTAAGAAACCTATAGTTAAAGACAAGATGTACCCAGACGTACCTGAACCTATAGATATGTTAGAAGATAAATTTGATAAAATAAAAAGAAAATGTCGTTCTCAGGCAGCAGCAGCGAAACAAAATCAAAATGTTATAGAACCTGTAGTGAGGTAGGACAATAAAAATAATATTTGTGAGCAATACTAATATATAGCATACATGTGATTATAATTAATATATGTATCTTTTTTTTTTTCAGTCAAAAAGCAAGAAAGAAATCTGATAAGAAAAAATATAAACGAATTTCAAAGAAAACATATCAAAGTAGTCTTGTACCTACCAAAGGTGCTCTAAAAGGTTTTGACGGTATTAAGGTGTCGATTCCTACATCTGACATTAACATGTCGGCTATAGTTCCATCCCATGCAAATACCCAAAAGAAGAAAAAGAAAAATGGGTCAAAGAAGAAAAGAAGTAAAAAAGAGTCTGAATCAAATACTAAATGTGATACCGACCAACAATCAAAAGACTGCCCTCAGAAAAAAGTGGACGTTTACGAATTTATGGATAACGAAGATGCTGAAGTTTTTGAGTTTAGGCCGTCCACATTAATGGAGAGATTTAAAAGTATAAGCAACAAAGAAATGCCTTCCACTTCTAAAGTAACTCCTACGATTGATAATGAAGATAACTCTAGCGGCAGTATTTCGGATGGAGATGACTTCGTGTACATGTCCGATGATTACGTTTGCAGCAATGAAGATACAGAAAATAGTGTGATGTCCTGTGAGGCAAGTAACAATAAAAATAACGAAGTAAAGAAAGCCTCTTCACCTCCAAAGAAGAAAGACATCGTTGATAAAAATGCTGTAATGGGTAAAATTTTTAGACATAATGCTATTCGAAGCGAGAAGAAAACAACAAAAAGCAAAGATCCTTCCAATCCTTCTGCGAACTTAGATAAACTTTTCGACAGTTTACTCGAAGCGCATCCTAATTCTTCAACATCCAAGGATGATTCTATATCACCGTCGAAAGAGGTGGTGTCGTTATCTAAACATGAACATTCTAAACAAGATCGTTCGTCGAAATACGGACATTCATCAAAACAAGATCAGTCATTAAAGAACGATAATTTAAGCAAATACGACCATTTTTCAATCCTGGACCAGTCATCAAAGAATGATACGACCAAATACTCGACCAAATACGAATATTCTACAAAAATCGAGCAGTCATTAAAGAATGATAACTCCACCAAATATGACCATTTTTCAAAAAAAGATAACTCATCCAAAAATGATTATTCTTCAAAGTATGATCATCCACCAAAATATGATAATTCTTCAAAATACGAATATTCCTCAAAATATGATCGATTTTCTAAACACCATTCAAAGACCGAAAGTTCACCAAAGTCCGATCATTCATCTAAGTATGAATACCCCGAAAAGCAAGAATATCGTTCTAAGCATGATCATACTTCAAAAGATCGCGATCTTTCATCGAAGCGCGATTTTTCATCAAAGCATGATTTTTCAAAAAAATCAGATCAACATTCAAAATACGAGCATTCTTCAAAACACGAATCCTCTGTAAATCAGGAATCGCTTTCAAAGTACGATAATCCATCTAAATATGATCATGGCTCTAAATATGATACTCATTCGAAACACAAAAGTTTACAAGACAGGCATTCTAAACATGATTCCCAGTCCTCCCAACTTCATTATTCTTCTAATGATAGTTCCACAAGCGACCAAGAATTAACCACTTATAAATCTCCTAAGAGCTACGATACATTATCTCAAAAATATGAATCAAAAAAATATAATGACTTAATCGATTATGGTCCTTCTACGTCCAAAAGACATGACGATATTTCAAGAAAATATAATATAACGACGCAAAAAAGTTATAAAACGACATCTCCAAAGAAATTCGAGGCCACGGCATCTAACAAATATGAGTCGGTAATGTCGAGAACTTTAAGCCCATCTTCTAAATACGGTGATACCTCATCCTCAAAAAGCGATGATGTACCTTATCAACGGCATGGGTCAAAGGAAAACTCGCAATCCAAGAAAGTGGATGAAGGAATTGGAACAAGTAACGAGTATAGCAACGAAGCGTTGGATCAAGTATCACACGATGACGATGACGCTGGCGTAGCCAGACAGCGCGCGCGCAGGAAATGCACAGTAGGTAAGCAAAATGTATTAGCTGAGACGTGGAGTTCTGAGTCAGAGCCGGACGGAGTGCCACCACGGCCCAACAGCGCGGAGTCTGTGGTGTTAAATGTCGGTAGGAAGAAAAAAGGTAAGCAGAGAAAGGATGGCCAGCAAGTTAGCGTCCGAAGAGGAAACACTAGATACATTTCATTTAAAAAACACGATACAGAAACCAAGGTAAATAATGGCAATCGTGTAATGCCTAGTAGCGGTGCCGGGAGAAGCCGCGGTGTAACAAGGACGCCAGTCGAACGAGATGATGATGACGAACGTCCCTCCGGCAGCGGCACTGAGAGATGCACCACCCCAAGCATGGGCACGTCAAGCACGAGCGTGGTGTTCACACCGCCGGCGCCGAGGGTGCGGCCGCGACCCTCGGCCTACTACTGGTCTCCGGATGGCGACGAGGAGCAGGAACACGTGCAGCAGCACGGCTGGATAGTAGGCGACAGCCATAAAAAATTAGTAACTATGTTAGCGCACGCCAAGGGTCGCAAGCGCAATAACGATGACAAGCGTCTTGTGGACGAGTAAATTAGCTTCTTAGATTATATTAATCTTGTAAATATATTGTACATATTATCAAGTTCTTTATGAAATGTCGTTTTTCATGACATTTTGACCAGAAACTTTTAAAGCTAAAATTTTATTGAGTTCTGTAAATACTGTATATCTTTTATAGCATATTTTAGTTAATTATTATTGAGCCTACTTTTCAGTGAGGTCTGAATTTATTTAATTAATACTGTTATACAGTCCTCTCAGTGTAATAGCAAAATTTTTCGATTATGACTGTCAAAGTAAATACAAAGAATCCTCTTTTAAAGTTAAGCATGTACTTTAATAATTAATTAATATGATACGGGGCATTTTCCTTAGGACAAATTAGTATGTTTTAGTTGTACAGAATCCCGCATTTGTACAGCACTGCCCAATTTATGGTTTATTACTATGTACGTTTGCAAGTTGTTACCAATGTAATAGTGTAATCATGATTGTAATATTGTTTGTGTACCCACAAATCTTGAATACTTATACTACGAAATGTTTGATTGCATAATAGTTTTCACATTTGATCTGCTAGTTGATCGGTAAACTTTTTATATAACCAGAGAATAATTATTGTATTAAAATGATTGTAGGCGTAGCACAAAGATATAAATTGTCATTCAAAGTATGTAATGAAATAGACTCATAGACAGTTGTAAAATTAAGGAGTGTGTTTATTAATTTTATTTTGAAATTATTGTGAAGTAGATTTAAATGCCCCTGTCTTGTTTATCGTGCAGAACGCATACCTAAAATCAATGCATAATATTTTGTAGGTATTGTGTTCCCTGCGCATTGTAAGTGGATTCTAATTGTAAAGTTTATAAATGTATTTAATTTTGAAAATATTTGAAATTTTCGATTGACTGAATGGATTCATTCTGTAGAGAGTTTATGTTAGTAGTGTCCGCATGGGGCTGATAACGCGGTCTGGGTGATTTTGTATTTCTGAGTTTGATATTGATTTGTTAACTATTTTTATACATACATTAGATGTTTCGTGTAGTCAATATTAACAAACAAAATCTCATGCATTAGCTATGGTTATTTTCTAGTCCAATAAAGGAAAGACTAAAAACCCCATTGTCAGCCTCAAAAGTTTGTGATCTTTATATTCAATATTTTTTAAAAAGAAGACTTTTATTATTTTCTTGTATTACACAAGTGATGTTCAATGGCTTGTGTGTCAAATGTATTGTGTTTAATGAATGGAAGTAATCAAGTTTGAATCTTGAATAAAGCTCAATGTTGAAAAGGTAATTTTTATTTATTTACTCCTACAACTTTGTGAAGCAAGAGCGTAACACACTTTGTATTAAAATACCTAAATGATAATATGCACATTTCTCAAGATGTCATAGCTATCTTACCAAATATTTTACACGAAGGTAGGTAAAGTACTCAATGTTTAACTCTCTAATGGTAAGCAATCGGCATAGGAAAAATACTTGAACTTATTCAGCCTAAATGCAGTCTATAGAAAAGACAGCTTAGTATTTACGTCTGGTCGAGAAAAAATTATCCCAGTGTGAAACGGCACCAAATTGTGATTTTAGAGCTGATTTGATTCTCAGATAACTCCATGGAAAAATTATGTAGTTATTCCTCTAATAGACTTTACCGAATGCTATTTGCAAACTACTTTATAAGTAGGTTAAACATTTCAAATTACAGTTTGTGACTGCAACACTCGGTGAGTCGTGTCCAAATGTAGACTTCTAAAAGTCTGTTAGGTACAGAAGCACACATATAGTAAATAAAACACATAATATTACATAATGTACTTATAATTCTTATTTTAAGAAATAGTGGAATTCATTGGAGCCGCTGTTGTCGGTACTGGAGTTATTTTATTTCTCGCCCTGACTGTGAGAATCAATCCTAGTAACAAAACCACACAACACACGGCGATAAATGTAGGCAGTAAGATATTAAGCACATTAAGTGGTCGAATCATCCTGCCTTTTAATTCTTCGACAAGGTCCGCCGGTAGCTCGAAACCCTGAAATAATAATATCGCAATAAAATTGATTCACACACCCTACAAAATTAATGGCAATGCCTAAAAATTTGTTTAATGTAAATTTTTTATCATTATACATAATTATTAATAACATAGAAAAACAAAATTCAATATATTTTTTCGTTGCATGGCGATCGATCATCGAAAATTTTCCTACCGTTATGTACGTAATAATTTGGGTGTGCTGTGTTCTAATTTAGCCTCAGATTGATCGTAGCAGCTCTAGTTTGAAGATACAGGTACCTACCATCTCGAATATCGAATAGTACAACTCCACATAAGTTGTAGATAATATCTATCAATAGGCGTCTAATTAAACTAATTTCTGTATAATTTTCATTCTGTCTTCCTCAATCCTGGTTGTTTTTGTTTTATTTCAAGTGCATATATGTTCAAACGATTCCGTTTGAATGTGTCTGACTTCGTGAAGAAAACATACATGTACCTACTACTGCGGGTTTCCATTGATGACAAACGTGAAGCTTTTAGCCGACCGATTTAGTTTGGTATGTAAAATCTGCGTAGAGTATGTGTCAATGGACGAATAAAAACAGACCCTATTTCAAATGAAAAGCTATGGTCTGGCGTGAACCAACCCATTCTCATAAAACTACAATTTGCTATAAGACCAATCCTAAATACGAGAGACGTATCAGTACCACAGCAACCATGCACATTTTCGGAATTTCCAGACGAGTGCAGCCAACAAACGACGATGAAGACAAAAGCAGAGTCTGTGATAATTTATTAAATTCAAGCTGGGGATTTTGATAGCCCACAAATTCGGAATTTCATCTATCTGAATCTATCATATGCTTAGATGGAAGAGTTTGTTAGGTAAGTGAGTTTTTTTTTGCAACAGAAAGACTGGGTATTTGGAGCACCTTGAACAGTTCCAGATAGGTACACTTTCAGCTGCTTGAATGTATAACATGAGTTAAGTTTCATTGTCTTCATAGCCATTTGAACTGTTTTCCTAAAAATCTTGGTGATCTAAGCATAGAACAAGGGGAATACTTTGACCAGGATGTTTGCACCATTGAGGAGAGATATCCCCGTAAATATGATGGCTGATTATTTTTGGAGCATTTAAAAATAAGTATTAAAAAGAAGTATAATAATATTTATAAATAAGTTGACGATAGGCTAGTTGGGAATGGAACGGTCTGCCGCGACAATGTCTGGAGGTTCAAAACCCAAGGCCCACACCTCTGACTTCAAGTTACGTGTGTATTGTTTATCAATCATCGTTCGCTTTAATGGTGTCGGAAAACATCGTGAGGAAACCTAAGAAGCTCTTCATAAGAATTTCGAAGGTATGTGAAGTCTGCCAACCCGCACTAGGCCACCGTGATGGACTAAGGACTAAACCCTCTCAGTAGTAGACGAGGCCCGTGCTCAGCAGTGGGTAGTAGGTATAGGTATAACACAGAGCTGATTGTATTGCATTTAAAAATAGTACTATTAACACAGATCATGTGAGAAAATCATACAAAAGAAATTTTAATTCATACTAAGTATTTTTAATTTATATTTTTGTAGGTATCTTAAACTTTACATTTTTACTAAAAAAATCATGTTCCTTCATACCAAGAAAACTAAAGCTGCTTCATGAAAACGCATATATATTACAAAACTATTCATAAATATGTAAAAACAACATGCAACAGATATGCTGTTTTCCAGTGTAATGTATATAGGTAGGTACCTTTTTTTTTTTGGTATGGCCATCTTCGGCTCATTAGGGACGATATAGGTAGGTACCTACACATTGGTTGGCATTAGGCATCGCACTCAATTAGCGCTATAAATATTATACCTAAACAAGTGTTGAATTGAATTGAAAGTGAAAATATTATCGAAAAAGTGCCTTAGAATTCCATTTTCTGAACAGTTAATTTGATTTACCTCTTCAATCCAAAAAATGGGCATAAGTGTCATACGTAAGTTCTGTGTTGCGGCAATCCCAGTTACTGGCCGCGAAAATATATTGAATTGGGCTCTTTTAGCACCTTTCACTGGTGTGCCTGACATCTGAAAATAATTATATTATCAATACAACAGCAACAAAAGGTAAAACCATCCACGTAACGTGTTAAAATTGATTGACGTACGATTGATTGTACGAAACCTGATAGATAGCTACGGAACCTGATAGATACGTAAAAAAAAAAGTATCTACTACAATTAACACAATGTATAACTTAGGATACACATAGACAACAGACAAGTACACATCCGTTTGTGAAATATTGTAGCCGCCATCAGGCCCCAGCTCAGCAATATGCATTGCTTCAAGGAGCAAATCGCTGATGATTCTGGTACCTGGTGTGGAATCGCACTTAGCTCCCCTATTTTCGATCGTTTTATTTTAAAATAATATTTATTAAAACAATTGACCGGATTTTACGTAAAACTACTTCTATCGTTGACGCGCAGTTAACCCCCTGTCGCGCCGCCTCGGCGCCTTGTACCCTCAGCCGCGACGCCACGAACCCCGAGGTGGATAAACAATGGCGCTCGGCGGAACGGGGCAGACACAGACGGCAGACCCCGGTCGAGCATGTTTTATCATATAGATAGTCATATGAGTAGGTGGATGTCTATTTATCTACCATACCGGGCTATTATTTTGGTAGGTAATATCGCGAGTTTTTTAATGTCATTTTTTTCACAAGCAGCAATACGTGTCAATGTTCGTACCTACACTGCATACGTAGCACACAGGTACCTACTTATTTAAGCTTGAAATTATTTAGATACTAGCTTTTGCCCGCGGCTCCGCCCGCGTTAAAAAGTTTTTCCTGGATAAAAGTCCCGGTTTATATTTCCCCGGGATAAAAAGTATGCAAGTATGTGTTAACCTAGGATATGATCTACCCGTGTGCCAAATTTCATCGAAATCCGTTCAGTAGTTTTTGCGTGAAAGAGGAACAAACATCCATACATTCCTTCAGAAAGTGTAGTTGATAACATGTTATCAACTACACTTGATAACATAACTATGAGTGAAAGATGTTTGTTCATCTTTCACTCATAGTTATGAGTGCCCTTAAATAAGTCATAAGTAATGGAAAACTAAATAAATAAGTACTTAGGTAGGTGTGTCTATGTTAAAATATTAAAAATAATTTAAGAAGGATCTACACTTTTCAGTAAAATATACTTATTCGGTTATATGAAACAACTAATGGTGAAATATTTGATTAGGCTACTTATAATATGGGAGACAGGGGATAGTCGACCAAATTTCAGTATGGACGCCTATACTTTTATTGTTTTAGTATATAATGTCAAAAAATAACCTATAGGTTCTATAGTTGCGCTAATAAGCTATCGAAAGAAATTCCAAAAACCTCGCGATTGTTTATAATATAGTGTACAAAGGTGAGGATTGGTAAAAAAGCTTCTGGCTCTGACATCGTCACTAACACGCACCAGATTTAGCCGAAAAAGTGTCCGATCTCCCTCAATAAGTTCCGAGATATTGACCATGCGAAATTTTACCCACTGCGTGCTGTTGCCCCGAATGACCCTACCTACACGCGGCATGAAACAAGTTGGTACTGTTCTGCGCATTAGGGGTTTCCAGGTATTTCGTATCACAGTAGGTACGCCTGAAATATTCTGTCATGGATATTGATGATAAGATCTTTCCTCGTTAAGAGAATTTAAGATTAATTTACTGTAGGTACTAATAATATTTATCCATAAAATTATGTAGACAGGTAGGTGTATAAACCGTTACGTAACTTATATTTTTTAATTCCTAAAACTCTTTCTCTTGATAATTATGAAATACGAACACTTACGGGCGCCGCGGCTCCTACTTATTTCTATTTGCGTCTACATGATTCCGAAATAAAAATATTGCTTTTTCAAATAACAGGCGCGCCTACACTTCCCATTTGTGTTACAATACTATTCTGTTACGAACTTATTATGTTACGTCATCTTACAATTATATAATGCCTAATTAAAGATTCTTCCATGTTGTGGCCTTCATTTATTGTACACATTACAGATTTTGTAAATACTACCTATTTACAAATTAGGTACGAGTAACAAATGTCTCACAGCTGGGCACATGGTCCTTTCATGGATGAACCGCTGAACCGATTTCGATGATATGTGGTATGGAGATAGTGCATAGTAGTGTATAATTCCGGGTATAGTTCCCGGGAAGGATAATGGCTACTTTTATCTCGGGAACATACATAACGGGACTTTTATCTCAGGCAATTTTTTCACGCGGGCAGAGCCGCGAGCACAACCAATAATAAATAGTGAAAATACTCACGGGTTCAATATCCATATAGATTCTGTGTTTGTCCTCACTGGGCGACATGCCTAATATACCGTTTCTGTACCTTAGGTCAGCGTATAAGAAATGAGGGTAGCTGAGCACCATAAAACCACCTGTAACAAGAAAGTCATTTTCATAACATAATATCAAAATTAATTAAATTATTTGTTTTTTATTTAGGTATTCGTTTTCAAGAATTATTTAGAATAAATACAGTTTAAAAAGCAAACAAAAAAACACGCTTTAATGAAAAACCAACTATAGAATAGAAAATAGTTAGACCAAATATAGAGTAGAATAATGGCATAGCTCAACACCATCATGGACATATTTAAAAAAAAATTAAAGTAAGAATAGTATAAATAAGAAAAAAAATTTTTTATTGAAAAAAAACATAGCACGCTTTCGGAGCATGTTCAAACTCTCACATCCATTTATAACGGAGCGTTTCAAAACTGCCTCTTCCCAGAGGTCTGGAAGGAGGCAGTTGTGATAGGCATTCATAAGCCGGGAAAACCCGCATCCGAACCGTCCTCTTATAGGCCAATTAGTCTGCTCAACTACTAACTGTTTGTGTGCAAACTTTACGAGCGGATCGTCCTCAACCACCTCAAAATAGTCGCCCACAACAATCAATCTACGCCTCACGTAGAAACCCCGACAATGTGGTGCGCACTTTACAGGCCGCCGCCGACAAGCTCGGTGAGCGGTTCCGCAAATGGCGAATCACTGTCAATCCCACAAAGATGTTCACTGTTCATTCGGAAAGGACAGTCCATGTGCCTCTCACCTCAGTCCTTATGTTCAACCAGATCATCCCCTGGACGGACAAAGCCAAATATCTAGGAGTGACACTTGATCGGAGGTTAACCTTCATCCCACATGTAAAATCGGTACGCGTGCGAGCCGCATTCGCGATTACCATTTACCCAGTTGCATTGGTTCATAAACAAAAATAGTAAAATGTCCATCCGGAACAAGATTAGGATCTTTACCACCTGCATTGTATTGACACAGGTACGCGTCACCCGTGTTCGCTCATTTACCGCCTGCTCGTCTTAAGCATATGCTCGCAATCGCAACCTACACGTGGTCACTAACATGCCTACGATCAGGCATTTCATGCATATGGCCAGTAGACGCTATTCCAATCGGGCGGTAAATTACCCAAGTACAGTCTCGCCGTCGAAGACCTCGCCGCGTTCCCCGTCGCCCCCCTGACCCTCTAACAGTTCCCGCCTGCATGCCGACGCGGAAATAAACTGATAGGATTAGGTTTAAAAAAACAATCTTCCCCTAATCGTTGACGTCTCATCTTCTTTCAGTGACCGTCCTAAGCCGAGGTTCGTAACCCGTTAGTGGGTTGCCCTCAGCATGGTCACTTAATTCAAAGGGTTGCGAACGCCTTCTGTATTCACCCTGAAGACCGGTGTCACCAGAAAAGCCGACTCGCGTCAGGCTACTGGCAGTAGGGCCATTAATAAAAAAAATATACATTCATGGTGTAGGTAAATGTCTACGGGGGAGTTCTATCATTTCAAGAATACAATTTTTAAATACAGATCAAACTGAATTTATGATCGTTCAGTTTTATTTTTTTAAGGATTCTTAAGGCTAATGTTTTTTTACTATTTTACTGTTTAGGAGCTAGGGTATTATTATTAAGCAGAAATAAAATCCGTCACAAAAAAGTGACATATTTTAAAAACTAAAAGACCTTTTTTTTGTTTTCCCGGAGAAAGTGACTTATTACTACGGCCCAGCCTTCAAGGGGGTGCGACTGAGCGGTTATGTTGGTTTCACCGCGCCTTACGATCCAGAGTTGAGCCGCCGGGCCGAGTCCCTAACCTATGTACACCGCACGGCTTAACAGCTAAAACTCCGCGGTGGCCTTCTTCGGCGCATTAAGGACTTTTCATTCCCGTAGGTAGATCACGCGTTTCTAGGCCAAGACACGGCATTGAACGTTATGGCAAATACCTTATCCTCAACACATATTCCTAATGAGGTCACTGAGCCCTGTTATGATAATGTTACCTTGCGTGCGAACAACAAACAGGAATACACAAAGATCTTAGACGATACTGAGTAATAACGTACTTTATTGTTGATGAGGTTGCATCGATTTGCAAACCGGGAAAGAA